>OZ010724.1:1289139-1329575 GCA_963932345.1 Ophion ventricosus
TTTGATTTGTTAAAACTACTAGAGGCTTAAATTATTATACTAGTACTTAAGGGCTCACACGAATTATGGGGAAAAGTCCTATAAGAGATGGATCACAGATAGCTGGGCAAAGGAGAGACCATATTTGGAGATTTTTTTACGAGAAATAATTGCTTCGTTTGAATTTTTTTTTTAATTTTAAAAAGAGCATGTATTTTCTTATGTATGTGAATTTTTTCAATAGAATTTAAAAACAGTAAATGTCGTTTTAAGGGCTAAAGAGCAGATGGGAAAAAGAAAGGTCATATTTTATGATTTTTTTTTCCCGGGAAATAATTGCTTTATTCGGAAATTTTTTTTTTTCGAAAAAAAAGCATGTATTCTTGTATGTACCTGAATTTTTCGCATTAAAAAATTTACAAGAATAAATATCCTTTTAAGGGCTTGCACCTAAGTAGATAGACAAAAGAGAAACCATATTTTTAGTTTTTTTTTTTCTCGGGAAATAATTGCTTTAGTGCGATACTTTTTTTCTATTAGAAAGAGCATGTGTTTTCGTATGTATGTGAATTTTTTTTTATTAAAAATGTAACAAGATTAAATATCGTTTTAAGGGTTTACGCCTGCATAGATGCGCAAAGAAAATTTTTAGCGATTTTTTTTCACGGGATATAATTGCTTTACGCCGGAATTAATTGCCTTATTTGGAATTATATATTCTTTATATGGAATTATATACAGAAAAGAATACATGCCCTTTTTTCTGTTAAAAAGGGCATGTATTCTTTTATGTGTCTGAATTTTTAAAATAAAAATGTATATATAATTGCTTTATTGAAAAACCAATTTTCTGCTAAAAAGGGCATGTATTCTTTTATGTATCTGAATTTTTTAAATAAAATTTAACAAAAATAAATATCGTTTCAAGGGCTTACACCTGAGTAGATAGGCCAAAGAGAGAACATATTTTGAGATTTTTTTTCGCCGAAATTAATTGCCTTATTTGGAAACTTTTTTTTTCTATTAAAAAGGGCATGTATTCCTTTATGTATCTGAATTTTTTCAAATAAAAATGTAACAACATTAAATATTTTGAGATTTTTTTCGCGGGAAATAATTGCTTTATTCGGTAACTTTTTTTCTGTTAAAGAGAGCATGTATTGTCTTATGTATCTGAATTTTTAAAATAAAATTTAACAAAAATAAATATCGTTTTAAAAATATTTTCCAATTTTTTTTTTCACGGGAAATAATTGCTTTATTGTAAAACTTTTTTTTCTATGAAATGTATTCTTGTAAGTATGTAGATTTTTTGCATAAAAAATTTTACAAGAACAAATATTGTTGTCAGGGCTTACACATCAGGCGTGCCAATGGCAGAGAATACCGACGTTGCCAAGCCCATCGGTTATTTTTTCTTGAATAAAATTGCAACATATTTGTATTCATTTGCAAAAATGACAACTATTAATGTCATATCCGGGCTTGGAAATATTTTTCAACAATATTGTATTAATCTGAAAATTGCCCAATAATAATTTATTTTTATTCGCAAGAATAATACTCCTTAAAAAATAATACTATTACCGATCAATTTTATAAAATCTCCAAAAACAAAAAAAAAAAACTAAAAATATGTCTTGAATAGATGTAAAAAAAAATAAATAAAAATGCCTGGAATAGAAGTCGGTCGATCGACGAAAAGAGCGCTCTCGTAAAGTTCCTTCAGATCGACACCACCGATCTTTTTCGCCTCCAGTTCCTTGTCAACCAGCAGGTCTTTCTCGATCCGGACGCTCCTCGCGAAACGAATTCTCGATTTTACGTCCAATGGACGATCTATGAGCACCGCGTGCTCATAAAAGTGTTTAACGTTGAGATCGTTAAAAGAATCGGTAATGGTGAAGGTGGAATCGATCGTGACCGGATCCTTGAAAACGATCGGACCATCGATCGTCAGATTGGCGTTATTTTTTCGTACGAACGATCGCGAAAAATCGGCACTGTCGAATCCTTGTATGAAATCGGTAACGAAGAGATTCTCCACCTCGACGGACTCATCGTTGACGAACGTGACGTTACCGTTAAGGGAATACGTGTCGTTTCCCAGATAACGAGACCTCAGACTCAACTCAGGCCACGAAATTTTACCGATCTTTCCGTACGTCTCAAAACGATCGAGAACTTTCACGGTCCCTTTGAAAAATCAATTTTTCTCTTTTTTTTTTAAAGGAACGTTTAATTGTTTTATAGCAAACTTTTACGAAGGTATTTTTTTTTCATCGATGTGCATTAAGAAATGAATTGAAATACAGTTAAATTGAATTTATTTGGAACTCGATCGAGATCCAATTGAATTGTAATTGAAATATTAAATAAAATGGAGCTTAAATAAAGCCAAAGTAAACCTGACGGTAAATTCAATCTAAACTTAATTAAATTCAGTAAAAAATACTTTAGACAAAATTAAGTTGATGAATTAATTGTTAATTAATTAATTAAAACTATAAAATATAATAAATAAATATGGTAAATTTTATGAGAATTTAAATGAAATACAGTTAAATTGAATTTAATTGGAACTCCAACGAAATTCAATTGAATTGTAATTCAAATATTGAATAAAGTGAAGTTTAAATAAAACCAAAGTCAACCTTTTACTGAGTTACATTAAGTTCTTCTATCTAAACTTAATTAAACTCAGTAAAAAAATACTTCAAGTAAAATTCAGTTGATGAATTAATTGACAATTAATTAATTAAAACTATAAAATATAATAAATAAATATGGTAAATTTTATGAGAATTGAAATGAAATACAGTTAAATTGAATTTAATGGGAACTCGATCGAAATTCAATTGAATTGTAATTGAAATATTGAATAAAGTGGAGCTTAAATAAAACCAAAGTCAACCTGACGATAAATTCAATGTAAACTTAAATAAACTCAGTAAAAAAATACTTCAAATAAAATTCAATTATGAATTAATTGTCAATTAATTAATTGAAATATACAATATAATAAATAAATATGCTAAATATTATGAGAATTGAAATGAAATACAGTTAAATTGAATTTAATTGGAACTCGATCGAAATTCAATTGAATTGTAATTGAAATATTAAATAAAATGGAGCTTAAATAAAACCAAAGTCAACCTGACGATAAATTCAATCTAAACTTAAATAAACTCAATAAAAAAATACTTCAAATTAAATTGAATTATGAATTAATTGTCAATTAAATTCAATCTAAACTTAATTAAACTCAGTAAAAAAATAATTCAAATAAAATTCAATCGATTAATTAATTGTTAATTAATTAATTAATATATCAAATATAATAAATAAGTATGGTGAATATTAAATTAGTGAATAAAAATAAATTAAATCAATATAGTAGATATTCAATGAAGTGGAGCTAAAATAAGACCAAAGCTGAATTAAAACCAACCGGACGATAAAGTCAACCTAAACTTAATTAAAGTCAGTAAAAAAAAGAAATACTTTAAGTAAAATTCAGTCAATGAATTCTTCATTAACAAATTATTAAATAAAATCAAGCTTAGGTCGAGCCTACATGGAAACGAGTTCGAATTGGAATGTCATTGAAGTGAAAAAAAACAAACTCACCACGAACGCGAATCGAGCCCGTGAGAACTTGACGTTTGTCCGGATCGAAAATATCATCAACCGATTTTCCATTGATCTTGGAAGCATGGAGTGACTCGCAGATGACTTTTCCAAAGGTTTTCTTTCCCTCGACAACGATATCCCGATCGTTTTTCATCACGGAATCATCCACTAAAGTCTTGAAATTGATTCCATTGACATGGCGGCCGATCGTCAATTTTTTCACATAAAGATCACCGGAAACTGTGACTTTTCCCACTGTATCGAGATCGTAAAAGTCATTGATCATCGTCGCCCCGACCGTGCCTTCGATCGTCAACTTTTCGATCTCTTCACTTCCGTTCAGTATACGATCGTAAAGATTGTCCAGTTTTATTGTCAACTCTTCCAGTTGATCGGGCGAGTGTCCGTCGATTGTACGAGCACTCAAAAAATTCGTTCGCAATTCACCGATCTCCAAATTGCCCGTCATCACTTGAGCTTGCGTTCGGGATATTCTCGATCTTACGAAATCGTCGTAATTCGCGTCGTTGACGCGCAATGGCGAAAACTCGCCACCGCGCAAGTTGTCGACTTTCAAATTTTGAAAAATCACATTTTCGAAACTTCGATTCGTCGCAGCCATGAATTCCAACGAGGTTACGTTGTCGTTGACGATTTTGAAGAAGAGCTTATCGACCACCGGCGCCATCTTGAAGACAAGAACTTTCCCTAGGCAAGCGGTGGCGTTCGATTTCTTCAGCTGATCGGTAAATGCTCTCTTCATCTCCTCGACGTCTTCTCGAGTCACCTGACCGAAGCTTACGTTACCGGATATCTCGGTTAAATCTGGGATCGTGATCGGTAATGAAGAAAAAAAGAAGAAAAAAAAAACAATCACGATTGATACCACGGTGATACACTGAGAGAAATCTATGGAGCTTTCAACAATTATTTATTTTATATACCACAACCATGTTTTCCTCGCTTTTTCGTGCGTCTAAACAGTACGTAAAAGAGGCATTTTACGTCCTAGGATTTAAAAATTGTGAAAGTGTCTATGAATCGACGTACGACGCATTTGTGTATATGCTCATACATTTCAAACCTACGTTTGGTGTCTACGACTCGTACTGAAAACATCCCGTTCGTGGTAAAAGACCCACTTTGTCTCCTTGGTACACAATGTACTATTGTATACCACAATCATGTTTTCCTCGCTTTTTCGTGCGTGTAAACAGTACGTAAAAGAGGCATTTTACATCCTAGAATTTAAAAATTGTGAAAGTCTCTATGAATCGACGTACGACGCATTTGTGTATATGCTGATACATTTCAAATCTACGTTTGGTGTCTACGACTCGTACTGAAAACATCGCGTTCGTTGTAAAAGACCCACTTTGTCTCCTTGGTACACAATGTACTATTGTATACCACAACCATGTTTTCCTCGCTTTTTCGTCCGTGTAAACAGTACGTAAAAGAAGCATTTTACGTCCTAGGATTTAAAAATTGTGAAAGTCTCTATGAATCGACGTACGACGCATTTGTGTATATGCTGATACATTTCAAATCTACGTTTGGTGTCTACGACTCGTACTGAAAACATCGCGTTCGTGGTAAAAGACCCACTTTGTCTCCTTGGTACACAATGTACTATTGTATACCACAAGCATGTTTTCCTCGCTTTTTCGTGCGTCTAAACAGTACGTAAAAGAGGCATTTTACGTCCCAGGATTTAAAAATTGTGAAAGTCTCTATGAATCGACGTACGACGCATTTGTGTATATGCTGATACATTTCAAATCTACGTTTGGTGTCTACGACTCGTACTGAAAACATCGCGTTCGTTGTAAAAGACCCACTTTGTCTCCTTGGTACACAATGTACTATTGTATACCACAACCATGTTTTCCTCGCTTTTTCGTCCGTGTAAACAGTACGTAAAAGAAGCATTTTACGTCCTAGGATTTAAAAATTGTGAAAGTCTCTATGAATCGACGTACGACGCATTTGTGTATATGCTGATACATTTCAAATCTACGTTTGGTGTCTACGACTCGTACTGAAAACATCGCGTTCGTAGTAAAAGACCCAATTTGTCTCCTTGATACACAATGTACTATTGTATACCACAACCATGTTTTCCTCGCTTTTTCGTGCGTCTAAACAGTACGTAAAAGAGGCATTTTACGTCCTAGGATTTAAAAATTGTGAAAGTCCCTGTACAACAGCTGTACGCTGAGGCGTTATTTGCGGAAAGAAACGCAACCTCACTTTCACGTGACACTGCGACAAAGCATCGTCGATCACGCCGCGGCATAAGTTATTAATCAAAAAAAATTAAATAAACAATGAATGATATTGAAAAACATAGCAGCGATGCATTGAAAACTACCAGATGGGTATTTTTTAATATCGGCAGAAAAACGATTTTAAGGGGAGGGAAACCACCTCTCAAAGGACAGCGTGTCGCGGGGTAATTATGCAGTTTCACCCACAAGGATCTGAATGAAACAAAAACGAAAGCTCTTCTAATGTAAAGCGATGAAAAATCCTTTTACTCCGGTTACTTATTTTAAACCTAATTCAGCATTTCGTCCATTCACTGTTCGGTCCAACCTATTATGATTTCTATGTCAATAAACTGGATTTTCTTCATCCCCTCTTTTACCATGGCTGTTCGTTGCAAATGCCGTGAACTCTCTCAGTGTAGAAAATCAAAGTAAAAAAAAAAGAAATCAGTCTCACTCGGTAATTCTTGATCGGTATCCAAAGTAACGAAATCGTCGATCGATCGTCCATTAACGAGTTTCCTGTCGATCGTGAGTTCCCCGTTGACTTCGACCGGACCCAAAAAAACCTTACTTCCGGTTATCTCGACCTCGCCATCACCGATCTTCACGAGATCGTCCATTTCCGACCAGCTCGTCCCGTCCAAAGTGTTTTCCATGGCCAACTTACCGATCACTGTCAAATTCTCGATCACCACGTCACCGCTCACTCTCGACGTTTCCTTCAACGTTAGCCGCAATGCTTTGTGATCCTTCGGCAAACCTGTTACTTTTCCATCGATCTTCACGATCGAAAGATACAATTTTTAGAAGAGACAAACGATAGAAAATTTTGACAAAAAAGACCATCGTTCATTATTAAACCGGTAAAACTTACTCGTAGATTTTCCGTTATCTTCAAATTGTCAAAAATTGCTTCGTCCTTGAGGATTCTATCGCCGGTTGTGGTGAGGTAATCATCGATCGACAAACCGTTTATCGTTTTTATCGATTCAATGTCGAGATTACCGAGGATAAGATTTTCGAATTTTTTTTTACCAACCAACATAACGGGTTCTTGATCGTCTGACATTATGTATCCTTCGGGATAGGCCTGATCGTTGAAACGTTCGATTTCCACATTCGCAGCTACGAGATCCTTTAAATTAATTGTGAAAATTGTGAAAAAAATCTTGAAAAAAAACGTGAAACTTGGTATAAATATTTTTCAAAGCAAATAAGGCGTATTTTAGGACTCTTTTTAAACAACCCCTAATTAGGGATGCAACGTGGCGTTGAAGTTTATATGGAAAAGTCGATTTCCCTGCGTTTTATCTCAATGAATTTCGAAAGATACGTTCCTTAAGGCCTTAGGTCACTCTAGAGGCCAAAAAAAGGACATATTTTCTGATTTTTTTTCAGCGAAACCATAAAATAAATCGGAATTACAAAATAGGGGTTTTATTATACACGTAATTGACTATACAAAATTATTTTTTCATAGCGATACATGTGAAAATGGCGACTGTGCAGCATTTTTACGATGAAGCCTTCCCGAGTAGAAATATTGTCAGGCTGGCTTGATATTTGATCCGGGCCTGATCACGTTGTAGTACGGAGGACTTACTTAAGGTATGCCTCAATTTGCCTGATCCGATCGGTGTCAGGTGATAGTCAGGCAACTGGATGTAGTGTTTCCTCCAGTTGCCTGATCCAGCTAGCTTCAGGCTTTCATCCAGTTGCCTGATCCAGCTAGCTTCAGGCTTTCATCCGGTTGCCTGACTATCACCTGACACCGACCGGATCAGGCAAATTAAGGCATACCTTAAGTAAGGCCTCCGGACTACAACGTGGTCAGGCCCGGATCAAATATCAAGCCAGTCTGGTTCATTCCATCATCCTGACTAGGCGATGATGTTTCAATTCAATTAATCCTTGAAAAATTAAGCCCTGATCAGGCTTAGATTTTTTGCACTGATCAGGCCTTTATTTTTTACGCTGATTAGGCTTTGATTTTCTATCCTGACCAGGCCTTTATTTTGCACTGTAATCAAGCCTTGATGTTCTATCCTGGTCAGGCCTTGATTTTTTCACTGATCAAGTCTTGACGTTCTATCCTGGTCAGGCCTTGATTTTCTTCATTGATCAAGCCTTGATGTTCTATCCTGATCAGGCCTTGATCTTTTTCATTGATCAAGCCTTGATTTTTTACCCTGATCAGATCGAAGTCGGGGAAAGTGTCACAAAAATTATTAAGGCTTGATGAAAAATCCTGATCAAGGCATGAAAAAGAAATCAGGATGCCTGATCAGGCCTTTCTTGTAGCCGGAGCAGGATTTCTACTCGGGTTTATTTCTGGAAGTTCAATGGCTGGGCCAACAGCTCCTATAATTTTTCAGTTATGATGAGACACTAAAGTTTTTTAGTGTCTCATCATAACTCGAAGGGCTGATACAGTGGTGAAAGTTCTATTTTTGTCAAGGTCATATTTTTTGCGTTCTCAAAGTCATCAATGGTTTTTTCAAATGGGAACATGTTTTTTTTCTTCATAAGACGTTGTAGCTGATATTCAGACGAATCCAACGACCTATGATATCATGACCTTGAAATGATTTTTCACCAAAATACACGTGTAAAAATCATTTCAAGGTCATGATATCGTAGGTCGTTGGATTCGTCTGAATGATTCTCTTGACCTTGGAATAGTTTATGGTGTGATAGCGGCGCAGGTCCACTTTCTCTGCTCGACTTTACAATACCATTTTTGATACGGTTATTAGATGTTAATTTGGATGGATACACTTGTCTACTGATTCTAATATTACTAGATGTCAAACATTCTTCACTCTGCTACAGTTTTACCACGTTACAATGTCAATATTTACAAACATCAGAAACATCTCCGACTATTGACATTATTGTATCCGTATGTATAAATAAATAAAATACAAAATAATAAATGAATAAAATATAAATAATTAATAAAATAAATAAATATTAATATAAATACAGTACTGGACAAAAAAGTACGCACTAGTCGAAATTTCTTATCGCACTAAAATTTACTTAGCGGACTCAAAAATAAAGGTAATTGTATTTCCCAAGTGGAATTTTAAAGAGGATAAGTTTACCTTTATTTTCGTTTGTTAGAACATTCTCTACGATTTTTTTTCGCCCTGGTGCGCACTTTTGAACGTGGCCATTTGTCGGCTATTTTTTGGCCGTCGAAAATTAACTGCAAAGTTTGTAGAAAAAGTTTTCCTCGGTTTTTTCCATGGTAAACTCAAAAAGGATATCAAAACCTACATTTTTATTTTTTAGAAAGTCTCATACGATTTTTTTTTCGCCCCACTATTGCATTTCTAGCTAAAAATGACGTTTCAGAAAAAAAGGCGTCATCGAAGAACTATAGGGTTTCAGAGGAAATGTCAAGAGGGTGAAAAGTTGCATGGGTTTACACTGGAGTGGCTAGAATTTTTTCAGAATTTTTTTTTTGACATTTTCTTTTTACCATTTTTGGTTGAAACTTTGATGAGTGGAGCGGCTCCACTTGGGAATTATGGGGTCTAGGATAATATATTGACAAAGGAAATTTGTTGACATATTCATTTTTAACTAACAATAATTTTTTAGAAGTTTAAAAAAAAAAATTTATTTTAATTTTTAAAAATAAAAAAAACATCTAGAAAAATTGTAGTTAATTAAAAATGAAAATGTAAAGAAATTTCCTTTCTTAATTGTCCTAGACCCCATAATTCCCAAGTGGAGCCTCTCCACTCATCAAAGTTCCAATAAAAAATGGTAAAAAAAATGTCCATAAAAAATTCGGAAAAAATTCTAGCCACTCCAGTGTGAACCTATGCAACTTTTTACCCTCTTGACATTTCCCCTGAAACCCTATAGTTCTTCGATGACCCATTTTTTTCTAAAACATGTCGTTTTTAGCTAAAAATGCAATACTAGGGCGAAAAAAAATCGTACAAGATTTTCTAAAAAATGAAAATGTCGGTTTGGATATTCTTTTTAAGTTTTCCATAGAAAAAATCAAGGAAAAAATTTTCCACAAACTTTGCAGTTAATTTACGACGGCCAAAAAATAGACGAAAAAATGGCCACGTTCAAAAGTGCGCACCGGGGCGAAAAAAAAACGTAGAGAATTTTCTAAAAAAGCAAAATAAAGGTAAACTTGTCCTCTTTGAAACGCCACTTGGGAAATTCAATTACCTTTATTTTTGAGTCCGCTAAGTAAATTTTAGTGCGGTAAGAAATTCCGACTAGTGCGTACTTTTTTTGTCCAGTACTCTAATTAACAAAATAAATAAATATTAATATAAATAAATACAATGAATAAATAATATAAATATAAAAAAAGAAATTCAATTAAATCGTACAATAAAAAATTATAAATGTTTTAAAAAATGCTCATTTTGATAAGTGGATCGTAAAATCGTTTTGTATTTCTAGTTTTTTTTTTTGTTCTCCAAAATCAACTTACCCCTTGAAGAATCGTGATGCCCGGGATAGTTGACGATTGACTCTTGAGTATGACTCGTCCCAAAAATTCGTCCCAATCGATATCATTGAGGCGAGTAAAATTTAAATTTCCCTCGATCTTTAAATTCGTAAATTTGGAAAAATCAACGTCAGCGTAATCGCGCATCTCACGATCGAATAGAATTTCCTCGATCGGTACACCATTGACGTAGAGTACATTGAGATTATCGGCTTCGATGGATTCGAACGTTTTTTCACCGTCGATCTCGATCTCGTCATCGTTATTCGAGAAATCACGTAAAATGTCATCCCTCGAAAAACCGTTCAAGCGTTCGAAAGATAAATTTTCAACTCGCATTGTGCCGCGAACGTCGATATTGCCGTCCACGAAAAGATCGCCGTTCACGCGTACTTCCGGCGCGTCGATCGGTAACGATTTCGCCAAATTTTTACCGATCTCGTCGATTCTCGACTCGAGAACCTTCAATTTGTCGATTGTCTCACTCTGATCGGACAAAAAATCGTCGAGACTCGTCTCTCTCGTTCCTAGCACAAATTTCTCAACGATCACACCGTTACCGATCTCCAATGTGTCCGTTTCGATTTTTGACAAATTCCAAAAACCTTTCACCCGCGGATTCGTGAGATAACTCTTGTTTAAACGAGACTCCGTCTCGTCGAGTACGTATTTTTGCTTTTGTACAACGTCCTGTAATGACCGGAAACGAATAATTGATGGAATGAAAAAAATCGGTATAACAAATTAATCGTCACTTTTAGTCGTTCAGATTTTTTTTTCAAAATTTTCTTTAACGAATTCAGCAGTAATATTTTATATACAACAATAATAATTTTATCACAATTTTAACGATAATGATATTTTTTGAAAAATAAATCTATAATTTTAATGTATTGGGACGTTGAATAAGTTCTCGCTGTTTTCCGATAGATGGCGTTACCAGAATTGCGTGCGTATAGCTTAAGGCCGTCTTCTAGTCTAGAATTTTGAAAAAATCGATTTTTTTTTTTGCATATTTTCAATGTTTAGTATTTCAAGAATATACCCTCCAAAGGAAATTTGGAAATTCCAAATATTAACGGAGTTACAGCTGTAATTAGTGAGGTGGAAACTTAACCGGCGCTGCCGGACCGAATCGGACGATAGACGGTTCCGTCCGCTCGACTACCTGAGGTCCTACCCTTCGTGATATTCACGTTTCTTGACTACCTGAGGTCCCCTACCCTTTGTGATATGGACCAGGAATCGCCGATTAACGAAATGTAAGTATATGTACCATTGTATGACTTAGACTGCCTGAAACTGTACTCGAATCTTTAAACGCGTTTTTCTCGAAACTACTTTTTTCGAGACGGTTGACATGATATCTCAAGTTGTAATGAACCGATTTACTTGAATTTTTTTGTGGACCTTCTTTATACACCCCTCTATCGCCCCTACCAGATTTATCGCGAAATTTTGTTACTAATTATTTTAAAAAAATCAACAATCGTGAAAAAAACGTCAAAAAATGACCTTTTTTTAAACAGCCGCCATTTTGCGAATTTTTTTTTTTCCTGAGGTAGGGGCTATAATGACATCCTTACTAATTAAGAATCTATTTTTTTTTTCAGATGACCAGGAGGGTTGGAATCATGTCAACCAGAGGAGGCCGTTTTTTTTCCACCCCCACTTTACCAGCCTGCATCTACCAGAATTATGGATTTTTTTTTTCGCCAATTTTTTTATACAATGTCAAAGGATGAATAAATATGTGGTAAAAAGATAGATACGGAAATATTTTTTGTTTTTTTTTTAATCGCATCTTGAAAAATCCCCAAATTTTGGCCCTCTAGACTAGAAGACGGCCTTGAGGGGTTACGTGGGTTTGAAAAATTCAAAAAATCAATTTTGAAAATTTTATCATCTAATAGTACAATACGTCCAGAATATTGTCTCAAAGTTTTAAGTCAATCGGAGTAAAAATGCAAAACTCACTGTCAAAGCGTATCTAGTTTGCAATAATTTGTCCATCTCGTATCTCACCGGTCTCTCCATTTCAATAAGGCTCGTCTCAATTTTGACCAATTTATTTCCACGAATGAAACCGTATCTTGGTATAACAGTGATCAACGAGAGATCGACGTTTTCGAGCTCGCTATTGGGCAGTGAAATTTTCTCGAAGCCTCGTCCTTTCCAGGCGAGCACAATGACAGTGGAATTTTTCAGCTGGACGAACAATATGGAGTCTTGTCTGTAATTGTCGACCAGCATGCTCTGAATCCATGCAGTCTCGCCGAATTCTGAGTTCGAGAAGAAAAAAAAAAAATCGGAAATCATGACAACGGAAAGGATAAGGCCTTAGGCCACTCTAGGATTCTCCAAAAATCGATTTTTTTTATTACAAATATACCTTAGAACCTATAAAATTACCAGGTGTACAAGTATGAAATGCGTATTTCAGACAACAGATGGTGCACCAATGGCAGTTTGTGCTATAAAGATTTGACACTGCGCCATTTTGTTGTGTCATCGACAAGTGTCAGACGCGCACGCGTGATAAATTGGAAAAGTGCGTGCATAGTGTTGTGTTGTTGTGTTCAATATGTCAAAATTTATAACGAACAAAGAGCATTCGCGTACAGCATTAATTTTTTTGTTTTCATTTGAAGAAAACTGCTGCTGAATCATACCGATTACTTCGAGAAGCTTATGGTGAACATGCTCCATCGCAAGATACGTGTGAACGATCCCGAGCAGAAATTTGTTCAGGGTGAAATCCGGACCGGATCAGGCTGCCACAATAGCAAATCCGGGCCGGATCAGGCAAATTTAGTCCGGCCCTGATCAGGGATGTAACGCTTTTGCAAATTCAGGTTCGGATCAGGCACCTTATCAGGCTCTGATCAGGCGCTTTATCAGGCCCGGATCAGGCACCTTACCAGGCTCGGATTAGGCACTATATCTGGCTCGGATCAAGCAACTTATCTGGCCCGGATCAGGTGCCTCATCCAGCCTGAGACATGCGTGTCATCTGGCTCAATCATTTGATTAATTTTTTGTTTAAAAATAGATCAACATTTATTAAATTATTATCGCAGTTACACGTTATCAAGTTTACTGACGTTATTAAAAATATGAAACATATGAAAACATTTTTTTTAAGTTTAAGTTTTTATTTTACTTGACTTGATCGTTTAGTTTTTGTTCCGGTTTTGGCGATGACCGTCCCAATCTTTCCGGCCCAATCTGTCCGGCGCAAATCATGCGTGCCTGATCAGGGCGCCTTATTGATACCTGATAAGGCTTCTATACGGCGCAAATCAGGCGTGCCTGATCAGGGCGCCTTATTGATCCCCGCTCAGGCCCCTGTCTGGCGCAAATCAGGCGTGCCTGATCAGGGCGCCTTATTGATCCCTGCTCAGGTCCCTGTCCGGCGCAAATCATGCGTGCCTGATCAGGGCGCCTTATTGATACCTGATAACGCTTCTATCCGGCGCAAATCAGGCGTGCCTGATCAGGGCGCCTTATTGATTCCTGCTCAGGCCCCTGTCTGGCTCAAATCAGGCGTACCTCATCAGGGCGCCTTATTGATCCCTGCTCAGGTCCCTGTCTGGCTCAAATCAGGCGTACCTGATTAGGGCGCCTTATTGATCCCTGATCCGGCCCTGATGGATCCTCAGGCAGCCTGATTAGATTTCTGCTCGGGATGCTTTCGGCCTTTCAAAAGTGGTCACTTCGATGTTGCAGACAAGGAAGATGGAAAACCGCCAAAAAAAAAGTACGAAGATGTGGAATTGCAAGCATCGTTGGACGAAGATGATTCGCAAACACAAAAACAACTCGCCGAGCAATTGGGCTTTAGTCGACAAGCTGTTTTCAATCGGCTACGAGAGATGGAAAAGATTCAGAAGACCGTTAGATGGATACCACATGAGTTGAACGACAGGCAAATGGAAAAGCGCAAAAACACATGTGACATTTTGCTCGCTCGGTACAAAAGGAAGTCGTTTTTGCATCGTATAGTTACAGGGGATGAAAAGTGGATTTATTTTGAGAATCCCAAGCGCAAAAAATCATGGGTAGAGCCAGGCGCACCATCCACATCGACCGCAAGACCGAATCGCTTTGGCAGAAAGACGATGCTCTGTGTTTGGTGGGACCAGAGGTGGGTGGTCTATTATGAGCTGTTAAAACCTGGGGAAACGGTTAATACTAAACGTTACCAACAACAATTGACCGATTTGAAGCGTTCGCTGCTTGAAAAAAAGGCCAGAATACCGAAAGAGGCAACACAAAGTCATTTTTCTTCATGACAATGCTCCATCACATACGGCAAAACCGGTTCGCGACACGTTGGTAGCACTCAGCTGGGAAGTTCTACCCCATGCAAGGCTTACTCACCAGACTTGGCTCCTTCCGATTACCACTTGTTGGCATCGATGGCGCACGGCACTTGCTGAGCAGCGCTTTGGTTCGTACGAAGATGTGTAAAAATGGCTCGATCAATGGTTCGCAGCAAAAGGGAAAGATTTTTACTGGCGTGGTATTCACAAATTGCCCGAAAGATGGGAAAAATGTATAACAAGCGATGGAGCATACTTCGAATAAAGCACTTTTTATCATTCTTCCGAAATTAACGTGTTTTTTTTTTTTTAGAAAAAAAAATCCGCATTTCATACTTGTACTCATGGTACAGTACCATTTTCGATACCATTATTACATGTTACACTTGTCTACTGATCCGAAAATTTGTTGAGGTTAATGGCCATCACTTCGAACATTTCTTACAATAAATTTTCTGCACAAAAATAACAATTACATTATTCGGATATTCTTATTGTCAATAGCATCACGATTTCCCATTTTTACACGTGTATTTTGGTGAAAAATCATTTCAATGTCATGATATCATAGGTCGTTGGATTCGTCTGAATATCAGCTACAACGTCTTAATAAAAAAAAAAAACAACATTTTCCCATTTGAAAAACCATTGATGACCTTGAGAACGCAAAAACTATGACCTTGACAAAAATGAATTTTTCACCACTGTATCAGCCCTTCGAAATCAATCAAATTACCTCCTGACATTTTTTTCGTCATTCTAAAAGCAACGGAGATATTTTTTATCGGAAAAAATGCTGCACAGTCGCCATTTTGACAATGTATCGGTGTGAAAAAAATCATTTTTTATAGTCAATTACGTGTACGATAAAACCCCTATCTTGTAATTCCGTTTTATTTTACGGTTTCGCTGGAAAAAAAAAATCACAAAATATGCCCGTTTTTTTGGCCTCTAGAGTGGCCTAAGGCCTTAAAATAAAAAATAATCCAAGGTAAACAAATATACAAAAATAAATTTAAAAAAACATTGACTGAAAAATGCAATAAAAAATTTATTTTAATTTTAGTTTTTATTTAAAAATATAAAGAAAAAAACAAATTGGAATGTAGATCAACATAAATAATCGTAATATAAAAATTGATTTCGAAAATATTATGAAATAAGTCGGATTTACCGTTGAAAACGTGTTCCGAGTACGAGTCGTGCTGAAATTCGCTGACGAAAAAATCGAAGAGGGCCGCCTCGGGACCGGAAGTGACGAGATAACGTACATGGCCGCTCTCGAAGCAAACTGTATTTTTTAAATTATTGGAAGTAACGTTGTGACTCTCAACGAAGAGGTCCTCCTTGTTCTCATCGACCTCGTACTCGTAAATCGCAACGACGTTTCTACGACGAAGAGCCACGATCGCGTTCTCGTAAGACGGACACACGTGGATGTCGAACGTTTTTGGCACGTTCGATCTTCGAGTTAACCTGCTCGATTTATCGTCGCGTATTTTAATGCGACGCCAAAAAAAAATCTAATTGTACGTTTTATCAAAGTTTTACATAATAGATAAGTACATAAATAAATAAGTGAATTGATCAATAAATGAATGAATAAAAAAATTCGTAAAAAATGAATAATTAAATAAATCGATAAATAAAGAAGTAAAGAAATAAAAAATGAATGAATAAATAAATAAATGAATAAATGAATGAATGAATAAATGAATAAATGAATAAATGAATAAATGAATAAATGAATAAATGAATAAATGAATAAATGAATAAATGAATAAATGAATAAATGAATAAATGAATAAATGAATAAATGAATAAATGAATAAATGAATAAATGAATAAATGAATAAATGAATAAATGAATAAATGAATAAATGAATAAATGAATAAATGAATAAATGAATAAATGAATAAATGAATAAATGAATAAATGAATAAATGAATAAATGAATAAATGAATAAATGAATAAATGAATAAATGAATAAATGAATAAATGAATAAATGAATAAATGAATAAATGAATAAATGAATAAATGAATAAATGAACAAATGAATAAATGAATAAATGAACAAATGAATAAATGAATAAATGAACAAATGAATAAATGAATAAATGAACAAATGAATAAATGAACAAATGAATAAATGAACAAAAGAATAAATGAATAAATGAATAAATGAATAAATGAATAAATGAACAAAAGAATAAATGAATAAATGAATAAATGAATAAATGAATAAATGAATAAATGAATAAATGAATAAATGAATAAATGAATAAATGAATAAATGAATAAATGAATAAATGAATAAATGAATAAATGAATAAATGAATAAATGAATAAATGAATAAATGAATAAATGAATAAATGAATAAATGAATAAATGAATAAATGAATAAATGAATAAATGAATAAATGAATAAATGAATAAATGAATAAATGAATAAATGAATAAATGAATAAATGAATAAATGAATAAATGAATAAATGAATAAATGAATAAATGAATAAATGAATAAATGAATAAATGAATAAATGAATAAATGAATAAATGAATAAATGAATAAATGAATAAATGAATAAATGAATAAATGAATAAATGAATAAATGAATAAATGAATAAATGAATAAATGAATAAATGAATAAATGAATAAATGAATAAATGAATAAATGAATAAATGAATAAATGAATAAATGAATAAATGAATAAATGAATAAATGAATAAATGAATAAATGAATAAATGAATAAATGAATAAATGAATAAATGAATAAATGAATAAATGAATAAATGAATAAATGAATAAATGAATAAATGAATAAATGAATAAATGAATAAATGAATAAATGAATAAATGAATAAATGAATAAATGAATAAATGAATAAATGAATAAATGAATAAATGAATAAATGAATAAATGAATAAATGAATAAATGAATAAATGAATAAATGAATAAATGAATAAACGAATAAATGAATGAACGAATAAACGAATGAACGAATAAACGAATAAACGAATAAACGAATAAATGAATAAACGAATAAACGAATAAACGAAAAAACGAATAAGTGAATGAAAATAAGTAAATCCATGAATAAATAAATAAATAAATACGAAAGTAAATGCATAGATACATAAATAAATGAACAAGTAAATAAATAATCAAATGAATAAATAACTGAATAAATAAATCTATAAATAATCTTTAACTCTAAAATTTATTTCAATCATTGATTCAAATTAATGCGGATCATGACTCACCACAAATTCAATTTCTCCCCCTCAATATCAAACCCATAAATATCGATAGTGGAGAATATTTTTTCCAATTCCGAAGTCTCCTCTCGCAGTATCAACAAACGATTTTGTCCCCCGTGATGAAAAAATTGCAAGCTCTCGACGCGATTTCTTATAGGCCAGGAATCGACATAGACGAGCTCATTCCCATCGAATCTATACCAAAGCATGTCAATTCCCTGTGACGATTCGACGCATATTATCGCGAGAACGGTGAAAACGACTTCCGGCTCCACCAACAAGCTATTTGGCACGACAAGGAGCTTGAAACGTTGAATTTCTCTGGTCACGTTTAATTCGAGACGAAAAATCGTGCGGGCCAGGGACCAATCGAATTTATAGAAATAAAAGTGATGCTCGCTCGAGCCAGCGAGAAAAAAATTGTCGTTTGCCTCGACGAACTGATAATTTTTAATGTCACTGAACAATCGGGCGTCGATTTTTGTCGTGATATTTTTTATCGAGAGCTCTGCAAATGTTTAATTTTTCCAATTAATTATTTATCAATTAGACGACTCGTAATTTGTTTTTTTTTTTTTTTCGTCGCAGTTAAAAATTACCGTCGCGATTTCCAACCCCCGTGCCAAATTCGTAACTTTGCCAAAATTCCACAGCCCTGTCGGAATCGTCGAACGTTTTTTCCGGCCGTTCGACAACGACGAGAAATTCGTCCAGCCTCCGTGAGATTTTTTCCACTTTTGACAAATAACCGCACACCACCACGAGGATCGAAATTAATAACAATAAATTAAACGTGACGAACAAACGAGGCTCCATGTTGATAGAAGTCACCTGTCTGACTGAGGCAAAGTTTTCCTCGATCTTTCGACACGTATCTCCATTCAAGCGAAATATTTGTCACGAGGGATTAGCGCGAGAGACTCGAACGATTGTGATAATAATAATAATTATTATTATTATCGTAATTTTGACGAGCCACTGAGGACTAAATTTATTTCTCATTCGCTCACGAGTAATTGTACAAAATTATAAAATAACACTTACACTTATCAACGTCGTATAAACTGTTTTCACAATTTTTCTAGAAATATATTAAAAGATTTGGTTAAATAAACAAAACAAAAAATTAGGTACAAAATCACTGAGCGCATTTGATTGATTGCCGATGCAATTTTTATTCTCATCGCGCCGTCAAAATTGGGAGAAATCTCTTTAAGAGGAGAAACATATGTAACGGCATAAAAAAAAATCTTTTTTTTTTATGCGAAATGTTAGTTGAAGCTTTACACCATCTTAGCATCCGGAAAAAAAGGTATACATTTTTTTTCGAGCGATTATTAAATATATAATTTTTCATTTTCACAAATACATTCTAGTTTTATGAAAAAAAAAAAAAAATATTGGGAGTACAAATAAGACTCCGCCGTTTGACGAAAGATGGCCACACCAGGAGGTTATGGTTGAAATTGTCAGATATAAAAAGTCATATCGTAAGGTTGGACATCTGGCAAGATCATAACATTGAAATATTAGTGATTTTGTATAAGCATGACATCATTTTTTTCGTGCGAAAATGTCGAATTTTGAGCCGGATAAGCGTCATTTTCGGGAACTTTTGATTTACTCCTTCAAGGCCGTCTTCTAGTCTAGAATTTTGAAAATATCGATTTTTTTTTGCATATTTTCAATGTTTAGTATTTCAAGAATATAACCTCCAAAGGAAATTTGGAAGTTCCAAATATTAACGGAATTACAGCTGTAATTAGTGAGGTGGAAACTTAACCGGCGCTGCCGGACCGAATCGAACAATAGACGGTTCCGTCTGCTCGACTACCTGAGGGCCTACCCTTCGTGATATTCACATCAAAAGACTTCGATTTTGAAGAAGAAGGAGTATTTTATGGACCAGGAATCGCCGATTAACGAAATGTAAGTATATGTACCATTGTATGACTTAGACTGCCTGAAACTGTACTCGAATCTTTAAACGCGTTTTTCTCGAAACTACTTTTTTCGAGACGGTTGACATGATATCTCAAGTTGTAATGAACCGATTTACTTGAAATTTTTTGCGGACCTTCTCTATACACCCCTCTATCGCCCCTACCAGATTTATCGCGGAATTTTGTTACTAGTTATTTTAAAAAAATCAACAATCGTGAAAAAAAAACGGCAAAAAATGACCTTTTTTTTAAACAGCCGCCATTTTGCGATTTTTTTTTTGCCTGAGGTAGGGGCTATAATGACATCCTTACTAATTAAGAATCTATTTTTTTTTCTCAGATGACCAGGAGGGTTGGAATCATGTCAACCAGGAGAGGCCGTTTTTTTTTCCACCCCCACTTTACCAGCCTGCATCTACCAGAATTATGGATTTTTTTTTTCGCCAATTTTTTTATACAATGTCAAAGGATGAATAAATATGTGGTAAAAAGATAGATACGGAAATATTTTTTTTTTTTTTTTTAATCGCATGTTGAAAAATCCCCAAATTTTGGCCCTCTAGACTAGAAGACGGCCTTAATTTGAAGAAATCTGCTGCTGAGGCGCATCGATTGCTTGTAGAAGCATATGATGAGGTTGCTTTAAGTGAGAGAAGTTGTCGCGAGTGGTTTCAAAAGTTTAAGAACGGTGACTTTGACGTCGAAGACAAAGAACGTAGCGGAAGGACGAAAGTGTACGAAGACGCGGAATTGGAAGCATTATTGGAGGGAGATTCGTGCCAAACGCAAGAAGAACTTGCACTTACATTAGGAGTGACTCAACAAGCAATTTCACATCGTTTAAAATCGTTGGGAATGATTGAAAAGCAAGGAAATTGGCTTCCATATGAACTGAAGCCGAGAAACGTTGAACGCCGATGTTGCACATGTGAAATGCTGCTTGCCAGGCATAAGCGAAAGGGTTTTTTTTGCATCGTATAGCCACTGGTGATGAAAAATGGATCCACTACGATAACCCAAAGAAGAGAAAATCATGGGGACCACCTGGCCATGCTTCAACATCGACAGCCAAGCCGAATATTCATGGAAAAAAAACTCACGTTGTGTATTTGGTGGGATCAGCTTGGTGTCGTGTATTATGAGTTGGTCAAACCGAACGAAACCATTACTGGGCCTCTCTACCGAACACAATTGATGAGATTGAGCCGAGCACTCAAGGAAAAACGCGCCCACTACTACTCCAGACACGACAAAATTATTCTCCTGCATGACAATGCTCGTCCACGTGTTGCGGCGCCGGTCAAAACCTACTTGGAAACACTCAATTGGCAAGTTTTACCCCACCCGCCGTATTCACCAGACATTGATCCCTCTGACTATCATTTATTTCGATCGATGACGCACGGCCTGTCTGAGCAGCACTTCACATCATATGAAGATACGAAAAATTGGGTCGATTTGTGGATAGCCTGAAAAGATGAAGCGTTCTTCCGACGCGGTATCCATATGCTGCCAGAAAGATGGCAAAAAGTAGTGGCTAGCGATGGACAATACTTTGAATAAAACATAAAGTACCGTTCTTTCACAATAAATACCCAATTTTTGATAAAATAAAAACGGCGGAGCCTTATTTGTAATCCCAATATAAGTGGCAAAGATATGAGTCGTCTAGTAGGAATCCTCCTCTGAAAATCATTGCCGATGGTGGCATTTTTTTTTCTCTCTCAGGTATCATCAAATTAAAAAAAAAAATTCTCGTCAAAAAAGGTAGGACAATCTTCCGAAAAGTTTATCCTATCTTTTATAAGTTTTATATGAAAGCGGAAACCGAAATATCGATCTGAAATTAGGCATAAAACTTTATTTTAATCTTACTTGGGCTTAAAATGATTTTTGGCGACTGGCAATATTTTTCGAAGAATCGATATTTTGAAAGTTGTTACTTCAGCCCGCTGATTATATATATTTTAATTTCAAATACGCTCTTACATTTCATACAAAATTAATTTCATCAAAATCGACTAGACGACTTACATGTCCGCTATTTTTAAATTTATTCTATTCGTTTATTTTTATTTTTTGTAATTTGTTCATAAAACTATAATGTATTTGTGAAAAATTAAAATTAGCTTATATATTTGATAGTCACGTAATTTTTTTTGTAATTTTTATACCGATTTTTCCGAGCACCAAGGTGGTCTAACCCCTTAATCATTTTAAAAATATGGCTCCGGAATTGCCGATTAAACGGTAAGCGACTCAAATCATTGAGTTTTCGTAGATCGAAATTTTAAACACGTTTTTCTCAATACTACACTTATTAAGTTTGTGGGAAACATAATTTTAAAACGAGTTTGCCGATCGTGCTAAAATTGTACACGCAACTCAATAACAATATTCCCTTAAACTTATAATTACTTTTTAAAATAAAAATCACCTCTAAAAAGTACCTTTCTTATTGCAGGAACAAACGAAAATTTTGTGTAAAATTTCCATTTTTATTCTGGTGAGCCCTTTTTTTAATTTTCAACGTTTTTAAATGTTTCTTAGGTATAAATTCAGCATTTGGATGTTAAAAAACAAAAAAATCTTGGCCCATATTTTTCAGATTAATATTGAAGTCGGTGGATTGCCCGCAAATGGACAACTGCCGTCAAAACCTTCCTGGAAGGCTACACCACAACGTCGCCATTTTGCAATAATTTTTAACGAAAAAAATTATTTGAATAGTTCAACTACGCAAAAAATTATATCTAAAGTTTCGTAAATGTAAAACGTTTCGTTCCTTTCCCAAAAAAATGATCAAAATTGAGTCTTTTTTCGTCGACTACATGTATTTCCCCCGTTATTATTTGTTATTTTAAATATTATTAAAACTATTTTTAAAAAATCAGTTTTATAATTAAGGAATATACGTTCTTTTGTGCTGTTAAGTCCGTTTGGGTTTGTTTGAGTTACATCAAGGTGACTGTGTTCCTCTGAGTTGACAGAAGCCCCTTAAGGTTCCTCAAGGCACGGTGACGGGGAGAAACCTCGTTCGGTCTCCGGCCTTTGGCTGAAACCTCAAATTGACTTTGTCCTTCTCATCCTCGCCAACCTCGAGGAAAGTATTCCAATCAACGAGAAAGTAGAGTCCTGTTTTCCTCGGTGTGGGTAAAGCGGTATCGGGTGCTGACGTTGACCCTCCAAAGGAGTCTGCCAGTGATTCCAAATTGGCAGTTTCATTTGGCAGGGTTGCCAGAAGGCTGCCAGAGTCTTTGGGCTCCGTCGTGGAGTTGGTAGAAGTCGTGGCCGCATCCGAAGAAGCACCCGAAGGCTCGACAACGTCCAGGGACTCCATTGACGAAGTCTCAATTTCCGATTCCGTAGTGGATCCAATCTCTGCTAATTGAAAGCCGTCAGTCGTGAGTTTGCGGCATCAAGGTAGCGTGAAAACTTGCAAAATACTGATATGACAATATGCGACAATGGATGTGGCAAGATGCAACTTGTACACGTGGTCAAGAGAGCCTGACACTTTTACTTTTGCCTCCGGTAATCTTTGGACCGTCATCCAAGAGCCGTTGGAACGTGATCGTGCAGCGGAACGCACGCGATCTTGAAGTGTTCTCTTTTTTTCCCCACCATAAGGGCTAATTAGAGGGTGAAAGTTTGCCACGTTACGCAAAATGTTAATGTCCCTCAACCGCTGCTCGCTGATCGAAGACGGAAGAACGTATGGATAGCTGATGGCGAATGAAAGATCATTGCGACGTTGGGCACGTCTTGAGAGAGTGAGAGAGAGAGAGAGAGAGAGAGAGAGAGAGAGAGAGAGAGAGAGAGAGAGAGAGAGAGAGAGAGAGAGAGAGAGAGTTTGTGTTACGATGGCGATTACGACGGAGACTGGATTGTTAGTTGGAGCAAGTCCTGAAATGGAACACAATGCAGAGCCTGGGTTGATGAACCGAGGACCTCCAGATCATGCCTGACCATCGTCTGCCATTCCATACCTCAATGGATCAGCAAAGGTGGTTTTAGAGGCTTGTGAATGCAGCGATGATCAATTGCCACGTAGACTTTCTAAAATGCCATGATGGCACAATTCCAGTATAGTTGATTACGGACCTGGAGCTGACCAGGTGGAATCAAAGAGCTGTGACCCGGCGGAACAACATTCCGAAAGCCTCAATTGATTAGTGACATTGGTTAGCACACTTTTGAGTTTTGTTAACACAGTGATGATCATTTGCCATGTGGAACCCTAAATTGCCATGATGACATTATGCCAGGGCAGCTGATCATGGACCTGGAGCTGACCAGGTAAAATCAAAGAGCTTTAACGCGGCTGAACGACATTCCGAAAGCCTCAATTGATTAGTAACATTGGTTAGCACGCTTTTAAGTCTTGTTAGTGCAGCAATGATCAATTGCCATGTGAAATCCCTAAAATTCCATGATGGCATCATGCCAGTACAGTTGATCACGGACCTGGAGCTGAACAGGTGGAATCAAAGAGCTGTGACGCGGCTGAACGACATTCCGAAAGCCTCAATTGATTAGTAACATTGGTTAGCACACTTTTGAGTCTTGTTAGTGCAGCAATGATCAATTGCCATGTGAAATCCCTAAAATCTTACGATGGCATCATGCCAGTGCAGCTGATCCCGGACCTGGAGCTGATCAGCTGGAATCAAAGAGCTGTGTCGCTGCTGAACGACGTCTCGAAAGCTTCAATTGATTAGTGAAATTGGTTAGCACTCTTTTGCGTCTAGTTAGTCTAGCAATAATCCTTCCACCCCGCAATTCCGAACATCCCAGTACGTAAATGGCTAATTTCTCAATACCGCTTATCGCAATGCCAGGGAGATCTTTCGAATCCTGCTGTCGTTTGATCTCGTTCTTCAGATCGTTGTTGTAGATCCTGAGTATTTCCTCGAGGCTCAGAGGGTCCGGCCCGTTTTTGAGGGACTTTGTAGTCTCGAGAAGTTCCTTGGCGACTTTTTGTACCGCGGTGACGTCAGCTTTGCCATCCTGAACCAGTTTTACAGTGTCGAGAAGTTCGTTGATCTTCGCTCGTTGTTGCACATCGTCGATTGCCGACTCGTGGGGCTTGAAAACGTGAAGCTGAGGTGTCTCGGTGGTTTGTATCTTCGTGATTTCCACAGATTTTTGGGACTTCGTTATCAGGCCAATGTTCTCCAGGATTCTCTTCATATCGGCTGGAACAGCTTCTATGAGGGATGGCCTTTTGTCAGGTTTGGCATTCATGGATTTCTCCTTTCTGCTGTCTTCGATACCCAGGCCAAATTTAGCCAGAAAGTCTCTCATGCCTTCATCTCTGACCTGCGAGACCGGAAGTGGCTTGAAGTTGTTCCAAAAGCTGGTCATTGTCGTGTGGACCCGTGGTTTCTCGGTTGTCCGTTTGGTAACGAACTCGAGATCCTTTGTCGACGACTGAAGACCGAAGCGTTGAAACAACAACTGCACGTCGGGTGAAAGATTGTCCACGCCTTTCCTCACATCCTGGGGTGTCCTCTCGAAAGTGTTTTGATTAACGAGCGATGGCGACGCGTCTCCAACAGCCGTCAGTCCGGATGTTGATCCTACAATGACATTGGTGGATTCGGGAATCTGGAAATTCGTGCCGAATAACTTCTCGTGTACGTCGCTGACCCGGTTGCTCGTTCCAACATCAGAGTCCTTGGCACCTCCTGGATGCAATCCAATCGACGCCAGAAGATCCTGGACCTCTTCCCTCATGGGCATCTTTGTTGTTTTCGGTTTGTTCTTGGTGGTCGACGAAACTGCAGGCTTTGTCGACCTTACGGATGGCATTGGGGTCACGTAGAGCGGCGCTGTCCTCTCCTGGTCATCAATTACTCGCGTCTTTTCCATCCCCCCTGAAGGCACGTGATCCTTCTGATGTCGGGACTCACTTATCGACGTCTCCGAGTCCTTTTCCGCCATCATCGTCGGTAGAAAAGGGATCGCGCTGGACACTCCGGGATTTTCGGTATTGGCGGCTGGACTGCTCGGTGTGGATGACGGTGGTGCGTTGTAGCGCCATTGATCCGAGGTCAGGATGTTCTCTGTCGATCTGGTAGGTGGCATCGTCGGCCGGAAACCATCCTGCGTGTCGTCATAGGTAGCTGCCAGTTTCGTAGTCGGTCTCTGCGTAACACTGGTACTGTAGACGATCTCCAGATTCGAATTGTCCTTGATCGGATCGCGATCGGTCAAGACATTGCTGAATACCGGTCTTCCGTAAGATTGAGCCTTCCGAGATGTGCCGAAGTTTTCCAAAGTCAGGCTAAACTTTTCCGGTGTAGGATCCTTGTTCTCCTTCTTCAAGAGGATTCGCAGGCTCTCCTGAGTTGATGTTCCAGGCTCAACGTCCGCGTAGGTATCTCGATGATTGTTATAACGTTCGGGACCTTCGGATACCTGGTTTCCGGCTTTCGCGTCCGTTCCGTTGTCCAGGTCTTTGAAGGCCTGGTCCAGGTCTTTGGAGGCCTGGTCCAGGTCCTTAAGGGGTTGCTCCAGGTCCTTGAATGGCTCCTTGATGATTTTCGTCAACGGGGCTTTCGCGTAAAGTTCCCTGAGACTCTCTCCCCTCGTGTCGTTCGAGTTGTAAGGCAGCACGATCATCAGAGCACGCTGATAATCCTGCCTAGTCTTTTCCACGCTCTTCTCGTAACTTCTCATATCAGCGGCTGTTATGTTGAACAAAATATCGACAATCTGGTTCCTCGTGAGCCTTGGTAGACTCGGGTCGTCCCTGACCATTCTCTCGACCTCCTCGATCGTCCGATTTATCGAGGTCTCGATCTCTCGTCTCGTGGGCAATTGCTCCAGGCAGTTGCCCATTCCCAGGACCAGCAGCAGGCAAAACAGTGGATTCTGCAACATAGGTGGAGTACATGAGAATCGTGAGAGCCATTGCAATTGCGACAGGTGCAAATTTCTTTGGAGGAATTTTTCTCGCGTGCCAACCAATCGTCCGGGGCAAAGGACAATTTCGAAAGATGGCGAAGACAACTCTCTCTCTCTCTCTCTCTCTCTCTCTCTCTCTCTCTCTCTTTCTCTGCTAGATTGGACTGTACACTCTCTCAGTTATTCCGTCCAGAGAGAGAAAGAGAGAGACGGAAGACTGACCTGGATCACCTTAACATCTCCAGCTAATTTTGCATCTTCCAATTGACGAAAATATTCCAACAAATAGTTACATATTTAAATATTTAAATTTATTCTTTTAATATTTAAATTTATTTTAATACTATTTAAATTCAAATTTATTATTTAAATATTAAATCTATATATTATTTACCGCTAAGAAACAATTTAATAAAATTATTCAATTTGGTAAAAGAATAATAATTATTCAACCAAGAATAAAATTAATGAAAATAATTCCATTCTAGCCTACCAAAGGGCATCAAAAAATAATATATAAAATGAAACACTGGAAAAAAATACAATTTCATCCCCCCATTGGTGTGCCATATTGGATCCGCTATTTTGAATTTTCAAAATTCGATATCAAATTTGGATTCGGTGACCCCAAAAACATAAAGACCAAAATTGTGGTGTATTAAAAAATCATCCATCACATTTATGGCACAAAAAGTTATTTTATTCCACTCGCGGTACGATAATGGACGTTTTATGCACCGAGTACAATAAAGTTTCGTATAATATTCGACGAAAAAAACTTTTTCGCGCTGCAAAGTCACACTCGTTGGAAAAAGTTTTTTTCGTCCTTGTGTCATAATGTACTATTTTTGAGCCACAGGTGAGAGGTGTTAATAAAATAGGAAAAAAAAGAAAGTAATTTCGTAGCTTCGAAAATTGTGGTGTATTTAAAAAAAATCCATCACATTTATGGCAAAAAAAGTTATTTTATTCCACTCGCGGTACGATAATGGACGTTTTATGCACCGAGTACAATAAAGTTTCGTATAATACTCGACGAAAAAAACTTTTTATAACCTCGTGTGATTGTAACCCATCACATTTATGGCACAAAAAGTTATTTTATTCCACTCGCGATACGATAATGGACGTTTTATGCACCGAGTACAATAAAGTTTCGTATAATACTCGACGAAAAAAAACTTTTTCTAACCTCGTGTAATCGCAACACTCTTCTTCGGCTCGTGCTGCAAACTCACACTCGTTGGAAAAAGTTTTTTTCGTCCTCGTGTCATAACGTACTATTTTTGAGCCACAGGTGAGAGGTGTTAATAAAATAGGGAAAAAAAAAGAAAGCAATTTCGTAGTTTCGAAAATTCATACTTCGAGCATTTCGACTTTGCCCGTACGATTTTCCGGTACAACGTTGCACAATCCGTGATTTCTCGCCGCTCACGATATTCGTGACTCGCGGGGCAAAAAAAAAACGCGCACTGGTCATCAACTACCGCCAGATTCCTGGCGCGGTACGAGCAATCGAGAAAGTCCAGTTGAACGACGACGACGACGACGATGCGTGTACACGAGTCGCGTCAAACTACTAAGCTCGACACGATTTAATGACGCACACGCGATGGGTATTCGCAAAGAGAAAAAGAAGAATTCACGCACCGGTTCATTGCACACACTAAGTACAATCTCCAAACCCAACATTATCATTCTTCACCAACGACACACTCTGCTTGCTGCCAACTAAGCCCAAACAAACCCAAACGAATGGCACTCCGGATGATGTGCTAGAAAACGTTTTTAAGGGATCATCAAATCATATTTACGGCCACAACCGTGTACACCGTGAGGACTCCTTTTTTTACGAAGACATTTTCAACCGTTAAAAAAAAATGTAAAAAATATAAAAATAAACGTTTAAAAATTTATTTTCAGTTCTTCATTAGTGCTTCGATTTGAGATAAAAAAATCAGATCGATAAGTATATTTTAACAATCGAAAAAAAAATCGCGAAAATCAGCTATTTTTCGACCCGTTACACTGCGACGATCCCTCAAATCCTCCTGAGGACCATCTAAACCCAAACAAACCCAAACCAGCGCTTTTAGAAACCTTCCAAAATCCCTAGAACCCAATGAACCCAAACAGTGAAACCCCAATGGCCAGAAAACAATTTTAAAACCTAAGGCCCGATCAAAACCAAATGAACCCAAACAATGGCATCACAATGGCCAGAAAGCTCTTTCAAAACCTTTTTAAGGTTCCTAAGACCCAAGCAAACCAAGACAATGACAATGACATCCCAATGGCCAAAGAGCCCTTTCAAAACCCTTCTATGGTCCTTAACCCTTCGTGGTCACACTTCCAAATCCAATCACGCTGGTCACGCTGGGTCGATTCTACCCAAGTCAGTTTTCAAAAAAAAAAGTATTGTGACCAAACTATCCGTCCGAAGTGGTTCAAAAAATTACGGAACATGCTTTGAACTGTCTAGATGATGTACGAAAAATTTATTTATAAGAAATAAAATGGCGATATGTTAAAAAAAATTCATAAAGAGGTGAAAACGCAAAAAAGACACTCTTTCACTCAAAAAATCATAGTTCCGTGAATTTTCAACATTTTTACCGAAAATTTGGACGTGATACTCCTTAGATATGCTACTTTTGGGAAAAAAATAGTAGCATAGTGCGCGTTTCATAAAAGATATTTATTCCGACGTGTGAAGACGGTCGATTTTATGGTATGAGGATACTTCAAACTCCAGGGTAATATGGTGAATACAGTCCCATTCGAAGCCGGCAACTGTTATATATTTACGCCAAAAGTTGATCGACGGGTCGATCCTACCCAGTGTGACCACGAAGGCTTAAAACCCAAGCAAACCCAAACAAGCCCAATCAATGGCATCCCAATAGCCAGAAAGCCTTTTCGAAACTCTTCCATGGCCCCTAAAACCCGAGCAAACCCAAACAATGGTACACGAATGGCCAGAAAACTATTTGAAAACCTAAGGACCCAAAACCAAACGAACCAAAACAAACGACATCCCAATGGCCAGAAATCCTATTCAAAACTCTTCCAAGGTCCCTAAGTTACAAGCAAACCCAAACAATGGTATCCCAATGGCCAGACAGTCCTTTCAAAACCCTTCTAATGTTTCCAAAACCTAAGCAAACCCAAACAATAGCACCTCAATGGCCAGGAAACATTTTCAAAAGCCCTTCAAGGTCATCCTTACGAACCCTTCCACACTGGAGTATCCCCCCACGTAATACCGGCACATTTTTTCAAATTCTCAAACTTCCGAATCTCATTCGAGTGTACTTTGGACCTGATGGCACCTTAGTAGGAATTTTTTAAAATTATTTTTGTTAATAAAAATAAGCGTAAATTGGCAAAATTGAAATTGATTGAAAAATCACTCACCATCATCGCTATCCAATCGTCCGAGGACGCAGTCGACAACTGACTGAACGACCAAAGGCCTACTTTCAAACTCTCTCTCTCTCTCTCTCTCTCTCTCTCTCTCTGTCTTTGCTTCTTACCACGGGGTCTCGATGATTCCTCCTTCCGTGCCTCAACGCACGAGCTATATGAAGCCACCACCACGCACTTTTATACACGCTCCTACCATGCTTCGTACCATTGCCCATTGATCGTAAGACTCGCTATTTCTCGCGTTCCAGGCGTTTCCGTCGCGACATTTCATTACCATTACGCCCTTCTGGCACGCAGAATCATGGATTCATACCTCAGCAAGGATTGCCGATGGTCCAGGATCTCGCGACATGACCTCACGTTCTCCCTTGAAACAAGCCGCGAGAGAACGATATTTTTTTGCACAACAAATAAAGAAGCATTTTTATAATAACTAATAAAGTGAAATTTATTATGAATTCTTTTTTGTTTTTCAATTTTTGTCATTTTCATTTCTAATTTATAAACATATTCAATAATAAGAATAATAATATATTAATATAATATAAGAATATTATATTAATTATATATAGATATTAAAATAATGTAAAACCATAATAAATAATATTAACAAAAAGGAAAAACAATAATATAAAATACACATTCGTTTTCGATGTATAGTTCTTTATTTTAAATTATTTAACGAGAAATGAAAATACATCTTCATAATAACGATAAATCGAAAATTAAAGTTTATTTTTTTAGCCCGTACGAGTATATTTATATCGCTCAGCACGTCCGATCGATACCCCCACTCTTGCGATTTCCCTGGATGCTGGCGTGCCGCGCTTGCCCGTACGAGTTCCTATATCGCTTGCCACATCCGATCGATGTAGGCACCCACATCAGTATCGCACGCACCCCACGATGCCACACGCACATCCGAGGTGCCTCGCGCCCACACCAGCGTCGCACGCATCCCACGATACTATCCGAGGTGCCTCGCACCCAAACAAAACACACACCACGATTACACACGCATATCCAAGGTGTCTCGTGCTTAAACCAGTACCGTACGCAACCTACGCTTCAGCACGCACGTCCGACGTGCCTAGCACTCACACCAATATCGCACGCACCGCACGACTTCATACGCACATCCGAGGTGCCTCGTACTCAAAGGAGTACCGCACGCAACCTCCGATTCAGCACGCACGTCCGAGGTTCTTCACACTCCACTATTCTATCTGATGTGCCTCGCGCCCATACCAGTATCGCACGCACTCCACGATTCCATCCAAGGTGCCTCAACCTACGATTCAGCACGCACGTCCGAGGTTCTTCACACTCCACTATTCTATCTGATGTGCCTCGCGCCCATACCAGTATCGCACGCACCCCACGATTCCATCCAAGGTGCCTCGCACCCACACCAAGATCGCACCCACCGTACGATTCAACACGCACATCCGAGGTACCTCATACTCAAAGCATTATCGCACGTAACCTACGATTCAGCACGCACGTCCGAGGTTCTTCACACTCCACTATTCCATCTGATGTGCCTCGGGCCCACACCAGTATCGCACGCACCCCACGATTCCATCCAAGGTGCCTCGCACCCATACCAATATCGCACCCACCGCACGATTCAACACGCACATCCGAGGTGTCTCGTGCTCAAACCAGTACCGCACGCAACCTACGATTTAGCACGCACGTCCGAGGTTCTTCACACCCCACTATTCCATCTGATGTGCCTCGCGCCCATACCAGTATCGCACGCGCCCCCGATTCCATCCAAGGTGCCTCGCACCTAAACCAATATCGCACGCACTGCAAGATTCAACACGCACATCCGAGGTGCCTCGTACTCAAAGCAGTATCGCGCGCACTCTACGACTTAGCACGCACGTCCGAGGTTTCTCACACCCCACTATTCCATCTGATGTGCCTCGCGCCCATACCAGTATCGCACGCACCCCACGATTCCATCCAAGGTGCCTCGTACTCAAAGCATCGTTCATTCGATCGAGTTGAAACTTTGTACAGTTGTTGTTGGCACTTGCGTGAATGTTTCTGAAATAGTACCATCAACGTACGATAGGTGGCGCGTGAGCCCTATCGGATAATTGTTCGTCTTCTATGCGTTCGCGTATCGTTCATCTGATTGAGTTGAAACTTCGTACAGTTATTGCTGGCACTTGCGTGAATGTTTCTGACATAGTACCATCAACGTACGATAGGTGGTGCGTGAGCCCTATCGGATGATTGTTCGTCTTCTATGCGTTCGCGTATCGTTCATCTGACTGAGTTGAAACTTCGTACGGTTATTGCTGGCACTTGCGTGAAGGTTTCTGACATAGTACCATCAACGTACGATAGGTGGCGCGTGAGCCCTATCGGATAATTATTCGTCTTCTATGCGTTCGCGTATCGTTCATCCGATTGAGTTGAAACTTCGTACAGTTATTGTTGGCACTGGCGTGAAGGTTTCTGACATAGTACCATCAACATACGATAGGTGGCGCGTGAGCCCTATCAGATAATGGTTCGTCTTCTATGCGTTCTCGCATCGTTCATCAGATTGAGTCTTTTAATAGGATGTACTGTTGCCACGCATCCTAACGATTTCGACAGATATGACATTCGTATTCAAACGTTTGCAGTTTCCGGTGCGCCTCGCATTTGAAATGACCATCAACAAAGCACAGGGACAATCGCTAAAAGTGTTTGGAATAAATTTGGAAAATACATTTTTCTAACATGAACAGCTGTATGTGGCCTGCTCACGCGTCCGAAAACGTTCTGATTTATTCGTGTACGCACCAAAAAAAAAATATTCGCGGCGCCTTGGAGAGGAAAAGATCGATGCGATTGCGATAAGGAGAAACGATAGTTGCGGGAGAGTCACTTTCCTTTGCGCTTTGGTATCGTGGCTCCCATCGGTACTGAAAGTTTCTCTCTCTCTCTCTCTCTCTCTCTCTCTCTCTCTCTCTCTCTCTCCTCTCTTCTCTCTCTTCTCTCCCTCTCTCTCTCTCTGTCTCTCTCTGTCTATTGATCTATCGATCTCCTTAAAGTTCAGAGAAATTGGAAAGTTCACGTTCTCTCGGCACTCGCGCTGCTCGGTTGAGAAGATGCAGCATCTTCACGGGAACAGGGTCAACCTGACGTGGCACTGACCTTCACAGTATGAAAAGATTTATCGCATTTTCACCGCGCTTCGTTTGACTTCGAGCTCTCGTAATTCTATCGATCGATAGAAATTCAATTGAGAATGCGCGGTGTGAAACTTTTCCAATCGGCCAAGAAAAAAGCAAGTTAAAGTATTTTTCTCTTCAAATGTGAAAGTGCGTATAGATGAGTGAAGCCACGAAAACTTGTTTCTCAAATTCTTTTCGAGTCTTACAAATGCTCCGAGAGAAAGTGAAATATTCGAAGGTCGGTAACAAAAAAAGGGGTTCGAAGAAGGAATCTACCGTCGGTAAGGGAGAAATTGAGCTTACCGTGCGTCGGCAAAAAGACAAAAAAAGTCACGGAACGTTCCTGGCCGCATCAGAAATGGCCATATCTTAATTACAATGTAAATTATTAAGTCTATGACTTAATTTTTACAGATTTTTTTCTTCGAGCTTAAAATCATATTTAAAATAGAAATATTTTCGCGGTCTTTTGTGGTTTTGAAAGGATCGGACTGGAGAGATGAGGAGGCGTTGATGATTTGCGCTCTCCAGATTACCTGGAGAGCGCAAATCATCAACGCCAGCGACATACGTTTTTTTTCATGCTTTTACACGATTATCAATTGTTAAATAAATATACATTTATATGTAACAACAAAAAAATTCTTTTCTATTCTGTAAGAGTGTACCTTTAAGCAAAAAAAAGATTGCACCGATACATGCAACAGTTTTCGAAAAAAAAAAACAAAAATAGCTTGTTTTTTTAAGCCATCACAATACAATAGTCCCTTAACTACTTTTTGCCCATCACTGTACCGCCACGAAGTTGAGAATCCGCAGAAAGCTTATCGGCCGTCGATTTGGCGAAACTTCGTCGGTATTTTATCGACCGGCTGGTAAGGGTAGATGGCAGTCGGTATCTTATCGATCGTCGGTACAGTACCTACGGTCGGTAAGTAACCAACAGTCCGATATTGTATCTACCATCGGTAATACTGCTACCTGTCAATTTCACACGAATTCTCGCGCTCCAATCGCTCCAAATCTAAAAAAAATTCCCTCGTTTCGAGAGATTACGTTCGTCAGAATTTCCCGAGATTTCACTTCAGCGATTTCATTCTTGTTCGCGAATGCTTCCGCAAAATGAGCCAATCTTGACCCGTTTCAAAACTTAAGCTTCGCACGAAAGTGCCGCATGTGGTTCAAAATTTAACGATTACTCTTTGCCCCCCTCCCCCCCCCCCCCCCCCCCCCCCCCCCCCGCGCGCCAACGCGAACTCGCATTAAATTTAACGTTAGAAATTGCGAAATGTTAATACGCTGTGCCTCGTCGCCCGAGTGGAAGTAAAAAAAAAAAGAAAAAAGTGGGGAAACTTACTCTCACTTGGTCGCTGGTCGGTCAAACGAGTTCTTTCTCTGTAGCTGTACGATAGTATCGCGTTCACGTCGAGAGTGTGCTCATTATCGCGTAAAAAAAAAAAACACAAACCATTGTTCGTGCGTTAAAAAATCAAGCAAAAAAAAAAAACAAAAAAAAAAAGAAACGTTGAAAAATTAATTCTCTTCAAGCATGGGAGATCGAAGCGCGGTCACTTTACGTGTCACCCGGAAGTGACGAATATTCCGTCAACGCTAGCTGCAACTATGATTACGTTCCACCAGCGATCGAGTATATCGAAAGTGAGTTTGAAATTGATTTCGAGGACCGGAGAAAAAATTAAACTTCCAAAATTCCCACTTCTTACGAGCTCACTCGGTTCTTCGTCACATCCGGCCCGCTATTTCGGCACAAATCTCATTTCAACGACGGGAAGCTCAGCCTCGTCATTGACCAATGGTTAATAAAGGAACCGCTTTTATTTTGCTTTTTATATATATGTATTTTTTTTTTTTCTTTGGACTAATAAAAGGGAGAGAGTGACCGCGGACCTGAGAGTACGAAAGAAAAAAAAAAAAAAACAAAGAAACCTACTATTTTATAGAGCCAGGACCACTTAAGAGAACGACTTTTATTTCCACTGTCATATTTCCAGGTATCATTTCGAATCTCGAGAAACCTAAAATCCTTCACTCGATTAAGGACTTGACCGAAGTTAATTTGGGTTCGTTTTTTTTTTATTAACATTTTTTTTTTATTCAACCCTCGTCTTTCCTGCTCGCAAGTAAAAAAAACAGTGGGTTTAATAATAATAAAAAGAAAATGATATGGCTATGTTCAATATTTATGATAATAACAATAATAATCAATAATAATAAAAATTTTGGTGTTAATTTTTTTACCTGCTCACAAGTAAAAAAACCGTGAATTTAAAAATAATAAAAAATAATATGTCCATATTTAATATTTATGATAATAATAATAATCAATAATAATAATCATAATAAAAATAGTAATAATATTATTATATTATAATATTATTATAATAGTATAATATTATATAATATATAATAATATTATAATTATATAATTATATTATAATTATATACTTATATTATATTATATTACTATAATTATAATATTATTATAATAAATATTATAATATTATTATATTATTATAATATTATAATTATAATAATATAATATAATATAGTTATATAAGTATAATAATATAATATACTATAATTATATAATATAATATAGAATATTATAATATTATAATATTATTACATATTATATTTATTATAATATTATAATAATTTTATTATAATTTTGTAATAAGATTATAATGATTTGATTATAATTTTATTATAATTTATTATAATAATATTATAATAAATTATACTATTATTATAATAAATATAGTAATAATAATATTAAATTATTTTCGATCATGTGCCAGGCCATTTCTCATTTTATTTTATTCATTTTCATTTTTACTTTGCCAAAATTTCAAAGATATTTTATTTTATTTTATTATTGTAATCGTGTAATTTTCTATTTACTTTTATAATTCTTTTTCATATTTTTATTTTATTTCCTACTTTACAATTTCATTATTCACATTTCATTGTTTACTTCGCCAATAATAACATCACTGAATTATTTTCGGCCATGTGGCCAGCCATGGTTAACTTCATTTTATTCACTTTCATTTTTTACTTTTATTTTATCACTATAATTGTGTTATTTTTTTAAATTCAATTCTATAATTGTTTTTCATATTTTTATTTGATTTCCTACGTTTCAATTTTATCATTCACAACTTCGTTTTATCGTGATTTCGTACGTTTTATTTCGTAATTTCCAAAGGCGACAAATTTCGTCACCACGTCAAAACACCACCAGCGCCATTGAGCAATAAACAATTCTACGCAAGTATTTTGACAATATTTGATAAGTCTTCGTAAATATCCGAAAAAAGATTCGCGAATAAATATCTTGATGACAGCTCGCGATTGTGGGTCACTAATCTCGTTGTTATCAACGAGCAAGCAGGCAATGAATAAAAAAAAAACGATCGACAATCATAGCGCTAATAATCGTTGAGAGGTGAGACTAAATCGAGCGCTGATAAAAATTGCAAATTCTGCTCGACTGATTTTTTTTTACAACTTCCAATATAAAAACTCAGCTGATGTTTTTAAAGAACTTCCCATCTGATTGTCATCGTATGAAAAATCTGTCAAAACGAGTCTCGACTCGGAGTGCAAAAAATTTTTTTTCGCACTCGGTACGATAATGGACGTTTTACGTACGCTTCGCGTAAAATCCCCATTTTCACACCGCGTACAATAAAATTTCGTATAATACTCGACGAAAAAACTTTATCCAACGAGTGTGTGATTGCAACACTCGTTAAAAAAAGTTTTTTTCGTCCTCGTGTCATAATGTACCATTATTCGTATTATTTTTTTGTCAAGGTTTGAAAAAAAAAGCAAAAAAAATCTTGATAATTCTGCGATTCCAAAAAATTGTATTTTTCCCTGCTCATTTTTTTTTTCTTTCCAGGCTTGGGAGTATTCGCGATCGTGTTCGTGAGTCTCGGTGCCATTTTCACCACGATCACGATCTATCTCGTCTTGGACGTCACCTGGACGATAATATTCTCGAAGGAGACGAAATCCTGGAAGAAAAATGTTTCTATAATCCTCTTCGTCTATCCAGTCGCGAGCATTTGCAGTCTCGTGGCACTAGCTGTACCGAGGTATAAATATACACCCAGGCATAAGAACCAAAATGGTCACGATCGTTTGGACCAAAGTAGTCCAAGAAGAATAGCACCAAAGGTGGCTCAACAATAAATCCTAATAATTGATTTTTCAATTGGAACATGTTAAGGGTTGGCTCCTAAGTGTAAATCCAAGTTTTCTTCTCGGGGGCGGGGGGGGGGGGGAGGCGGGGCGAGCGTTCGCCGACATCTTGAAAAACTCGTTTTTGCAAATATGTCATAAACGGTGCGTCGTACGATAAAACTAATAAGTACCTTTTTTGTAGAAAATTATATTTTCTATAACTTTTATTTGAAATTTCTTTCGCTATAGTTAATATTTTTCGAGATACAGTCAGTTGAATAATTTCAATTGTTTCTGTCCAATATCTCGATAATAGTTGGAGATGCAAAAAAATAGTAAGAATCAAACTTGAAGAGCATCAAATTCTCGACAAAGTTTGTATGAAACTTTTTTCTGTAAAATAAATAGTTGAAGAGATAAAGCACCAATAAAGTCCCCGATCGTTTGGACAAAACGGTCCCAATCGTTTGGACAAAAGTATCAAAAATGGTCCCAATCGATCGAGACACACAATAAAAAATGGTATCAGTCGATCTTACTAGAAAAATAAAAACTGTTGAGATCCATCGGACTAAACAATAAACTTTGGTCCATTCACATACGCAAATGGTCAATTTTTGGCATTTTTTAATTTTCGCCTCTGTTCGGACGAAATCAATTACCGAACACGAATTTTCTACTCCCATCATTGGCCAGCCGTTGTTCGAAAAATAAAAATTCCCAAGTGCGCTTGTGCGGAGCTGTCGAGAGCTACGAAAATTCAGTGAGCTTGACGGCTCCCTCGTGTTCGAGTGGAAATGCGGTAAAGGGTGGCTCCGGTAAAATTAGAAGGGATTCTTCACGCGAGGCGAGAGAGGCCGGAGCCGTGAATTACGAGAGTGTGAACAGATAATGCTATGAGTAAGGACTCGTTGAGTGCGTACAAGCTCGAAAGGAAACAAAAAATCTGGCAATGTATGCTTGTACACATATGTACGTACATATGGGTAAAAATTAAGAGAAAAAAAATACATATATATATATATGTAGATATAAATTTTTTTAAATTATATTATGATCAAATTGTTATCGTAATCTTAATTAATATAATAGGAATTTTAATATATATTAGAAAATATGACTAAAAAATATTAGTCATATTTTTCAACTAATTTATTATTATTAAATATATTATTAAAATAATTAATATTTATATATCCTACTCCAAAGAATTAAAGGAACAGAAAATTCTTTCCATTTTTTTAGTGTTCTTTGGAGCGCTGTATCTCTATGAAAAATGTTCGTATCGAGATGAAAAAAAAAAGCATTTTAAAGCTTCAAGTCTCTAGTTTTGAGATCTTTTGGCAAAAAATTTTTATGAGCTACAGTCATCTCGCAATCATAAAAAATAACGGGAGACAAAAATTTTCGAAATGTTTTCGTTTCTTTTCAAGTGTCCACGGGCTTGGGACATTTTTTTTTAGTTCAATCAATGGATTGGTCAGTTAGCTTGTTTATTCAGCTACAATTTCATTTTTCGTCAGTCTCTCTGCGTCAATTATTTGCTGAGATATCCGACTTTGAATGAAAAAGGATCCTTTTGTCTTTGATCATTGATATCTCAGCAACCAATAATCGCACAGGAAATTAAGGGGCAGTTTTGAAAACTTGAATACATTTCCTAAAAGATCCTTTCATTGATTTTTCAGAAACTATTTTTTTTCCACCCTTAACATCAGTTTGAAAAAAAGTACGGAAGAAATGACTTTTTCTGGTGTTTCTACCACTACGGTACAAATATTCATGGAAAGACTAACGTTATCAGGTTTTTGTCAGCTTAACCCTTAGTGTGCATCCGGGGTCAGCCTGACCCCAACATTTTTTTCTTACCTGCAGCCCTTTTTTTTGCGTACCATCAACTTCAAGCACGTTTTTGAACAATTATAAAAGCTTTTTTTGGAAATCTAACTTCGCAGCCTTAAAGTTTGATCGATTCACTGCAAAAAGTGACTCAAGCTTTTTTTCCGAAAAGCGCATAGTTACCGAGATATTCGAGGTCAAAAATGGCCTGGGGTCAAATTGACCCCATGTGCACGAAATGATTCGCTGTGAAGGTGTGCACACTAAGGGTTAATGTGCCCCTAATAGCCTTGTAAATTTTCAAATTGATCCATCGAACCTTTCTTCCGGACCGATTGATCAAAGTTTTACAAAACAACATCGTTTAATCATTATCAAAATGAAAAGAATCATTTTTTTTTCCAACTTTTTTCACAACTTCGCCCTAGTTAATCGTTAAATTTGAGGAAAAAATTCCAAAAAAATATTCTTAAAAAATATTAGTAATATTCTCCGACTAATATATCATTATTAGATATATTATTATATATTAATACTAAAAATTCATTATTCATGAAAGTATAATATTTATAAATTATGATATTTATGCAAATATATTATTAAAATAATTCGTACTTTAATATATATATATATATCAGCAAACATTACAATGGAAATTCATAAAAAACTCAAAAATAAAAAAAAATATAAAAAGGCCAACCAAACAAAATAATTTTTTTCGTTGCCTTTTTCACGAAAAATGGCCCGTTAAGGGTGTTAATTAAGGAACAGCAATTTGACTTACTTAATAATCGATTTAGACTAATGCCAATGGGAAATCGTCATTTATATTTATCTCTCCATATCACCCCTGAACATTTAAAGCAATAAGTCTTCCCATTTGCTATATATACATACACACACACACACACACATATATATATATATATATATATATATATATATAT
>OZ010724.1:1329775-1350202 GCA_963932345.1 Ophion ventricosus
AGATCTGGAAATTTATTTGCACACGCTTATGCGCAAGGCCACTTGTCCACCAAGATTCTTACCCGCCGTCCTTGTCTCTATCTTCGTCTCTCTCGCGAGCCCAAACAAACCCAAACAGTACATTTAACAGCGATAATCCTCAGACTACCCTTAAACGCCAATCATTTTTCCTTTTTTCAAGAAATTTCGATTGAATCAAATCGGCACCCACGATATCTCGATAACTAATTGACCGATCGAGTTCAAATTTTGCACATACCTTCGGTAGCCTCTTTCTGAGGACTGGTAGCAGAATTGAGTCGAACAATAATTTTGCCCACATTTTATAACTCGTCGAATACCCGAAAATGTACGAAATATCGTTAATCAAAGTTTAACAGGCCGCCATTTTGTAACAAAATGTTTTTAAGTACTAATTCTGCTACCAGTGCTCAGAATACCCATACAGATTGAGAATATATATATATTTTTTTTCAGATGCATACAACATCACCCAGAGTGGGCGCCGATTGAGGCGGTTTTCGGCGGACCATGTTGTAAAAAAATAAAAAAAACTACATGAAAATATTTAAAATAATTTTTTTTTTTTAATGTAGATACATTCTCAAAGGAACAATAAATACATATGTAAAATTTCATCAAGACAACTTCAACGGTTTAAAAGTTATTCCAATCCAAAAATGACGTCAAAAATCTCGCTCTAGACCAGACTACTGCCTTAAACGCGTTTATCTCAAAACTACATTTTTCAGGTCGGCCGGACTCATAACTCAAAGAAATTTCAACCGATTCAATTGAATCTTTAAATGTATATTTAGAATTACATTTTCTGAGGCACTACGTAGATTTTTTAAAATTATATTGCATAGTTCCTTTTTTATAAACAATTTTCTCACGATTTTCTCATGGCATGTTATACTTTTTGTTTTAGAAATGCGCCATTTTGACAAAAAACAATATATAAAAAAAAATCCTACGTACTTCTAAGGCTATTCTTATATATAATCGAAAAAACTTTAGTGTCTCATCATAACTCAAAAATTATAGGAGCTGTTGGCCCGGCCGTTGACCTTCCAGAAATAAAGGCGTCATCGGAAAAATGCTGCACAGTCGTCATTTTGACGTGTATCGCTGTGAAAAAAATAATTTTGTATAGTCAATTACGTGTATAATAAAACCCCTATTTTGTATTAGGACTTGGAATTAATTCGTAGTGTTTTTTTAATGAAAAAAAAATATTTATTTTAAATGAAAATAAAAAAATACATCAATGAAAGTATTGCCCATCGCGTTCTACCGCTTTTGACCATCTTTCCCATTTTTGACAGTCTTCGTAAGAAGTGAACCTCTGCTAAGACAGGCTATGAGCCATCGAACGAAAGAAAAATGTTAATCAGAAGAAGCGATATCTGGAGTATACGGCGAGTTGGGGTAGGACTTCCCATTAAAGTGTTACCAGATATGTTTGTATCGGTTTTGCGACGTGCGGACGAGCATTGTCGTGCAGCAAAATGACTTTGTCGTGTCTTTCGGAGTATTTCGGCCGTTTTTCTTTCAATGCGCGGCTCAAGCGCATCAATTGCAGTCGGTAGCGATCCCCAGTTATGGTTTCATTCGGTTTCAGCAGTTCACAATAAATCACACCCCTCTGAACCCGCTCCTTGTTCATCCAAGTCGAAATCACCAGCTTTAAAACGTGCAAACCACTTCCGACACGTTTGCTCAGCTAGAGCATGTTCACCATACACTTCTACTAAAATACGATGAGCTTCAGCAGCACTCTTCTTCATATTAAAGCAATGAAGTAAAACTCCCCGCAAAAACACTTTATTCGGCACAAATGTTGACATATTCAATAAATTATAAAGTGTTGTTATTTACGATTCAAAAAGATGTTATGTACAGCAAATGACATTCAATGATAGCTGTTTCACGATGAATACATTACTGTCGGTAACAACGAAATACTGTACTACCTACGCCATCTCTTGTAAAACGCTACGAATTAATTCCAACATCTAATAATTTCGATTTATTTTATGGTTTCGCTGAAGAAGAAAAAATCCCAAAATATGCCATTTTTGGCCGCTAGAGTGGTCTAAGGCCTTAAGAATTGATTTTCGAAAAATCCTTGCATAGTGAATCTCATCACCTTCTAAGGAACATCTGTTCCAAGTTTCAGATCGATACACGCAAGGAATATAATTTTTCGTACAAGCTTTTACACCCCATTTCACCCCCTCAAGAGTTGATTTTCGTAAAATACTTGCATAGTGAATTTCTACGCCTCTAAGGATGAGATGTTCCAAGTTTCGTATTGATACGCGCAAGGCATATGATTTTCTATACAACCTTTTACACCCCATTTCACCCCCTTAACAGTTGATTTTTGAAAAATCCTTGCTTCGTGCACTTCTACACCTTTTAAGGTACATAAGTTCCAAGTTTCACGTTGATACACGCGAGGAATATAATTTTCCATACAAACCTTCCATTTGCATCCCATTTCACCGCTTAAGGCCTTATATACGCGAAAAATTTCAAAATTTTTCATTTTTTTTAAATTTTTGATTCCATTAGCCTGAACGGTTAGGAATATTTTAAGCTTTACAGAATTGAAAAATTTCAGGATGCTATTAAATAAGGTAAGATTGCATTTATAATAGATACCGCGCGGCGCGCCCGACCGCCAACTTCAAAGCCGTTTTTCCACGTTTCACTTTTTTGAACCTTGTGAACGTTGTAACTCTTGAACGAAGGTTCAGATCGCTTTGAAATTTTTACAACATATTCTTAGTATCATCACCTATCGTGTGAACCACAGAAATAAAAATTTCAATGACACAAAAAAATATAAAAAATAAAATACCGACAGAAAATTGAGTAAAAAAATTTTAAGTTTCGAATTTTTATAATAATAATTTTTTTTTATAATATTGTTGGTTCACACTGAAGATACATTCATTATGCAATTATAAATATGTTCATTTTTTTTTTCAGACACCCACATCGATGCCGAGAACTTTCACCATCAACGCGCGCGCAAAAAAAATACATTGCTTTATTATGTTATATCTCCGCCATTTATTAATATTTCTGATTTTTTTTTACATATACTTAACCATGTGCATAAATGATCTGTAAAAAAAATGTTGTCAATATATGCGTCATTTTTTTTAAATCGCGTCTAGAAAAGTACCTTCGAAAAACGGCGAAATCGCGTATATAGGGCCTTAAGGAACATATCGTCCAAATTTCATGTTCCTTTCTTCTGCGGTTTAGGCTGGACGTTGTCTATATGTCTGTCAGTCAGTCAGTCACTAAACTCTTGTATATGTATAGATTATTGTTATTATTATTATCGTTATTATTATTATTGTAATTTGGATTCGTCTTGCTTAGCGTTTAATCGACTGAAAACTCTTATTTATTTGCCACACGATCGAATCGACTCAAGGGATGATTTTTTCCCCTCTCTCTCTGTCTCTCACTCTCTCTCTCTCTCTCTCTCTCTCTCTCTCTCTCTCTCTCTCTCTCTCTCTCTCTCTCTCTCTCCCCCTCTCTCTCCCTCTCTCTCCCTCTCTCTAGTTTAATTCACTGCTCGCGATGTCCAGTCTATTGATCAATTTTCTGCTATCGTTTTTTTTTTGTCCATGAACATCAAGCTCGACCAGCCGGAATTCATCGCTTTGTTTGTCGGAGGCTGCGCAGAATTTCCTCAAAACGGAGCTGGAAAAGCGACGCGAATTTCCACGCAGAAATATTCGTGACAGGAGGAGGGAGGATCGAAGAGTTGGGATTTCGAATAAATGAAAGAAAAAAAACAAGTATAATTAAAAAAATGTTGCAAAGATTTTCGTCAAAAATGTTGGCCAAGGTACAATCGGAATAGAATTTATTGAATTGTTAAATTATTTATTTACGACGAAATATATTGATTGATCGGAAAGAATTGTTTTTTTTTTAATGTTAAAAATCAGTCATGTATCAATTATTGCAATATTATTTTTTTCATTGCTCCTAGAAGTTACCCCAGCGTCTTATTTTTTTTCTCCGCTTCATTTACTATAATTTGATAATCGGAACGTTCGAACGAACATTAATTTCCCATTAAGTCTGATACGCAATAAATTGGCGCCCTCGGGGGTCGAATTGAGATGAGGAATTTTTATGACTAATATGGCAAGGAATTTTTCTCTGGCCCAAAGTTCATATCGCAAGTCGTAGCCACTGGTGTACGGTTGCTGACTATTAATATAAATAATAGATGATACATACCAGAAAGGGCAGGGGGTAAGGGATGAGAGAGGGAGCGAGAGAGAGAGAGAGGGGCGGAAGGGGCATGTTTGACGAGAGGTTTCGTGACTTCCCGCACTTTTACGAAGGGATGATACGACTGTGGAATGAAATGTGTGCGAGGGAGTCAAAAGTCTTCGAGAGCAAGGGAGGGAAAAATAGACCAGTCTCTTTGGGCAAAGAGATCATTTCGAGGGTGCATTTGAGTAGACGAGGCGAGGAAAATTCATGAGCACTGCCATTATCGTCCACCCCCACCCTCTCTCTCTCTCTCGCTCTCTCTGTCTCTGACAATGGGGTCGAACCCTTACCGATCGTGTTCCATCCCTTGTCATCCCTCATACAATTCAACGCGTATTACCGCGAGAATTCCTTTCGAAAATCACATGCTAATCCGGTAATTCGATTTTAATTCGATTTCGAGGATCACCGGGCATTGGCCACCTCGAGCACACGTAAATGTGCCACCGTTCTGATCTTGGCACAATTGCACAAGTTCCCTTTGTCGCACAACGCCTTAATTCGTTTTTCGAATAATTTTTGAACGGTCTCGAAACAAGTCACACTGACGGAAAAATTCTTTTTTTCTACTCGGTACGATAATGGACGTTTTACGTACGCTGAGCGTACGTAAAAAGTCCATTTTCACACCGAGTACAATAAAATTTCGTATAATACTGGACGAAAAAAAATTTTTTAACGGTCTCGAAACAAGTCACACTGACAGAAAAATTCTTTTATTCTACTCGGTACGATAATGGACGTTTTACGTACGCTGAGCGTACGTAAAAAGTCCATTTTCACACCGAGTACAATAAAATTTCGTATAATACTGGACGAAAAAAAAAATTTTAACGGTCTCGAAACAAGTCACACTGACAGAAAAATTCTTTTATTCTACTCGATACGATAATGGACGTTTTACGTACGCTGAGCGTACGTATAAAGTCCATTTTTGCACCGAGTACAATAAAATTTCGTATAATACTCGACGAAAAAAAAATTTTTTAACGGTCTCGAAACAAGTCACACTGACAGAAAAATTCTTTTATTCTACTCGATACGATAATGGACGTTTTACGTACGCTGAGCGTACGTATAAAGTCCATTTTTGCACCGAGTACAATAAAATTTCGTATAATACTGGACGAAAAAAAAAATTTTAACGGTCTCGAAACAAGTCACACTGACAGAAAAATTCTTTTATTCTACTCGATACGATAATGGACGTTTTACGTACGCTGAGCGTACGTAAAAAGTCCATTTTCGCACCGCGTACAATAAAATTTCGTATAATACTCGACGAATTTTTTTTTCCTCGCCTCATGTGATTGCAACACTTTCCATCGGCTCGTGCTGCAGTACACTCTTAAAAAAAGTTTTTTCCTCCACGTGTCATAATGTACTATTGATATTAACCAGATGCGTCTATTTGATTTTTTTCATTTGAATTAACTAGATTTTTCGTGAAATTAAATTTTTCCTATTGCACACCATCATTAAAATTATTAATTTTAAATATATTTGTTTATTCGAATCAGGATTTAGTTAGAATCGTCCAATAAAGAAATATTTTATTTATTCCTAATAAATCTGTAATTTGGTTTCATCTGATAGTATAAGTTTCAGTCGCTCAAAAATCTCATGGCTTTGTTTTCATTAGAAGACTGTTTTAACATTCTGCAGTTGAGGAAAAAAGCTAGTCTTTCTATACATAAATATTCGCGCCTGTTAATAAAAGGCACGACGATAACTTTCGTTTTTTTTTCCAAATAACAGCCTTGCTAGTGAAAAAAAAAGAAAAAATAATTTAACTTTTTTTCACAGCACTTTTACGTCATGCACCTATATTCCTTTCTCGTATTCATGCGATATATCGTGCTTTATCTTTATTTATTTGATTTGAATCTAATTTTTATCTATTTAATTTTTATATATTTAATATTTAAAAAGAATAGCTTGAACAAATAAATAAAAAATTCAAACAAATAGGGTCGTAGTAGGCCGTGAGACAAGGAAAAAACCTATTTTATTTAAATAGATCCAGTTTAAATAAAATATTTTTTTTAGCAGTACATCAATGACGAAAAAAAATAATCGATGGTACGCAAATGATTTTTATTGCGTCAAAGCCGAGAAAATGTTTGTTTTATTGAACCTTCTCTATATTAAATTATTTTTTATTACAAAAATTAATTATTAAATACTCAATTATGATTCAGTATATAGAATTATAATTAATTCCTAGATTTTACTATAAATTAATTCATGAATTATAGTTAATTCATAATATAAAAAAACAATATAAAATCATTAAGAATTCGATATATCGAATTATAATTAATTTTTATCTTCACTAAATTAATTTTAATGCAACTATGCATATTTATTAAAAATGCGATTGAAGACATTTTATTACCGAGCTCAAAAAAATCGGAGCAATGTAACTCGACAACATTAATTACAATTTACTATTTCCCCTGAATTTTTAATATGAATAAATATCAATTAAATATTTCCAATCAATATTTCTTGGATTTGAAGCTTATTTTTTATTTTCTCGTTCCGGCAAAAGCTCTCAGGACGAGAGTCGCGTTGAAAAAGAAGGACAAGCTCATCCTCAAAACCTTTCATTGACAGGAAGACGAAAAAAAAAATCGAGAAGGAGAGCCTTCCTTGAATTTTCGACGCAATCAATTCAGACGTTCCGGTTACGTTTTGTTTCATTTGTTTGCCTTGCTCGTTTTTTACGTGCACATCACTCGTGTAATGTGCTCGTTCGAGGACGCAAAAGTTCTGGAGTATTTAATGCATTTGTACCTTTGTAATTCCATTCTCTCTCAATTTTCTCTCGCTCTCTCTCTCTCTCACTCTCTCTCTCTCTCTCTCTCTCTCTCTCTCTCTCTCTCTCTCTCTCTCTCTCTCCCTCTCCTTTCCTCTGACAACTTCTCCATCTCTCTCGCATGTACGGACATTTTTTTTCATCGTCTATTTCGGCTTTTGTTACATGTGTACAGACTTTCGCGTATCTCTGTACTCTGAAAAACGAGAGAGACATTCTCTCTCTCTGTTGCTCGACGTGCAGCATCCCCGAGTGATAAAATCAATAACGAGATGCTCTGGGCACGGATGGAGGAGAGAGAGAAAGAGAGAGAAAGAGAGAGAGAGAGAGAGAGAGAGAGAGAGAGAGAGAGAGGGAGAGAGAGAGAGAGAGGGAGAGAGAGAGAGAGAGGGAGATGCGACCAAAAAGATAAAGAGATGACGGGGATCAAGCTCGGTTAATCTAGTTATTCCAAATCACGTTGTCACGTGGGCGGGGATGAATGACACTAAGACATACGACACCCAAGAAAAAGCGACGTATATCGAAAATTAGGGATTCGCTCAGGAGGGACCCATTCAGAAATTAGAGAAAGAGAGAGAGAGAGAGAGGGGGGAGAGCGATCGATAAACTTTCTTAGAAATGTATTCGACTATTTTAGGAATGTATTCTACCGTTTTAGAGAATTATTCAACTATTTTAGAAATGTATTCTTCCATTTTAGGAAATTATTCGACTATTTTAGAAATTGTTTCTACCATTTTTGAAAATCATTCGACTCTTTTAGAAATGTATTCTACCATTTTAGCAAATTATTCGACTATTTTAGAAATGTATTCTACCATTTTATAAAAGAATTCGACTATTTTATAAATGTATTCTACCATTTTAGAAAATTATTCGACTATTTTAGAAATGTATTCTACCATTTTATAAAAATTTTCGACTATTTTATAAATGTATTCTACCATTTTAGAAAATTATTCGGCTATTTTAGAAATTTATTCTACCATTTTAGAAAATTATTTGACCATTTTATAAATTCATTCTATCATTTTAGAAAATTATTCGACCATTTTAGAAATTTATTCTACCATTTTAGGAAATTATTCGTCTATTTTAGAAACTTATTCTACCATTTTAGAAAATTATTCAACGATCTTGGAAATTTATTGTACCATTTTAGAACATTATTTGACTATTTTTTTTTAATTTCGACCATTTTAGAAAATTATTCCACCATTTTAGGAAATTATTCGTCTATTTTAGAAATTCATTCTACCATTTTAGAAAATTATTTAACTATTTTGGAAATTTATTCTACCATTTTAGAAAATTATTCGACTATTTTAGAAATGTATTCTACCATTTTAGAAAATGATTCGTCTATTTTAGAAATTTATTCTACCATTTTATAAAATGATTCGACTATTTTAGAAATTTCTTTTACCATTTTGTAAAATTACTCGACTATTTTAGACATTTATTCTACTATTTTAGAAAACTATTCGACTATTTTAGAAATTTATTCTACCAATTTAGATAATTATTAGACTATTTTAGAAATTTAAATGTAGATACAATTCGTATTGGAGTATTTTTATTGTCCACTTAAATTTATTCGATTATTTTATATTTTTTTACGGCTGTTTTAGAAAAATTTTCGCCTATTTTAGAAATTTGTTTGACTATTTTAGAAATTTATTACACTATTTTAGAAATAAATTGCAGAAAGTTTGTATCCGCTGATTTTTTTATTAATTCACCATTACTTATTTAACATTGACAACTGAATTATTAATAACTCATCACTACCTAATTATTATTTCCATATTTTTTCATTGATTGTTGTCGATTAATATTCATTTATATCCACGGAATTTTTCTTAATTAATTATTATGTTTTTGATACAACATTTTTATTGATACAAAATAATTTTTGCTACGTCTCAGGAGATGTTGATCCAGCAAAAATAATGTTTGTTGTGGATTTTCATTCCCTTAGATTCGCTGTGATTTATTTAATAAAATAATTAACTATAATTTGTTTTCAACAATGTTGACGAGCGGTACAAAACGTCAACACGAAATCGAATTAAAAAAAAAATCTTCACGATATAAAATAAAAATAAAAATAAAATAAAAAAATAACACCAATAATTCTGAGTTTTTCAAAAGCAATTTTTTCCCTGGAAAATTCTCCATTTTGTACTCACTCGCTTAATAATTAAATTGTTGATTTCTTGTATGTTCGATGTGCCGCCCATTAATTAAAAAAAAATGTATATGTATATTTATATCCGTGTTTAATGAAAAAAGATAAGTTATTCGGTTAAAATTCTCGAAAATTCGTTTATTCGTTTATTCTCGAAAATTTATTTCCAATTATTAGTTTTCATCTAAAAAAAAAAAATTGCACTCGTTCCTAATTTTTCCTCACGATATTCTTTTCCTCTCTTTTCTCTATCGTAGATCCTCGAAAGCCTCGAATACAAAATAATATTTATTTTCGTCGGTTCGCTTCACGGGGGCTAATTTTGAAAGAAAAATTGCAAGGCTCGAGTTTTGTTTGCGCAAAGATTATCGAGCGCGGGTGGCTCGTACTCTTCAAGCACCTGCTGCTGTTCTACCCTTCGCACAACTTTTCGATATATAGAAACGAAAATTATTACTCTCAATGACGATTCGCCGTTTCTAATATTTTTTTAGGACGCGCGAAAATCTTGCCTCGACTTTGAAATTCGTATAATTGGCCGATTTTTTTTTTTTTTTCTTTTCGAACGATTGAAACTTTTTCGAACTTGCAAGCTGTCGGGACTCGAGTCACTCCATTAAATTAGTATTTATTTTGAAAATATACGATATTTTTTTGTGGTCTCGTGCATTCTGATATATATATATATGTATATATATATATATATATATCAGAATGCATAATAATATATATTAATATTTATATTTATTGTTATGATAGATAATATCAATTGATAGAACAATAAATATAAATATTAATATATATTATTATGTATTATATTAGAATACATAATAATATATATTAATATTTATATTTATTGTTATGATTAATTATTATAATTAGGAAATTATAATATACACTTATCTTATACAATGAATAGCAATAATTCAATATATTTATATAATATAAAACTAATTAATAATTATATATACATTTTTTCTGCACGTACATATGTGTTGATATAAATAATAAAATATATCTATATTTATATATTTATATATATATATATACAATATATATAACTTTATAATAATATATAATTTATATGTATGAATACATAACCCAAACAAACCCAAACACACATATAAATATACATATAAATATAGATGGATTTCATTGTCCTTATCAAGATATATGTACATACAAAAAAATATAGATGTATATCTATATATATATATATTTATTTATTTTATGTACATATGTACATGTATTTATATAATTATTTTGTTTTGTGTTATATAATTATATTCAATCGAAATAAGTTTTATTTGCAAAACTTTTTACAAAAGTTGTTTTACAAAATGGTAACTTTCCGCTTTAACATTAAATATATAATTATATTTTATTATTGCTATCACTTGTATAAGATGCTATATATGCAGTTATAATAAGTATTATTATTTTTATAAATAATTATTTGTATTTCATAATTTATTTATTCATTATTGAATAAATAATATAAATGAATTAAATAAATAAATCATAAATCACTTATTGTTTATGATTTGTTTATTTAATAATTATTTCTATTATTATTTATAATTATTATAATTAAATAATAATATACACTGATCCTACACGATGAAATAAAACTACACAATAATTATATACGTACATGTATATATATATATATATATATATATATATATATATATATATATATATATATATATATATATATATATATATATTCTGAACATCAACCCTTACAAACTTTTTCCTTAGCCATCTGAGTCTCTCAAGAGAAAAAACCCATGCATCAAAAAATTGTTCTGATCGATCAGAGCTCATATAAAAAAAAATCCTCCAACGATCACTAGTACACATATACAGGGTGAGTCACGAAAAACAGAACACCTAAATATCTCCGTTGGATTTGAAAATACGAATTATGTACATATCGGAATTTCAATGGTTTGGAAGGACGCACTTGGCTATGATAATATTTTTTTCTTCTAATTTCCATGTTTTCGGTTTTTTGAACGTCTTTTTTTGATCATTTTTTCAGTATTTTAACGTCATTTGTTTATTTCATTTTTTTCGATTTTTTCACCGTCTTTTTTTTGGTTCTTCAAGGTCATATGAAGGTCATATGACCTTGAAGGTCATATGACCTATGTAACATGGTTGAATTCGTTTGGATGCCGGCTACAATGTGCAAGGGGAAGAAAATATGCCATTCTATTAAAAAATAAACTTTTATGACCTTGGAAAAACCGAAAAGAAAAATGAAAGGAAAGAAAAATATTATGACAGCCACGCGTGTCCGTCCATCCATTCAAATTCCGATACGTACATTCTTCTTATTTACAAAACCAACGGAGATATTCCGGTGTTCTGTTTCTCGCGGCTCACCCTGTATACGTAATTAAAAATTGCTTTCCTAGGGAAAATGATCTCAGGGTTCATATTCCTGGAGAAAAATTATCTTAGGCGTGGTTTTCCTATGTATAAATTGTCTTAGGGGTGGTTTTTCTAGGTAAATCACAGGGGTAGTTTTCCTAGAGAAACCTCAAACGTGATTTTTCCTAGGGACAAATGGCCTCACGGGCGATTATCCTGGGTAAAAATGAAATCGGGGGTGGTTTTCTTAGGGAGAATTGATCTGAGGGATGATTTTGCTAGAGAAAATTAACGTGGAGTGTTACTAGGCGAGAACGATCCTTTGGCGTGGTACTCCTAGGAGAAAAATGATCTGCTCCTTGCTTTACTAGGAAGCAGTGATCGTAAGGGTAGTTTTCTTACGGAAAAAATGATCTTCGGAATTGTTCCCCTCGGGAGAAATTATCTTAGGGTTGGTTCTACCGGGGAAAGTGATCTTAGAAGGTGTTTTTCTAGGGAAAATGATCTCAGGGTTGGTTTTCCTGAAGAAAAATTATTTTAGGAGTGGTTTTCCTATGTATAAATTGTCTTAGGGGTGGTTTTTCTAGGTAAATCACAGGGGTAGTTTTCCTAGAGAAACCTCAAACGTGATTTTTCCTAGGGACAAATGGCCTCACGGGCGATTATCCTGGGTAAAAATGAAATCGGGGGTGGTTTTCTTAGGGAGAAATGATCTGAGGGATGATTTTGCTAGAGAAAATTAACGTGGAGTGTTACTAGGAGAGAACGATCCTTTGGCGTGATACTCCTAGGGGAAAAATAATCTGCTCCTTGCTTTACTAGGAAGCAGTGATCGTAAGGGTAGTTTTCTTACGGAAAAAATGATCTTCGGAATTGTTCCCCTCGGGAGAAATTATCTTAGGGTTGGTTCTACCGGGGAAAGTGATCTTAGAAGGTGTTTTTCTAGGGAAAATGATCTCAGGGTTGGTTTTCCTGAAGAAAAATTATCTTAGGAGTGGTTTTCCTATAGATAAATTGCCTTACGGGTGGTTTTTCTAGGTAAATCACAGGGGTAGTTTCCCTAAAGAAACCTCAAATGTGATTTTTCCTAGGGACAAATGGCCTCACGGGCGATTATCCTGGGTAAAAATGAAATCGGGGGTGGTTTTCTTAGGGAGAATTGATCTGAGGGATGATTTTGCTAGAGAAAATTAACGTGGAGTGTTACTAGGCGAGAACGATCCTTTGGCGTGGTACTCCTAGGAGAAAAATGATCTGCTCCTTGCTTTACTAGGAAGCAGTGATCGTAAGGGTAGTTTTCTTACGGAAAAAATGATCTTCGGAATTGTTCCCCTCGGGAGAAATTATCTTAGGGTTGGTTCTACCGGGGAAAGTGATCTTAGAAGGTGTTTTTCTAGGGAAAATGATCTCAGGGTTGGTTTTCCTGAAGAAAAATTATCTTAGGAGTGGTTTTCCTATGTATAAATTGTCTTAGGGGTGGTTTTTCTAGGTAAATCACGGGGGTAGTTTACCTAGAGAAACCTCAAACGTAATTTGTCCCAGGGACAAATGGCCTCACGGGCGATTATCCTGGGTAAAAATGAAATCGGGGGTGGTTTTCTTAGGGAGAAATGATCTGGGGGATGATTTTGCTAGAGAAAATTAACGTGGAGTGTTACTAGGAGAGAACGATCCTTTGGCGTGGTACTCCTAGTGGAAAAATGATCTGCTCCTTGCTTTACTAGGAAGCAGTGATCGTAAGGGTAGTTTTCTTACGGAAAAAATGATCTTCGGAATTGTTCCCCTTGGGAGAAATTATCTTAGGGTTGGTTCTACCGGCAAAAATGATCTTAGAAGCTGTTTATACGTAATTAAAAATTGACCCCGGTGTATATGACCGAGGGACAAATATATACGGGGTAGTTTTAAGATAGCAACGTTTCGGATTACCATTGGAATCTCTCGCACGAATGTTAATGATATTTGCGATGAATAATTTCAGGCCGAGGTATGGTTAACCGGCCAAATGGTCGCGAGCTTAACTAAAAAACGCATAAACAGGGGAGAAAAGCTCGGTGCTTCAGGGGGGGGGGGCTGGAAAAGATGCCAAGAGAATAGAGAAGAGAATGGGAGAGGAAGTCTTGTCGAGTGTTCTAGGCGTTTGAATTCGCGGGTCATTTGAGCCGGTTCCACCCCATTACCTTTTCTTAGCCATTTCTTGATGTCTCACTCAGACATTCCTCCACTTCTCTCTCTCTCTCTCTCTCTCTCTCTCTCTCTCTCTCTCTCTCTCGTTCTAGCTCGTCCTGCTTGAGCTTTGAAAAAGGACGAAGAGCCTGGAGGAATGGTTGTAAACGTCTTCTCGTTACAGGGTGCTTTCTTCCAAGATTACCCCACCTCCGGCCCCTTCCACCCCCTACCAACCCACCCCTTCCCTGGACCCCTTTGGCAACTTTTGTTCGAGGCTCTAAATCCTTTAGAATTCGAGTCCTGCGTCTCCCAAGCCCCTCCCCAAGTCTTCGCTCCAATAACGTTATCGCGAGATTTAACGTTCGGGCTTTCCTTCTCTCATTTCCGGTTCTGCAAGCTCTTCCGCCTGGTATATATTCGTAATTGGAATATTACGAAAAATACGTGGTATATTTTTGTGGTATTGAAAGAAAACAAAAAAACAGCACGTTTATGGAGTCTAGTGATATTTGGCATTTATTAATATTTGATTATTGATAATTAATTTGGAATTTATTGTTATTCGATTTTTGCTAATTAATTCGGAATGTATTATAATTTGATTATTGATAATTAATTCGGTATTTATTGTTATTTGGTTATTGATAAATACTGAGAAATTGATTAATATTCGAATAAGTATTAATATTTGAATAATAAATTTGTCGGGTGGCAGGCCAGCGAAATAATTTTTCTGCGCCAACGCGAATATAATAATAACGATGATTTAAGGTAAATAATGGAATATTGACAATTCTTATAAAATAATAATTTAATTGAAGGTGATGTAAAAAAGAAAATTGAATAAATAAATTCGTCGACGAAATTGGAAGGGTTGACGAGATAGAATTTGATGTTTATTTCGAGCGTGATAATTTCAGTTCCAATCGTCGTCGATGATTCTCCAATTAAAATCAATTATAATTAATTTCCACCCTTGAGATATTGCCGAAAGAAGATAAAGCAAGAAGAAAAAAAAACGATCGTGTGTCCTCGAAAGGAATAAAAAATGCTTTTTAAATGCAGCTCGATTGCAATAATTATTTCATTGCGTGTAATTTCCAATGATTCTTCTCCTCTCGAAGCAACAGCGATGGCTGATAATTTGGCCGCAATTTCGATTTTCCGGGCTTTTTAAAAATTATTTACCGAAACAAGGGAGTAACGGGGGATTGTTTATTCGCGTCCGTGAATCGAAAGGGGTGATTTTTTTTCCTTTTTTTTGTGCACGTTTATGCACTTCTTTTCGCGTTGGGATCGTGTACGAGGGATGTTCGGGGGTTGCGTGTCGAGCTGCCAAACGCGGTAGGGATGACGGCCATTTTGTTTCGAGTCTGGTTCGTTGGTACCAGCGAGAGAGTGGCTTCCGTTCATGGTGAGTTCTTTCTCTCATTCTCTCTCTCTCTCTCTCTCTCTCTCTCACTCTCTCGCAACCCCCGCCCCTGCACTCTCCAGCCATCCGCAATCCTTTTCAACCCCCTGCCGCGAGAGATTAACGTGTACACAGAGCGTACGTGTGCGCGTCATCCACAACGAGAGAGAGACACAAGAGAGGCGGATTCTTCCGACGGCAAAAAAAATCCAGTTTTTTGTCCTTCTCGATACAGGATGCATTTGCGTTATTTTTCTTTTGGCCCTCTCTTCCTCTAGCTTCTTCCCACCGCAAACGAGTCTGCGGAGTGCAAGAAGCTTTTTCTCGAAAAAACTGGATCTTTTTGCAACCTTTACTCCGTTTTTTTTTGCGCTTTGATACCGTTTTGAAGAAACGTGCCAGGCTTTCGAGGGGTGGTTTTACTATGGACACCTCAGGGGTGGTTTTTCTAGGTAAATCACAAGGGTGGTTTTCCTAGGGAAACCTCAAACGTGGTTTTTCCTAGGGACAAATGGTCTCACGGGCGATTATCTTGGGTAAAAATGAAATCGAGGGTGGTTTTCTTAGGGAGAAATGATCTGAGGGATGGTTTTGCTAGAGGAAATTAACATGGGGTGTTACTAGGAGAGAACGATCCTTTGGTGTGGTACTCCTAGGGGAAAAATTATCTGCTCGCTGCTTAACTAGGGAGCAGTGATCGTAAGGGTAGTTTTCCTAGGGGAAACATAATCTTCGGGATTGTTCACCTTAGGAGAAATTATCTTAGGGCTGGTTCTACCGGGGACAATGATCTTAGAAGCTGTTTTTCTAGGGAAAGTGATCTCAGGGTTGGTTTTCCTGAAGAAAAATTATTTTAGGAGTGGTTTTCCTATGGATAAATTGTCTGAGGGGTGGTTTTTCTCGGTAAATCACAGGGGTGGTTTTCCTAGGGAAACCTCAAACGTGGTTTTTTCTAGGGACAAATGGCCTCACGGGCGATTATCCTGGGTAAAAATGAAATCGGGGGTGGTTTTCTTAGGGAGAAATGATCTCAGGGATGGTTTTGTTAGAGAAAATTAACGTGGGGCGTTACTAGGAAAGAAAGATCCTTTAGTGTGGTACTCCTAGGGAAAAATGATCTGCTCGTTGCTTAACTAGGGAGCAGTGATCGTAAGGGTAGTTTTCCTAGGGAAAAAATGATCTTCGGAATTGTTCGCCTTCGGAGAAATTATCTTAGGGCTGGTTCTACCGGGCACCATGATCTTAGAAGCTGTTTCCCTAGGGGAAACTCATCTGAGGGTTGGTTTTTCTGGAGAAAAATTATCTTAGGGGTTGTTTTCCTATGGATAAATTGTCTCAGGGATGGCTTTTCCAAAAACAATTATCTTAGATGCTGTTTCCCAAGGGGGACTAATCTGACGGTTTGTTTACGCAGGAAAAAATGATCTTAGGGGTTGTCTTTCGAGAAAATAAATTATCTTAGGGGTAGTTTAATACAGAAAAAAAAATGTTCCAACACCAAAAGACTTTTGGCCCAAAATTCTTGCCTTTTGCTCTCGAAATAATGTTCTCGCGCGTATTTCCAGGACAAAAAAAACCCGATCGCGTAGGGGGATGTTTTGTCGAGGAAAAAAAAGGTTTTTTTTTCCTTCGTCACTATGGATACTGGGGTCAAGAGGACTCACTTGTCAGTGACTTGTGACTTTTGATTATTCCGTGAGGCTGATTTAACGTATTTTTAATGGCGCCAGGCTCACTCACCCTCCTCCTCCCCTGCTGTCTAACAAACACGTCATTACGTGCTTATACGATACTTAATACGTCCTGTTGTGTGGTTGTTTGCGTTGGAGGCACGAGGCATTCCCTAGTGGCATTCTATCAAAATGGAGCCTTACAATGTGGGCCTTGTTGTCGAGAAGAGATCTTGGAACCTATTTGCGTGTAGTATATATATATATGGTGGGGAAAGGCGATTTTATAGATATCGAATTACAGGACCGCTCTCATAGTAGCCTATTGTCCTCATAGTTAAGGGAGTATCACAGTGTAAAATTTTCAAAAAATCGATTGTTTTTTTTGCATTGTCCAATAGTATACACGGTTGAAAAAACATGCTGTTCAATTTTTCGGGCGAAATTCGAGTAATTCCGATTGCTACAGCCTTCCTTAGAGAAAGTGATTGACAGCGGTGTGAGACCTGGCAAAAATTTAAACGCCTTTTTTTTCTCGAAATGTTTTTCAAAACGCTGTGCACTCTCAAAGGGAGAGTTTTCAAGCTATCCATTTCAAATTTTGACAGAACAGTCTTCACGCCATTCTTCATATTGCTATGGAAGTTTTTTTTTTAATCTTCATATTGTTTTAACGAAAAAAATTGTCCAAAAGTAGGCTAAATAACATACTTTTTTTTCAAACCGCCACCATTTTGTCAATTTTGATTTAAAAAAAAACCTCCATAGCAAGATAGCGGCTTTCATACTGATTAATAATCTTTTTACACATTTTGTTTCAAATAAGATTTACGGCCACAATCGTGCACACCGTGAAGACGCTTTTTTTTTTCAAAGACATTTTCAACCGTTAAAAAAATGTAAAAAAAATAAAAATAAACGTTTAAAAAATTATTTTCCGTTCTTCACGAGTGCTTTGATTTGGCATAAAAAAATCAGACAGATTAGCGTATTTTAACCATCGAAAAAAAAATCGCGAAAGTCTGCTATTTTTTGACCCGTTACACGGTGATGATCCCTTAACGTAAACATCGGGTTACCCAGCGTAGTTTTTAACTTTGGACAAAAACTCAACGATATCCTTAATCAGAAAAATATTTTCCATCGGATAGGCCCTTGAAGTGTGGGAAAAGCCGAAAAAAAACTATCTTCTCTTTTAGCGAAGCGATTGAGCCCAGAGTGAAGTTTCAAATCCAAACAGAAAAGAAATTACCGCTCTTTCAGCAAAGCAACTTATTTTTCGGCAAAATGTCAACAAATTTGGGATTTATTTTTTTTCTGATTCATTTCGATTTAGTTTGTATCCCCTGAATACGAATTCACCATCAATTTTCTCGAGAACCCTCAATTTCCTCCTAGGGAAAAATGATCTGATGGCTGTACCGGGGAGCAGTGATCTTAAGGGTAGTTTTGCTAGGGATAAATGGATCTTAGGAATTGTTCTCTTCGGAGAAATTATCTCACAAGTGGTTTTTCTGGAAAAAATGATTTTAGAAACTGTTTCCCTAGGAGGGCTGATCTCAAGGTTAGTTTTCTCCAGGGAAACATTATCTTAGGGGTTGTTTTTCTGAGGATAAATTATCTTGCGGGTAGTTTCATCCAGCAAAAAATTATTTCCAACCCGAAAAGACTTTCCCCATAATATTCTTGTCTTGATCTTCTGGTGGCTGTACTAGAGAGCAGTGATCTTAAGGGTAGTTTTCCTAGGAACAAATTATCTTAGGAATCGTTCTCTTGGAAGAAAACTCTCTTCTTCTGGGCACAATGCTCTTAGAAGCTGTTTCCCTAGGAGGCTTGTCCTCTTAGGGAGAAATTATCTTAGGGGTGGTTTTTCTGGAAACAATGATCTTAGAATCTGCTCCTCGAGAGGGAAAATGATCTCAGGGTTGGTTTTTTACAGGGGGATATTTTCTTAGGGATAGAAGCTGTGAGCTTCTACCCCGATGAGGGCTGATCTGACAGGGTTGGTTTTTTGCAGGGGAACCTTTTCTTAGGGGGTGTTTTTCTAGGGATAAATTGTCCTAGGGGTAGTTTCGTGCAGCGAAAAATGATTTTTAGCACCAAAAGACGAATACACTACTCATTTTGCTCAGAATCCTTAATATCAATTAAGGGGTTGCACCGTCTTGGCACTCGGAAAAATAGGTATAACAATATTTTGTTTTATTACGCGACTATCAAATATATAAAATCATTTTTATTTTTCACAACAACAGTTTTATGAAGGAATATAAACAAAAATTAATAACAAAAAAAAAACTAAAAATAGCGAATATATAAGTCGTCTAATAGGACCCCCTTTTCAAACTGGCGGACAAAATATCTCGAGATCTACTCAACCGATTTCGATGAAATTTATACCACATATTCTTTATAACATTGTCTTGGATTTAGCGTAGGATTTTTTTTATTGGATTTCGCGTTCATTTCTTATTAATTTTTAAAACTCAAAATTTTGGTAAAAAACGGAAGTTTTTTTTTTCAAACAGCTGTAATTTCTATAAAAAAAATATTTTCCCGTTAGACCCGTTTTTTTCGTCTAACAACAACAAATTCGTAATCATCGTTAAATTTTCCCATAGCTCGGGATCTCGAAATCTCAAAGTCCTCCGTCAGTCCCGCGAGGATGGACATTCACCCGAAGTGCATCATTTCAGACTGGGAGGGGGGAGGGGGGGGGGGGGCTGAAGTTCATCGCGTACCAAACAGCCCCAAATGACTCGGCAATAAAAGTCCGAACGCCTCAAAGCACGCTACTCAAAGTCAATCTTCTTCATTCTTATTTTGTTCCTCTCCACTCTCCCATTACGAGAGAGTGAGATCCTTCCACGCACCTTCACCTTCACATTTCTTTCTCCTCGTTCTCTCGACTTCTCGATGAGGCCCTCCCGAGCATCAAAAAAAAAAAAAAAAAATTCCTTTCCCCCGATGGGACAAAAGGCCCCACAACGTGTGAATCTGCTAAGTAGTGTGGAGATGACGGGAATGATGAGGAGTGAAAAAAAAAAAGAAAACAAAAAAAAGAGAGTCTCGCGCCAATGTTGCGATCAATGGATCGTCATTATTGTGTTTCCGATAAGTTCGCGGCCTCGATCGTAGCTTATCAATTATATTCTCCTCGATGAATTATCATCCAGAGATCGAATGATTGATCGAGTCTTTGTTGAGTGGATAATGAGGCTGGTGGTTGTGAGGAGGCGGCGCGGGAGGAGGGGGGGGGGTAACTTCCGTTGTTCATTGTTCCTTCACGTTCAAGGGGAACCCCACAGTGATGGCTCAAAAAATCGATTTTTTTTCGCATTTTCTTGTGGTATGTACTTTCAAAAATATGTATACGAAAAATTATTTTATAATTTACAAAAATGACAGAGTTACAGCACTTTTAGTAGGGGGGGGGGGGGGGGGGGCGTAGAGCGTAGAGCCC
>OZ010724.1:1350402-1371165 GCA_963932345.1 Ophion ventricosus
GATAGAAGACATTCGAATTCGGGGACCATCCTCACAGTAGCTGTCTCCATACTCGATATTACGTACATCCTAATGTCTTCAAAATTACCTTTGGACAAATGTAAGCACATTTATATAAAGGTAATTTCGAGGAGCGTCCTTTCTTCAAAATCAACGATTCATGGGGGGAAAAAAAATTAAGGACCTTTCTCAAAACAGCCATATGCCAGATAGCCAATATTTGGCAAAAATGAAGAATAAAAATTTTTCAATGTAGAAAAACAAATAGATAGAAAAATCTTACCACGATGGAGTGGCGGAAAAAAAATGCTAAATTCATTATATTTTTTTTACAAAAAAAAAGCAATCAAAAATCAAAAGTGGCCTTCTTTGAAAAAATCACATTTTTTTTCCAAAAACTAAAAAAATCATGTCCAAGATGTCTGAATATTGTTCGAATATTTTTTTTCCATAAAGAACATTTCAAAACGAAGAATTAAAAAAAAAAAACTGATCTTAATCGGTCCATTTGTCAGAAAGTTATGAGCATTTGAAAAAAAAAAAAAACAGGCGATTTTTTTTTAAATTCACTACGTAATTGTGATTATGTAAAAAATTTTTTAAAAATCACACAAGTGTTTTAAGATGAAAACGATAACATATTAAAATTTCAGCCAAATCGAAAGAGGTTGGCCGGAAAGTTGTCAATTTGACGTGGAATGCCCCATATATATATATATATATATATATATATATATATAGAGAGAGAGAGAGAGAGATATCGAGCAGAAAGTACCTGGGGTATATATATTCTCCCTCATCAGGTACTTTCTGCTCGAACGCGATTCTCTCTCGCTAACAAGGCTGCTGACTGCCTGTCCGATCGTAATTATCGTGATGCTTCCCCGCTCTTTCACTATGCCTGCTTCAGTAATTTCATTTGAAACGGAAGTCTATACTTGCGCGTCTGCAACGTTTGTGAACGAATTATTATTATTTTTTTTCGTCGTTTTATTCACACATACGTGAACATATGTGTGTATATATAATATATATATATATATGGGAATTAAATTTTAGCCCGGTCACTTCCGGTCACCCGATTCATGGTCGTTGAACAATAACTTTTGGACACTCGATGCGCACACACATATCGGGGTTAACAATAATAATAATAATAATAATAATAATAATTGTTTTGTCGAGGTGAGTTTTTTTTTGGAAGGTTAAAAAAAATATTTCATCCAAAGAAGGAGACAAAATAAACCGTGGCCCGAAGAAAAGACCAAGACCGCGAGAGATCAAGGGAGCGAAAAAAAGAAACGAAGGGCTAGGCGAGGGCGGACCGCGAGGGTCGCGGGTTTTGACGGGGGCTGAAGAAAGCGCCGGGGAAAGTGCACGCGGAAAGAGAGAAAGAAGGAAGAATAAAAAAAATGTGAGGAAAAAAAAATACATTGACGCACAGAGAGAGAGAGAGAGAGAGAGAGAGAGAGAGAGAGAGAGAGAGAGAGAGAGAGGCGAGCTTGTATAATGAGCAACGGAGAGACCAACCGACATCGCATCTACAAAAGGTTCGCCGAGGAAAAAAAGAGGGCCCAAAGGGGTAGTAAGTAAGGTGGCCACGAAAGAAGAGAAAGAAAAAAAAATTGTCTGGTGTACAGGGATGTAACTACCCTCTCGCAAAATTCGGGACGGGCGAGCTTCGGGTATGAGAAACATAAACAAAGAAAAAAAAAGGCACCAACAGGATTGCCAAAAATTCGAGAAGCGCGGTAAAGATTTTTTTCAATGATTATTATTTCGAGGACTGCAAGGGAAAGTTTTTGCAATTTGCAAAATGGACAAATAAATTGGTAATTAAATAAATATACATATACACAATAAATAAAATAAGTATTTGCACATATTGCTCATCTAAAATTAATCTATGAAAAACCCATCGACAAAAAAAAACAATCTACGAAAAATATTACGAAACATTTTATTCGTTAGTATTACATTAATATAAAATTCGTTAATATTACATTAATATAAAAAAAACGAACAAAAAATTGAGGGGATGCAAATATTTTTTTACCCCCTGTTCTTATACATAAAGATTTTTTTTAAATCATTATAGGGTAGAAAAGAAGGCTTTCCAATTTTCCAAGTAAACCGACCGTATCACCGTGCCAATCAAATGAAAAAAAAAAACGTCTACCAGCGAATTCGGTCGAAAGGAATCGAAAGCGCGAAATCATCCCTTATCAGCCTCGTACCGCCATTATCGAAGAACTAAGGATAAGAAAAGAAAAAGAAAAAAAAAACAATGACCCGATAAAAAAAAATGTCTCGTTACGCGAGGTGGGGTGGATTGCCGTTTATAAAATATAAAAAATTCTGGGTAAGCCGCAAGAATCTCGGCGCCAAAAGCGCGAAGAATGGCATGAGGATGAGTCTTGGTTGGAGGAGGGTGGGGGGATGGTTTATGGACAGGATCGGTATAATTTCAGTAGGGGTAGTTTCTCGCAGAGTACAAGTAAAGTGTAAAAAAAAAATAAATGATATATAGAGTCGACGTTAACGATTCTGGCGCGGGGGGCGCCCACCCCCCACCCCTCTGCACTACCCTGTTTTTCCCTCTTCCCACCCCCGCGAGCGAGTCCGGGCGTTTGGCGTGCTTCGTTATATCGTGACCCTTCTTCTAACTTGGAAACAAAAGACGACGCCGCGCGCGCGGTATGACAAAATGCGCGCAGGGTAGTTTCGCCGAGGGAGGGGGTGAACCACCCCTAGCGAGGAAAAGGGGGGTGGGGGGTGGTAGGTTTATTTGAAAGGAGAATCGTCGGGGCGAGAGGAGGGGGGTCGGTATTGAAAGGAGTCCTTTCTGATTGGCTGCGTGGCTCGTAGCTCGCGATCCTGATTGGCCCGTGGAACCGCACCCACCCTGCAATGGCCGCTTTGTCGGTGTCGTACACGCCAGTAACGCGCTCTTAGTCATACCCCTCCCCCCCTTCTCTCTTCTTTCCCTCTTCGTCTATATACGCAAACCACCCTTCTCTTGCCACCCTTCCGGTCGAGTGAAAAAAATGACGAGGGGTGTGAGGGGGTTGTTATTCACCCCATCCTTCGACTCGTTAAGCTGCCACGTTGACGCCGCGAATTCTACAACCCCCCACACCATCCCCGTGCCTTTAACAACCCTCTCTCTCTCTCTCTCTCTCTCTCTCTCCCTCTCTCTCTCTCCCCCTCTCTCTCTCCCTCTGTCTCTCTCTCTCTCTATGTTCCAAAATCCGATTACATGAAAATACTACATGAGCAACCCCCTCACCCCCTTGCACTTTTGAGCGATTCCTGGGCTAAGGGTTGGGGTAGGGGGTGGATTTTCCGTGTTCGCGCATACGCACACACACACACATACAGGGGATGTTTGTACATCACGTTATGATGGAGAGAGAACGAGTTCTCCAAGCGCAACGGGAGGGGGTGGGTTTTGGGGATAAAGAGAGAGAGAGGGGTATGCGTGCGCTTACACACAACTCGCACACGTATCGCGCATAGCAAATATTTTGCACGAGTTTTAACAATGAATCGATTACGCGCGCGCGGACAAATAACAAGCGTGTGCGCGTTATTCCAACCCTGAAATACATCAAGGGTGGTCCGCGAGATACTTACTCTTCCCTTCTCACCCCATATTAATTTTATCCGCAATTTTTTAGTCTTTTGGAAATCTACAAAATTTTGCTTGGCGGTAGAAGAAAAAAATAATAACGGCAACAACGTGAAATAAAAATCAGAATTGGATAAAATAAAAATGGACGAATGCAAATCAGAAGAAAAATGCAAACGAATGCAAATAAAAAAATTAAATTGCAATTGCCCGGCGGAAAAACAAAAAGAATGTGAAAATAGAATAAGAAAGGAAAAAAAAAAACATCAGCTACAAATAAATTAAATAATATAGCGTGACAAAATAAGCCAAAATGAGTGCACGAAAAATCAAATCGAAGAGTTAATCTTTTTCTTTTCCAACTTGTCAAAATTTTTTGATTCGACGGTAAAATTTAAAAAACAAAAATGACCGAAATAACGTGACGATAAATTAAAAATTAAAGAAAATAAAAATCAACGAAAAATAAATAAAATAAATATGACAAAATAAACGCGCACGAATGCACGAGAAAAAAATGCAAAGGTTAACGTTTTTGTTTGGAAAATTCTCAAAAATCTTTGGCCCCGTGGAAAGACAAAAATAACGTAAAAATAGAATAAGAATTGAAGTAAATTTGAAATTAACTGAAAATAAATAAAATAAAATAGCATGAAAAAATGTACGAAAAAAGATGGAAAAAGAATAAAATCGAAAAGGTAACCTTTTTATTTTGAAAACTCTTTTTTTTAATACTTTTGTAATAATAATTTTTGGTCGGGCAGAATTTTTTTTCCAAAATTACCGAAACACCGTGAAAATAAAATTAAAAGGTAAAAAATAAGAATCAACGATAAAACAAATAAAATGAAATTAACATGAAAAAAATAAACGAAAAAGAAAATGAATGAGAAATAATTGCAATGAATATTTCAAAGAATTGAAAAGTAAAATAATAATTAAAAAAAAAAGGAAGAAAACGCTCGTAAAGAGTTTCGCGAATGTTTTATCGAGTCCTCGAGTGTTCGTCGCGAGTCCTGTATATCCCCGGAAACGCTCGAACGTGGAAAAACCCACCCCCGCTTGCGTACCACACGGCAACGCGGGGATGTTTTTTTTTTGTTCGGGCGATATACTTCGGATAGACTGGCTGAAAGGCATGTGTGCACGTTCGGGTTAAAAAAAAACGGTGGTGTGAGCGGGAAAACTGGCTTTTTTTCTACCCCTGCGGGGCTTTTTTTTCCGCCGGAAATGGTTCGTCGCAACTTTGGCAGCCCTTTTTTCCCCCGGATCTCTCTCTCTCTCTCTCTCTCTCTCTCTCTCTCTCTCTCTCTCTGACGGTATTGTCGGTAACTAAGCGTCAGTGCGCTGAAAATTCTTCCTTTATATTCGGCGCCTCTTCTCCGGGCGCCTCCCCGTCTCTCGGCTTCTCCCTCTTCATCCCTTATTTTTTTTCTCTCGTCCAGCATACACAAACGCGTAGTCTCGCGTTCGATCCGGACGTAGTCCCGGCCACAAAGTCCGGATGGCCAGCGAGGAGGGTCTCCCTTTCGGCCCTACACGCCATTTTTATTTCCTTCGTCCCTCCCGCAAACCACCGAGCACCCATTTCATCCCCTATTCTTGCCTCGCTCGCGCAAAATCCTGGCACTCTCGTCCTCTTTTCCTGCCGACGCTCCGTATAACGTTTTTTTTTAACCCAATAAGAATCTCCAGAGCGAGCGAGCCAGCAAGAGAGAGAGAGAGAGAGAGAGAGAGAGAGAGAGAGAGAGAGAGAGAGAGAGAGAGAGAGAGAGAGAGAGAGAGAGAGAGAGAGAGAGAGAGAGAGAGAGAGAGAGAGAGAGAGAGAGAGAGAGAGAGAGAGAGAGAGAGAGAGACTCACCCTGGATTTATCGGAATACCCACGGTACTGGAATTTATCCGATTTATCGCGCGGTATTCGTGCACTTCGATCTATAAATCCCTTTTTATACTCCCTAAAATCCCTTTTCGTTCCCGTTAATCTCAAGAAGATTCTCAAAGATTTTTCCTAATTTGTTCGTTACAAATATTATATATATATATATATATATATATATATATGTATATATATATAATTAGAGTGAATGAAGAGGGGTAGATGTAGAGAGAGAGCGAGAGGGTAGCACTCTTTATAAAACGATTATCTCTGCCTATTGTTTATAATTGCATTTCGTAAGAACTTCGTTAAAAGCGAGATATTTAAATCGCATACAAAAGACCCCGAAAGTCTTTAACGACGAACTTTCCCTTTAAGGTGCCTCATTATCATCCCTTTGACAATTTAGGTCCAATTAAATCGTCTCAGATTTTTTCTACACACACACATACACACACACACACACACATATATATATATATATATATATGTATATACATGCATTAGATATGTAATTTTTTATCTATTAGGATCAGAGTTGTGAATAATGCATTATTTTGATAATGCATTACTGTATACATTACAAATTACAAAAGTAATGTGAAATGGATATACGTTCCATTACTAATTACAAAAGTAATGTGTAATGGACATATGTTCCATTACAAATGACAAAAGTAATGTGTAATGGTTGCATGATCCATTACAAATTTCAAAAAGTAATGTGTAATGGACGCACGTTCCATTACAAATTGAAAAAGTAATGTATGATTAATGAGTGCTTCATTACAAAATACAATTACAATAAGGTAATTCGTAGTGGAGAATATTCCATCACAAATGGAGAATATTCCATCACAAGAAAAACGAATTTACTTAAAACAAATTTCAATGAGCGAAATAAAATAATCAGATAGCAATGTGCAAATTTCTAATGTGAGCACGGCAATTTTTCTATTTGTAATGGAATATTCTCCACTACAAATTACTTTTTATCAATTGTAGTTTGTAATGGAACATGCATCCATTACAAATTACTTTTTGAAATTTGTAATGGAACGTGCATCCATTACTCATTACTTGTTGAAATTTGTAATGGATCATGCAACCATTACACATTACTTTTTGAAATTTGTAATGGATCATGCAACCATTGCACATTACTTTTTGAAATTTGTAATGGATCATGCAACCATTACACACTACTTTTCTCATTTGTAATGGAACACACATACATTACACATCACTTTTGTAATTTGTAATGGAGAACTTATCCAATACACATTATTTAAAGTAATGAGTAATGCATTATTTTAAAATTACTATTTTCACAACTCTGATTAGGATATACAGGGTGAGGCACATAAAGTGTTAAAGAGCAATAGCACTCAAACTATTGATCATATCCAAAAATGTTTCAGACAAAAGTTTCAGTGTTCGAGAAGGCCGTCATACTGGACCACTCTATTTTTTTATCGGTGGAGGCGCTGAAGCTACGTCAAGGTCAACTCCACTTTTTAAAATGGAACCATGTATTTTTTTTTTTCGATGACATTATTATCGATTTTAAGACGAATTCAGCGACCTACAACACAAGGTCATTCTAGTCACGCAAAGTATGAAAATAGTCGAAAAATCGAAAAATATCGGAATAATCACTTTCAAAGGATCCACTAACCTTGGTTTGGGTCTACCTACAGAAGATGCTCGAAGTGATGAACCTCGACTTGTAAGCACTTGTTAATTCGCTGATGAAAAGACCGTCTAACTTCAGCCTAACTTCAACTGTGGTGTAATTTCGGTACATGCTCGGCGTATTCTTTCTTTCGTGTCGTCAGGCGTGGTAGGTGCTACCGCCATTACGCGTTCTTTGACAAAACCCCATAAAAAGTTCATTTCCGCGATCCGATGTACTCACATTAGAAGGTAATGCGTGACTAACTGATATGTCAACGGAAAATGCGTACTTGCTGCCGATAAGAAACATTGGTATCGTAAGAAATGCGTCGAGGTTAATGGCCATCACTTCGAACATTTGTTACAATAAATTTTCCGCACAAAAAAATTCAATTACATTATTCGGATATTCTTATTGTCAATACCATCACGATTTCCCGCTTTTACACGTGTTTTTGGTGAAAAATTATTTCAAGGTCATGATCTCATAGGTCGTTGGATTCGTCTGCATACCAGCTACAACGTCTTAATGAAAAAAAAAACATGTTCCCATTTGACAAACCATTGATGACCTTGAGAACGCAAAAACTATGACCTTGACAAAAATGAATTTATCAAATTACCTCCTGACATTTCTTTTCGTCACTCTAAAGGCAACGGAGATATTTGGGGTGGTCACGTTAAATGGTCCACCCTGTATATATATTATACATATACAGGATGTTTGGCGCATGGACGGACGCAATTTTTTGGGGGATTGGGGGAGTCATTTGCTAATTTTTTCACCCCTAGACTCTATGTCCCAAGTGTCACGGTAATTGAGATATGATTTTTTTTTTCGTTTTTTTTTTTAATTAGCCGAAATTTTGCCTTAAAATTGTCATAACTTTTTTGTTTGTTGTTGTAATAGCATGAAATAACTTTTGTTGTAAACTGCAATGTATGTTTATTATAAATAAATCATTATTTGATACAATTGGTTTCAAGAAAATCTCTCATGAGCGTCCAAAGTCTTAAAAATGTGTAAAAGTATGAAAAATATAAACTTCTAACTGGATTACAAAAAAAACTAAACGCCATTTTGAACTTTGCTTCGTTTTAAAAAGTTCTTTATTTTATATCCTTTCCAACAATATGCTACATGCAGAGTTGTGAAAATAGTAATTTTAAAATAATGCATTACTCATTACTTTAAATAATGTGTATTGGATAAGTTCTCCATTACAAATTACAAAAGTAATGTGTAATGTATGTGTGTTCCATTACAAATGAGAAAAGTAGTGTGTAATGGTTGCATGATCCATTAAAAATTTCAAAAAGTAATGTGCAATGGTTGCATGATCCATTACAAATTTCAAAAAGTAATGTGTAATGGTTGCATGATCCATTACAAATTTCAACAAGTAATGAGTAATGGATGCACGTTCCATTACAAATTTCAAAAAGTAATTTGTAATGGATGCATGTTCCATTACAAACTACAATTGATAAAAAGTAATTTGTAGTGGAGATTATTCCATTACAAATAGAAAAATTGCCGTGCTCACATTAGAAATTTGCACATTGCTATGTGATTATTTTATTTCGCTCAGTGAAATTTGTTTTAAGTAATTCGTTTTTCTTGTGATGGAATATTCTCCATTTGTGATGGAATATTCTCCACTACGAATTACCCTTATTGTAATTGTATTTTGTAATGAAGCACTCACATTAATCATACATTACTTTTTCAATTTGTAATGGAACATGCGTCCATTACACATTACTTTTGAATTTGTAATGGATCATGCAACCATTACACATTACTTTTTGTAATTTGTAACGGAGCATGCATTCATTGCACATTACTTTTCTTATTTGTAATGTAACACACATCCATTACCCATTACTTTTGTCAATTGTAATGGAACATATGTCCATTACACGTGTACTTTTGTAATTAGTAATGGAACGTATATCCATTACACATTACTTTTGTAATTTGTAATGGAACATATATCCATTACATATTACTTTTGTAATTTGTAATGTATACAGTAATGCATTATCAAAATAATGCATTATTCACAACTCTGGCTACATGTCAGAGAAATTACTAATTATGTGGTGAAAATAAGAGATACCAGGTTGCCAGGGTCAGGGTTAAGAAAATACTTTTTATTTTTCCGATGTTTTGATTAAAATTGAGTTATAAATTTTGCTCAAATTGACCTCCTTTACACCGCATGCATGCACCAAAAATTATTTCGTGCTATTACAAGCCCAAACAAAAAAGTTATGATGATTTAAATCCAAAATTTCGGGTAATTAAAAAAAAAACGAAAAAAAAAAAATCATATCTCAATTATCGTGGCACGTAGGACATATTTATTTATTATATTAATGCTAATGAATAATAATAAAAATGTATATAGATCTATTTTATTGTCCATTAGAACTAGTATTAATTAATATCCATTATGAACCCTCCGCTGTCACCCGGGGTCAAAATGACCCCAAGCGCAACTCTAAGCCAAAATTTGGAAAACTTTTGTGTCGTGTTATTTCTTATGATTGCGAGATAACCGTAGCCGACAAAAAAATGTTGCCAAAATATCTCAAAACTAGAGTATTGAACCTTCAAAATGCTTTTTTTTCATCTCCATACGACCATTATTCACAGAGATACAGCGCTTCAAAAAAACTCTTAAAACAACGGAAGAAATGTTCTGTGGAGTAGTGTATTTGAATTCTGACTAAAGTCCTTAATAGTTCCGGATTAGGATCTTGACTGGAATACGATTTGCTAGCGTTACATTTCGTTCCCGGATCCGATCCGATGTCCGACTGGAACCCAATTGAGTAAACCAGCATCCTAGTCCAAATCGGACTGAAGATGATTTCCATTTGTCCACTTCCTCATTGATTCGCTTAGACAGATCATCGGCCATCTATCACTAGCCATTTTTAGTATGTTCAGGATGTAGTCACTCGCTCTCTTCCTCGCTTCTACCGCAATTTTTAGCCACCCAGGCTTCGTTGCTCCATTTATACGCCCGGTGTGTTAGGGCTCTTGGCCCCATCATCATTTTCACGTACCCTTCCCGCCGCTCTTTCGATCTCACCTCTCTCGCTCCACCCCCAAGTTTCACCTCCGTAACTTCAAATCGTCCTCACTAATGCTCGTGCGGAAAATTGCCAGGGTATACCTAATAGAATTCAGGGCCTTCAATGGATTATTTGTGGATTCCATAGTAGGGTTTTCCGTAAAAGTGCCGGACTGGGCCCTTATTAGGGAATGGTAGGGTAGGTAGGTTGACTAAAACTATGGTCTAAGTACGGAGACCAAGTAAGGGCCTTTAAGGGGTGTAGTTGTGGATGCACTAGTAGAGATTGTCCCCAATACCACTAGACTTTGCTATTGTAGGCGCAAATCAGTATAAATTGCTTGACTAAAGAATTTGTGGCATAAAAATTATGGAGATCGATTAAATATAATAATTAAGGGTAGAAAACCCTTTAGAATGAAAAAAAAAACGATTTTTTTATGCAGTACAAATAAGTCTCTGCGGTTGGACAAAAGAAGGTACAGGAGGTTATGGTTGAAATTGTCAGATGTAAAACGTCATATCGTAATATTGGACCTCTGGCAAGACCATAACCTTGAAATATTAGCGATTTTGTATAAGCATCACATAATTTTTTGTTCGTTGCGAAAATGTCGAGTTTTGAGTCGAATAAGCGTCATTTGCGGGAACTTTTGATTGACTTCTTTAATTTGAAGAAATCTGCAGCTGAGGCGCATCGATTGCTCGTAGAAGCATATGGTGAGGTTGCTTTAAGTGAGAGAAGTTGTCGTGAGTGGGTTTCAAAAGTTTAAGAACGGTGAGTTTGACGTCGAAGACAAAGAACGTAGCGGAAGGCCGAAAGTATACGAAGACGCGGAATTGGAAGCATCATTGGAGGGAGATTCGTGCCAAGCGCAAGAAGAACTTGCACTTGCATTAGGAGTGACTCAACAAGTAATTTCACATTATTTAAAATCGTTGGGAAAGATTCAAAAGCAAGGAAATTGGTTTCCATATGAACTGAAGCCGAGCATGCTGTTCACTTTTACTCGTTTCATTATCCTCCACGCTGCATTTGTTTTTTTACTGTTTGGGCTTTAATTGCCAACATTTTCAGGTGTTTTCAGTACGATTTCATTACTGTCAACCAAGAATTGCAAATATTTCTAGCTGTTTACTTACTAAATTTTGGTTATTTCCATATTTGTATTCCTCATTTTTCCTTCCTTCGCTCGCCACCCCTAAAAACCATCATATATGTCTCATTTACTCCGCATAGAAATTCGCATCCTATTTTTCTTCACATAGCTCTCTATAATCTTAAACATGTCGTTTAGTTCGCTTTCACTTTCTATGAAATTTTACCGAGTGAAAATTTATAGCCTCCTCTGAACACTCGCAGGATTCATTTCTCTTTTGTAATGCACAAGCAGCCAAGCTCCGTTGAACCTGCCCAAACTCATTTGTCGAGTTCAGTGCCATGAACAGACCTTCATTTGGTCCAGTGTAAGTTCTGTTAGTCCTCCCAAACCTTCTTTCGACCCCCAGTTTTAGTGAAACATGCTCCTCAACCTGCTTTCGATCTCAAGTCCGTTGCCTCGAGTCAACTTAAACTTTGAGCCCAAATTCGATATCTCCTCCATGAACACTCCATTGTGGCCTGATCGGTAATCCGTTCGATGACGAAATAAATATGTTTTGCGCTGTATGGAGGGTCCGGAGGGTGTACAGTGCGCCTACAGTAGGCTGAATGGAGGCTCCAGAGGTTCTATAGAGCGCCTACAGTAGGCTGAAAGGGGAGCCAGTAGGTTCTGCGGGAGCACTCGAAGTGGGCCCACCGGGGACAAAGCCCAGGTCCGATGAACCTCCCAAATGTCCAGTTTCTGCCATTCGGGAGGTTCATCGGAGGCCTCTAACGTATTGGTATTCCAAACATTGTACCCTCGTCTAGGTACCCGATAATTCGCTATCGCGGATCTTTGCTCGGGAAAGGACTTTATTTTACGGGTTGAACGTGGCTCGGAAATTTTGATTAGGGAAACGTGGTGAGAATTCTCAACGAGCGTTCAGCGGGGAGTGCAGAATCTAATTGGATCCCGATGAAGACTTCCTATGCGCGGTATTCCTAACAAATTTCTGCAGAGTGCACCTTGGGACTTGACAATAAATGTGCGCACTAACAGAAAAATTGTTTTGATAGTGACTAGATGCGTCTATGTCATTGTAGCATTGAAAATGCTTTTAAATATGTATATAGGGGGTCTGATTTAGTGAGATGTCACACGAAACTAACGCTACCCCCACTCCACTGCCGCTGTGTTGTAGCAGGGTGGGGGGAGCTGCGACATGCTAAATGCCTGTGATTTGTTGAAAAATGCTGCATTACATGTAGAGTAGTCGTTTGTGGTTACAAGTTGTAAGTTTCAATTTTGATGTGTACATTACAATGTTGGTGGGTTTGGGTTTGTTGAGGTTCGTTGAGGTTTGTTTGGGTTTATTGAGGTTTTTTTTGGGTTTGATGGGGTTTGTTTGGGTTTGATGGGGTTTGTTATGGTTTGTTTAGGTTTGTTTGTGTTTGTTGAGGTTTGTTTGGGTTTGTTAAGGTTTGTTTGTGTTTGTTGGGCTTTGTTTGGCTTTGTTGGGGTTTGTTCAGGTTTGTTTGGGTTTGTTGAGGTTTGTTGCGGTTTGTTTGGATTTGCTGAGGTGTGTTTGGGTTTGTTGGGGTTTGGCTGGGTTTGTTGGGGTTTGTTTGGGTTTGTTGGGGCTTGTTGAGGTTTTTTGGGGTTTGTTGAGGTTTGTTGGGGTTTGTTAAGGTTTTTTGAGGTTTGTTGGGGTTTGGTAAGGATTATTGAAGTTTGTTCGGGTTTGCTGAGGTTTGTTTGGGTTTGTTAAGATTTTTTGGTTTGTTTGTTTGGGTTTATTGTTTGTTGAGGTTTTATGGGGTTTGGTTTGGTTTGGATGGGTGGATGGATAGTGAGAATGTTGAGAATGTGAGTGACAGAGTTAGAGAGAGTGAGAGAGAGAGAGCGTCATATTATTTGCAAGTACTTTTTTGTCATCACCCGAAAAGTCTGATTACATTTTCAATGCCATGAAATAGTTGCACTTTGTGTAATATTTGTAGATTTGTTTTCACTCGAACGAACTAATTTTTTTCGTGAAATCAAATTTTTCCTATTGCATTCCATTAATAAAATTATTTATTTTAAATATATACATAGGGCAATGCGTGGAGGTAATGGCACAAATGGACCAAGAGGTGAAAAGGAATTATCCGCGATGGGTGGAACGACAGGAAGGTGAAATAGCAGCGGGATGGAGCAGAGTTATAAAAGGAAAGGAAATAGTGGAGGAACTGTGCGAGGTGGTCAGGGAATTCTACAAGATCGGGAAAAGGAGGAAGGAGGAGACAGGGAGGGAAGTCTAGAAGGAAAAGTGGAGGAGAAATATAAATAACAGACAACATTGTAAAAAGAGAACTTATTGTAAAAAAGAAGAACAGATGGGAGATTGTAAAAGCCTGCAAGGGTGTACAAGTGGAAATAAATACTACTACTACTATTTTAAATATATTTATTTATTCTAATCAAGATCTATTTAATATCGTCTAATACCTAAATATTTTATTTATTCCTAATAAATCTGTGATTTCGTTTCATCTGGCAGTACAAGACAAAAAAAAACAGACGGAAAAGTGGTACACGATTCAGTCTCACAAAAATCTCATGGCTTTGTTTTCATTAGAAGACTGTCGTAATATTCTGCAGTTGAGGAAAATGGTTGGTCTTCCTATACATAAATAGCCTGTTAATAAAAGGCGCGATGATACCTTTCGTTTTTTTTTTCCCAACAGCCTTGTTAGTGAACAAAAAAGAAAAATAATTTAACTTTTTTTCACCGCACTTTTAGGTCTTGAACTCATATTCCTTTCTCGTATTCGTGCGATATATCGTATATTTTATCTTTATTTATTCAATTTAAATCTAATCTTTACTTATTTAATTTGAATATATTTAATATTTTTAAAGAATAGTTAACGAATAAAAAAAAAGTAGTTGAAACAACTAGGGCCGTAGTAGGCCGCGCGACAAGGAAAAAACCTACTTGGTTTAAGTAGATCCTATTTAAATGAATTTTTTTTTCCTGGCAGTGTAGCATAATAGAAAACTGTGTAACCGCTGTAAATTGATTAAATATTTTCAAGCCCGAAAGGCAAGAATGGCTGAATAAAGTCTATCAATCAAATTAATATTTATCAGTAAATATAAAAATTAAATAAAATAATATTGATTCGTGAAAGTTCACGTAACAATGATACACAATTAACTAAGTAATATTTAAACGATGCAACTTGTAATTAAAATTTCCATATACATATACAGGGTGAGGCACATGAAGTGTTATAGAGCAATAGCACTCAAACTATTGATCATATGCAAAAATGTTTCAGACAAAAGTTTCAGTGTTCGAGAAGGCCGTCATACTGGACCACCCTATTTTTTTTTATCGGTGGAGGCGCTGAAGCTACGTCGAGGTCAACTCCACTTCTTTAACCCTTTGAAGCATACATTTTTCCTTACGTGCAATCAGCTCAAAACTTTGTACTCGGGGGTTTTCGGGGTCGCTGATTACAAATCTGCACTGAAAATTTGGAAACTCAAGATGGCGGATCCAATATGACGGACCAAAATGCTCAAAGTAGCTTGATGACGATGAAACTCCATATGCATGGGTTTGTTTGAGTCGTTGAATTCGAATCTCAGTTCAAAATTGATCAATAAAAATGGCAGTTCCAATATAGGATAATGAAACACAAATCTGGCTTGGTCACTGATACTAATCTGAGCTTATAATTTAAAAATAACTGGTGAACTGAAACATAAAATTCTCTTGATGGAGAGGAAACTCGGTGCTTTAGGGTTATTGAAGTCGCTAATTTTGAAACCAGTCAAAAATATATAAATTCAAAAAGTTCTAAATTAAAAATTAAAAAAGAAACTCGCTACGTCCTCGCCGTTAGCTCCGGGTAATGCTAAAAGCGTAATTCTATTAGAAATTCAGTATAACAGAATCAACATATTGAGCAACTCCGATGTTTTAGTAATTCCAGTAAAATCTCCGGTTTTGGTCCGCCATTTTGGATTCGCCATTTTGAATTTCTGGATTTTGAGCTCGAATTCGTAATCAGCGACCCAAAAAACGTCTCTGAATTCATTTTTTGTGTATGGTTCACCTGCTAGATTAGGCACAATTACATTTATTGTCTAAAAAACGTGTTTTTTTTTGGACTGTAGTGATGATCAACATCCACTAAGTGCAACATAAGCCCTTAATAGTGATATTGTAGTAACAATTGATCTCCTAACATCCTAAATATACATTTACATTCGTCGTTATGCGCTAAAAAAATTTTTTTTTCAAGACAAACAGAAAGGAAGTAGGTGACATACCAGTATGCCACTATGCTTCAAAGGGTTAAATGGAACTATGTATTTTTTTTCGATGGCATTATTACCGATTTTAAGACGAATTCAGCGACCTCCAACACAAGGTCATTCTAGTCGCGCAAAGTATGATAATAGTCGAAAAAATCGAAAAATATCGGAATAATCACTTTCAAAGGATCCACTAACCTTGGTTTGGCTCTACCTACAGAAGATGCTCGAAGTGATGACCCTCGACTTGTAAACACTTGTTTGATCGCTGTTTTCATTTCTTACGATACCAATGTTTCTTATCGGCAGCAAGTACGCATTTTCTCTTGACATATCAGTTAGTCACGCATTACCTTCTAATGTGAGTACATCGGATCGCGAAAATGAACTTTTTATGGGGTTTTGTCAAAGAACGCGTAATGGCGGTAGCACCTACCACGCCTGACGACACGAAAGAAAGAATACGCCGAGCATGTACCGAAATTACACCACAAATGTTGGCTGAAGTTAGACGGTCTTTTCATCAGCGAATTAACAAGTGCTTACAAGTCGAGGGTCATCACTTCGAGCATCTTCTGTAGGTAGACCCAAACCAAGGTTAGTGGATCCTTTGAAAGTGATTATTCCGATATTTTTCGATTTTTCGACTATTTTCATACTTTGCGTGACTAGAATGATCTTGTGTTGTAGGTCGCTGAATTCGTCTTAAAATCGGTAATAATGTCATCGAAAAAAAAAGACATGGTTCCATTTAAAAAAGTGGAGTTGACCTTGACGTAGCTTCAGCGCCTCCACCGATAAAAAAATAGGGTGGTCCAGTATGACGGCCTTCTCGAACACTGAAACTTTTGTCTGAAACATTTTTGGATATGATCAATAGTTTGAGTGCTATTCCCGAGCAGAAATCTAATCAGGCTGCCTGAGGATCCATCAGGGTCGGATCGGGTATCAATAAGGCGCTCTGATCAGGTACGCCTGATTTGAGCCAGACAGGGGCCTGAGCAGGGATCAATAAGGCGCTCTGATCAGGCACGCCTGATTTGCGCCAGACAGGGGCCTGAACAGGGATCAATAAGGCGCCCTGATCAGGCACGCCTGATTTGCGCTGGATAGAAGCCTTATCAGGTATCAATAAGGCGCCCGGATCAGGCACGCATGATTTGCGCCGGACAGGGGCCTGAGCAGGGATCAATAAGGCGCCCTGATCAGGCACGCCTGATTTGCGCCAGACAGGGGCCTGAGCAAGAATCAATAAGGCGCCCTGATCAGGCACGCCTGATTTGCGCCGGATAGAAGCCTTATCAGGTATCAATAAGGCGCCCTGATCAGGCACGCATGATTTGCGCCGGACAGGGGCCTGAGCAGGGATCAATAAGGCGCCCTGATCAGGCACGCATGATTTGCGCCGGACAGATTGGGCCGGAAAGATTGGGACGGTCATCGCCAAAACCGGAACAAAAACTAAACGATCAAGTCAAGTAAAATAAAAACTTAAACTTTAAAAAAATGTTTTCATATGTTTCATATTTTTAATAACGTTAATAAACTTGATAACGTGTAACTACGATAATAATTTAATAAATGTTGATCTATTTTTAAACAAAAAATTAATCAAATGATTGAGCCAGATGACACGCATGTCTCAGACTGGATGAGGCACCTGATCCGGGCCAGATAAGTTGCTTGGTCCGAGCCAGATATAGTGCCTAATCCGAGCCTGGTAAGGTGCCTGATCCGGGCCTGATAAAGCGCCTGATAAGATGCCTGATCCGGACCTGAACTTGCAAAAGCGTTACATCCCTGATCAGGGCCGGACTAAATTTGCCTGATTCGGCCCGGATTTGCTATTGTGGCAGCCTGATCCGGTCCGGATTTCACCCTGAACAAATTTCTGCTCGGGTTGCTCTGTAACGATTTATGTGTCTCACCCTCTATATGCGTGTTCATAAATTTTCAAAAATATAATTGGGCATCGGAATAAAAAAAAAAGCTTGATATTTGAAAAACTCACTTGTATCCTGTCCTCGGGTAGATCGGTCCTGAGGCTCAACATCTCCCGGGCATAAACGTCCGGATAATGGGCGTCCTTGAATGATGCCTCCAGTGTTTCCAGCTGCTGGGTCGTGAAGATCGTCCTGGAGCAACAACCACGTGAACCTAGTTATATGCCATTACAGACTTTTTTCTTAAGACTAAACTTGAGGACGCGCAAGGTACAGAACGACGAGCGAGGCTATCGAATTCCTAATTTTTAAAATTTATTTTTGGTTTTCTCTTCATGTAAAATGCGTTATTGTGGGTTATTCGTTATAATAAAATTATAAGATAAGATTAAAATAAAATGTGATTATGATGAAAGAAGATTTCAATAAAATTAGCTATTAGTAATAATACAATTATAATTAAAAAATTCAGCCACGTTATTAATTATAATAAAATGATAATGGGTCATAATCATTTTATTATAATTAATTGTGCTCTGGGACGAAAATATTGACGACGTGGTGTTATTAGTATTAATGAACAATTAAGTATATCGAATTAAAAAAATTAAATGTGTCGAATATACAATATAAGGGTTGAAAATGGAATTGAGGGTGGGTAAAAATCGAAGCACCCCGACTTATCAGGAAGAATAAAATAAAAACGAAAACACAATTTATATATATATATATATATATATATATATATATATATATCTAAAATTGATGATAAAATTATTAATAAATGAATTTATATATATATATATATCAATAAAAAATATTGAATTTATGTAAAAATTAATTAATAAATTATATCCGGCAGTATAAATGAATATAAACAATCATTTTTATTTTTTAAGAGTTTTTTCGTTGGCATTGCAATCCATTAAAAAAATTATAACCCTAAATTACAGGATTCTTTGTATGCTGCTATATGTGCACGGAAAAAACTGATAAAATTATTAATAAATCAATATATATATACAGTACTGGACAAAAAAAAGTACGCACTAGTCGAAATTTCTTACCGCACTAAAATTTACATAGCGGACTCAAATATATAGGTAAGTAAATTTTCCAAGTGGCATTTTAAAGAGGATAAGTTTACCTTTATTTTGCTTTTTTAGAAAATTCTCTACAATTTTTTTTCACCCCGGTGCGCACTTTTGAACCTGGCCATCTTTCGGCTATTGTTTGCCCGTCGAAAATTAACTGCAAAGTTTGTAGAAAATTTTTTCCTCGGTTTTTTCCATGGTAAACTTAAAATGGGTATCAAAACCTACATTTTTATTTTTTAGAAAGTCTCGTACGATTTTATTTCGGTCTAGTATTGCATTTTTAACTAAAAAATACATGTTTTAGGAAAAACAAGGCGTCATCGAAGAACTATAGGGTTTCAGAGGAAATGTCAAGAGAGGGTAAAAAGTTGCATGGATTCACACTGGAGTGGCTGGAGTTTTTTCAAAATTAAAAAAAAAAATGTTACCATTTTTGGTTGGAACTTTGATGAGTGGAGAGGCTCCACTTAGGAATTATGGGGTCTAGGACAAGATATTGAGAAAGGAAATTTGTTTGTATATTCATTTTTAATTAACAACAATTTTTTTAGAATGTTTGTTTCATTTTTTCATTTCCATTTTTTATTTTATTTTTCAACAATTAAAAAAACATCTAGAAAAATTGTAGTTAATTAAAAATGAAAATGTAAACAAATTTCCTTTCATAATTATCCTAGACCCTATAATTCCCAAGTGGAGCCTCTCCACTCGTCAAAGTTCCAACAAAAAATGGTAAAAAAAATATCCAAGAAAAATTCTGAAAAAATTCTAACCACTCCAGTGTGCATCCATGCAACTTTTTATCCTCTTTACATTTCCCCTGAAACCCTTCGTTCTTCGATGATGCCTTTTTTCTAAAACATGTCTTTTTTAGCTAAAAATGCAATACTAGGGCGAAATAAAATCGTACGAAACTTTCTAAAAAATAAAAATGTCGGATTTGATATTCTTTTTACGTTTCCCATGGAAAAAACTGAGGAAAAATTTACGTCCAAAAGTGCGCAAAGGGACGAAAAAAAATCGTAGAGAATTTTCAAAAAAAGCAAAATTAAGGTAAACGTGTCCTCTTTACAACGCCACTTAGGAAAGTCAATTACCTTTATTTTTGAGTCCGCTATGTAAATTTCAGTGCGGTAAGAAATTTCGACTAGTGCGTACTTTTTTGTCCAGTACTGTATATATATATATATATCAATTTAAAAAAATTGAATTTTTGTAAAAATAAAAAAATAATATATATCAGGCAGTATGAATTAATATAAATAATTATTATTATTTTTGTAAGAGTTCTTTCGTTGGCATTGCAATCTATTTTAAAAATGATCACCCTAAATTACAGGATTCTTTGTTCATTCGTATTTATGCAAGGAAAAAAGTGTATGGTTCCGGGAAAGGAAAAAAAAACAAGTCCCGTTTTTCAGACGGGCGTTTCTTGGCGCCTCGGCGACGAATTATCGAAAAAGAAGTCCAATTATTACAGTTAACTCGGGCCTTAAACGTCAGGGAGAAATTCTTTTTCTTTTGTTTGTTTGTTTGTTTTTCGCTCTCTCTCTCTCTCTCTCTCTCTCTCTCTCTCTCTCTCTCTCTCTCTCTCTCTCTCTCAATTTTTCCCTCTCCCCGAGAGCTCGTATCTACCTGCTGGTGAATTTTTATTCGACACTAACGGAAGGTCCAAGGAAGGAAAAAAGAAAACAAAAAATTAAAAAAAAAAAGCAAACGTCATTTTGTTCGGGGAGGTTCGCTCGTGCGGCTCGGTGGTCAAAAATGGAAAAAAAAAAATTGAGGTTGCCTCTCGTTAGGGTACTCGCACATTCGGATACGTGTTTCACTCAATTTACTTTCTCACGAGCCCCGCCCCACCTCCCACACACTATGGTCGTTATTTTCGAAACGTTCTTCCCGCTCCCCCGCGCCGCCGCCAGGTATCGGCGGAGCGCGGGTATAATCATACAATCATAATGTCTGCTTTATTGTGTCCGATTGATCGATCATTTGGATAACGACGCGTAAACGAGGCAACGCGTGTTCGCACGATTTTTTTCGGGTTTTTATTTTTT
>OZ010724.1:1373865-1393885 GCA_963932345.1 Ophion ventricosus
TCGTTTTATTTACAAGAAAATTCAATTCCCACAGACTGCGCGCGGAACAAGATTTCATTTTTTTTCTCGCTCTTCCCGTTGTTAATTTTTTAATTTATTATTTCGCAAGACCTCGATTCTTCCAAATAAAGTTAGCGAAAAATGCATCGATGTGCAGGAAATGTAAAAAAAAAAATAAGCGTCGTTCGTTCGAATGACGTTATTGATGCAAAACTAAAAAAAAAAGTTTATATAATTGATATCGCTTTATCATTAATATATTTAATTTATTTAATTCTTTAATTATTTAATATATTTCTTAGACATCAATATAATGATTATTTTTTCAAAATTATGCAACAATAACTTTTTAATAATATTACACGTCATATTGAGAATTAAATATAATTTCGAATGGAAATATAACGATAAAACAATTAATTGCAAAGTGGATCAAAGCATTGGTAACTTGATCGAAAAAAGAAAACATTTGAAATTCCATTCGAACGATGACAAATTTCACTGGTGAATAATTGTAGATGGTTTTATTTGTCGTTGGACACGTGGCCATTATTGGTGAGAAAGAATCATTCTTGGCGCAGCTGGAGGCTCGGGTCTGTTTCTAATGTATACTGTTTCCCGCAAAAATGGATTATTTTCGTGTTAAGTGAACAATAGAGGAGGGCCCGGGATGTCGCGGCGCTCGGGTTGTGCCAACATCGGGCTCTTGCACCATTCGAAAGACGAATCTCCACGGGAAAAGTATCGATTTACGGTAACGTGATCTTGAGTGGCCTTTTCCTCTCTTTTCCGATCTCTCTCTCTCTCTCTCTCTCTCTCTCTCTCTCTCTCTCTCTCTCTCTCTCTCTCTCTCTCTCTCTCTCTCTCTCTCTCACACACACACACACACACACAGGTATACAAATGTCTTTATATCCATGTGTGTATCCATCGTACACATTTGTCTATAGCACCGTTGAGTGATAGGGAGTTTGCCATTAAGTGTTCGTTTCGCACCTTGTATCGAAACGATACAGCTATTAATTTACCAAGCCTATAAGAAAGGCCTGCACGCCTTTGCGGGGGCGAACTTAGATAAGAGACAAGCAGCGTCCAGCTGTCAAGCGCAGACTACCCAATAACTAGGCTTCCCGATGACAAAAGGGTCATTGTAACAGGCATCATCAATTGGTGATGATTAGAGATGGAGGAGAATGTCCATTTGCTGCTTGGATCAACATGGGTGATGGTGGATGATTAAAAGTCACCAGGACAATCGGAGGCTCGGGGAATGTCATCAGGATCGAGCAGAGATCTAGGGAAAGTCACTACGGCGATGAAGGTTCTAGGAAAATGTTGGGTTGAGGCTTATAGGAACTTCGGGGATGATAATTGCTGATGACAAGTCACCATGGCAATTGCCGATCTGGGGGAACTCGTCACAAGCAGAGATCTAGGAAAAGACACCACAATTTATTAGGGATCAACGAAATTGTCGGTTTGGGATGTGTAGGAACTTGGCGGATAATAATTGGTGATGACAAGTCATCGTAAACAATTGCTGATGCAGGACAAATAGCCAGAATCATTGGCTTACCTAGTACAAAAGACCACAAGAAGATAACTAGGAAAAAGTCAGTTTGCTGCTTGGAGTAGCTTGGATGACGACGATTTATGATGATAAGCCATAAAAATCAACCGCTGATCCACAATAATTCACCGTAATCAATCTGACATTTAAGAATGACCACAGAGATCTACGAAACAGTCGTTTTACCATTTGCATCAACTTGGACAACGATAATTCGTGATGACAAGTCACCATGGCAATTGTAGACCTACGGGAAATCGTCTCAAGCAGAGATCTAGGAAGAGTCATCACAATTTATCACGGATCTACAACAATGTTGGTTAGGGGCTTGTAAAAATTTGGGGGATGATAATTGGTGATGATAAGTCATTATAATCAATTGCTGATGCAGATCAAGTAACCAGAATCAGTCACTGATCTAGTACAAGTCAGCACAATAAGATAACTAGGGAAATTTTCCATGTTGCTTTTATGAGCTTAGATGACGATCATTCCCGATGAAAAGCCATGAAAATCAACCGCGGATCCCCAATAATTCACCGTAATCGATCAAAGATTTAGGAATTATCGGAGACCTAGGAAACAGTCGTTATACCATTTGCTTCAAGTTGGAAAACGATAATTCGTGACGACAAGTCACAATGGCAATTACAGACCTACGGGAAGTTGTCACAAGCAGAGATCTGGGAAGAGTCACCAAAATTCATCGAGGATCTAGAAAAATGTTGGTTTGAGGCTTGTAGAAACTTTGGGAATGATAATTGGTGATGACAAGTCATCATAATCAATTTCTGATGCAGCTCAAGTAAACAGAATCAGTCACTGATCTAGTACAAGTCAGCACAATAAGATAACTAGGAAAAATTAAGTTTGTTGCTTGTATCAGCTTAGATGGCGATCATCCCTGATGACAAGCCATGAACATCAACCGCTGATCCCCGATAAACCACCGTAATCGATCAATCATTTCGGTATGGTTACAAAGACCTAGGGAGCAGTCGTTTTACCATTTGCATCAACTTCGACAACGATTATTCGTGATGACGAATCACCGCAGCTATATTTGAAACTGATTGAAAAATGGATGCAGCGATCAGGCAGGCAACTGTGATTTATTCGCTAAGCAACTGAAAATCGCCGAATTTGAAGGCATCTTACCGTGGGCGCTGTTGTGTTGATTGGGACTGTGTTGATGATGATTGGTGGAGACCGCGGTGCCGGGTAGAACATGTTGACCGTGTGCCGCGGGATGAACATTAACGCCGGAGGAGCCGGTTAGCTGACCAGGCTGATGTACCTGATGATGAGCAACGTGATGCGCTGGATGCGGATGAGGTGGTGGTAGGAAAGCGGCAGCGACGGCCGCCTGAGCATTGAGATAGGCCATTCTCGAGGCGGTGAGATTGCCAAGATTGCCAAGGTTGCCCAAATTGCCAAGGTGATTTGTGAGGCTGGGCATGTATTCCCAGAGTTTGTGATGTGGCGCCGTCGGGGCATAGGAGACCGCTGATACACCGGCGGTTGGTGAGCTCTGTGGTGATCCACGATCGCCACCGCTTCCACCGCCGCTGCTGCTGCCTCCACCTGCTCCACCACCGCCGCTTCCATTTCCAGTACCGTTTAGGCCCAGAAGTTCCTGGATCGCGAAGGGCGATCTCTGCGGCATCTTGCGCTCCTTCTTCGGCTGAATCGTGATTGCTTCAATATTGCATCGCTCACTAGTGTCTCGATCAAACGAAGACAGCCTAGCCTAAGATCCCCGATCTAATCGGGGCTCAAGATTGTCTTCCGGTTTAATTGGGTTCACTCGATCACTTGGTTAACGCTCGAATAGTCCCGGCTACGTAGCGGTCATCCACAATCTTTGACAAGTCCTGTCTACTCTCGCCTGTCGATTCGTATCCGCGAATCGCTATTTCTCCAGGCTCCAAAAAGGTTCGTGCCGGTTCGCGACGGAGTCTTGTCATTCCAGTAATAATTATCAGGCGGCAACTCCGACTACCGACGGACAGCGCGAGAGGGTCTCCAACAGCTCGCGCACTTATCCCGACCTTCGTGGCAGCTCTTCAGCCCTTGAATCTTACAACCTTTCTAGGTGTTCTCATAAATCTCCATAATAGTGGCACATGGAGATGGGCTTGTTTGGGGTTTGGGTTTCTTTCGCGTGAACAACACAGTGGGATGATAAAGACCGGGGGTTGCTCGCGAGTCAGATTTGCGCGATGCGACGGCCGCTGGATTGCTTCGTTCACTCGGATGGAAGAATTGCTTCCCGGTTAGCGACGGTCGAGTCAGCAACTCGGTTAGGCATTTGCTCTTGTTGATCACGACTAGATCGACTTGCCGATCCTATCTACTTTACATTCGATGTTTGTACGTTCGTTGATTGTTCTTTTCGATTATCGCGATTGGTATTATCGTGTCTTCCGTTCTTTAGGCCGAACACTAACGAGTTCTTTGGCTGGTCGAAATCGGTTGTCATTGGTATCGTGTCTCGATGGAATTTCTAGTTGCTCGGCTAACTCAAAATCACGGTTTAGCCGTGCTACGGGTCACGCTGCTTTTAATTTCTCTACTCACTGAAAGATCTCTCGGATCGGGTTACCGGCACGAGGTCCCCCTCCGATTGTCCAGCTCCATTCACTCTTCTCCCGTGACCCTTTCCAACTCTCCCTCTCTCTCTCTCGTCCCTCTGTCTCTCTCTCGCTGACGAAGATCCTTCAGCATTCCCTTGATGGCACGTGCATACGTGGTAACATGGGCACATGTAGACGCAGCTCCACAATGAACACACCTCACTGGATCGTCCCTACCGATCTTTCAATGATCGGCACACCACACGCACACACACAATTTTCCCCTTTTCCGTTTCCCCTGCCCGTCCAACGCGATGAATTACAGCCTGCCAATTGCTCAGCAGCCTCTGCCGATCAACACTTGCCCAATGGAGTCCCAATGGCAAATGGGAGTCTTGGCGGAGTCTTTCGGAGAGCACCTCGGCAGTTGGTGACCTTAAGTTGTTAACGTAAGAGTTTAGGCCCGACGGCGTAATTGCTTGCCAGGTACGCGCGCACGTTTGAGATTAGAGAGGTATTTTTCGGTTCGGAAGAGTGCGCGCGATCTCGCTTTTTTTTGTCCCCCGTGTGTACCGTTTCGTCGTCGGTGCGATCGGCAACTGAGGCCGCTGACGGGGGTGACTCTCGGAATAAGCAGTAGCACCGGGCGCAGCCAGAGACGCGCCCGTCAACGCACCACGCCACACCAGCCGCACACACGCACACACCCGATGGATGCACGTAGGAGAGGTAAGAGAGAGAGAGAGAGAGAGAGAGAGAGGCTGGGAGAGAGACCTCGCGGTTTTGGGGGTGGGACAGAGGGCGTTGGGGATGCGAGAGACGGAGATGGAAAGCCGGTGGGGGGAGATTACCAAGAGAGAGCCTCGTGCATACATTCGGAGAGCGGAATGATTGAGGCTACAACATGCGTACGAACGGGAAGGGGAAGAGGGGGCTGGAGAGAGACAGCCTCCAGCCTTCCAGCCCCCCCCCCCCCCCCCCCAGCCAGACAAGGACGGACGCCAGAGATCACAAGATACTGAAGACAGAGGGAGAGAGAGAGAAGATGCCAAAGAGGCGGGGTGTAAAGCTGCCTTGGAGTTTGCTGGAACTACCCTCGTCTCGAATCCCTCCAGTAAGGGCGACAAACGAGCGCGGGGGTGCGATTGAAGCGCCTTGCCTCCCTTCCCCTCCATGAAGGTACTCGCTGCGACCATCCCCACCACACATGCTGGCGTATATTCCCAATGTAGTCGTAAACGCGCCCACCAGCTTCAACTTTGCGTCTGGAACGTTTCTTGATGCACTCACACATTGGGGGATCCTCCACGGATGTACACACTAATATTCCCTGTGTTATTTTGCTCACGGACAACCGCTAATACTGGACCAGTTTTATCCTGTGGTGTACTGCTCATAGGCACGTACATTGATCCGGGCTAACGCATACTAATTGTTACTCCGCTGGATCCTTGCCCATTCACATTGATTCCTGCCTCATTAAGAGGGATTTTTGGTCAACCATGATTCTTGCTCGTCCACGTTGGAAACGTTGCTCATCTTTATCGGGATTCCTAGCCATCCCTGGACAACCCGATTGGTCTTTGATCGTACACATTGGAATTCCTAAACCCTTGGACTGATCCATGCTCATCTACATTGGCATCCGCGCTCAATAGTATCAATTGCTACTCGACTAGAGTGAATTGGTCATCTACACTGATCGTTAGCCGTCCTTATTGGGGTGCTTGATCATCGACATTGGAACCCTTGCTCATCCACATTGATTCCTGCCTCATCAAGAGGGATATTTGGTCACCCTTAATTCTTGCTCGTCCATGCTGGGATCCTTGCTCATTTGCATTAGATTCCTGACCATACAGATTGATCTTTGATCATCCACATTGCGATTTCTAGTCATCTGGACCGATTCCTGCTCATCGGCACATACATTGATTCGGGCTAACGCATATTAATTGTTACTCCACTGGGTTCTTGTTCGTTCACATTGATTTCTGCCCCATCAAGAGGGATCTTTGGTCAACCATGGTCCTTGCTCGTCCACGTAGGAAACATAGCTCATCTTCATTGGGATTCCTAGTCATCCCTGGTCATCCAAATTGATCTTTGATAAAACAAACTGGAATTCCTAGTCATCCCTGGTCATCCAGATTGATCTTTGATAAAACAAACTGGAATTCCTAGTCTCCTGGATTGATCCCTGCTCATTCACATAGGCATCCAAACTCAATTGTATCAATTGCCACTCGGCTAGAGTCGATTCCTTGCTGATACGTACCCTTTAACGGGGATTGGCCGTCTACGTTGATCGTTGGCCGTCCTTATTGGGGTACTTGATCTTCGACATTGGAACCCTTGCTCATCCACATTGATTCCTGCCTCATCAAGAGGGATCTTTGGTTTCCCTTGATTCTTGCTCGTCCATGTTGGGATCCTTGCTCATTTGCATTCGATTCCTGGTCATACGGATTGATCTTTGATCATGAGCAATGTGGATGAGCAGTTTCCTACTCATCTACAATGGGGTACGTCCTCAATTGTATTAATTGTCACTCGACCAGAGTGGATTCCTTCCTGATACGTTCCCTATAACTGGAATTGGTCATTTACGCTAATCGTTGAGCATCCCGAATTGAAACTCCTTGTCACCTAGACTAATCTCTTTTCATCTACATTGGGATCAATTGCCACTCAAACGGAGTCGATTCCTTGGGGATACGTTCCCTATAACGGGGTTTGTCATTTACGCGGATCGTTGACTGGTCTTATTAGGGTATTTGGTCATCGACACTGAAACCCTTGGTCATCCACATTGATTCTTGCGTCATCAAGAGGAATCTTTGGTCGTCCATGATTTTTCCTCGTTCGTGTTGGGATCCTTACTCATCTGCATTGGATTTCTGGTCATCCAGATTGATCTTCGCTCATCCACATTCCATTATTGCGTGCCATGTAGGGATTTTTGCTCGTCTGCATTAGATTTCTGGTCATCCAGTCGTCGTTAGGATACTTGCTCATCTGCATTAGATTTTTGGTCATCCAGATTAATCTTTGCTCATTCACATTTGGATTCTTAGTCACTTGGGCTGATTCCTGTTCATCGGCATTCGGATCCGTATTCAATCGCATCAATTGCCACTCGACCGGAGTAGATTCCTTGCTGATGGGTTCATCCACGTGCTCATCCACATCGATTCCTGCCTCTTCAAGAGGGATCTTTGGTCACGCTTGATTCTCGCTCGTGCACGTTGGGATTCTTGCTCATTTGCATTGGTTCCCTGGAAATGTAGCTTGATCTTTGATCAACCACATTGGGATTCCCAGTCACCGTGGCTGGCTTTTTCTCATCCACGTTGCGGTTCGTACTCAGTCGTATCAATTGACATTCAACCAGAGTGGATTCTTTGCTGATACGTTCCCTATAACTAGGATTGGTCATCTACGCTGATTGTTGGTCATCCAAATTAGGATGCTTGATCATTGGCACTAGAATTCTAGCTCACCCATATCGATTGTTACGCATCCATACTGGATTTCTTGATGACAGGTGCCCCTGACTGGATACTTGGACATCTGCATTGATCCTTGATCATCCGGACCTGGATCCTCGCTCATCCATGTTAATTATCAGCCACCTATACTGGTATTTTGGCATCCTTACTCACCAACGTCAATTCCGACCCACTCATACTAACTCAAACGATCCCACACTTCCTAGCTCGGCGGAAAAAAAGGACGACATTCACTCTGCTGGTAAAACACACAAAAGGGTCCCCCTTCGTCCCCACTCTTTCACCCGTCGCTCCTCCGCACCTCCTCCTTCATGTCACGCTGTGCGGTGGATATTGTCGACGACAGTGGCCGTCTCGAAACCCGGATTGGTCGGTTTTTTTATAACGTCATCCGGCCAGACATAACCCTAGTTAAGTCGGTAGGTTGGTCCTCCAACGGTCTACGCCCGTTCACGGATACGCCTACGAACGACCCGTTTCACACCGCCAAAAATTCAACCTGCCTCGAAATATCCTTCGTGCCCGCGTGCGCCGGAGTGATCCGAAGCACAGAGTCCTCGTTAAAAAAAGAAAAAGCGACAAAGAGAGCGAGACCGTCGAACTCCGTCGGTAATTTTGATTTTTCTTTCGATCTTATATTAATTTGTTTTTTTTGCTATAATAAATATTCATTCCTTTCGTTTTTTTTTCTTCAAATTTTCACTTTTACTTTTAATTGCAGCATGAAAAAGTACCAGGCGGATTCACAGAGGGAGCCACCTAACTAGTGAAATTTATATTTCGTTGTTGTTGATACATAAACATATATTTATAAGGACCGAAACAAGAACAATGATAGTAATAATATATGATTGTTAACAACAAATTCTCCACTAATATATTGATAACAATTAATTAAAATTATTTGAAATGTTAGTAATAATAATTCAATATATTTTTAATGAAAAATCAATCAACTCAACAACACATTGATTGATCCATAAACAGATTTATATATAATTCTCATTGTTACATAATAATATATTTACAATGGCAAAAACAACAACAACAATTACAATAATAATAATAACAATATATGAATGTTTAACAACAAATTATATATCATTATATTAATAACAATTAATTAACAATGTTATTGTTAACACTTTTGTTATTAATTATTAATAACAGTTAATTAAAAATGTTATTATTAACACTTTTGTTATTAATTATTAAAAACAATTAATTAAAAATATTATTGTTAACACTTGTGTTATTAATACTTATTAATACTCATCGCGCCAAACAAACCCAAACAAACCCAAACAATTACAATAATAATAATAAGAATATATGAATGTTTAACAACAAATTATATATCATTATATTAATAACAATTAATTGACAATGTTATTGTTAACACTTTTGTTATTAATTATTAATAACAGTTAATTAAAAATATTATTGTTAACACTTTTGTTATTCATTATTAAAAACAATTAATTAAACATATTATTTTTAACACTTGTGTTATTAATTATTATAAACTCTTATTGTTAACACTTTTGTTATTAATTATTAATAACAATTAATTGAAAATGTTATTTTCAACAGTTTTCTCACTAATTATTATTAAAAATTAATTTAAAATGTTATTCAACGCTCGAATGATAGCTCAAAATATTTTTAATAAAAAATTAATCAACTAAAAAACAAAATTGAACGATAAATTTCAATTAACAATCTATTAGATTAATATCTAATAGTCCATTTTTTTACCGCGCTGGATTTGAAATAAATGTTCGAATAATTGAAAAAATTGACGAATGACGCGATGAGTGGTGGAGGGGCGGGGGGGGGGGGGGTAGGTTAATCGTAAGCAGAATATTTGGATGGTGTAAAACTGGCTCGGTTTCGCAGGCCGTTTTAACGATGTGGGAGTGGCTTGGCTACGGGCCAATCAGAAAGCGCTACTTTCGACCCTCATTGGCTGGTACGCAAATCGATTTGAAACGCGACCCCCCCCCCCACGCCCCGCTCTTGCGCCCCGCTATTTCCCCGCCCGGCTCGTTGTTCCGTAGCTTTCGTCTCGCGCGACTTTCACCCTCGTGGCTCCCTTACGGGCAAGGGCGAATTTCCAACGTCCCGAGGAATTTCACACCGCCAATTCGGGACAACGCGGTGAACGGGTCCACCTCGCGGCCGCCGTCGTCGCGGTGGTGGTGGAGTCGTGAGAGAAAGAAATAGTCCGAAGCGTGGGCGGGTGGGTGGTTGGGGGAGAAAAGGGATGAGAGACCACTCGCCACCACCGACCAGAGTCAAAATGATTTTTTTTTTGCCTCTAAACCTTCCGTTCATTTGCGCCAATTGAGCCATTTTTCGGATTCTTCTTCTTTGCACTTTGCCGTTTGTTTTTCTTTTCCCAGTAAATTCTCATTTTTGCGGCGCAACGATCTTCGCGCGTCTCGCAACGTGGGAAATGATTTTATCTTCGTGATTTGGAAAAATTTGGAAAAAAAAAAACGGTGAAAATAAAAGATGAAGATGAAATATAAAAATAATTGGGACGTTGAATAAGTTCTCGCTGGTTACGAACGGATGGCGTTGCCTGAGCTGCGCGTGCGTGTAGTTTAAGATGGTAACGCATCTATGAAGTGCGTAAGCCAAGCTTGAAATTTCGTGTCCCAGTGTACAAGTATGAAATGCGGATTAAAAAAAAAAACACGTTCAATTTGGAAGAATGACAAAAAGTGCTTTATTCAAAGTATACTCCATCGCTTGTTATACATTTTTCCCATCTTTCGGGCAATTTGTGAATACCAGGCCAGTAAAAATCTTCCCCTTTTGCTGCGAACCATTAATCGAGCCATTTTTTCACATCTTCGTACGAACCAAAGCGCTGCTCAGCAAGTGCGTGACCCATCGATGCAAACAAGTGGTAATCGGAAGGAGCCAAGTCTGGTGAGTGAGCCGCATCCCCAGTAGAAGTCTTGCTCCGGCTACAATAAAGGCCTGATCAGGTATCCTGATTTCTTATTCCGGCCTTGATCAGGATTCTTGATCAAGCCCTGATCATTTTTGTGACACTTTCCCTGATTTCGGCCTGATCAGGGTAAAAAAATCAAGGCCTGATCAGAGCTCGATTTAGCAAGGCTTGGTAAAAATGAAAAATCACGGCCTAGTCAGTATGATGTAATGGAGCCCTGTTTAGAATGCCCTAATTATTCCTGAAATAAAAAATACCACGCATATTTAAAAGAGAAAAAGGCACGAAATTATCATTAACGCTAATAGTTTATTTTTTAAACTGAATATGAATTTTTATTTATCAAATACATTTTTCACGTAGATGCATGTAGAAAATAAATAACACGTTCTCTTAGAGATTTTATTGAATATGCACCCGATGGCATCACATCCACTGGACTAAACTACGCGGTCAACTTACCATCGTTCGGTAGCCTACTCTGTCCGGCTGCTTGACCGTCGCCTGAAGCTAGCCGAATCAGGCAAATTGAAGTAAGCCGTAAGTGCGGTTGCTTGACCAGCGCCTGCATCTAGCCGGATCAGGCAACTGGAGGAGAACGTACATCCAGTTGCCTGACTATCGACTGACACCAGCCGGATCAGGCAAATTAAGTCATGCCTTAAATAAGGCATCTGTACTACAACTTGATCAGGCCCGGATCAAATATCAGGCCAGCCTGACAATATTTCTACTCGGGATGGGGTAGAACTTCCCAGCTGAGTGCTTCCAACGTGTCGCGAACCGGTTTTGCCGTATGTGATGGAGCATCGTCATGAAGAAAAATTACTTTGTGTTGCCTCTTTCGGTATTCTGGCCTTTTTTCAAGCAGCGAACGGTTCGAATCGGTCAATTGTTGTTGGTAACGTTTAGTATTAACCGTTTCCCCAGGTTTCAACAGCTCGTAATAGACCACGCTCCTCTGGTCCCACCAAACACAGAGCATCGTCTTTCTGCCAAAGCGATTCGGTCTTGCGGTCGATGTGGATGGTGCGCCTGGCTCTACCCATGATTTTTTGCGCTTGGGATTCTCAAAATAAATCCACTTTTCATCCCCTTTAACTATACGATGCAAAAACGACTTCCATTTGCACCGAGCGAGCAAAATGTCACATGTGGTTTTTGCGCTTTTCCATTTGCCTGTCGTTCAACTGGTATGGTAACCATCTACCGGTCTTCTGAATCTTTCCCATCTCTCGTAGCCGATTGGAAATAGCTTGTTGACTAACGCCCAATTGCTCGGCGAGTTGTTTTTGTGTTTGCGAATCATCTTCGTCCAACAATGCTTGCAATTCCACATCTTCGTATTTTTTTTTTTGCGGTTTTCCATGTTCCTTGTCTGCAACATCGAAGTGACCACTTTTGAAAGGCCGAAAGCATCGTTCACACGTATCTTGCGATGGAGCATGTTCACCATAAGCTTCTCGAAGTAATCGGTATGATTTAGCAGCAGTTTTCTTCAAATGAAAACAAAAAATTAATGCTGTCCGCGAATGCTCTTTGTTCGGTATAAATTTCGACACACTGAACACAACAACACAACACTATGCGCACACTCTTCCAATTTGTCACTCGTGCGTGTCTGACACTTGTCTGATGACACAACAAAATGGCGCAGTGTCAAATCTTTATAGCACAAACTGCATTGGTGCACCATCCGTTGTCTGAAATATGCATTTCATACTTGTACACCTGGTATGTCATTTCGCCAAAGTGTAAACAAACTTTTTTTTTCACAGTGCTAAACATGTCAAATTTCGTGCCAAAAAAAAAGAGTATTTGCGGGAAATTTGACTACATTACATTATTTTTGAAAAAATCTGCAACTGAAGCACACAGAAATCTTGCCGAGACTTAAGGCGAACGTATGCTCTGACGGAAACAACATGCAGAGATTGGTTCAGACGCTTGAAAAATAATGATTTTGATGTCGAGGATAAAGAACGCTCTGGCGCACCGAAAAACGCTTGAAGACGAAGAATTGAAGGCATTACTTCACGAAGACCAGAGTTGGCAGTAACTAGTTAATTCAGTATCGAATTCGAATAAAGATACTCGATACAGATGTATCGAGTAACGAGAATTCGATCGATACTTCGCTACAAAAGTAGCGATCTCCAACAATCGCTCGATACTTTTGTATCGAGTAACGAAAAATCCTTCGATACTCGATACTTTTGTATCCGAGTATCGAAAAGTTTTGCGATACTCGATACTTTTGTATCGAGTATAGAATAAACTTTCGTTACTCCGTTACACGAGTATTGAGGCGGGATCCTGAATTAGCCGGTTCGAAAAATCGATATTTTGAGGAATTTTTTTCGGGTTAAAAAAAAAGCAAGTTTAGCGAAATTTTCAGATTATTTTATTACATGTCTGAACATAAGAAAACAATTTTTTTTAAAGAAAAATATCAACAGGCAACCGATTTTTATGCACATTCGTGCCACTGCTGTTCCCATGCGGCGTGGCAAATGGAGCTCGTAATTTTCATCTGAAACAAAAAAACCAAAAACCATTTTAATTGTGACATATTTTTCTTCTATATGAACTAAAAAAAAACGAAAATTTTTTTGAAATTTAAATGTTTTTTCGGATTTGAAGTAGAAAATGTGCTTTTTGTGAAAAAAAAAATTATTTCAACTTGCTAAAAAAATTGTTAAGAATTTTTTTTTCGACAATGTTTTTAGTTCAAATAGAAAAGAAAACGATACTGAAGCGAACAAGCTTTGGTTTGTTTCGATTGGACTTCTAGTTTTTTTGTAATCAGTTACGCCAAATTAGAAAAATCGTAAAAACGAAAACTCGAGAAAACGGGCGCCCTAACTGCCCGAGCGCTCGTATACCTCCTCGACACTCCACTACGTTCAGTGCTGTATCTTTGGAAATATTTCGAATTGGGCTATAAAACTTTGTCTAGACATTCTTAGATACATCAGGAATAGATTTAAACAATAAAAAAAAAATCGATTTTTTGGACCTTCTAATTCAGGATCCGGCCTTGAGTAACGAAAATCTTTTCGTTACTCGATACTTGCGCCATTCCAAGGCCTCAAAATACGAAGCTATTCTGTTAACAGTTTTGTCATTTCTCACGGTTGATACAGAACCCTTGTACTCGAGAGAAGGTAAAGAATTTCCGACGTGTTGTCAATTTTTCAAAATTTGTAAAAAAAAATATTTAAAAACGATGAAAAAAATTCTTGAAAAATTTATATGCATTCGGAAAACTTGACAATTTCATTTCAAATAAAAAAAAACAATTTTATACAAATTTAAACAAATAAAAATATTATTAAATTATCGAGTATCGAAGAACTTTTCGTTACTCGATAGAAAAGTATCGAGTAACGGAAAAGCTTTTCGTTACTCGATACTCAAGTATCGAGTATCGAGTAAATGTTCGCTACTCGATACAGAAGTCGCGATCTCCAACAATAGCTTGATACTTTTGTATCGAGTAACGAAAAGTTTTTCGATACTCGGTACATTTGTATCGAGCAAAACATAACGCCCGAGACAGATTTTGGACAACTCTGACGAAGACTCATGCCAGACGCTAGCTGTACTTGCAGAATCATTAGAAGTTGATCACACAACAGTTTCGAAACGTTTCGAAAGCATCCCGAGTAGAAATATTGTAAGGCTGGCCTGATATTTGATTCGGGCCTGATCAAGTTGTAGTACGGAGGCCTTATTTAAGGCATGCCTTAATTTGCCTGATCCGGCTGGTGTCTTGCGATAATCAGGCAATTGGATGTACGTTCTCCTCCAGTTGCCTGATCCGGCTAGATTCAGGCGCTAGTCAAGCAACCGGACTTACGGCTTACGTCAATTTGCCTGATTTGGCTAGCTTCAGGCGATCGTCAAGCAGTCGGACAGCGTAGACTACCGAACAATGATAAATTAACTGCGTAGTTTAGTCCAGTGAATGTGATGCCATCGGTGCATATTCAATCAAATCTCTAAGAGAAAGTGTTATTTATTTTCTACATGCATCTACGTGAAAAATGTATTTGATAAATAAAAATTGATATTCAGTTTAAAAAATAAACTATTAGCGTTAATTATAATTTCGTGCCTTTTTCTGTTTTAAATATGCGTGGTGTTTTTTATTTCAGGAATAATTAGGACATCCTAAACAGGGCTCCATTACATCATACTGACTAGGCCATGATTTTTCATTTTGATCAAGCCTTACTACATTAAGCTCTGATCAGGCCTTGACTTTGTACCCTGATCAGGCCTTGATTTTTTACCCTGATCAGGCCTAAATCCGGGAAAGTGTCACAAAAATGATCAGGGCTTGATCACGAATCCCGATCAAGGCCGGAAAAAGAAATCAGGATGCCTGATCAGGCCTTTATTGTAGCCGGAGCAAGATTTCTACTCGGGATTAAGAATTATTCAAAAGCAAGGACTTTGGGCGCCGTAAGAGTTGAAGCCGAGAGACGTCGAACGGCGTCGTTTTCACGTGTCAACAGCTGCTTCAACGGCAAAAAAGGAAAGGTTTTTGTTTTGCATCGTATCGTGACTGGCGATGAAAAATGGATACACTACGATAACCTTAAGGCCTTAGGCCTCTCTAGAGGCCAAAAAGGGCATATTTTCTGATTTTTGTTCAGCGAAACCATAAAATAAATCGGAATTACAAAATAGGGCTTTTGTTGGATGAAGTAAAAAGTTCTGAGCGTTTTTTTTCGCTTTATTTCGATAATGAATTTAACATAGTTAGGATTATCCGATTTAGATCAAATATGCGCCGTTTTGTTCGATAACTTTTGTCCATTTTGAAGGCAATTTCATAATTCCGCGATTGAAGGAGTCCTCGTCCCTATTGGTAAAGAAACTTGACCAGCTCATTTTCACAAGCCTCTCTTGAGGCCGGTTTTGTACCATCAAGACCATTTTGCAAATGCTTGAAAAAGTGATAATCGCTTGGTGCCAGGTCTGGACTATACGGCGGGTGCGATAGAACCTCCCATCCAAGCTCTCGGAACTTCTGGCGCGTCGTTAAAGATGTGTGCGGCCTGGCGTTGTTTTGATGAAACACAACACCCTTCCTATTGGCCAATTCTGGCCGCTTCTGGTCGATCGCTTGCTTCAATCTGGTCAGTTGTTGACAGTAGAGGTCCGAATTGAGTGTGTGGCCCGATGGAAGCAGCTCATAGTGAATGATTCCCTTCCAATCCCACCAAACACACAGCAAAACCTTCTTGGCCGTTAATCCGGGCTTGGCGATCGTTTGGGCCGGCTCACCGCCATTGGGCCACGATCTTTTTCGGCTGTTGTTCTCGTATGTGACCCGTTTTTCATCGCCAGTCACCATCCGCTTCAAAAATGGGTCGATTTCGTTACGTTTTAGCAAAGAATCGCAGGCATCAATGCGGTCCAAAAGGTTCTTTTGGGTCAATTCATGTGGCACCCACACATCGAGCTTCTTCTTGAGACCAGCCTTATGCAAATGGTTCCAAACGGTTTTTTGGCTAATCTTCAGTTCCTGGGCAATGGAATAAGTGCTCACATGCCGGTCCGACTCGACGATTTCCATGATTTTATCGATATTTTCGACGATTGGCATTCGATCGATGGCACATGGCCTGGCTGAGTAGCACTTCCTTTCTTATGAAGATGCCAAAAGAATGGGTCGACTCTTTGATTGTCTCAAGAGACGTGTCGTTTTTCCGATGTGGAAAAACGACACGTTAAAATGCTGCCAGAAAGATGGGAAAAAATAGTGGCTAACGATAGACGATACTTTCAGTGACATGTTTTTTATTTTTACTAATATTTTCCAAACGAAGCATTAATTTTCACGAAAACGCAGTGAGAACTTATTTAACATCCCAACAATATAAGAACAGAGATTAAAAAATAAAGAAATCGATTAACAAAAGGCGAGGAACGAAGCCAAAACGTGAAGAAAGAAAAATGAGAATAAAAAACGAGATAAACGTTTTCAATTCCGTCAGTACACTAAAAAAAAGGGGAAGAAAATGACCCCATACTTTTTTTTTAGGGTTCCATTCCCAAAGGGCAAAACGGAGCTCTATTGCTGTCGCTCTGATGTCTGTCCGTCTGTCCGTCCGTATGTCACGGGTCTCCAGCTAGTAAACGGAATGAGTTACAGACCTGAAATTTGGATATTTTGTGTAGAATGTTGAGCCAAAACCGAATATTGAAATTAGAAATTCAAGTAAATTAGCTTTCATGGGGTGTCCCATACATGAAAAAGGAGAAATAAAAATTTCTTACCCTGGCATGTGGGATGTCATTGTCTAAAGTTCATCGAGTAGGGTACAAATATATTTTTTTATTCTTTTTTATCTTCAAAAAATAAAGAAATGGCGTGCCGTCAAAGTTGTTAATTTTGGACCATTTTTGTTACGGGGTCTATCTAAAAAATTAAACTAGTTAGGAATTTGGAATTTCTGTATGTTATGTACCATATACCAGGTGTAGAAGTATGAAACCGGAATTTCCCTATAGATGGTGCTAGCCATCAGTTTAGTGACCGTAAGGCCACTTCTGCAGCGCCATCATCTCCCTCTAACAGCTGACGAAGATTTTCAACACACAACAAGCCAAGTTCCCTACACCGGTATATTTTTCTATAACCTTAAACATGTCGAGTTGTGTGCCTACGAACTACGATTTGCGGACATCATTGGTTTTCTGTTATCATTTGAAGAATACTGCATGCAGAATCGCATCGAATGCTTGTGGAAGCTTACGGTGAACATGCTCTTGGTAAAACACAGTGTTTCGAGTGGTTGAAAAAATTCAAAAGTGGTGATTTTTACGTGAGAAACGAAGAACGTGGGTGGCCAATGAAAAAGTTTGAAGACAGCGAATAGCAAACATTGTTGAATGCTAAAACCTGGCGAAACTGTTAATACTGAATGCTACCGACAACAAATGATCGATTTGAATGAAGCTTTGCGTGAAAAACGACCAGAATGTCAAAAAAGGCAACACAAAGTCATTTTGCTCCATGATAATGCTCCATCACACACAGCAAAACGGGTCAGGGAAACGATCGAGGCGTTCAGTTGGGAAATACTAGAGCATGCGGCTTATTCTCCAGACTTGGCTCCGTCCGATCATCATCTATTCGCATCAATGGGACACGCTCTCGCTAAACAACGCTTCAATTCGTATGAGAATGTACGAAAATGGCTCGACAACTGGTTCGCTTCAAAGGAAGAACTGTTTTTTTTTTGGCGTGGCATTCATAAACTGCCGAAGAGGTGGGAAAAATGGATAAATAGCAATGGAGATTATTTTGAATAAAATATTTTTTATCATTTTCAAACAACAGACGTGTAATTTTTACAAAAAATATATATAATAACTTATTGTTTACATAATACAATAAATTTATCATGAACACATATAAAATTATTGTTATTTAAATAGTTACAATACCAAATGATTTATTTTCGAAGTCGGTGCCAGCCAAGAACGAGAGATTGACGTCACGGAAGAAACGAGATTGCAAATTTACAAAAAAAAACCTGAAGATCGTATATTTCATTAATTTGTCTTCGTCTCCTCTTTTTGTGCGAAAAATGTGAATATTTTTATATATTTTCAAATAGTCAGCTTACAGCAGGAGTATGCCAAGTTTTCTTTAGCTATCATCACGTCATATGGTTTCAGTTTAGTGCTACCTAAAAACTAAGGCAGAAAAAAAGCATTACCTAATTAAATAACTAGTTCAAAAAAACTAGTTATTACGGGGGGGGTTACTACGGGGGGGGGGGGGGGGAGAGAGAGAGAGAGAGAGAGAGAGAGAGAGAGATATTAAATTTATTCAAATTCTCGGTCATCATCTTGAAGAGAGTAAAAATGGAACGAAGGGCCGGTGAAGACCGAGGGGGTGGTTAAGCACGAAAAAAGTGTTCAGTCAACCCCTTCATTTTTTAGCCCTACTGGAACACACACACGCAAAGATCTTGTCTCCCTTGTTTGCTACTCGTCTTGAAGAGATTATCGTATTCGACGTAAAAAAAAGCAAAAAAATAGGGGCGCGGGAGGCAGGGGGGTGGTGGTGTACGATATTCGCAAGCACTCCGAATTGAGCAGACGGCAGACAAGTGGACACTACAAGCCCAACCATAATAACAACAACAACCACAGTAATAATAATAATAATAATAATAATAATAATAATAATAAATATTAATCGCTCCTCGCGAATTCTCGAGTGAGAAAAAATTCTCCCCTCACCACACACAAAATCATCCCTCTTTTATATTTACCTCTCGTACACGATAATACCCAAATCTGACTTTGCAATCTTCTTAATGCCTAGGGCCGCGAGCTTAAATGAATTGCTCCGGGTTCCTTTTATTTTTCGTTTTTTTTTTAAATTCCTTTCCTTTCTTTTGCGCGAGCGATAAAATGATCCAGCAATTTTGTGGAATTCTTTTGAGAAGCGAGAAAATTTCCGGGGCCACTGCCAGAGGGATGAAGACTTGAGTCGGGAAACGATTTTTCATCCCTCTTGCTGTTCGTTCGAAGTAATTCGGGCTTTTATGTACATCGGGCTAATTACTGTATATATATACATCTGTATGTGTAATAATCAAGGTATATATGTATTTATTAATAGTTTACATAATTATCTATTAATATACATTATTAAACATTTAATTGATATGTATTTTTTTTTTGACCATTCTTGCCGCTCGGGCTTAGGAATACTATATCAATTTACAGCCGTTAGGGGACGTCCATGAATTGCGTGAGGTGTTTTTTCTTTAAAGGGCCAGTCCACTTTGAAAATTTCAAAAATCGATGTTTTTTTACTGTTTTCGAAAGTACATACATTCAGAAATATTGTGTCAATATTGTATCAATATTGCCTATTGAGTTTGGGTAAGAGTTTTTCATAGTATAAACTTCAAACGCGTTTTTCTCGAAACAACGTTTTCAAAATCTAGCTCCATCGTATCTCTAAGACTAATAAACCGATTCTCTTGAAATTTGAACCACATATTGCAAACATGATTCGCAACAAGATGACCCTCGATGCTTTAAAATTTTGATTTTTACTCTTTTTTTTGTTGCGAAAAACTGCGAAAAAAACGCGTTTTTTTTTACTTTTTTCGTTTTTCATCTGCCATTGTTTTATTTTTTGATAAAACTTTATATCCGAGGGTTATTTTGTAGCTGGTGTCATACTGAATCTAATGGACTTTGATTTTTTTGTTTCAGACAAGCCGTTGCCGAGTTGTGATGGAGCTACCTAGCGCACCTATTTTTGAGGCGTTACGTTAAACTATAGTTTTTGTACTTAAAAATGAATAAAAATGAATTAAATTTTTTTTTAAAATTTATTTCAAGACTTTAT
>OZ010724.1:1394085-1420993 GCA_963932345.1 Ophion ventricosus
GTTGTCCGAGGGTGGAAAAGTGTATTAGTTCGTGCTCGTGGACTGTCGGAGAGAGTGAAGATTGTCTGGTGATGTTTCTTTTTGTTTTAGTCTCACCTCTGGTCGCACCAAGGATAGAGAGAGTCAGGGAGACACACGAGAGAGGTAGAGCGAGAGAGAGAGAGAGAGAAAGAGAGAGAGAGAGAGAAAAGAAGAGGTTGGTGAGAGTCTAGAAGAACCTCGCTAGCGTTTTTCCAAGAGTAACCCCAGAGGGAACAATAAGTGCGAGGGAAATAAGAAACACGTACAGAGTGACCTAGAGGTGGAGAAGAAAAGATAAGGCGATATAATCTAATGTAACATGATATAACATGATATAATATAATATAATATAATATTATATAATATAATATAATATAGTATAATATAATATAATATAATATAATATAATATAATATAATATAATATAATATAATATAATATAATATAATATAATATAATATAATATAATATAATATAATATAATATAATATAATATAATATAATATAATATAATATAATATAATCTAATATTATATAATATAATATAATATAATATAATATAATATAATATAATATAATATAATATAATATAATATAATATAATATAATATAATATAATACAATACAATACAATACAATAAAATACAATACAATACAATACAATACAATATAATACAATACAATGCAATACAATACAATAAAATAAAATACAATACAATACAATACAATACAATACAATACAATATAATATAATATAATATAATATAATATAATATAATATAATATAATATAATATAATATAATATAATATAATATAATATAATATAATATAATATAATATAATATAATATAATATAATATAATATAATATAATATAATATAATATAATATAATATAATATAATATAATATAATATAATATAATATAATATAATATAATATAATATAATATAATATAATATAATATAATATAATATAATATGATATGATATGATATAATATGATATAATATAACATAATATAATATAATATAATATAATATAATATAATATAATATAATATAATATAATATAATATAATATAATATAATATAATATAATATAATATAATATAATATAACATGATATAATATGGCATAATATGGTATAATAAAATATATTATAATATAATATAATATAACATGAGATAATATAACATGATATAATATAATATAATACAATATAATATAATACAATATAATATAATATAATATAATATAATATAATATAATATAATATAATATAATATAATGTAATATAATATAATATAATATAATATAATATAATATAATATAATATAATATAATATAATATAATATAATATAATATAATATAATATAATATAACATGAGATAATATAACATGATATAATATAATATAATATAACATGATATGATATAATCTATATACATATTTGTGTGTGTGAATATATATTTGGCCTGAAGGCCGGCAAAAATGCAACAGGCCTCCACTAACAAACTACGCGAAAACCCGAAGCCTTAACACCCAGAAGAGAGAATCTGGCACTTGGACTGTTGGAGTGGCCGCTCGACGACGTCCTCCCAGTGTCTAGTGTCATACACGGAAAGAATGCTAGTTACATACGGAAGTACACGAAAGGAAAACCCTTTAGTAGAAGGAAAGAGCACGGCCTGTATACGTGCGAGAGGAGCAAAGAAAGAAGAAGACGAAAAGCGACACGTACGTGCAGAGATACGCGGTGAAGGGTGCAAAAAGTACACGTAACCAAAGCATCGGGGTTGTTCACGTTTTTCGCGCACCCTCAGGCGTTGGAATCATTGTCGAAATATATCGTTTTTTTTTGGTTCATTAACATAATTATCATTTTGTTAACCTAATTATTATTTTATTTTCCTGGGGCAAGAAATAAATGATTAATAATCATCGCCCAATAATTATTCAAACTTATGTTTTTTGCTGTTGTGTTTTGGAGGGAGGGAAGAAAAATCCGATACTTTTAAGACCAGTCGAGGACGTGAATGTTCTGCTTGCAGATCTCAGCATAAATTGCATTCTCGCTTATTCTCTCACTCTCTCTAGTCATCGATGCACTTCCCTAAAGGTTCGTCGAAATTTAAGGAAAATGGACTCGAGGCTTAGTGGCTCGATCGGATAGCCAGTAGAATAAAAAAATAAAAAAAGATTTGCTCCGACGACGAGTTCGACTGGTCCATGACTGGTAAGCCAAGAGCCAGTGGGGGTTGAAGTCAGATCTTGCGAATCTCTTGGCACTTCTTCAATCACTTTTTCATCCAGATACCCATCTTTTTCGTTCGAATAAAAAAAGAAGAAGCCAGAGAGAGAGAGAGAGAGAGAGAGAGAGAGAGAGAGAGAGAGCGAGAGAGAGAAAGAGCGGGAAAAAATTGTATACGCTCCGCTTGTCGAACGGTCCCAGCATCCTCGAAAGATCTCCACGTATAAACTGCGCGGAGCACAGTCACCACGCTAACCACGAGATTATGAATATTAATGTGCTGAGATGGCTGAAACTTGGAGAGATGCCCTCTTGTGCTCGACCTCGAGCTCTTCGCAAACCTCTCGCTCTCTTCCTCTCCCTCTCTCTCTCTCTCTCTGTCTCTACCCTGATGCCTCTGCTACCTCAATCCCCAAATCCTCCACGATATCGTTCTTGATAAATCGCAAATATAATTAAACCCCCTCTTTCTTCGTCTTCCACCTTTACTTTTGATACGTGATTAACGATAAGAAAAATAGCAACGATGCGACGACTTTCTTCGGTGTTCTTTCAAGACAATTTTTTAACCCAAATAGAACCCAAGTGAAGGACTAATGACAAATGGCACATTTTGTGAACGACTCACGTAGAAATTTCGATAGGTGATTAAGAACGTTTAAGTTGCTTGACTGCCCTGGTAGAGCATTTATAAGGCAACCTATATGGGCCTGATCTAGTTTCCTGATCAAGCGGTTATCAGGTTGCCTCACCAGGTGTTCATAATGTTGCCTGATCAGGTCATTACCCGAGTAGAAATTGTACTAGCATGTCTGATTTACGCGCTAATAACTGGCTCGTCCAATCGACTTCATACGAACTGACTAATGGCTGCCTCGCTATGAGCTAATAGTCTTCTAAATATCTTGTTATCCGGCTCTTGTCTATTCACTGCCCAATCGTTGTTCACTATGGAGGTCGCTGTGTTACAATAAAAATACCACTGAGTAACTAGGCAGTACTGCATTAGCTAACCATAGTTACGAATAACAAAGTGAGGTTATGTGACTACACGTACTATCATCTGTCGAATGACTCGTGGTTGGCTAGTCAACTTGAGTTTCAGATGGCGTTGCGAATGAACAAAACTCTCAAGTGGGTATCCCGCCATGATCGAGCGAACACTAGCTAACTGCGGCTATGAACCCCTTATCTAGTCACTGCCTAGCCATTCGTCTAGCCACGATCCGAAATTAATAAATTAAATGAGTAGACCTGGCTCAGTGGACAACGTCGTGGACTTATCACCCGGAGGTATCGGTGTCGAAACCACCTCACACGTACACACGTAAGTGTTTTTTCCTGATATAATTTCAAATTAATCAATTAAGGCAGTAGTCTGCTTTAGGAGCCGAAAAAAAAGCGTTTTTTCAACAATTTTTTTGAAAGGGAAGGAAATGATTGCGGTAAACGAAATTTTGAGACGATAGTATATTATATTCAAGCTTTAAAAAACAATTTTTATTATTACAAATTATTGAAATTTGCCAAAGTTGTAACGATTTTTCTGGGGCGCCTGGAGTGTGCACTCGTAAATCGGTGCCGGTGATGGAGGTCGTGCGATGCATCTGAAACAGTGGAACCAAATTTTTTTTTAGTTTTTATAAGTTCCTTTTCTATATGAACTAAAAAAATACCGAAGAAATGACGAAATTCCAAATTTTTTCGAAGTTTGAAAAAAAAATTCACTTTTTTGAAAAAAAAAATTCACTTTAAGTTGCAAAACAAGTAATTTAAATAGTACTTTTGTCCAACTTTTTTAGTTCAAATAGAAGATAATTCAATACTGAAGCTAGATCACTTTGGTTTTTTTCGATCGGACATATATTGTTTTTACTATCGCCGGCACTGTTTTCCAAAACTTGTGAAAATGAAAACTCGAGAAAACGGGCTGTAAAGTTCTGCCCGAGCATTCGCACCTGCTCGACGCTCGGCCACTAAAACTGATCTAGCTTCGAAAATATGTCGAATTGGCCTCTAAAATTTTGAACACATATTCTTGGATAGTTTTGGAATAGATTTAAGACAAAAACGAAAAATCGATTTTTTGAAGCCTGTAAAGCAGACTACTGCCTTAATATATTTGCAGCGTAAATATCCTAACCAACATTGGCAGTTGAGGAAGAACATTGTAAAATTACGCCGCGATATAAATAATGTGAAAAAAAATATTTGCACATTATCTGGAGAAGAAATATTGCACAGCTGCGAGATATTTTTTTTATCTAGTCACCACCTAATTTGCTGTATCCAGTCAATGGACGATTTGAAATAGAATTCACTAGATCAGGGCTAGACCGTGATGAGTTGTATTTTCCACTCGGGTACTGCTTGCTTGGGCAGCCAGTAGCCTTGCGGAATATTGACAGGGCATCCCTAATAAAATTCAGGGCCTTCATGGGATTATTCGTGGAGTCTCTAGTAGGAGTTTCCATAGAAGAGTCAAACCAGGCCCCTGTTGGGAAATGACAGAGTAGGTAGCTGGACTAAATCTATATAGTTTTAGTCCAGCCGAGTAGAAAATGTTCTAGCCTGTCTGGGTTACCTGCTAGTAACTGGCGCGCCCAATTGAGCTGATACGAACTGACCAATGGCTGTCTCACTATGACCTAGTAATATTCTAAATATTTTGCGCTGCGTTACAATAAAAAATGCCACCTGGTAACTAGGCCGTACTGGACTAGCCAACCATAGTTACGAATAACAAAGTGAGGTTATGTGACCACGCGTATTATCATCTAGCGAATGACTCATGGCTGGCTAGCCAACTTGAGTTTCAGATGGCGTTGCGAATGAACAAAATTCTCAAGTGGGTATCTCGCCATGACCTAGCCAACACTAGCTAACTGCCGCTATGCACCCCTTGGCTAGTCACTGCCCAGCCGAACTTGATTACAGATGTCCCAACCTTACGATTAAAATACCACCTAATGAATAAGTCGTACCTGTCTAGCCAATGATCGTCACATATGACAAAGTGAGGTTATGTGACTGCATGTAGTCCCATCGAGCGATGGGCTCATAGCTGGCTAAGCAATTTGAGTTACAAATGGCGTTGCGCATGAAGAAAAAAATTGCTCAAGTGGTTATCTAGCGATGACCTAGCCAACACTAACTAACTGCGGCTATTCGGAACGCCATTTCAAACTCAAGTTGGCTAGCCAGCCATGAGTTATTCGCTCGATGTAGTCACATAACCTCACTTTGTTATTTGTAACCATGGTTGGCTAGTCCAGTACGGCTTAGTTACTTGGTGGCTTTTTTATTGTAACGCTGCGACATCTATAGTGAAAATCGATTGGGCAGTGGATAGACAAGGGCTGGATGACAAAATATTTAAAATATTACTATCTCATAGTGACGTAGCCATTAGTCAGTTCGTATGAGCACAATTGTGCGAGCCAGTTACTAGCACGTAGCTTAGGCAGGCTAGCACAATTTTTACTCAGGATAGGATATAGGAGGTTGTGCGCATTAATGGAATGCTAAGGCAGTTGGGTATAAGGCAAGCCCCAGTAGGGTCTTATTAGGTCAAGCCCCAGTAGAGCCTTATTAGGACAAGCCGTAGTAGGGACATTCCCTGATATACGGGAGTAAAAAGGCACCCTCATCAGGTAGCAAAACATTTTCGAGCCGCGTTCAATCCGCCAAATAAAGGCCTTCTTTCCCGAGCAGAGATCGGCGATAAAGTATTATCGGATACCTAAACGAGGGTACAATGTTTGGAATACCAATACGTTAGGACCTCCGATGAACCTCCTGAATGGCATAAACGGGACATTGTCACTCAAAGGAGGCCAATGCAGAGTGCAACTGAACCTGCGAAGCCCCAGGTGGGCCTATTTCGAGCGTTCCCGCAGAACTTACTGGGCTCCCCTTTCGGCCTACTGTAGGCGCACTGCAGACCCTCCGGACCCTCCATTCAGCGAAAAAGTATTTATTTCGCCATCGAATGGGTTACCGATAAGGCCACAATGGAGTGTTGATGGAGGAGATATCGAATGTGGGCTCAAAGCAGATTAGGTGGGGTCGAGGCAACGGACTTGTGGTCGAAAGCAGGTTAAGGAGGCCTGTGTTCTGCACGTTTCACTGAAACTGGGGGGTCGAAAGAAGGTTTGGGAGGACTAACAGAGGCTACACTGAACCAAATGGAAGCCTCTACACGGCACTGAACTCGACAAATGGGGTTTGGTAGGTTCAACGGAGGCTGGCGGCTTGTGCATTACAAAATAAATGAGTCCTGCCAGTGTTCAGAGGAGACCATCAATTTTGACTCGGGGGCCTTCTTACTCCCGTACTACAATTCCACTGATCCGGTGGACATTCGGCACTGATCAGGCGTACCTTATTGCGGCATTGCAGAGCGTAGCATGACATTGGCCTGATCAATGTTCAGGCTGCTAGATCAAGATTTCTAGTCGGGGAACTTTCCACAGAGTTTTTCAAACCCCTGTTCCAAACCCAAACAAACTCATACGAAAATATACTTCCGGGGGATTTCTTAACGTCATTTTTTAATACGAAAAAACGGTACTTCAATGGTACTTTTTAACGCCATTTTTAAATCTAAAAGGTACTGCATCCACAGGGCACATTTTCTGACGAAACTATCCCTTGGTCTTAATAATATTTATGGCAACTAATTGCAAATACGAATTCAAATTGGAAAATATGAAAATTACGGATTACGTTTTACGGCCAGTAAAGGGCAAATAAATTCAAACTACCCCCAAGCGTTTTTTTTTAAATTACAAGAGCGCACCACGCGGACATTTTTTCTTTCCTCTCGCACCCTGACTCACGAATAGGAAATTGCAAAAAAAAACGGAAGACTGCACCCCCGCCCCATTGTCCTCTTCCCTCCGATAACTTTCAACCTCTTTTCGAGGGGTGGCATCATTTTTTCCGTTCTTGTGATTTTTCAAACTACGAGTAAAATGTACAAAGTGCAGTTCTCCCTCGCGCCAACTCTCTTTCAACGCGTCCTTAAGAGAATAATAAAAGGAGGAAAAATCATGATGTCTCGGGAGGAGCGCGAAGAAGCCACGAGGAGGGCTGAAAGACAGTAACGAGGAAATCCTCGAATACACGGGATACTCCGAGGCACCTTAACCGACGAAATGTTTAAATGTATTTGTCGCAGTTCTCAAAAGCGTGAAGCTATTATTATTATTTTTAACAAAGGATTCGTATTACACAATAATTACGAATATTTTTTTTTTATATTCATAATAATATAGTATTTTCCTTTTAATATTCACAACAATATTGTTTATTGTAGTTATCTTGTAAAAATTATCTTATATATTATCTATATTAGTTATTGTAGTTATCTCGTAGTTATTGTGAAAATATGCATTTTTATAAAATATAAATATATATGTATACACGAACACATATGGACGACATTTCTATACGGCTTGTGTTATCGATATAAAAAATAAAAATTGCCGAAATGAATTTTATTAGAATTTCATAATATACTATATTCACCAAACTGATTTTTAATTTTTCTAAAATTTATAGTGCAGTTACTGCATTCATAGTATTGTATGACATATTTATAGTTGTATTTAATAATATAATAATGTATATAATATAATATAATATAATATGTTATGACATGATATACTATGTTATAATATTGTATAATATAGTATAATATGATATTACATGTTATAATATAATATTGTATAATATAATTTAATATGATATGATATGATACAATATTGTATAATATAATATAATATAATACAATATAATATAATATAATATCATATAATATTGTATTATATTATATTATAATATATTATATTATATTATATCATTTTCTTTTATAATATAATATACGATTATATTATCATAATTATGATAATATAATATAATATAATATAATATAATATTGTATTATATTGTATTATATTGTATTATATTATATTATATTATATTATATTATATTATATTATATTACATTACATTACATTACATTACATTACATTATATTATATTATATTATATTATATTATATTATATTATATTATATTATATTATATTATATTACAATAATATCATTTTCTTTTTTGATGTTGGTTCCATTGTACCGGGTGCTTCCCCTTTGACGGCCCACCTTAATATACGATATATTATAATATAATATAATATAATGCAATATAAAATAATAAATATAAATAATAATAATTCGGTAATACAGCCCTTATTTTTATTAATAATAATAAGAATAATAATAATAACAATAATAACGATAATTTGAACTTTGTTGAAACGCTATAATATGTTATATATATATATATATAAAATATTTCCACAATACTATAAAAGATCGTGAATGTTAATATGCTACAAAATAATATAACATGCACACTTAATACATCAATCTTAAAAAAAAAAATTCCCTCAAAATTGATCGATCACAATAAAAAAAATAGAAGAAACAAATCCCAATCTTGAGTCCACGACTCAAAATCGTCAAAAATAAAAACTGGGAGAACAAGAAAAAAAATGTTGGACATTTCGTTTTCTCTGAAAAATTCTTTAAAAAATGTTAGAATAATATTGTAAAAATTCGTAGTGTTTTTTAGCGCCTCGTACGACTGGATGCGAAACAAAGTGCGACAGTTCGCTGTGGAACGCCCTATAGGAAACGGAAAAGAGGAAGAATCGGGAACTGAGAAAAGGTTCTCCCCCCATTCGTCATCCCGGTTACTGTATAATATCGATATATATATATATATATATATTTAGACATACATATATATTTGTTCGAAATGGAAAGGATGTGGAAAAAGCCACGCCCACCAACCCCAACGTTCGACCAATCGGGCCAGACTGCATTTGGAATCGCAATTCTCGCGGTGCATTGTCGACGATTTTTCTCCTACCTTAACCCCTCAGTCGTCCAGACCGAGAGCAAGAGAGAAAGAGAGAGAGAGAGAGAGATATTTTTTTTTCATTGCATCCGTACCAGCAAAGGACGTTTGCTCTCTCGCTCTTTCACCCTCGAAATCTCCAAGGGGTGGCTGAATATGAGCTCTTTTTTTTCTTCTCCTTTCTCTCTTTTCTTTCACCGCCTCTCCTTTCTCCCGGGGGGAAAAATACGGCGGGGGGGGGGGAGTGCATATTGCGCCACGCCGACAAATATTCATATTTCTCGTGTACCTTAAGCCAAGCATTGGGCAAGCCTCTTTTTCACTCGACGTCCAACCGGGTAACGGGAATCCTTCAGCGTCGGGTATCACTCAATCATCCCCTACCGAGGAAAAAAAAATCACCAATCCCCATCGAAAATTCTAGCCTTGCATTCGAAATTATTCATATCGTTGTTTTTTTTTTTTTTTTTTAACTTTATATTACTCTCTACTATTTGAATTAACGTTGAACAAAAATATTATCGTGAATATACAAATGCCCAATTTATTATTATTATCATTTTCATTCATGTAATTTATATTTTTTTGAATTAAATTTCTTATCGTTTTTATTTTATTTTATACTACTCGATAGTATTTGAATTATCATCTAAAAAAATATTATCTTAAATATACAAATGCCCAATTTATTATCATTATTATTTTTACTCGTATAATTTCTTTATTCCACGCGGTACGATAATGGACGCTTTTTAGGACGCTTCGCGTGCATAAAATCCCCATTTAAACACCGCGTACAATAAAATTTCGTATAATACTGGAGGAAAAAACTTTTTTTAACCTCTTGTGATTGCAATCCTCGCTTTCGGCTCGTGCTGCAAACTCACACTCGTTAGAAAAAGTTTTTTCGTCCTCGTGTCATAATGTACTATTTTTTTTTCTTTTTCAAATTATATTTTAGAAGGATAGAAATTAATAAGTTCTATTAATTATGTAAGTATAAAAATTTAATTTAATTTTTCATACTTATTGTTATTGTTATATTATTATTGCTATTATAGTATCAGTATAATATTATTAATAGTAAGAAATATTTTTTTCACCCCAGAAAGAAATACACAGACCCTCCATTGCATTTTGCCATCCATTCTCGTTTTTTTTTTCGCCTCATCGTCTTTAGATTCGCATTCGTCTCTGGTCCGCGGCCCCGCCATCTCAAATTATACTCCAAGGATCTCTGGTGACGGTGTACATAGAGAATTTTCAATGGACCAGTCGAGGGGTTACCGTATATCGAGAAATATTCGAGAGGCGAAGTGAGACCGTTGTGCATTGTAGACTCGATAAAAAAAATCAATAAAAAATATATCGAAGAGGATGTCGTTTCATATCTCTTCGTGGTTTTATTTTTTTATGCCAAGCGAAAGATATTTTCGACTAAGGATCTCGATTTCCGAGATCACGTTGTATCGAGTCGAGGACTATTTTTAGGGAGGAAAAATAGTCTTTTCTCATATTCATTATAATGTGGTATCTAATTTGTAATGTTAATTATTATTAATATCTAGTTTACTCCATTATTGTTATTATTATCATATAATTTACTCTGTTAGTATAGAGCGAATTCATTTCTAGTTCTGATAATAAAAGTGATTGCGATTAACACTAGATAGAGAAATGAGTAATATCAATTTTATTGAAACATTATTAGCAGTATAAAAATAAAATCGTATACTGTAGAATTATTTTAATTCATTATTTTTTTCATTATTCATTGGTAATTTCCTATTGGATTTAATTTTTTTTCATTGGTACACTCAATTTTTTAAAATTGTATATATATTTGTATAAAATATATAAACTATATATAAAATGTACCACATTTTATTAAAATTGATATAAAAAAGCATTAACAGTTCAAATCAATTTAATGTTCGCTCCTAATTTTATTATTAATATGACAATTACTTATATGTACCATAATAATGCTCAAAATGCTTAAAAATATTTTAATATTTTGATATTGTAATAAAATATTAAATATAACTAAAAATATTTCAAAAATGCTTTAAAAAACATAAAAATTTATATATATATATATATATATATATATATATATATATATATATATATATATAAAATATATATATTCATATATTTTATATAAATATATGAATTATATTGAATATATAATTATATTGTATATAATATATCAGATAATAACATAATATAATATAATATAATATAATATAATATAATATAATATAATATGATATGATATGATATGATATGATATAATATAATATAATATAATATAATATAATATAATATAATATAATATAATATAATATGATATGATATGATATGATATGATATGATATGATATGATATGATATGATATAATATAATATAATATAATATAATATAATATAATATAATATAATATAATATAATATAATATAATATAATATAATATAATATAATATAATAATAATATAAATATAATTATTATAATTATATTATATATTATTATATGCATTATTATTAAGACAATCAAATTTTATAATACGGCAAACTTGTATTTACCGTGCGATTTTTTATTCTCCTTCACTCCTACCCGCCAATCTTCGAAAACTGTAGCTCAATATTTTTCAAAAAAATGTCCAAACAAGGACGAAGGTTTTTTTCTTGAAAAATGAAGAAAAAAATTGAATCGTGGCAGATTGGGAAAATTTCTATTCGATGTTATCCCGACTGGGAGACGTTGGAACTCTCACGGTAGTTCTCGGATGCGTGCGCGTAGTCGAAGAGCCCCCAAGGGTGAAAGAGGACGAAAAGGAATATCTCATTTGACTATTTCGTTGGCATACGAACTCTTGGCAAATCAACCCCTAACGAAAATGTCGTCCTCTTTCTCTTCTCAAGCTCTCTCTCTCTCTCTCTCTCTCTCTCTCTCTCTCTCTCTCTCTCTCTCTCTCTCTCTCTCTCTCTCTCTCTCTCTCTCTCTCTCTCTCTCTCTCTCTCTCGCTTTCGTTATTTACCTCGCACCCTTATATTCGATTTCTTCGTCCCCGTTTCGAGCCAGTACGGAAATGGCTGTAGGAGCTATTCGTTCGAGACTTCCGGTCGACTGAAGATAGAAATGGAGTCAGCAGGAGGCCTCTCTTACTCGAGATATCAAGAGGAAAGGGGGAGGGGGCGGGGAGAGGGGTCGAGGGTTGAAAAGCTACCGGGACGGTAATGTATTAAGTCCCGGGGGTGAGGGGGTGGCTTTTCGTACTCTCGGCTAGAGGGAAATTGCCGTTAACCGAGAAATTGATAATAAATTCGATAAATGTCCGATCTACCCTCTCTCACTCTCTCACTCTCTCACTCGGGGTTGTTTGCTCTGGACGGTTCTCCCGCGTATTACGATAATCTCGTAAGCTTAAGTACCGCAATATTATATTGATATTGCCGACGTGAGCACAAATTTTCCACCCCCAACCTCGAGAAATTTCACTCCTCCTTTATCTCGTAATTAAATCGGCCGCTGATTCGAGCCTTCAAGTTTGTTAAATGGCGGCGAGCGGTAAAAAAAAAGGTCCTCGGACGTGTGCACGAGGGGGGTGGCTTTTTATTATTTCGGGGAGCCCATTGCCGCCATTTTGCCACCCTTAATTTCTCAATCCAATCGAAATGACTCACGCGGCACGTTTGCCCCTCTGGAGAGAGAGAGAGAGAGAGAGAGGGGGATGGAGAGAGAGAGGGAGGAAAGAACCCTTCAGGGCTAGAGAGGAGTTAGCGAGTGACGCAATTACGTTTAACACTAACGAGCTAACTCTCTCTCTATCAACGTTCGAGAAAATGGCTGTATGCTCCGTTGGCTGCAAACAGTCGGCTCCATTAACGGCTCTCCTTTGTCCACCAAGAATCAACGAAGTAACGCTCCTTTCATCGTCTTTTACAACCCCTACCAGCTCCCCTCCCCCTCGAACCTCCCTCATCGACTCTCCAACTGACAAAATTTCCATTTCTGAAAAATATTCCTCAACCCTCTCCCTCTGCAGACCATTTTCCAAGTCGCTATTTTTTTAATTAGGGCTTGATGGGACGTGGTTGCAAAAATTGCCGGCCCTCACGCGAAACGTTTAAGAAAAAACGTCTCATTCTCAAGATTGGTCGAGTCCAGAGGTATGGAAAGAAAAAACAACGATAGAGAATAGCGGTGTACGAATTTTTCTCCTTTGTTCACGTAGAATCAACTAAACAACACTTTCATTGTCTTTTGCAAAACCTCCAGCCCACCAAACCACCCCCATTGCGTTCCATCCCCAATCGACTCACCAATTGCCAAAATGTCCATTTCTGAAAAGTACTCCTCAACCCTCTCTCCCTGCATAACATTTCTCAAGTCGCTATTTTTATATACCGCTTGACGAAATGTGGTTCGAAAAGTTTCCGGTCTTGGGAACAACCTCGCTCGCAAGATCGATCGAGCTGAACGAAAGGGATGAAAAAAAAATGGGAGATGAAAAAAAAAATGGGAAAAAAACAATGATCGAGAATATCGATGCAAGAACTTCTCTTCTTTTCCGAGTCAAAATTTATAGCCTTCTCTGAACACTCGCAGACCCCATTTCTTTTGTAATGGACAAACTGCCAGCCTCCGTCGAACCTATCCCGAGTAGAACATACAGCTCATCACCGTCTAGCCCCGAGCTAGTAAAATTATGTTTCCAATCGCCAGTAGCTAGCCATTTTAGCTAGTAACCGTCCAGCCTTGTAACGCTTCCGTTGTCTAGTGACTGGATACAGAAGATTAGGTGGTGAGTAGATAAAAAAAAATCACAGTTATATAATATTAGATAAAGTGAAAAGTTCTGAGCGTTTTTTCGCTTTATTTCGACCATGAAATTAACATAGTATTATCCGATTTAGATCAAATATACGCCGGTTTGTTCGATAACTTTTGTCCATTTCGAAGGCAATTTCATAATTCCGCGATTGAAAAAGTCCTCGTCCCTATTGGTAAAAAACTTGACCAGCTCATTTACACAAGCCTCTCTTGAGGCCAGTTTTGTACCATCAAGAAAATTTTGCAAATGCTTGAAAAGGTGACAATCACTTGGTGCCAGGTCCGGCCTATGCGGCGGGTGCGATAGAACCTCCCATCCAAGCACTCGGAGCTTCTGGCGCGTCGTTAAAGATGTGTGCGGCCTGGCGTTGTCTTGATGGAACACAACACCCTTCCTATTGGCCAATTCTGGCCGCTTCTGGTCGATCGCCTGCTTCAATCTGGTCAGTTGTTGACTGTAGAGGTCCGAATTGAGTGTTTGGCCCGATGGGAGCAGCTCATAGTGGATGATCCCCTTCCAATCCCACCAAACACACAGCCAAACCTTCTTGGCCGTTAATCCGGGCTTGGCGATCATTTGGGCCGGCTCACCGCGATTGGTCCACGATCTTTTTCGGCTGTTGTTCTCGTATGTCACCCATTTTTCATCGCCAGTCACCATCCGCTTCAAAAATGGGTCGATTTCGTTACGTTTCAGCAAATAATCGGAGGCAGCAATTTCCAAAAGTCCAAGTTCCAAATGGTTCCAAATGATTTTCTGGGTAATCTTCAGTTCCTGAGCAATGGAATAAGTCTTCATATGCCGGTCCGACTTGACGATTTCCATGATTTTATCGACATTTTCGACGATTGGCCTACCAGAGCGTGCCTCATCTTCGACGTCCATATTAACAGGACGGAATCGTTGGAACCACCGCTTTACTGCTGCATTCGATACTGTATTGGGTCCATAAACAGCACAAATTTTTTTGGCCATCTGCTCTGCTATACGTCGTGTAAATTGTGCCAAAAATTGAACTATTTTGCATGCAACTCTGCCAAAAATTCAATTTTTCTGAAAATCCTTCCTTCAATCACGAGCTATACTTATCTACTAATAGAAAAAATTTAGTTTTTTAATTTCAGATAAAGCTATCATGAGTTATCCTGACCACCACGAGGACACTTTTTTTTGAGGGGTCTCCGGAAACCAGATCCCACCGGCTGAATTTCCCAAATGTTTGCATGATTTTTTTTTTTAATGTTGTTGAAATGTTGCTCTTTTACGTGCTTAACATTTGGAATAAAATAATTTATATATTATATTTTAAAAAAATAGAGAAAATATGGCTTTTCTGTCTTCGAAACCCACGTAACCCCTTAATTGATTAATTTGAAAATGATGTCAGAAGAAAATGCTTACGTGTGAGGTAGTTTTGATCCTGGCGCAGGTTGTCCACTGAGCCTTAGTTTCGGATGGTCTACACATGCAAAAACTTGCGTTATTAAGAAATGGGTGAATTAACAAATTTAAATAAAATTATCGGTTTGATTACTTTGTTTTTTTTTTTGCATTGCGAGCTATATTCGCATAGAATTAAATAACCTCAAATTGTATTTATCCAAACATTTTTTTCTGGCAAGTGACAAATTAATAAGCACGATGTTACTGCAACGAATGCTATTCATTATAAAAACTCTTAATAATGATATAAATATTGTATAAACTAATCACGATCGACTGGGTAGTGGCTAATCAAAGAGCACATAACTGCAGTTGGCTAGTGTTGGCTAGGTCATCGCGAGATACCTACTTGAGGATTTTTTTTTCTTCATTCGCAACGCCATCTGTAACTCAAATTGCTTAGCCAGCTATGAGCCAATCGCTCGATGGAACTGAATACAGTCACATAACCTCATTTTGTCATATGTGACGATCATTGGCTAGCCAGGTAAGACTTATTCTTAGGTAGTATTTTGATCCTAAGGTAGGGACATTTGTAATCAAGTTCGGCTGGGCAGTGACTAGCCAAGGGGTGCAAAGCCGCAGTTAGCTAGTTTTGGCTAGGTCATGGTGAGATACCCACTTGAGAGTTTTGTTCATTCGCAACGCCATCTGAAACTCAAGTTGGCTAGCCAGCCATGAGTCATGCGCTAGACGATAATACGTGTAGTCGCATAACCTCACTTTGTTATTCGTAACCATGGTTGGCTAGTCCAGTACGGTCTAGTTACTAGGTGGCATTTTTTATTGTAACGTAGCGACATCTATAATGAAAAACTATTGGACAGTGAATAGACAATGGCTGGATAATAAAACAGTTCGAATATAACTACCTCGTAGCGCGGCAGCAACTAGTCCGTTCTTATGAGCTCAATTAGGAGAGCCAGTTACTAGCACGTAACTCAGACAGGCTAGCACAATTTCCATTCGGAATCAAACCTCATTTTGTCGGGTTCAGTGCCATGAAGAGGCCGCCATTTGGTGCAGTGTAGTCTCTGTTAGTCCTCCTAAATCTTCTTCCGACCACCAGTTTTAGTAAAACGGGCAGACCACGGGCCTCCTCAACCTGCTTTCGCTCTCAAGTCCGTTGCCTCGACCCTACCTAACTTGCTTTGGGCCCAAATTCGATAACTCTTCCATCAACACTTCATTGTGGCCTCATCGGGTAACCCGTTCGATGACGAAATAAATACGTTTTCGCTGAATTGAGGGTCGGAGGGTCTATAGTGCGCCTGCAATAGGCTGAATGGAAGTTCCATAAGGTCTACAGTGCGCCTACAGTAGGCCGAAAGGAGGGGCCAGTAGGTTCTGCGGGAGCGTTCGAAGTAGGCCCACCTGGGGTTTCGCAGGTTCAGTTGACCTCTGCATTGGCCTCCTTTATGTGACAATGTCCAGTTTCGACCAGTTGGGAGGTTCATCGGAGGCCCTAACGCATTGGTATTCCAAACATTGTACACTCGTTTAGGTACTTTGAGATTTTCGTTTGTGAAACTTTAAACGTGTTGTTCTCAAAACGACATTTTTTCAATTTGCGGGAATCATAACTCAAAAACTAATTGATGGATCATCTTCAAATTTGCAACACGTTTACATAATATAATTTATTAAAACATGAACCTAAAGTTGGAAAGATTAGATTGTTTAAAACATATTTATTATTGCAAAATGCCGGGAAAAAAATGGTAAAAATCGATCATTTTTTTTAAACACGTTCCAATATTCAATTCTCGATTTTTTTTTCAAAATTTAGGTTCATGTTCTTAAAAAACATCTCAAGAATGTATAAAAATTTGTCGGACTATATCGGATGCGAATTGCGAGCTGCACAATTCCCGCAAATCGACAACGACGATGAGGACACGCCAAGGGACACAGCGGATTACACCTTAATTAATGCATGAAATAACTTGAAAAAATTACCAGAGATGTATGAAAATATGAATAAATTATTGTCAGAGTTGCGGAAATTTCAGTTTTTTTTTCGCAATAAAAAAAATCCAAAACGTCATCTAATTTTCGGTCTCCTAAAGTGGTTGCCCGCCTTGAGTGACAATGTCCAGTTTCTTCCGTTCGCGAGGTTCATCGGAGGCCCTAACGCATTGGTATTCTAAACATTGTACCCTCGTTTAGGCACCCGATAATCCACTGTCGTCGATCTCTGCTCGGCAAAGGAGGCCTTTATTTTGCGTGTTGAAAACGCGGCTCGAAAATTTTGACTCGGGATGTCCACCAAAGATCAACGAAACAACGCTCCTTTCATCGTCTTTTACGAACCTTAAAGCTCCCCAAAATCACCCCCATTGCGTTGCATCCCCAATCAACTCTCGAATTGCTAAAATATCCCTTTCTAAAAAAATATTCCTCAACCCTCTCTCCTTGCAGAGCATTTTCCAAGTCGCTATTTTTCATTACCGCTTGACGGAACGTGGTTCCAAAAGTTTCCGACCCTCGCGCGACAAATTTACGAAAATCCGACACATTCACAAGATTGATCGATCCGAATGAGAGGGATGGAAAAAAATGGTGGAAAAAAAAACAACGATCGAGAATGTCGCTGCATGAACTTCCGGCCTGCGAGGCGGAAAGGGGCAGGTTTAATTGACCGCTCGATTTCCTTCGGAGAAAAGGATCCATTTGGGAAATTGCGCGGGATTTTTCCTATCAGCAATTTGGTGGGCGGAGGAGGCGCAAGGGGTAGTTTTCATTCTTCCATCTTTCTCGAATAGTTTCATAAATATCTATATATATATAGCCTTGCTCAAAAGTATTAGGCACCCTGTAAGTTTTCTATCCGGACAAAAAATAGAATATCTCAGCGACAAAAAATCGTAAGCCAATTTACCAAATGGCGTTTTAAAGCAGACAAAGCCAGCTTCCGTTTGCTTTTTTATTTTTATTTTTGCGATTTTTTTTGTACCCGGTACGTCACTTTTAACATGTCAGTTTTTCATGATTTTCGCACTTTGCAGAATCGCGTGCTAGAATCGAAAAAAAAAATCCCACCATTCAGTGATAAGATCATTGGAAAGGGTACCGTAAGCTTTAGTTTCGCTTTTTAAAAAAGTTTTACCGATTTTTTTCCGCAGAGTTACGACGGATTTACAAAAATTTTTTTAGATTTTTTTTCCAAAATTTCTTTGTATCGCTATTTTTGGTTGATAGTCGACGATTTGATTCGTATCGACTACCATCTGATTCGTACGACGTACAAATTCAATTATGTACCTTTTCTCCTCTTGATATTTTCATTAAAACATCTTTGTTTCACAGTAAGGGCAATAAATTAATGAGACAAATCGTCGACTGTCAACCAAAAATAGCCATATAAAAGACTCCAAAATGACAAGATACAACTTTTTACTCCTTAGGCTAAATATTTCAAACCTCATAGTTTTCAAGTTACGCCGCACGATACCGGCTTTTCGGACAACTGCCGTTTTTTCATAAAAAAAACTAGATAACTTTGCGAAAAAAAAATCGGAAAAACTTTTTAAAAGAACGAAACTAAAGCTAACGGTATCCTTTTCAAAGATCTTATCACTAATTGGTGAGATTATTTTTTTTTCCAAAGTCCAGCACGCGATTTTGCAAAGTGCGAAAATCGTGAAGAACTGACATGTTCAAAACGACGTACCGCGTACAAAAAAAATCGCAAAAATAAGAATAAAAAAGCAAAATGAAGCTGGCTTTATACGCTTTAAAACCGCGTTTGGTAAATTAGCTTTCGATTTTTTTTCGCCGAGATATTGAATTTTTTGTCCGGATAGAAAACTTACAGGGTGCCTAATACTTTTGAGCAAGGCTGTATATATACACATATATGAAGATACTATTGTGTGTGCCGAGTCTTTTTCCTCGTTGGAGGTATTCTTCCTCGGAAAGGTCCGAGGAGCATCGAGGCAGGAGAAAAAGAAGGAAAAAGTCGTTTTCTCCCCGTCATTGTAGCAAGGAAGTGAGCTCTGAGATGCCGAGGTTCGAGGGAGCCTTTGCGGACTTTTCACGGCGCCCTTTTTCATGAAAATCTCACCCTCTCGCTCCGTTGTACCTCCGGGTCTCGCTCTTGTCCTTTCTTGGACAGACAGAAGGGGTCTCCTCGCTCTGAATGCTTGTCAGGAGCAGAAGACATCTTTTGTAGCGAGCTAGTGGTCCAGGGAAAATTGTCTGTCGTAAGGTCTCTCTTCCTCTCTCTCTCTCTCTCTCTCTCTCTCTCTCTCTCTCTCTCTCTCTCTCTCTCTCTTGCCTCGCGAAATCTCACGAATGAAAGGGTCCAGACCCCCGGACTCTGTTTTTTTTTATTGTTGCATTTTTTCGTCGATCTTCCCTCGCCTCGTTCATCATCTTCATCCACCGAAGAGTTTCAACCCTCCATGTACACGAGGATAGCGATAAATCTCGAGATTATTGCGTTATCGATTTGACAAAATTTTCGCCCACTTTTTCGGGACTATTTTTTTTTTAATTTTCAGAGGGCCAGGTGTTTTTTTTTTGGTGTGGGGGTGTTCCAGAAGTTTCCGGCGGTTCGCGAGGCCCTTAAGATTACGAGAGATCTCAGATAGGGGCCCAAAAGTTTGTTTGGGTTTACTTGGACTCGTGTGGACTTTCGTTTGGCTATCGGGAGTGAGGCGCGAACCCGGAAGTTACGACTCTTACGCTTCAATCCCCAAGGACTCCGACCGGAAGTAAGAAGCGACCCTTGAAGTATCCCCGTGTAGAAATATTCTAATAGATGAAGTCCGATTCGGACTAGGATTCTGATTTCTCCATCGGGATCCAGTTGGATGTCAGCTCGGTTCCGGGAGCTAAATGTAACTCTCGCCAATTGGATTCCAGCCAGGAACCTAATCCGGAACTATTAAGGCGGGCAACCCACCTTAGATGCTTCAAAAAATCAATTTTTTTGAATTTCATAAATCGTTAGCAAAATATCTTAAGAATACACCGTGAAAATTTCAAAACGAGACTCGGATTCCTTCTAACGGTATGTATAGGGTGTCCAATAGGAAGTTGCTGAAACTAATCGGCTGTCATTTCAAAACACGTGTACAGAATCAGAAAAGCCAAATTGCTTCAAATGGAGGAAACTCTGCAGTTTTAAACGCACATAAATAAAAACCAGTCAAATATTTTTTATGTCAATTTATTACATCTTATAAAAATAACGAAAAAGTACAGTGATTAATGATAGATATTTTCGAAGCGCGAACCGTTAGATTGTGCACAAAAATCAATTCTCTTTTGAAAACTGTGAAAAACTGTGTCCAACATATCGTTCGTAATGCCGCGAACCACTTCCTGGATGGCCGCGATCACTTCTTCTACTGTGCTGGGGTTTTTAGCGTAACAATGATCTTTAATGTAACCCCACAAGAAAAAATCACAAGGGTTCAGGTCCGGTGAGTACGGAGGCCATTCTGGTCCGCCTTGAGCAAATTTAGGGTACCCCAGACCGATTACTCGAGTCCCATATACGCGATGAATAGCTTCAAACACCTCATGAGTCCGGTGCGGCGTCGCTCCATCTTGCATGAAATAAACATTTTTAACCAGTCCCCTCTTTTTTGCATAAGGGAAGAATTTCGTTTCCAAAAGCTGTTTGTAACTCTCTCCTGTTACCGTAGATTCCAAGAATTGCAAATAAATTCCTTTTACCGAAATCGACTTCGTTGATCTTCTCTGGTGTAGTCACCGTAACAGATGGACCTGGCAACTCGTGTCTACGGTCCTGGAGTGTACCATACTCCACGAAGTTATCGATTATCCTACAAAAATTAACGTAAAATTACTTCAATGCAGTTTAATTGAATTGAAACACAAGTTGTGTGATAGATGAATATGAATAAATATTAAATTCTTACCTTTTCAGAGTGTTTTCGCTGGCAACTCTATGAGTTCCAAACTTAGTACGAAACCCTCCATACGCATTACTATAAATTTTTCCCCTCGAGAAGAAGCACTCAATAAGATATACTTTTTCTTCCGTGGTGAGCTCACTCATTTTGACGCGCGCGTACTTGCTTCAACCACGGCTGGAATAAAACTGCGGGGCCTCAGGTATGCGCCTTAGAAAAAGGGACCCCTATTGAATTCATGGAGGGAAGAGACACTTATTTAGTTTTAGCAACTTCCTATTGGACACCTTGTATATAAATGATGAAGACTCTCCGCTCGACTTCCAAGTGCGCACAGGTATCCACGAGCGCTCAGTTAGGTCGTTTGTTTAGGTTTGTTTAGATTTTCATAACCCAAACAAACCCAAACTCGACCGTTTGGCGATTAGCTCCAAAACATTTCCATTCTGGGTACAAAATAATCGAGGTAGCGTCATTTCTTGCTGCTATTTTGTTCAATGAAGGAAATTCAGCCCTACTCATGGTTATGAATGAACTACGAATCGTAGTTGGCTGGCAGAGCTACGGATATCCCGAGCAAATGGATCAGATGCGCGTGGCTCGGCAAAATAGAAAAAGTTTATTAGAGGCAAAAGAAGCTTGAAAAGCTCGTAAAGAGGAAATGGAAGCTTCAAATGAGTTGCATGAGGAAGAGGAAGACCTGCTGTATGGTGCTGGAATCGCTGATCAATCGGTAAGACACTTTATCATTTGATTAAACACATTTGACTTTGAGTTTTTCGTTTGTGAAACTTTAAACGTGTTTTTCTCGAAACGACATTTTTTCAATTTGCGGGAATCATAACTCAAAAACGAATGAATGGATCATCTTCAAATTTGGAACACGTTTACACAATATAATTTATTAAAACATGAACCTAACGTTGGAAAGATTAGATTGTTTAAAACATATTAATCATTGCAAAATGCCGGGAAAAAATGCTAAAAATAGATCATTTTTTTTTCAAACACGTTCCAACATTTAATTCTCGATTTTTTTAAAATTCAGGTTCATGTTCTTAAAAAACATCTCTAGAATGTATAAAAAATTGTTGGACTATTTCAGATGCGAATTGCGAGCTGCACAATTCCCGCAAATCGACAACAATGACGAGGACGCGCCAAGGGACACAGCGGATTACACCTTAATTAATGCTTGAAATAACTTGAAAAAATTACCAGAGATGTATGAAGATATAAATAAATTATTGTCAGAGTTGCGAAAATTTCCGTTTTTTTTTCACAATAAAAAAAAATCCAAAAAATCATCTAATTTTCGGTCTCCTAAAGTGGTTGCCCGCCTTAAGGACTCTAGTCAGAATCCAAATAGAAACTTTGCATAGGACCTAGACTAAAATCCCGAACTTCTAGAACAAGATGTAGTTCGATATCGAATCGGATCCCAGGGATTAATGTAAAAATCATCAGGAGATACCGATCCTTATCAGCTGGAGACGCTAGACGTTTTCTGAAATCATTTATTGTAAGGATCTGAAAAAGCATTAGGTAAAAATTCGTGCTACAGTATAACTCTCGAAACTTATATATTTTAATAACAGAATTTCCAACAAAATCCTTTACATTTAATCGAAATTTTCGAAAAAAGCAAACAAAAAAACAATTCTTTTTATATATTTTTTTAAATATAAACGTTTAAAAATCTTCTTTTTATATATTTATAAAACTTTTTATAAAAGGAAAAATGTCACTCTTTTTTAATTCACGTATTTCCATATTATTTTTAATTTAGTTCATTTTATTTCCCAAAGGGATAGAAATTGGAATAATAATGACTGTTAGATCCAATTGAAAATTGTCGTACTAGTATTGATCGATATTATTATTAGTGAAAAAAATAAATTTTGCACAAAAAATCTTCTTTTGCGTTAATTTCAGCACAAATAAAAAATAAAACTTTCCGGCCTGTCGAAGCCGAATTGGAAATCACAAAATGATAGCATTATTGGAGATTGAAATGATAAAAATATCCTCAAAAAAATAGAATTAATTAAAAAAAAATTGAAGGAAAAATGAGCCCACGATGAAACTAGTCTTAAAAACCATGGAATGAGTCACTATATTTTAGAGAATTTTTTGAAAAAAAAATAAAAAATGGCAATAATTTAAAAAAATTGTTTCCACTTTCGAAGCAAAAAATACGTGGTCCAGTATAATTTATATTGTTTATCATATTTTTTCATGAAAGTATGCTTCAAAATAAATAAATAAATATATATATACATATGGGCATTTGTCGATATCTCAATTAGTTTAGGCAAAACTTTCGAAATCAAAACTTTCCAAACCAAAACTTTCGAAATCGACATTTTTTGGAAAATTATAACTCCTAAAACAGAAGAGATAAAAATCTAAAAATTGGTGTAGATATTTCTTTCATGGGGTACAATTTTACAACAAAAAAAAAATCAAGAGAATAAAAAATGGTCGTGATCACGGGTTTAGACCTTGAAAGACATATTTCCTGGAGGAAAGTTATCCAAGTTATTTATTCTAAGTAATAATATTTAAATTAAATGGAGATCTGTCGAACTAAGAAAATATGTATTTAATGTGCTAAGAAAAATGTATTTAAATCGTATTTTAAATAAGTATTTCAAATTCTTGCCACCACGTCTCCGTCTTGCGCTTTCCGAAATTTCCTCAAGGTGCGCGCGATATCCACCGAGCTTTAGGGGTAGGTTTTTCTCATTGGCAAGCTCAGGGGTAGTCTTTTGCAAACGGACACTATGACGTTCGATAATGGCGGAGAATTAAAAAAAATATAACAAACAAAAAGCCGTAAAATAGAAAAGATTCGTAAACGGAGTACAAGGGTGGCTCTTATGAGGGTGGGCTTGTCAACGAGGCGGTTATCCTTTCTTCCTCTTCTTGCGGAACATCCCTCGCTGCTTGCAAACGATTCACACCAAAACTCCAGGGATAATGGCCTCGCCATAAATTATTATTATTTATACCGTTCCTTTTTTCCCCCCTTATCTAATGACATATGTGTAAAAAAAAAAAGAAGCAGAAATTACACGAGACCGTGTTCTCCATCTGCACGGAAGCTCAAGGGGTCAGGAGGGGGTGGTTTTGCATGATATAGTTTCATCCCGGACGAGGGGTTCTCTCGCACCCCTTGCGCGATATAAAAAAAAAATGTCCGCGGCCGTTTCTCAATAATGGATTTATGCGCATATGTTAAAGCCCCCCCCCCCCTACCCCTCCCGCCGCCACCCCCCTCTTGCCACCTATCGTCATTATATTATAAATCCACGTTGGACGATGTGTTGTCAGCTAAAAACAGTCCCGTATAAACCAAAGAGCCTGAGAGAGACTTTAAGGGATGCTGCATACTCCGTACATTATTATTCGAGAACCTGCGAGGGGTGAGAGAACAGGGGATGTTGGATAATGGTATCTATCACTCTGCTCTCTCTCTCTCTCTCTCTCTCTCTCTCTGTCGCTCTCTTCTCCATTGAGCCCTCCCTGGTACCGCTCGACTGATGATGACGCCTTCAAATACCTACCCCCCCTTTTTTCAACACACACCTCTCCGCCCCTCCAACATTATACGCAAACTACCCCTTCGCGTTCGCGTATCAAGGCTTCGTCCGCTTCGCCATTATGGTTGCCGACCTTGCTGAGACATATTTGCATTTCGTTCCTGAATAACGAGGAAGGAATGCCGAAAACTACCCCTGCGTATTCCATCGGCGAAGAAATGCAACAAAAAATCTGGCTGTGTTGGCCAAATTGTTACTTTATTATTATTTTCATTATGAAAATTATTATTATTAATTCATTATTTTATTTTATTATTTTATTATTTTAGTTTATTATTTTATATTATTATTTTAGTTTTTTATTTCATTTTATTATTTTACTATTTTTATTTTATTATATTATTTGGAACAGCGAAGATTGCGATTCCAAATAATATAATACATTTTGAGGTTTACATAAATATTATATAATTCCCAATAATGAGAATCGTTGTTTGGGTTAATAATAATATTAAAATAATAATAATACATGATTTAAAAAATTATAATAATAACAAATATTATATAATGCTCAATAATCTTCATAATTATATAAATATTATATCAAATTATATGAAAAAAATATATTATATCATCAATATTATATGAAAAAAAATATATATATCAAATTATCTGATATATTATTATATGATATTATTTTATTATATCCATATATTATTTAATATATATATATAACTATATATGAGTATATAATTATATATATTGAAACAATAAAATAATACTGAGGTCATAAGTGATTTCAAATTTTTTAAATAATAAAAAATATTATATAATTTCCAATAATTCTCATAATTATATAAATATTATATAAAATAATCAAATATATTATTGTATGATATTATTTTATTATATTATTTAGAATCGCGAGGATTGCGATTCCAAATAATATAATACATTTTGAGGTTTACATAAATATTATATAATTCCCAATAATGAGAATCGTTGTTTGGGTTTATAATAATATTAAAATAATAATAATAAATGATTTATTAAATTATAATAATAACAAATATTATATAATTCTGAATAATCTTCGTAATTATATAAATATTATAAAAAATTATCTGATATACTATTATATGATATTATTTTATTATATTCATATATTATTAAATATATTATTTAATATATATATATATATATATATATATATATATATATATATATATATATATATATATATATATATATATATATTGAAACAACAAATTATACTGAGATCATAAGTGATTTCAAATTTTTTAAATAATAACGAATAGTTTCCAATAATTCTCATAACTATATAAATATTATATAAAATAATCAAATATATTAGTATATGATATTTTATTATATTATTCATTTATTATACTATCACTTCATTATTATTTTATAAAAAAATCTATATATTATATATATTATATAATATTATATAGAATTATAAAATTAAATTATATATATATATATATATATATATATAATCGTGTTCGTTATTATTTTTACAATAATTATTATTGTTATTATTTACATAAACTTAATGCTTATACTTATTATGATTATTCTCGTTACGTTTTGCGAGCCAAGCCAGTCCAATTATTCTGATGCATGCATCCCTGTCACTTTGGGGAGGAGGGATGAAAGCCGGGGGCTCTCTTCGACCCCCAAGCTCAACGACGCCATTTTGTCATTAACGCTTTCAATCGGGACGTTCCAAGCCGCTTATATGGTACGGAAGGTGTCTCGGCGCCTTCTTGGCTCGCGAGCTTTTCTAGCCGCTTAGGACAAATGGCGCAAGGGGTTGTTTCCTCTTTGTATAATGTTTGTTTTCTTTTTTTTGTAATGTGCGACGTCGCCGTCGCTGATGGTGAAGATGCGTTGATGGTAGCGAACGACCAAACTCTTCTGGTACACACTCGACATCCTTTGGAAAACATTTTTCTACTAATGGCTCTAACC
>OZ010724.1:1421193-1473488 GCA_963932345.1 Ophion ventricosus
TATATATATATGAATATAGGTGGTGTGAATTGTTGGCGTATAAATTTCATCGTATCTCGATCGAAAAAAAACTCTCCCACGCCTGAAAAAAACCGGTTTTCTATTTGATACGCCACACGCGACTGATCCATCCGTACGAACGCTTGTGTACTACACAAGAGCTCAGCTCTTTATTCGCAGGGAACCCGTTTGCGATTCTTCGAAAAAAAGGACGAAAAAGAAAAAAGAAAAAACATTTTTTTTTTTAAACAAGCGCACAACCTTCTCGATATCGTGCCACGCTGGATTTTCGATTTGACGAAGAATCGCGTAGGTACGTGAATTTCCGTGGGATCGAAGAAAAAACAAAGAGGAAAAAAAAAATACGAAGAGCAGTGCAATTTTTTTCGCTACGCGACGGAACGACCGGACGTATCTCCCGAGCCGACGGCGCGTGTACCTCAAAACGTTTTTTTTTTTTCTATTTTTGAAGTCGCGAGATCGTCGAGGAAGAGAAAAATCAGAAAAAAGCTTGAGGCAAAAAAATATATTTGCTTGTTTTTTTTTATTGATGCAACAATTAATAATTTTTTTCTTGACGTTGGGAAAGTTGAGAATAATTTTGTTTGTGCTACGATTTTGGGGCGGGGGAGAATTTTACGAATTTTTTTATTTTTCTTAAATTTGATTTCTTATTTTCTATTAATTTATTGCTGTTTCGAGTGGAATTGGATTTCCAAAAACAAAAAATCCGCCGTTGTAATGTAAAAATAATGACGATTTTATTGTAAAATAACGAAGGTAAAAAAAGATAACGAGATGATAGAATAATAATTGTTATTGTATATCACTGTTGAAAAATCTTTGGATACTTTATGAAGATTAATAAGATAATATATGTAAAGATAATAAGATAAATGAAGATAATGCTATTATAAAACAGATAACAGATAATACGATTTGGAAATAGATAGCAGATAAAATATGAAATAACGAAGGTAATGGAGATAACGATATGATAAAATAATTGTTATTATTGTATATCACGGTTGAAAAATCTGTAGATACTTTAGATAGCGAAGATAACGGTACTATAAGATGTATAACATAAAATGAGTATTATTATGAAGATAATGCTATTATAAAGCAGATAACAGAAAAAATTATTATCAACAGGGAGGTAATACCATTAGGGAATAGATAACAGATAAAATACGAAATAACGAAGATAATAGTTATAACGAGATGATAAAATAATTAATACTATTGTATATAACTGTTGAAAGTTCTGCAGATACTTCAGATAGCGAAGGTGACGGTATTATAAAATAGATAAGATAAAATGGCTTTTATAATGAAGATAATGCTATTATGAAGCAAATAACGAAGATAATAGTTATAACGAGATGATAAAATACTTAATATTATTGTATATAACTGTTGAAATTTCTGTAGATACGTCAGATAGCAAAGATAAGGGTATTATAAAATAGATAACATAAAATGGCTTTTATAATGAAGATAATGCTATTATAAAGCAGATAACAGATAAAGTTATCAACATGGAGTATCTATTAGGGAATCGATAGCAGATAAAATATCAAATAACGAAGATAATAGTTATGAAGAGATGATAAAATAATTAATATTATTGTATATAACTGTTGAAAGTTCTGTAGATACTTCAGATAGCGAAGATAACGGTATTATAAAATAGATAACATAAACTGGAGTTTATAATGAAGATAATGCTATTATAAAACAGATAAAAAATAAAATACAAAATACCAAAGATAATAGAGATAACGAGATGATAAAATAATTCATATTATTGTATATCACTGTTGAAAGTTCTGTAGATACTTCAGATAGCGAGGATAACGGTATTATAAAATAGATAACATAAACTGGAGTTTATAATGAAGATAATGCTATTATAAAGCAGATAACAGATTAAATTATTATCAACATGGAGTATCTATCAGGGAATAGATAGCAGATAAAATACAAAATACCAAAGATAATAGAGATAACGAGATGATAAAATAATTCATATTATTGTATATCACTGTTGAAAGTTCTGTAGATACTTCAGATAGCAAAGATAACGGTATTATAAAATAGATAACATAAAATGGCCTTTATAATGAAGATAATGCTATTATAAAGCAGATAACAGATTAAATTATGATCAACATGGAGTATCTATTAGGGATAGCAGATAAAATACCAAATAACGAAGATAATAATTATGACGAGATGATAAAATAGATAATATTATTGTATATAAGTGTTGAAAGTTCTGTAGATACTTCAGATAGCGAGGATAACGGTATTATAAAATAGATAACATAAACTGGGGTTTATAATGAAGATAATGCTATTATAAAGCAGATAACAGATTAAATTATTATCAACATGGAGTATCTATTCGGGAATAGATAGCAGATAAAATACCAAATAACGAAGATAATAATTGTAACGAGATGATAAAATAATTAATATTATTGTATATAACTGTTGAAAGTTCTGTAGATACTTCAGATAGCGAAGATAACGGTATTATAAAATAGATAACATAAACTGGGGTTTATAATGAAGATAATGCTATTATAAAACAGATAACAGATAAAATTATTATCAACATGGAGTATCTATTAGGGAATAGATAGCAGATAAAATACCAAATAACGAAGATAATAGTTATAACAAGATGATAAAATAATTAATATTATTGTATATCACTGTTGAAAGTTCTGTAGATACTTCAGATAGCGAAGATAACGGTATTATAAAATAGATAACATAAAATGGGGTTTATAATGAAGATAACGCTATTATAAAGCAGATAACAGATTAAATTATTATCAACATGGAGTATCTATTAGGGAATAGATAGCAGATAAAATACCAAATAACGAAGATAATAATTGTAACGAGATGATAAAATAATTAATATTATTGTATATAACTGTTGAAAGTTCTGTAGATACTTCAGATAGCGAAGATAACGGTATTATAAAATAGATAACATAAAATGGGGTTTATAATGAAGATAACGCTATTATAAAACAGATAACAGATCAAATTATTATCAACATGGAGTATCTATTAGGGAATAGATAGCAGATAAAATACGAAATACCGAAGATAACAGAGATCACGAGATGATAATCATATCGTATTGTGTTTGACTGTTGAAAAATCTGTAGATACCTAACAGAGGCAATGTAACTGTAAACATAAAATGAGAATGAGAATGATAGAATAGATAACATAAAATGAATGAAGATAATGCTAATAAAACAGATAACAGTTAAAATTATTATGATCATGAAGATAATACTATTAAGGAATAGATAACAGATAAAATACCAAATAATGAAGATAATAGAGATAACGCGATGATAAAATAATCATTATTATTGGATATCACTGTTGAAAAATCTGTAGATACGTAGCACAGGGAAGATAATGGTATTATAGAATAGATAACATAAAATGAGTATGATAATGAAGATAGTGTTAATAAAAAAGATAACAGATAACATTATTATGACCATGGAGACAATAGTATTAAGGAATAGATAAAATATAAATAACGAAGATAAATACGAAATAACGCAGATAAAATACTAAATAATGAAGATAATAGAGATAACGACATGATAAAATAATCGTTATTATTAGATATCACTGTTGAAAAATCTGCAGTTACTTAGCGTAGGGAAGATAACGGTATTATAGAATAGATAGCATAAAATGAGTATGATAATGAAGATAATGCTAATAAAAAAGATAATAGATAAGATTGTTATGAATGTAGAGATAATAGACGAGTAAACAGTGTGTCAGCCAGTCTGAGTTACGCGCTAGTAACTGTCTCGCCCAATTGAGCTAGTAGTAACTGACTAGAGGCTGCCTCGCTGTGAGCTAATAATATTTTTAATGTTTTGGTTTTTGGTTAAGGTTAAGGTTTTTGAGGTTAAGGTTAAGGTTTTTGAGGTTAAGGTTAAGGTTTTTGAGGTTTTTGACGTTAAGGTTAAGGTTTTTGAGGTTAAGGTTAAGGTTTTTGAGGTTAAGGTTAAGGTTTTTGAGGTTTTTGACGTTAAGGTTAAGGTTTTTGAGGAAAAACAAAGCATCAGGCTCTGGAGAATATCCTGACACAGAGCATAACGATTATCTTTTGCCCTAAAAATTATTTATCTTTGAGAAATCTTGGTTCGAAAATTTTTGCTATCCCTTCGCGCACTCATATGTCGCGTGGTACACCTTCTACTTCGCCTTAAGGCAGTAGTCTGGTCTAGAGCGAGATTTTTGACGTCATTTTTGGGTTGGAATAACTTTCAAACCGTTGAAGTTGTCTTGATGAAATTTTACATATGTATTTATTGTTCCTTTGAGAATGTATCTACATTAAAAAAAATTATTTTAAATATTTTCATGTAGTTTTTTAATTTTTTTACAACATGGTCCGCCGAAAACCGCCTCAATCGGCGCCCACTCTGAGTGATGTTGTATGCATCTGAAAAAAATATATATATATATTCTCAATCTGTATGAGTATTCTGAGCACTGGTAGCAGAATTAGTACTTAAAAAAATGTTGTTACAAAATGGCGGCCTGTTAAACTTTGATTAACGATATTTCATACATTTTCGGGTATTCGACGAGTTATAAAATGTGGGCAAAATTATTGTTCGACTCAATTCTGCTACCAGTCCTTAGAAAGAGGCTACCGAAGGTATGCGCAAAATTTGAGCTCGATCGGTCAATTAGTTATCGAGATATCGTGGGCGCCGATTTGAAAAACATAGTTTTGAGATAAACGCGTTCAAAGTTGCTTCCCGACCGCGCTACCTGAGCGCGCGGATTGCTTATAATTTCTATTACTCTGCTAATTTTTGAAATATCAATAAACGGTTTTCACGAGCGTATTAAGACAGGCCTGAGGAATAGTAAAATGAAAAAAAAAATGGATTTTGTCAAATTTCTAGACCAGACTACTGCCTTAAAGGTCTTTACTTGGTCTCCTTGCCTAGACCATAGTTTTCGTCAACCTACCTACACTACCATTCTCTAATAGGCGCCCAGTCGGGCTCGTTTACGGAAAACCCTAATATGGAATCCACAAATGATCCTTTGAAAGCCTCGAATTGTATTTTGGATGCCCTGACAATTTTCCGCACGCGGAAACTGCAATTATGTCGCTTACATGTAGTTCGATCGATTTGCGCATGGCTGGCTAAGTAATAACAGTTTAAAAAAATGCTCAAGCGGACGTATCGCGATGACCTTGACGACACTACGCTACAATAACAAGTGTGTTTACTTTTACACGCTTCAAGCGTGTAAGCTATTGTAGACACTTCTTACACGTTTTGTACTTTGTAAACAAACAACACACACGGTTGGGTTGTTCGAACGCGTCTATACGTGTTCTACACATTTCACGCTTGTTCGTGCTTTTTCAGCATTGAAAAGGCATCGCAGCCCGTCTACTATAAACGCATAGTATGCTTTATAAATCCAAAATAAAATACTCTAGTCAGAGTTCTGCCACAATGTTTTGTTTTCAATGATTTCTTATGGAAGAAAATATTTTGCCTACGCATGGAACAAATCGACAACCTACCTGCCTATACTACACTCGCTGCCACTATACTTATGGTATTAATGGATGGACCGTCGGGCAAAAAGTTCGTCCAAAATGGGCGAATGGTGGATTTACAAGTCTAGAACATGCACGTGTTTAGCCTTACAAATAAATCTAATAATAAATGAACACTTAGAAATGTTAATTTTCCACTTTAAATAATAATTGAAGTTAAATTCGACGATATTGGAATGTGCTTGACTGAGGTTTTGTCAATGACCATACGTTTGTTTCAACTGTTGAACAACAAAAAATTCTCAATATTTAAATTTAATCAATACGTTCAGATCCTTTAATTATTTTTAATAATTACCAAAAAACTCAATATATATTGAGTTTTTGCGATGATTGTAATTAATTAATCGTTAAAAAAAGGCTATACTCTTCATTACTTCAATTAATTTCTCAACAATTACTCAGTCGATTTATTTGAAACTTAGCATCATTAATCGCTTGATCCTAAATCTTGATGATATAACATTTTCAGAATTTACGTCGATTTAGTTCCATTTGTTTTGCAACCATTAACGTCTGCAGAAGCTGTTTTTCCATAAGCGACCATGTTAAATTCTATAAGTACTAAATTATTAAGTGGAAAATTCTAAAATAATTCATGTATTATTATTCTATCGAGAACTATCATTCCTCAAATTTTCAAGAATTTTTGCGATTTTGAGATATCCATCCAGTAATACCTTAATAGCAGATATGAGGTAATGAACAACAGTTATTCTCATAATTATTTGTGATGTTACATAAAGTATATCAATTAGTTAATCTCATTGTGATAATTAGGGAATATTATCGAATGTCACGCTACAGATTTTTTTAAACATAACCTATCATATGTAAATATATATATATATATATATATATATATATATATATATATATATATATATATATATGTCGAAGCCTATGTAAAACAATCAATTGAATATAGGTAATATATTAATGAAGTGCCGAGTAATTTCTCGTGGAGGCGTGGATTTGGTCGCTAAGCAATAAGCAAAAACAAGGGCTTGAGTGAAATCGGTAAAAGGGCGGTCAACAATGAACTGTCGCCGAGATCACTGCACTTCTAGTTAATAAAACTGCTAATGGAAAATACTCACCATGATTCAAACTCGTTGCCTTCTCCGACATATATATATATATATATATGTGTATATATATATATATATATATATATATATATATATATATATATTAGACGAAGGAAAAAGTTCTGAGCGTTTTTTCGCTGTATTTCGACGATGAAATTAACATATTTAGGATTATCCGATTTAGATCAAATATGCGCCGTTTTGTTCGATAACTTTTGTCCATTTTGAAGGCAATTTCATAATTCCGCGATTGAAGAAGTCCTCGTCCCTATTTGTAAAAAACTTGACCAGCTCATTTTCACAAGCTGCTCTTGAGGCCAGTTTTGTACTATCAAGAAAGTTTTGCAAATGTTTGAAAAGGTTGGCTTGGTTGCCAGATCTGGATTATACGGCGGATGCGATAGACTCTAACATCCAAGCTCTCGGAGGTTCTGGCGCGTCGTTAAAGATGTGTGCGGCCTGGCGTTGTCTTGATGGAACACAACACCCTTCCTATTGGCCAATTCTAGCCGCTTCTGGTCATTCAGTAGAGGTCTGAATTGAGTGTTTGGCCCGATGGGAGCAGCTCATAGTGGATGATTCCTTTCCAATCACACCAAACACAGAGCAAAACCTTCTTGGCCGTTAATCCGGGCTTGGCGATCGTTTGGGCCGGCTCACCGCGATTGGACCACGATCTTTTTCAGCTGTCGTTCTCGTATGTGACCCATTTTTCATCGTCAGTCACCATCCGCTTCAAAAACGGGTCGGTTTCGTTACGTTTCAGCAAAGAATCTCAGGCATCAATTCGGTCCAAAAGGTTCTTTTGCGTCAATTCGTGTGGCACCCATACATCGAGCTTCTTCTTGAGACCAGACTTACGCAAATGGTTCCAAACGGTTTGCTGGCTAATCTTCAGTTCCTGGGCAATGGAATTAGTGCTCACATGCCGGTCCAATTCAACGATTTCCATGATTTTATCGACATTTTCGACGATTGGCCTACCAGAGCGTGCCTCATCTTCGACGTCCATATTACCAGAACGGAATCGTTGGAACCATCGCTGTGCTGTTGCATTCGATACTGTATTGGGTCCATAAACAGCACACATTTTTTTGGCCGCCTGCTCCGCCTTTTCACCTTGGTCGTAGTGGTACTGAAGAATGTATCGAATATTCTGTTTTTTTACCTCCATTTTGGAACGCTGTAACACACAACTGACTTCACCAAACACAAAACTGTCAAAGAACTTTTTTTGAAGCGTAATGTCACCTTTAAATCGCATTATAGTATGACCCGATGCGATGTATACATCGTGAGATATGGCTCACTAAAGACATCTAGCAGAAAACGCTCAGAACTTTTTACTTCGACCAATATTTAATAGGTTATGTTTTAAAAAATCAGTAGCATGATATTCGATAATACTGGCCTAATTATCACAATGAGATTAAATTAATGACAGTTTATGTGACATAATAAATAATTATGGGAATTGACCTTGTCTGTTATATATATATATATATATATATATATATATATATATATATATATATATATATATATATATATATATATATATATATATATATATATATATATATATATATATTGAATTCAAATTAAACTGTGTACTTAGTTTGCGTCACTAAGAGAATGACGATTAATTGAAAGACCAAATAATTTTGATTCTTTGATATCATCGTTCTTATTTTCAAAACGTGTACAAATACGCACAAATTAAGGGACTACTCTCGTGTGACTGTCTTGAAAATTGCTGATTTTCGTGATTTTTTTTTAAATCAAATTCGACAATCAGTCCGATTTTTTTTCTTCATTTATTCAAATGTATTATGTTGTACATAAAAATAATTTTTAATGTTTTAGATTTATTTTTTATACAATGTATTTATATATATTTATTTTTTTATAACTGCAAAATGATGTCTAAAAAAAATAGCGCCTGACGGTGGATAATCCTACTCCTTCGAAAATTGTCGACAAGAAAAAACCAAAAAAGAGTTTAATTAATTTAGTTAAATTAATCAATATGAAAAACTGTAGAGGCGTGGGGAGCATTTTTTTTTTCGATGAAAATTAACAACATGGTGGCCATTCGAAAATTAAGTGTCAAATTGGGCCTTTTTTTCGAAAGTTTTTCGTTAAAAAAAAGAGAAATTATGAATTTAAAAAAAACGCTTCTTTACTTGAAAATTCTTCGATTAAAATCTGCCACCGTTTTCAAAAACGACGTTTCGTGAAAAACGCGGCTAACGAAAAACGCGCTGCACGCAGCTGGTCGAAACTCTTTTTCTAAGAAAGCCTGTAGCGACCGAAATAATTCGAATTTCGCGACAAAAATTTAACAGCATGTTTATGAAAGTCCATATTTTTGGATAATACAAAAAAAAAGGATTTCAAAAAAAATAAAGCACTGGAATGGTCCCTTAACACGCTTAAACTGTGGTGCTTTTTCCCGTGTTATTTTTGCTGGTGTGCTGCTGTCAATGCGTGTTGCATCTTAAGATGTGTGTTGATGTGCGTTTCGTGGGTTGATTCTACACACTTTATGTGCGTTCGAACACCGACAGAATTAAAAAGTAATTTTTGTCGTGAATTTCACGGTAACAATTACCGTGATATATTTCAATGTGGTGACAAGTGAGAAAAGCATAATAATTCGTATGCGACAAGTTTTTTTTTTTAACTCACGTTACAGAAAATTTCAAATACGTAGCTAAAATTTTACTATCCAAGAAGGGTAACGCGCACGATAATTTTTACCGAGAGCACAATACATTTTCCTATAACGCTCCATTAAATTTTATAATAAATCTTAAAATAACTGTTATAAAGACGATACTTTTTGTATAGACATTTTTGAATGGCATAAAATAATAAAATGCACAGTAAAATTTCATTGATATTATATATTTTTTAAATTTAAGTTTTGCGTATTTTCTTACACATGAAAATTTACTAGAAAATCTGGTAAAATTTTCTATCTGAAGAAGAAATATTATTTTATTTTCGTGAAAATCTGTGTTTTACTCAGTAATAATAAGCGAAGTTTCAGGATTGTCATCTGGTATACCGTTACCGCACGGTAATTTTTAACATTTAATTCTCTCCGTGAATGAGTGTCCCGAGTCGAAAAATAAAAGTCTTATTTTCCGGTGTGTTTTCGGTCTAGACCGAATTCACGTCGAAAACCGGCCGGAATAGCGAACCATTTCGGCCAGGCTTTGCAGGCCGAAAACACGTCTGAACTCTGGATTTCGGTTTCTCCGTCAGCCTGCTTTCTCGGGCCTAAAACACGCTGAAACTTACGATTTCGGCCTCTTCGTCAGCCCGCTTGCTCGGGCTGAAAATGACGCAGAAATCTGGAATTTCGATCTCCCCATCGAGTATCAATATTTGGTAATATAATGAGTGATAATTAGTGCAATTCGATCTTGCTTCCTCTTAAATCTCTACGATAATAAAGAAGATCCTTTTCACCGTGTTTTTTTTTTATTCAAAATAATGAATTTATACAGAGCCGTGAGTAAATTAGTTGAGAGTTAAAGTGATGTAAAATGAGGAGTTAAAGTGATGTATAATTTGAGCTTTGATTAGCTGAATTCTGCCAATTGTTGAACTGTTCTTGTGAGTTCGATTGATAATGAGGAGCCTGTAACCTGCGACGTCGATCAGTAGACCGAATAAATGAGTAACGGCATATTTTCGGCCTGAGCAGAACGCTGACTGACCCGAGCAGAAATTTGTTCAGGGTGAAATCCGGACCGGATCAGGCTGCCACAATAGCAAATCCGGGCCGGATCAGGCAAATTTAGTCCGGCCCTGATCAGGGATGTAACGCTTTTGCAAATTCAGGCCCGGATCAGGCACCTTATCAGGCTCTGATCAGGCGCTTTATCAGGCCCGGATCAGGCACCTTACCAGGCTCGGATTAGGCACTACATCTGGCTCGGATCAAGCAACTTATCTGGCCCGGATCAGGTGCCTCATCCAGCCTGAGACATGCGTGTCATCTGGCTCAATCATTTGATTAATTTTTTGTTCAAAAATAGATCAACATTTATTAAATTATTATCGCAGTTACACGTTATCAAGTTTACTAACGTTATTAAAAATATGAAACATATGAAAACATTTTTTTAAAGTGTAAGTTTTTATTTTACTTGACTTGATCGTTTAGTTTTTTTTCCGGTTTTGGCGATGACCGTCCCAATCTTTCCGGCCCAATCTGTCCGGCGCAAATCATGCGTGCCTTATCAGGGCGCCTTATTGATACCTGATAAGGCTTCTATCCGGCGCAAATCAGGCGTGCCTGATCAGGGCGCCTTATTGATCCCTGCTCAGGCCCCTGTCTGGCGCAAATCAGGCGTGCCTGATCAGGGCGCCTTATTGATCCCTGCTCAGGCCCCTGTCCGGCGCAAATCATGCGTGCCTGATCAGGGCGCCTTATTGATACCTGATAAGGCCCCTGTCCGGCGCAAATCATGCGTGCCTGATCAGGGCGCCTTATTGATCCCTGATCCGGCCCTGATGGATCCTCAGGCAGCCTGATTAGATTTCTGCTCGGGGATGTAAGCTGAAATGCCAAGTTTCAGCGTACTTTCAGCCTGCAACCCGTTAGGCCGATCAACAACGCCGGAACTAAGTTCCGGCGTTTTTTTTTTTCCGGCGCATTTTCGGTACGTTCCGGTTTATAAGTCGCCTGAATTATTGCGATTTTAAAAGATTCGCCGTTTTTTTCGCTCTAAGTCGCCAACCGTAGGCCAACTTTGACAATTTCGGCCGAATCGAATAAAGTTTTCGGCCTTAGTTTTCGACTCGGGGTGTTATTGATAAGGGACTGCTTCGGAGGTGTGTGACAATCTAATACGTTAAAATCACAAACTTACGTGTATTGAAAAATGAATAAGTGTTCAGTATCGACACGGTAACGCGTGTCGAGTCCCGAGTGGAAAATACAACTCATCACCTAATTTTGGCTAGTAACTGTCCAGCCTTCTAACGTTTTATTCGTCTAATGACTTGATATAGAAAATTAGGTAGTGACTAGATAAAAAAAAAAAATATCTCGCAGCTGTATTTCTTCTCCAGATAATGCGCAAACATTTTTTTTCACATTATTTATATCGCGGAGTAATTTTATGATTTTTTTTCCTCAACTGCCAATGTTGGTTACGATATTTGTGCTGCAAATGTATTAATTGATTAATTTGACATGACATCAGAAAAAAAAAAACGCTCACGTGTGAGGTGGTTTCAACCACTGTGCCTCTGGGTGATAAATCTACGACGTTGTCCACTGGCCCGAGTCGAAAACTAAGGCCGAAAACTTTATTCGATTCGGCCGAAATTGTCAAAGTTGGCCCACGGTTGGCGACTTAGACCGAAAAAACGGCGAATCTTTTAAAATCGTAATAATTCAGGCGACTTCCCGAGCAGAAATCTAATCAGGCTGCCTGAGGATCCATCAGGGCCGGATCAGGGATCAATAAGGCGCCCTGATCAGGTACGCTTGATTTGAGCCGGACAGGGGCCTGAGCAGGGATCAATACGGCGTCCTGATCAGGCACGCCTGATTTGTCCCAGACAGAGGCCTGAGCAGGGATCAATAAGGCGCCCTGATCAGGCACGCCTGATTTGCGCCGGATCGAAGCCTTATCAGGTATCAATAAGGCGCCCTGATCAGGCACGCATGATTTGCGCCGGAAAGATTGGGACGGTCATCGCCAAAACCGGAACAAAAACTAAACGATCAAGTCAAGTAAAATAAAAACTTAAACTTAAAAAAAATGTTTTCATATGTTTCATATTTTTAATAACGTTAGTAAACTTGATAACGTGTAACTGCGATAATAATTTAATAAATGTTGATCTATTTTTAAACAAAAAATTAATCAAATGATTGAGCCAGATGACACGCGTGTCTCAGGCTGGATGAGGCACCTGATCCGGGCCAGATAAGTTGCTTGATCCGAGCCAGATATAGTGCCTAATCCGAGCCTGGTAAGGTGCCTGATCCGGGCCTGATAAAGCGCCTGATCAGAGCCTGATAAGGTGCCTGATCCGGACCTGAATTTGCAAAAGCGTTACATCCCTGATCAGGGCCGGACTAAATTTGCCTGATCCGGCCCGGATTTGCTATTGTGGCAGCCTGATCCGGTCCGGATTTCACCCTGAACAAATTTCTGCTCGGGTTATAAACCGGAACGTACCGAAAATGCGCCGGAAAAAAAAACGCCGGAACTTAGTTCCGGCGTTGTTGATCGTCCTGACGGGTTGCAGGCTGAAAGTACGCCGAAACTTGGGATTTCAGCTTACATCAGTCAGCGTTCTGCTCAGGCCGAAAATATGCCGTTACTCATTTTTTCGGTCTACTGATCGACGTCGCAGGTTACAGGCTCCTCATTATCAATCGAACTCACAAGAACGGTTCAACAATTGGCAGAATTCAGCTAATCAAAGCTGAAATTTTACATCACTTTAACTCCTAATTTTACATCACTTTAACTCCCAACTAATTTACTCAAGGCTCTGTATAAATTCATTATTTTGAATAAAAAAAAAAACACGGTGAAAAGGATCTTCTTTATTATCGTAGAGATTTAAGAGGAAGCAAGATCGAATTGCACTAATTATCACTCATTATATTACCAAATATTGATACTCGATGGGGATACCGAAATTCCAGATTTCTGCGTGTTTTCGGCCCGAGCAAGCGGGTTGATGAAGAGACCGAAATCGTAAGTTTCAGCGTGTTTTCGGCCCGAGAAAGCAGGCTGACGGAGAAACCGAAATCCAGAGTTCAGGCGTGTTTTCGGCCTGCAAAGCCTGGCCGGAATGGTTCGTTATTCCGGCCGGTTATCGACGTGAATTCGGTCTAGACCGAAAACACGCCGGAAAATAAGACTTTTATTTTTCGACTCGGGGGGCCAGTTTTACTCAGTCAATTTATGAAGGTGTTACGTGGGTTTCGAAGCCAAAAAAAAGTATATTTTCTCACGCTGGTGGTTGGGCGGTCGGGGTACGGCTCGGGCGATCACTGATGTCAAGCAGCCTCGGACGAGGTTGATACTTGGTGCGGTGACCGCATAGCCGTGCTCTGGCTGGCGCATCGACGTGTGAACGGGAGGCCATTTTTCCTGAGGCTTTGCTGTACATACCTTAAGTAAAGGTCTGTATACCAAGAGATTCGAGAATACAGGGCCGTCTATGCTGGTACGGGTTTTTCACAGTTTCCCCGTACCCTTGGAAAATGCGGAGTGTAGCGTAAGTCGGCTGTGGCCGCAACGGGGGTTAGGTAACGGGTGGGGGTACTGGAAGGGATGAAAATGAGGGAGTTAACGATGATAAAGGAATGAAAAAGAAAGAGAAAGAAGGGAAGAAGAAAAAATGAGGAAAAGTTATGGGACTGGTAGAAAGCGCAAAGGGGCGAACCATTGAGGAACACATGCAGATAAAATACGAAATAATGAACACAATAGTTGTAACGAGATGATGAAATAATTAATATTGTTGTATATCAACCGTTGAAAGTTCTGTGGATACTTCTGATAACGAAGATAACGATATTATAAAATAGATAACATAAAATGGGTTTTATAATGAAGATAGTGCTATTATAAAACAGATAAAAGATACAATTTCAACATGGAGATACTATTGGGGAATAGATAGAAGATTTGTAGATACTTAAGGCCTTATATACGCGATTTTGCCGATTTTCGAAGGTACTTTTCTAGACGCGGTTAAAAAAAAAATGACGCATATATTGACAAGATTTTTTTTACAGATCATTTATGCACATGGTTAAGTATATGTAAAAAAAAAATCAGAAATATTAACAAATGGCGGAGATATAACATAATAAAGCAATTTTTTTTTGCCCGCGCGTTGATGGTGAAAGTTCTCGGCATCGATGTGGGTGTCTGAAAAAAAAAATGAACATATTTATAATTGCATAATGAATGTATCTTCAGTGTGAACCAACAATATTATTTAAAAAAAAATTATTATAATAAAAATTCGAAACTTAAAATTTTTTTACTCAATTTTCTGTCGGTATTTTATTTTTTATATTTTTTTGTGTCATTGAAATTTTTGTTTCTGTGGTTCACACGATAGGTGATGATACTAAGAATATGTTGTAAAAATTTCAAAGCGATCTGAACCTTCGTTCAAGAGTTACAACTTTCACAAGGTTCAAAAAAGTGAATCGTGGAAAAAGGGCTTTGAAGTTGGTGGTCAGGCGCGCCGCGCGGTATCTATTATTACGCTCTAAATGCTGTAATTTTAACAATTTTTGGAATTTTTCAATTCTGTCAAGCTTAAAATATTCCTAACCGTTCAGGCTAATGGAATCGAAAATTAAAAAAAAATGAAAAATTGTGAAATTTTTCGCGTATATAAGGCCGTCTTCTAGTCTAGAGGGCCAAAATTTGGGGATTTTTCAACATGCGATTTAAAAAAAAACAAAAAATATTTCCGTATCTATCTTTTTACCACATATTTATTCATCCTTTGACATTGTATAAAAAAATTGGCGAAAAAAAAAATCCATAATTCTGATAGATGCAGACTGGTAAAGCGGGGGTGGAAAAAAAAACGGCCTCTCCTGGTTGACATGATTCCAACCCTCCTGGTCATCTGAAAAAAAAAATAGATTCTTAATTAGTAAGCATGTCATTATAGCCCCTACCTCAGGCAAAAAAAAAATTCGCAAAATGGCGGCTGTTTAAAAAAAAAGGTCATTTTTTGCCGTTTTTTTTTCACGATTGTTGATTTTTTTAAAATAATTAGTAACAAAATTTCGCGATAAATCTGGTAGGGGCGATAGAGGGGTGTATAGAGAAGGTCCATAAAAAATTTCAAGTAAATCGGTTCATTAAAACTTGAGATATCATGTCAACCGTCTCGAAAAAAGTAGTTTCGAGAAAAACGCGATTAAAGATTCGATTACGGTTTCAGGCAGTCTGAGTCATATAATGGTACATATACTTACATTTCGTTAATCGGCGATTCCTGGTCCATAAAATACTCCTTCTTCTTCAAAATCGAAGTCTTTTGATGTTTTTTCGATGATGAGAAGTTCGGAGTTCAGACGCGGTGAATCCGCTGTTCATCACGTCTGAGAGCGAACGCGTGACTAATTACAGCTGTAACTCCGTTAATATTTGGAATTTCCAAATTTCCTTTGGAGCTTCTATTCTTGAAATACTAAACATTGAAAATATGCAAAAAAAAATTGATTTTTTCAAAATTCTAGACTAGAAGACGGCCTTAACACAGCGAAGATAACGGTATTGGAAAATAGATACCATAAATTGAGCACGATGAATTTATTGCTAATAAAACGGATAACAGATAAAATGACTATTATCACGAAGATAACGTCACTATAAAGTACATGAAGAAATTAAATATTTATTATTCCAAAGTTAACGATACTGTGAAACAGATAACATGTAAAATTATTATTATTACGATGATAAATTAATTATTAAAAAAATTAAGCTAACGAACAACAAAAATTAAGCTAACGAACAATTAAAAAAATTAACCTGACGAACAATTTTTAATAATTAATTATTAAAAAAATTAAGCTAACACTCCAAAATTATCGTTATTATTGTTATTACCATTGTGTCTGCAATCCCTCGTGCAATTGAATTATTATTATAATGATAAAATAATTCGAAAAAAAAATTAAGCTAACGAGGATAAAAAAATACTCCAAAATTACCGTTATTATTGTTATAACCATTGTGTCGGCAATTCCTCGTGCGAAATATTTCTTTTCTCCCTTAATTCGCGCTATCGACTTTTCCGTCGTTTTGTGATTTTCGCGTGACGCCCCCGCGCTCGATTCTCACGGAAAAAGCTATTTTTCAATTTGTAAGGAAGAACGAAAAAAAAAAAAAAAACATTCCAACCCCTTCGAGATCGCGTCACTCGGCTATGAAATTCGATGAAAAAAAAAACCATCGCTGCTTCATGCTGGCGCACTTGATCCGAAGAATGAAATATTCAACAATTTTCCTCGAGAAATCGTAACAAATTGAATTTACGAGAAAAAAAAATAAATAAAATTTGTTCTACTCGAGTCACGTCACGTTGTTGATTCGATCGTGGCGCGGCCTCGTGGCGCGGAAAAATTCCGGCAAGCCGTCGAAAAAAGCTTGATAAATTGTATACAATGGGAAATACATTCGGGGGGGAAAAAAAGATTTTCGTGAAAGAGCTAATTTCGTGGTTTTTGGGAAATTTGAGAATTTTGACGAGGAAAAAGATTTTTCGTCGCCTTTTCACGCCTCGTGTTCGTTGACACGTCGGACATTTTCGAGTGTCAATGCGAGATGTCTCGATTTTGAAAGGAACCGTGTGTGTGTGTGTTTTTTTTTTTTTTTTTTCAAGTGGCAGAGGGAAACCCGAGACGAGGGAGAGAGATAAATATGAAAATGATCGAGGAACGTTTTCTTTTCGATTTTGGGGAAACGTTTAAGTGAGGATTATCGACGTGAATAAAAGTGTCTTGATCGATGTGGTTTGTGGAGAAAAAAAAATTTGTCACGGACCCAAAACATACTTTTGTCCGCCTCTCGTAAAGGGGCACAAAAGAAATCTGAAGAGGGACATGGGATTCGTGCTTAATACGCCGCTCCAAAGTTTGGCCATGCCGCCGTGCCGGATTCTTCTGTCCCGAAACGATTTTGACATGTGTTTACTATTTTTTCTTTTTTTTTTCTTTTCATGGACCGCATTAATCCTCTTAGGGATCAAAAATGTGCCAAAATTGAAGAGTTATTTGAATTCTTTAATGTTTGACAATAGTTTTAGATTTTTCATTAATTTGTGATAACGATTTTATTTTTTTAAATAATTTTTCATGCATTTTTCAAAGAATATTTCGTAATTGTATATTTTCATTATTTTAAAACTAACTTCCACCCGCGTGGAATTTGGCGCGAAGAAACTTCATTAACAGCTGCAGCTCTTATTAGGGGTTGTTTTAAATAACTTGAAAATATGCGTTTTATTATTTGTTTTGAAGAATATTTAGAGTTTCGAGTTGATACACGGAAAGACAACAATTTTCCGTAGAAACTTTTACATCCCATTTCATATTCTTAGGGGTTGATTTTTGAAAAATCTTTTCTCAGTGCACCTTTACACCCTTTAATGGACATATCTTCCGAATTTCATTGACACAGAAGCAGGGAATTCGATTTTCCCATACAAACTTTACCACACTATTGCACCCCTAATTAGGGGTTGTTTTAAAAAATCCTAAAATATGCGTTTTATTGTTTGTTGTGAAGAATATATATATACGAAGTTTCGAGTTCATAGACGAAAGCAATACAATTTGCCATACAAATTCTTACACCCCATTTCACCCTCTTAAGAGTTGATTTTGGAAAAATCCTTTCTTAGTACACCTCTACACCCTCTAAGGAGCATGTCGTCCAAGTTTCAAGTTGATAAAAACTTTTATTGTATTAATTAAAAATTTATTATACAAACTAATTAAACTAAATTCAACTAAATATTAAACTAAACTAAACTGAATATGAAACTAAATATTAAACAAAACTAAACTAAATATTAAACTGAAATTAAATGAAATATTATATTAATTAAACCTTTACTATACGAACTAATATTCCATACAAACTTTTAAACCTAATTTCATCCTCTTTGGGGTTGATTTTCGAAAAATCCTTTTTCAGTGCACCTTTACACCCTTTAATGGACATATCCTCCGAATTTCATTGACACAGAAGCAGGGAATTCGATTTTCCCATAAAACTTTAACATACCATTGCACCCCTAATTAGGGGTTGTTGTAAAAAATCCTAAAATATACGTATTCTTGTTTGTTGTGAAGAATATATATATACGAAGTTTCAAGTTCATAGACGAAAGCAATACAATTTGCCATACAAATTATTACACCCCATTTCACCCTCTTAAGAGTTGATTTTCGAAAAATCCTTTCTTAGTGCACCTCTACACCCTCTAAGGAGCATGTCGCCCAAGTTTCAAGTTGATAAAAACTTTTATTGTATTAATTAAAAATTTATTATACAAACTAATTAAACTAAATTCAACTAAATTTTAAACTAAACTAAACTCAATACGAAACTAAATATTAAACTGAAATTAAACGAAATATTATATTAATAAAACTTTTACTATACAAACTAATATTCCATACAAACTTTCAAACCTAATTTCATCCTCTTAGGGGTTGATTTGTGAAAAATCCTTTCTCAGTGCACCTCTACGCCCTTTAAGAGACATACCTTCCGAATTTCATTGATATCGAAGCAGGGAATTCGATTTTCTCATACAAACTACTACATACCATTGCACCCCTAATTAGGGGTTGTTGTAAAAAATCCTAAAATATACGTTTTCTTGTTTGTTGTGAAGAATATATATACACCAAGTTTCAAGTTCATACACGAAAGAAATACAATTTTCCATACAAATTCTTACACTCCATTTCACCCTCTTAAGGGTTGATTTTCGAAAAATTCTTTTGTTAGTGCACCTCGACACCCTCTAAGGAGCATGTCGTCCAAGTTTCAAGTTGGTACAAACTTTTATTGTAATAATAAAAAATTTATTATACAAACTAATGAAACTAAATTAAACTAAACTAAACTGAATATTGAATTAAATATTAAACCAAACTAAACAAAATATTAAACTAAAATTAAACGAAATATTATATTAATTAAACTTTTATTATAAAAACTAATCTTTCATACAAACTTTTACACCTCATTTCACCCGCTTAGAGTTGACTTTCGAAAAATCTTATTTTTTTTAATTAAAATTTTATCTTTATGAAATATTATTTTTATGAAATAAATCTTTTTATTATTCCTCCTTAAATTTTGTCCTCTTCTTTTTCTTATAATTCATATTTATTTTGTCTTTCATTTTGGTTGGAATTGTTTTTTTTTCTTCTGATTTTTCGTTCACCTATTGTATTCCCTGCGTGTATGAACTTTATTCCATACAAACTTTTATCGTATTAATAAATATTTTATTATACAAACTAATAAAACGAAGTTAAACTAAATATTGAACTAAACTAAATATGAACCTAAATATTGAACTAAACTAAACTAAATATTATGTTAATAAAACATTTATTATACAAACGAATATACCATACAAACTTTTACACCCCATTTCACCCCCCTTAAGAGTTGACCTTCTAAAAATCCTCTCTTAATGCACCTACACACTTTGTGAGGAACATATCTTCCAAATTTCATGTTTCTATCTTCAGCGGTTTAGCCTTTGCATTCTCCCTACGTCAGTCAGTCATTCAGTCAGTCACATAACTGTTTTATCTTTAACCATACAAACTGTGCGACTCCCTTTTTCCCTTGAGGATTGAATTTCCAAAAACGCTAAAATTTAATTAATTGTATCTAGAAGCAGTTATACAAAATTTCACGTAAATTTGACCCAATTTTTTTATTTTCCATATAAACTTTGCCACCCCCTTTCTCCCCTTAGGGGTTGAAATTCGAAAAACACTGAAATACGTGTTTCATTAATTCTGTCAAAAAGCACGAATAGCAAATTTCAGATAGAGCCAATCAGATGTTTTTTTTTTTTCATTAAAACTTTGCCACCCCCTTTCGCCCCTTAGGGGTTGAAATTCTAAAAGCACTGAAATACGTGTTTCATTAATTCTGTGAAAAAGCCCGAATAGCAAATTTCAGATAAAGCCAATCGATTGTTTTTTTTTCATTCAAACTTTGCCACCCCCTTTCACCCCTTAGGGGTTGAAATTCTAAAAACACTGAAATTCTAAAAACACAAAATGCAGGAATAGCATATTTCAGATAAATCCAACCAGATTTTTTTTTCATTTAAACTTTTTTAAGTAAAATCTCTTCTTAAATGGGGCCACACAATAAAATCAACATGCCCTTCAAATTTCACGATTCTACATTTAGCAGTTTGGGCTGGGCAATCGTGAGTCAGTCAGTCATGACTTTACCTTTTATTTATATAGATTGGGAATGGAGACGCGAGGGGCTGGGCTTTTTTTAGTCGATTAAAAAAAATTAAGATCAAATTTTAATTTTTTTTAATAACAAACTATTTTTTTGTTATATTTATTTACATTGAAATTGTTGGATAAAACATTGGAAACTCTCGATTCTATAAAATTATCTTACAAGAAAGGACCATTTAATATTAATATGCTTGCCAAATAACAATGTAAAATCGATCTATTACGAAATATCGATAAAAAAACGTATATTATTGTTACAAATTAATGTGAACAGTGAAATTGTTATCAAGTATTAATAAAAAAAAATAAAACTTTTATCAAAGATTAATATAAAAAAGTTCAAATCACTATCAAATATCGATTAAAAAATTGCAGTTATCAAAAATTAAAGAATATCACAATTATTAATCAAAATTATTTAATTATCAATGCATTATCGCAATGCACCCTTGGAATCAAACGCACAAGTGCAGCATCGATAATAATTCCAAAAAAAATTATACTCCTATCAATTGTGTCTTTGATAGACCAGAATCGTATCCCTTAATTTTATCGCCTCTATAATGAATTAATTTTCCCCCTGGCGTGATGAAAATTTACATAATCGCCGCTACGATTAAAAAATAAAAAGAAACCACCAAATAAAAACGTGACGAGGGAGTAAAAGGAAGAAGTAAAAACAAAAACAAAAAAAAAACAGGTCGAACAATGAGCCAGGAACATTCAACATTGATCATTCTTCGTTTTTTTTTCTTTTTTTTTTTTACAATGTGCTCGTCCATCCTCGAAATATGAAAATTGCCCCGTGGCACTTGGCAACCCTAGAAAAAGACGTATCTTTTCTCTACCGTCACTTGACGGAGCGTAAGAGAAAGAGAGAGAGAGAGAAAGAGAAAGAGAGAGAGAGAGAGAGAGAGAGAGGGTGGGAGGAAGGGAGAGGGTTTCGGTCGTACAATGAGAGTCCAGAGAAAGGTAAAATGTCCATTATACGAAGTACAATCATAGCCCCATCCAGTCCCTCTTTGCCTTTTCAATTTTTCTCTTCTTTTCCTTCTTATTTTCCTCTCCGCAATTTCGTACCAAGCCCTAACACCCTCAACTTGTTCGCGAATCATCCCCCCCCCCCGCTTTAAGGGTATATCACACGAGGCAAGACAAGATTTTTGCTCCCATCGGAGGCTGTGATGAATTCGCGTTGCTGCAATTTTTCATTCAACCCTTAGCGATCGCCGCAAAACGAGGGTGGATTTTTGATAGCTCGTTTTGCATTTAGTTCGTGGTCGATTCACCAGGGTCCATTGAGGGTGAAGAAAATCTCCGGCCTCACGAAATTGTAGGTCCAAGTGAAAAAAAAAACGAAAAACTCGAAAACAACCCCCATTTTTACTTTCTCCAACGGCAAAATGCTCTTTTCAACCCCCTCAAAAAGTTCCTGACAATCAAGCAAATCCAAACGGACCTCTGACTAGGAAAATTGGGAACTGACCTTCGAAATGGAAAAATTCGCGGCAAACCACTCTTGAAAAACCGCTCGCTGACTTCAACCCTTGTTTCAACCGATTTCAACTCCTATTCTTTCGAATGGGAATTTTTAAATTATCACTTCGAAATTAATACAAAATATTCGGTATAATTTCTAGTGAGGATTAAAATTATGCCCCTCTGGAAATTAAAGTCTGAATTATTCTATTAATGCCGAAATCTTCCGTACAATTCGGATCCTAATATCGAATATTCAAAATATACTGTACAATATTCGACAGGGGTCGAAACCAGCCTGAAAACTAATATCGAAAATCCCTAGAAGTCCCTTCCTTCGAAAGTCCCTAGAGAACAACCCCTACAAGAATCTAAATAAAAATCATCAAAAAAGTATGCAAAAAGTCCTAGCCTCCTTAAAAAATTCCTAGAGAAGAGCCCTTACGTAAATGAATAATTCCACCCTCCCCCCTCGCCCCAATTGTGCCATGGCCCCAGTACTTCGAAGAGAATCCTTCTTATGAAATCCCCACAAATATCCCCAGCTTCCTTCGGAAGTCTCTAGAAAACAACCCCTACAAAAATCTAAATAAAAACGATTAAAAAAAAATATGCAAAAAATCCCTAACCTCCTGAAAAAATCCCTAGAAAATATCCTCTACGTAAATGAATAGTTCCACCCCACCCCTCCTCACCCCCGCCTCTACGTAAATTAATAGTTTCACCCCTTCCGGCCTCCCCAAATTCTGCCACGGCCCTAGTCCTTCGAAGGGAAGCCTTCTTACGAAATACCCAAAAATATCCCCAGCTTTCGGAAGTCCCTAGAAAACAACCCCTACAAAAATCTAAATAAAAACGATTAAATAAAATATTCAAAAAATCCCTAACCTCCTTAAAAAATAGCTAGAAAATAGCCTCTACGTAAATGAATAGTTCCACCACACCCCCTCCTCACCCACCCCAATTTGTGTCACGGCCACAGTCCTTCGAAGGACGTCTTCTGACAAAATCCTCACAGATATCCCTAGCTTCCTTCTGGAGTCCCTAGAAAACAACCCCTATAAAAATCTGTATAAAAACAATTAAAAAAAATATGCTAAAGATCCTTAGAAAATAGCCTCTACGCAAACGAATCGTTTCACTCCCCGCACCCCCGTCCCGAGAAGGGTGGCTAGCCGTCCGAGTGCCGAACGCCAACGCGGACGAAAACATTAGTTACCAAAAATCCCGGAAAACGAGAAGTAAAAAGAAAAGGGTTGCGCGGTTCGCCGCGATTCCGTGGCCATCACAATGACCTCCAGGGTGAAATAGACGGCTGGACGAAGGGTAGGAAGCTCGGGGGAGGGGGTTGTGAATAAAAAATCGCACTACTCTCGCGTTCGCGTTTGATAAATAGTATACGTCTGTGACGGGCAAAGATTCCTCGAGCGCGAGCGCGTGTCGCAAACGTACCATCCGCATATAAAGGCATAACTACGAAGCTCTTATGTGTATTTTTTTTTTGGCGGGTGGGGAGGGGGTAGCTTTTCGCTCTTTTTTTTCGTGGTGTGTTGGTGCGCGACGGATTCCGTCGGTTCTCGGCTTGACGACGTGGCTGTGTGTGTATGTGCTCTTTCGTTCGATTCTCAGTGTCTGGAAATAATTAGAGCCCCCTCGTCGCCTACCACCCCCGCACGCGAGAGAGAGAGAGAGAGAGAGAGAGAGAGAGAGAGAGAGAGAGAGAGAGAGAGAGAGAGAAAGAGAGAAATTGCGGGGTGAGAAAAAGCACGTCGGGGGTGCGGAGGGATTCGGAGCGCCATCGGGTGTTGCTACGGCAACCGCCAATCAGAGGGCAAAGAAAAAAACTCTCCTCTCTTTTCTCTCCCCCTCTCTCTCTCTGCTCCCTTTTCCCTTTTTTCCTCCCTTTCATATCAGGGTGCATTTTTCTTTGCTCGAGCGCTCGTGCATCACATACACACCTACATACACATCCATATATGTACAAAAACACAAACGTAAGAGGTGCATTTTACGCTCCGGAGCGATCCGCGGCCGCCGAGATTGAGCTTCGAGAGGAGATGCAACGGGGGTGGCTCTGGGAGGGGGGGGCGCCCCCGGGGGAAGATAATGTATGCAGCGACACGTCGAAACACCACGGATGGCAGAGCGTAATGTAAACTCACCCCTCTCGCCTCGGGCCCTTCTTTCTCTCTCTTTTTTTACAACCCCCTCACCCTTAACCACCCCCAACACCCGCGAGCTCTCTCGCCCGCAACCCCTTCGCGACTGTTCTCTCGTTCGCGACTCCTTCCTCATACCATCGTTCCACGCCGCAAACGTCTGCGCGACACCCTTTACCTGAGAGTCGCAACGCGGCCGGACGAACGAGCTCGGGAGGGGGTTGTTTTTACCCCTGACGAGGAAATCTTACGTCGCGGTTCACAACGACGTCGCGTACGTTATTTCTTCTATGGGGGTGTTTTTCAGTTTTGGGGGAGGGGGGGTTCTTCTTATTTTTATTTTTTTTGCGGTTTTCTTGTTTGTTTTGGTAGTATCGAATGTGTTCAAGTTTATGTTTGTGAAGGGGTTTGTGTTAATCGATTTAATTATTTGATTGTATTTTGATTGCTATTGGCGCATTGACCGGACACTCTCAGCTTACTTTATTTTTCTTAATATCCTTTTTTTTTGTTCATTGTTTTTTGCTTGTGTTTATGCGTCGGATATTTTCCGGTCGATTCTTAATTTTTTTTTTCTTTTTTTATATAACATTTTTGTTTGAGGAAAACAGAAAATATTATTTTTATGACATCAATCTTTTTATTAGCCCTGCTTCAATTTGTTCCTCTGTTTTTTCTTGTAATTCGTATTTATTTTGTGCTTAATTTTTTGTACTTAGTTTTTTCAATAACATTTTTGGTTGAGGAAAAAAGGAAATGTCTTATATTATGAAATAAATCTTTTTATTATTACTCCTTCAATTTGTTCCTCTTCTTTTTCTTGTAATTCGTATTTATCTTGTTCTTAATTTTTGTCGATCTTGTCTTTTACTTACGTTTATGCTTCGGTTTTTTTTCCTCAAAACTTAATTTTTTGGACTTAGTTTTTTTTTATATAACATTTTTGTTTAAGGAAAAATAGAAAACATTATTTTATGAAATAAATCTTTTTATTAGTCCTCCTTCAATTTTGTCCACTTCTTTTTCTTCTAATTGATATTTATCTTGTTCTTAATTTTTGTCGGGCTTTTTTTTTGCTTGTGTTTCTGCTTCGGAGTTTTTGTTCTCAATTCTTAATTTTTTATGTGTATTGCTTTTTGCCAATTTTTTTATTCTTAGTTTTTTTATAACATTTTTGTTTGAGGAAAACAGAAAATATTATTTTTATAATATATTTTAATATTATTTATAATATATATGTAAATATATTATAAATATATTATATATGTATAATATATTTATAATATCTTCTTATTATTCTGCCTTCAATGTTTTCCTCTTCTTTTTCTTCTAATTCATATTTATTTCGTCTTTAATTTTAGTTGGACTTTTTTTTCTTCTGATTTTTCGTTCACCTATCTATCTGAAAATTAAACAAGCAGATATTTTCTATTTTTCCTGTTTATCTAAAGAAAAAAAAAACAACAAGAAAAAATAAGATAAATCTCATTGCTTATGCTGCTTGTTTTGTTTCTAATTTTTTGTTTTCCTATTTTTTTCCTTGTTTTTATTCATCTTATCATTTTCCCAATTATTTTAATTCTTTTTATTCATATTCTTTTTTATTCGTTATTATTGACCTATTTTTTCATTTGTATTCCTCTCTTTTTTTCCAATTTTTCATCTTCCCATTCTTCTTCTTCTTCTTCTTCTTCTTCTTCTCTCTCTCTCTCTCCCTCAAATTTTGAACCGTATATTCAATTGTTTTCAATACGAGACTAGTAAGATTAAAAAATAAAGAGTAAAGAAAAAGAAAATATCCCATCAACCCCCAAAAAAAAAAGAAGAAAAGTGGAGATACGTTTTTTTTTGTATGGTTTTTTTTTCAATTATGTTCTCGTTTGTCATTTCTCGTAAATAGATGAGATATAGATGTCAGTTGGACGTGGGTGGAACGAGGTATATTGTGGTATAATTCGCACGTAACACGTGAATGGCGTCTTATTTTGGTTCGGTTTGACAGGACGACGTGCCTTTGTCTCGGGGCGAGCAATACGAAATGCCTACCTGTTCAAATTAACTTATTCAAGCGACACCGGGACAGGAAATCTCACGTCTTGCGTACCTCGTGGTCCAGTACGACCCCTCCCCCTCCTCGCCCCCTACCCCGAAAAAAAAAAACAATTTTCTTCCAATCTTTCCTCATCTGTCCACACAATTTTCAACCCCCATTGCCAAAAAAAAAGTCTTCCAAATCCTCGGCCTTAAAAAATGTCCAAACGTCAAAATTCCACGTCCACAAAATATTTCGATCTTTTTGTCGCCTTGTCGTGCATTAAAAAAAAAAATTGACAAATGAATCGACGAAACGTTGCTCTTCGAAAATGTTTCTTCGCGACTCCGTACGAGGGGGCGTGGGGGTGGAGGCTTTCTCGGGTTACGCGGTCAAAATTTTTTCGTCCTCGAAGAACGAGACGTAGAATGGACCAAGTAACACGAGAACACGAGTTTTTCTTACCTTTGCTATGCACGTGGGAATAAAAAAAAAGCCCTTTTAGCATCGAATACTCATAGAAATCGAATAAAAATAGAAAATAATAAAAAAAATACCCAGATTCATGTATATATGTGTGTGCTAGTAAAAAGGGGTGTGTTTGAAAACATGTCAGATTCAATATACATCGGTCGTCAGCATCGATATCTTACTCGTCTCCTGCCTTTTTTTTTCACTCTATTCTCACTGAAGCCTCTCGCCTCCGTTACGTGGGATCTCCATAAATGTTTTTTTTTTTTATTATCGAATACACATACAGTGTGGGATGATAAAAAAGGGCAAAAATACACACGTAAACGTTCGTGTGTACGTGTGTGTGTGTGTGTGTGAATGAGGGCCTAGATCATTCAGCAGGAACTTTACTTCAGCGACGTCAAAATTAATAATCGTTAATGGACAAAATGATTTTTTCGATCGTTTGTTTTGTCGAAACGTCCGGAAAGAAGGGAATGGGCAAACATGGAAGACTTCCGGGATCGAGGATCGATAATCTCGAATTACCCGAGAATAGGGTTTGAAGGGTTGAAGGGAGGGCGAGTTGAGTGCGAGATTTTTATGGGGTTTTGTTTGGTTTTGTTTGGTAAAATAGTTCACGGAATTTGGGGATGTCGGGTGTTTGAAAGGAGCAGGAGTAAATATAAAATTATAAAATAGGGGATGAAAGGAGAGGGGTGGACTGCCAGAAAAAGTCTTTTGATATTAACTTTGATATTAATTTTGATATTCATTTTGATATTCATTTTGATAATCAGTTTGATATTCATTTTGACATTCATTTTGATATTCATGTTGATATTAATTTTGATATAAATTTGGATATTAATTTTGATATTAATTTGGATATAAATTTTGATATTAATTTTGATTTTAGTTTTGATTTAATTTTGATATTAATTTTGATATTAATTTTTATATTAATTTTGGTATTAAATTTGATATTAATTTTGATATTAATTTTGATATTAACTTTGATATTAATTTTGATATTAATTTTGATATTAATTTTAATATTAATTTTTATATAAATGTTTATATTAATTTTGTTATAAATTTTTATATAAATTTTGATATTAATTTTGATATTTATTTTGATATAAATTTTGATATTAATTGTGATGTTCATTTTAATATTAATTTTGTTTTAATTTTGATATTAATTTTGATTTTAATTTTGATATTAGTTTTGATTTAATTTTGATATTAATTTTGATTTTAATTTTGATATTAATTTTGATATTAACTTTGATATTAATTTTGATATTAATTTTGATATTAATTTTGATATTAATTTTGATATTAATTTTGATATTAATTTTTATATTAATTTTGATATTAATTTTGATATACATTTTGATATAAATTTTGATATTAATTTTGATGTTAATTTTGATATTAATTTTAATTAAGACCTTAGGCTACTCTAGGATTTTCCAAAAATCGATTTTTTATTTTTTCGTTAAAAATGTATTTGACATTAGTACCTATAATATTATTTTAGTTATACTTAGTACCTATAAAATTATATTCCAAAATATTATGGGTGTGAAAAATCTCTAAGTACACGATTTTCCAATTCTAGCGCAATCCCTCTTGATTCGTGTCGTGACTTTCTACTAACTTTAAACGCGTTTATCTCAAAACTACATTTTTCAAGTCGGCCGGACTCATAACTCAAACAAATTTCAACCGATTCACTTGAAATTTTAACTGTATATTTAGAATTACATTTTCTGAGGCTCTACGTAGGATTTTTTAAATTATATTGCATAGTTCCTTTTTTATAAAGAATTTTCTGACGATTTTCTCACGGAATTTTATACTTTTTATTTTAGAAATGAGCCACTTTGACAAAAAACAATATATCAAAAAAATCCTACGTATTTCTATAGCTATTCTTATATATAATCGAAAAAACTTTAGTGTCTCATCATAACTAAAAAATTATAGGATCTGTTGGTCCGGCCGTTGACCTTCCAGAAATAAAGGCGTCATTGGAAAAATGCTGCACAGTTGCCATTTTGACATGTATCGCTGTGAAAAAATAATTTTGTATAGTCAATAACGTGTATAATAAAACCCCTATTTTGTAATTCCGATTTATTTTATGGTTTAGCTGAAAAAAAAATCACAAAATATACCATTTTTTTGGCCTCTAGAGTGGCCTAGGGCCTTAATATCGTCTAATAACTATTTTATTTATTTCTAATTAATCTGTGATTTGGTTTCGTCTGGTAGTATAAGACAAAAGATGGAAAAATGGTACACGATTCAGTCTCTCAAAAATCTCATGGCTTTGTTTTCATTAGAAGACTGTCGTAACATTATCCCGAGTAGAAATCTTGCTCCGGCTACAATAAAGGCCTGATCAGGCATCCTGCTTTCTTTTTCCGGCCTTGATCGGGATTCTTGATCAAGCCCTGATCATTTTTGTGACACTTTCCCTGATTTCGGCCTGATCAGGGTAAAAAAATCAAGGCCTGATCAGAGCTCGATTTAGCAAGGCTTGATCAAAATGAAAAATCACGGCCTAGTCAGTATGATGTAATGGAGCCCTGTTTAGGATGTCCTAATTATTCCTGAAATAAAAAATACCACGCATATTTAAAAGATAAAAAGGCACGAAATTATCATTAACGCTAATAGTTTATTTTTTAAACTGAATATGAATTTTTATTTATCAAATACATTTTTCACGTAGATGCATGTAGAAAATAAATAACACGTTCTCTTAGAGATTTGATTGAATATGGCACCGATGGCATCACATTCACTGGACTAAACTACGCAGTCAACTTACCATCGTTCGGTAGCCTACTCTGTCCGGTTGCTTGACCGTCGCCTGAAGCTAGCCGAATCAGGCAAATTGAAGTAAGCCGTAAGTCCGGTTGCTTGACCAGCGCCTGAATCTAGCCGGATCAGGCAACTGGAGGTGAACGTACATCCAGTTGCCTGACTATCGCCTGACACCAGCCGGATCAGGCAAATTAAGTCATGCCTTAAATAAGGCTTCTGTACTACAACTTGATCAGGCCCGGATCAAATATCAGGCCAGCCTGACAATATTTCTACTCGGGATGCAGTTGAGGAAAATGGTTAGTCTTTCTATAAATAAATAGTCGCACCTCTTAATAAAAGGCACGACGATAACTTTATTTTTTTCTTCAACATAACAGCCGCGTTAGTGCAAAAAAAGAAGAATAATTTAACTTTTTCTTTCACCGCACTTTTATGTCACGAACCTCCTTTCTCGTATTCACACGATATATCGTATTTTATCTTTATTTTTTTAATTTGAATCTAATCTTTATTTATTTAATTTGAATATATTTAATATTTAAAAAGAATAGCTTGAACAAATTTTAGAAAAATTGAAACAAATCGGGTCGTAGTAGACTGTGAGACAAGGAAAAAAACTATTTGATTTAAATAAATTAAATTACTTTTTTTTTAGCAGTATGGAAAGTGGAGAATTTCACTCCGAAATGAATGCACACAAAATGGCAGCCGGAAGAATCTTCGTAATTTTTCTTCCTTTTTCCACCAAGCATTTGTGCAACTGCGGATTTTTGGGATTTTTTTAGGGGGCGGGGGGGGAGTCGAAGGGGACGCAAGAATTTTTTTTGATTCTCTCTGGAATTTTCTCGCTTCGGGAAAGTTCTCTTGAGAAGCTCGATAATCGACGAGAGAGGAAAACTCAGCCAGGCGTGAGGGCAAGCTTGCAAATGTCTCTCCCCAGAGCGAGCGAGGAGGACTAGGGGGGGGGGGGGGATGATAATTACGAGTGATCAATTACCGGCTGACCAATTACTGCGAGAGTCTTTGCGCTCGTCGACGGGAACGTCGCTGGGAGAAGAAAGAATCAGAAAAAAGTGATCAATCAGGCAAGAACGTAACGACGATTATTATCAGGACGTGTGCACGAATTATACGCGAACATTAATCAGAAAATTATTCAATCCCCGAACGTCGTATGTACGAAAATTGAATGAAAATTAAAAAAAAAAAAACATACATAATTTTTCTAGAACAATACAAATGAGATAAAAAATAATATAAAAAATGAATAATAACGTCGAGAACGTTATAAATGTATTAAACAATTATATTAAAAATCAACAACAATATGATTGATATACAACAATGTGGATGAAATAAAAAATAATATGAACATTAAATAATAATATAATCGATTCAAAACGATTTGAATTTTATAAAGAAATAATATAAAAAGTAAAAAATAATTTTATTCATCCAGAAAAATGCAAACCTAATAAAAAATAATACGAAAAATAAATAATGACACAATTGGTCGAGAACATTACAAATGTAATAAAATATGAAAAATAAATAATAATATAATTCATCAAGAATAATACAGATGTGATCGAAAAAATAATATAAAAAATAAATAATAATACAATTGTTTCAAAACAATATGAATGTTATAAGAAATTATATCAAGAATAAATAATTTTATAATTGATCTAGAATAATACAAACGTGATAAAAAAATAATATTATAAAAATAATAATATAATGGACTCAGTACGATATAAATGTCATGAGAAATAATATAAAAAATTCAAACGATATGAATGTCATAAGAAATAGTATAAAGAATAAATAATGATATAATTGATCCAGAACAATGCAAATGTAATAAAAAAATAATATGACAAATAAATAATGACATAATTGGTCCAGAATAATACAAATGTGATAAAAAATTATATAAAAAATAAATAATAATATAATTAATTCAAAATAATATGAATGTCATAAGAAATTATATCAAGAATAAATAATATTATAATTGATCCAGAATAATACAAACGTGATAAAAAATAATATTAAAAAAATATTAATATAATTGACTCAGTACGATATAAATGTCATGAGAAATAATATAAAAAATGGATAATAATTTATCAAAACGATATGAATGTCATAAAAAATAGTATAAAAAATAAATAATGACATAATTGGTCCAGAAGATTACAAATGTAATAAAAATATAGAAAGAATAAATAATAATATAATTGATCCAGAATAATACAAATGTGATCAAAAATAATATAAAATAAATAATAATATAATTGATTCAAAATGATATGAATGTCATAAGAAATAATACAAAGAATAAATAATAACATAATTGATCCAGAACGAAACAAATATAATAAAGAAATAATATTAGAAAAAAAAAGAATTCAATTGATCCAAAATAATACAAATGTAATGAAAAATAATACAAATAATAAATAATAATATAATTGATCCATAACGATACAAATGGGATTAAAAAAATATAAAAAACGAATAATAATATAATCGATCCAATATGAATGTAATGAAAAATAATATAAAAAATAAATAACTGACATTCGTAGATGTGCGGTCGGGCTTCGGCTCATTAAAATCATTAAAAAATCGAAACTGAATTCATGTGCAAAATTTAACCCTGCGTGGTCACCCTGGGTAGAATCGACCCGTCGATCAATATTTGGCGTAAATATATAATAGTTCCCGGCTTCGAATGGGACTGTACTCAACATCTTACCTGAAGTTTGAAGTATCCTCATATCATAAAATTCACATGTCGGAAATTCCCAAAAGTAGCATATCTAAGGAGTTTCACGTCCAAATTTTAGGTAAAAAATGTTGAAAATTCACGGTACTATGATTTTTCGAACGAAAAAGTGTCTTTTTTGCGTTTTCACGTCTTTATGAATTTTTATTAACATGTCGCCATTTTATTTTTTATAAATAAATTTTTCGTACATCATCTGGAAAGTTTAAAGCATGTATCGTAATTTTTTGAACCACTTTGGACGGATAGTTTGGTCACAATACTTTTTTGAAAAATGAGTGGATAGAATCGAGCCGAGTGTGACCACCGCGATTGAATTTGGAAGTGTCACCAGGAAGGGTTAAAAACGATTGACCAAACACAGTAAAAGTTAAACAATAACTAATATTTAACGTGCTCTCTTATGACAAATGGCACTTTCTCCGATATATATAAAGGGTGTCACAAAATGATCTGACATTTTAAATTGCGCGCCATTTTAGTTTGTGACGAGCACAGAGTACTAATCTTTGACAACTGGCATCGTGAAGTATTGAGGTTTAGTCATGGAGAATTATACGATCGAGCAACGCGTAGAAATTGTGAAAATGCAACATTAAGGGGCCAGTCCACTTTGGAGCCACGAAAAAAGGCTATTTTCGCGATTTTTTTTTGAGGATTTTATAAAAGATATGAATATAAAAGTTGTTGGACTTGATAAATAAAGTCTTAAAATACATAAAAAAAAATTTTAATTCATTTTTAAGTACAAAAACTATAGTTTAACGTAACGCCTCAAAAATAGGTGGGCTAGGTAGCTCCATCACAACTCGGCAACGGCTTGTCTGAAACAGAAAAATCAAAGTCCATTAGATTCAGTATGACACCAGCTACAAAATGACCCTCGGATATAAAGTTTTATCAAAAAATAAAAAAATGGCAGATGAAAAACGAAAAAAGTAAAAAAAAACGCGTTTTTTCGCAGTTTTTCGCAAAAAAAAAGAGTAAAAATAAAAATTTTAAAACCATCGAGGGTCATCTTGTTGCGAATCGTGTTTACAATATGTGGTTCAAATTTCAAGAGAATCGGTTTATTAGTTTTAGAGATACGATGGAGCTAGATTTTGAAAACGTTGTTTCGAGAGAAAACGCGTTTGAAGTTTATACTATGAAAAACTCTTACCTAAACTCAATCGGCAGTTCCTGCAAAAAAAAATACTTAAAGAGCTCGGATTTTCATCAAATTTTGACACAATATTTCTGAATGTATGTACTTTCGAAAACAGTAAAAAAAATCGATTTTTTTTTAATTTTCAAAGTGGACTGGCCCCTTAATACGTAAAACCCGCAAGGGTATACATGTTGGAACACAGGAAAGAATAAAATTAACATTAAAATTGAAAAATCAGAAACGATATGAGTGATCTAGAACAATAGCAATGTAATAAAAAATAGTATGAAAAAATGATAATTCAATTGATTCAGAGCCACGCGAATGGAATAAAAAATTATACAATAATAGTACATGGTGTACCAAGAAGACAAAGCGGGACTTTTACGCCGAGCGCGATGTTTTCAGTACGAGTCGTAGACGAGCGCGTGAAGTGTGAAAGGAAGGGAGCGGAGCCCCCCCCCCCCCCCCCCCCCCGCCGGAAACAAAAATAATATAAAAAACAAATAAAATATAATTGAACCAGAGCAATTCGAATGAAATTAAAAAAAATAAATAATAATACAATTTAATAAAACATTTAAAATGATGTACAATCCTGGTATATTTATTATATTCATTATTTTATCCATAATACGATGAAACAAATATTTACATATTATGCAATAATTCATGATTTAATGTAGCAATAAAAATACCACACGAATACAATAAATATAAATGTAGAAAAATCTACAAATTTCCGAACATGTGTTGTTCTTTTGTTTTTTAATTCTGTTACGTCCTGAAAAACGTGGGAAGATATTATTGAATTGCGTGGAAAATAGTTAATCGACGTCAATATCGGCCTCGATTGCGTATGGACAATGAGGCGGGGAGGGATATGAAGAGAGAAGAGAGAAAAGAGGAGAGAGAAGAGTGAAGAGAGGAGAGAGGAGAGAGGAGAGAGAAGAGAGAGGAGAGAAGAGAGAAGAGAGGAGAGAGGAGAGAGAACAGTGAAGAGAGGAGAGAGAAAAGAGAGGAGAGAGAAGAGAGAAGAGTGAAGAGAGGAGAGAGGAGAGAGGAGAGAGAAGAGAGAAGAGAGAAGAAAGAAGAGAGAAGAGAGAAGAGCGAAGAGAGAAGAGAGAAGAGAGCAGAGAGAGGAGAGAAGAGAGAAGAGAGAAGAGAGAAGAGGGAAGAGAGGAGAGAGGAGAGGAGAGAGAAGAGAGAAGAGAGAAGAGCGAAGAGGGAAGAGGGAAGAGAGAAGAGAGAGAGAGAGAGAGAGAGAGAGAGAGAGAGAGAGAGAGAGAGAGAGAGAGAGAGAGAGAGAGAGAGAGAATATAATAATATATATAATGCGAAATATGGATGAGTGGTTCCCTCTCCTCATTCTGCTTTTAACCAGTAAATACATTTTAACGTCCTGCAGCGGGTAATGTGTAATATTTTTAATTGGATCTCGCCCTCTCTTTCTCTCTCTCTCTCAGCCTCTACTAGCGTGTATGTGTATCTTTAGTTTGAGGAGAGGGAGAAACAAGTCCTCCCAACCCCTAAAAACAACCCCTAGAAGCCTTCTCACAGGCTCCCACGTTCGGAACATCCCTTGCGAGATGTGTGTGTGTGTGTGTGAGAGAGAGAGAGAGAGAGAGAGAGAGAGAGAGAGAGAGAGAGAGAGAGAGAGAGCGAGGGAGGGAGGAAAAAAGACTCGAAGCAGCTTGGCTGTTCTGGGAACTCGCAATTATTTTCACGTTCCTTGTGAATTGTTGCTCTGTGAATTATTATTTTTCTTTCATGAAGCTATCGTAATATCTCTCTCTCTCTCTCTCTCTCTCTCTCTCTCTCTCTCTCTCTCTCTCTCTTTCTCGCGAAGCGTCGTTTTCACGAGCTCATACTCACTTTTTGATTCACACTCTGACGTTTTTTTTTTTTGCCACTGGCTTAGCCATTATATCGTCCTGCCTCCTCTCACATTTTCCCTCAACTTCATTTCCTTTTCTTTCTCTCGCTAGATCTGCTTCTCTCCTATTTTCCGTAATGTTTTATCCGAGCCAACCCCCTCGGCCCCTCCACTCGTTCTGCTGTTTTTTTTTCGCCGCCTCCGGGCCAGCATTAGACCAACGAGCACCGACGAGACAGGAATTAAAAATGCCTGCGGATTACGGCAGGAGGGGCGGGGGGGGGGGGGGGGGGGGGGAGGGTTGAAATAGCGATGTGGAGAACACCGGAGCTTTTCTCCACGAACATTTGCAAAATGGTCGGAGAACTTTTGCCACGTTTTACGTCTTTTTTTTTCTTCTTGATACCAGTGCGAGAAGGGTCCCGAGAGTATTATTATTATTATTTTTTTTCAAAATTACAAACAGCCGCTGCAGAGCAAATTTGAGGAGGGATTTTTCTGCGGTTTTTCGTGATTTTCGTTACGCACGATCGTGGCGATTATGTTGGTCAGAGTAATTTTTAATTTCAGGACGAAACAGGTCCAAGAGCCCTGGAAGGGACGCTATAATCGTGGGAGTGGGATTGAGTTGAGATTTTTTTTAAATGTTTGGGGTTATGTTCAATTGGTATATTGCTATTGATTGTTATTATTATCAATATATAATAATATTTAATGTGATAATATATCTATAATAATAACAAATAATATTAATAGTTGTTGAAACTATTTTATATTATTATTGGTTTTATTATTTAATATTATAGAATGTGTGATATTATTATAACGAGATTATATATTGGGTGAAGTAAACAGTTCTGAGCGTTTTCCGCTAGATGTCTTTAGTGAGCCATATCTCACGATGTATAGCTATTTTCGCGATTTTTTTTTTTTTTTAGGATTTTATAAAAGATATGAATGTAATAGTTGTTGGGCTCGATAAATAAAGTCTTGAAATACATTTAAAAAAAATTTTGAATTCATTTTTATTCATTTTTAAGTACAAAAACTATAGTTTGACGTAACGCCTCAAAAATAGGTGGGCTAGGTAGCTCCATCACAACTCGGCAACGGCTTGTTTGAAACAAAAAAATCAAAGTCCATTAGATTCAATATGACACCAGCTACAAAATGACCCTTGGATATAAAGTTTTATCAAAAAATAAAAAAATGGCAAATAAAAAACGGAAAAAGTAAAAAAAGACGCGTTTTTTCGCAGTTTTTCGCAAAAAAAAAGAGTAAAAATAAAAATTTGTAAACCATCGAGGGTCATCTTGTTGCGAATCGTGTTTACAATATGTGGTTCAAATTTCAAGAGAATCGGTTTATTAGTTTTAGAGATACGATGGAGCTAGATTTTGAAAACGTTGTTTCGAGAAAAACGCGTTTGAAGTTTATACTATGAAAAACTCTTACCTAAACTCAATCGGCAATTCCTGCACCGTACAAAATCCCTTCTGATTGCTCATCATCGTCGATTTCTTCAAGTCTTGCTTGCTTTCGTTTGGTTCTGGTCTCTTTTCTGATCGGCCGACCCATCGCGCTCGGCCGATGGGTCGGCCGAGCGCGCTACACGCTCAGGCAGACGAAATGAGGTCCTGACGTTCAGGTAAAAAAAAAAAAAATACTTAGAGAGCTCGGATTTTCATAAAATTTTGACTTGTACTTTCGAAAACAGTAAAAAAATCGATTTTTTGAAATTTTCAAAGTGAACTGGCCCCTTAAAGGTGACTTTACGCTTCAAAAAAAGTTCTTTGACAGTTTTGCGTTTGGTGAAGCCAGCTGTGTGTTCCAGCGTTCCAAAATGGAGGTAAAAAAAAAGAGAAAATTCGATACATTTTTCAGTAGCACTACGACCAAGGTGAAAAGGCGGAGCAGGCGGCCAAAAAAAATTGTGCTGTTTATAGACCCAATACAGTATCGAATGCAACAGCAAAGCGGTGGTTCCAACGATTCCGTTCTGGTAATATGGACTTCGAAGATGAGGCACGCTCTGGTATGCCAATCGTCGAAAATGTGGATAAAATCATGGAAATCGTCGATTCGGACCGGCATGTGAGCACTTATTCCATTGCCCAGAAACTGAAGATTAGCCAGAAAACCGTTTGGAAGCATTTGCATAAGGCTGGTCTCAAGAAGAAGCTCGATGTATGGGTGCCACACGAATTGACGCAAAAGAACCTTTTGGACCGAATTGATGCCTGCGATTCTTTGCTGAAACGTAACGAAATCGAGCCATTTTTTAAGCGGATGGTGACTGACGATGAAAAATGGGTCACATACGAGAACAACAGCCGAAAAAGATCGTGGTCCAATCGCGGTGAGCCGGCCCAAACGATCGCCAAGCCCGGATTAACGGCCAAGAAGGTTTTGCTGTGTGTGTTGGTGGGATTGGAAGGCAATCATCCACTATGAGCTGCTCCCATCGGGCCAAACACTCCATTCGGACCTCTACTGTCAACAACTGACCAGATTGAAGCAGGCGATCGAACAGAAGCGGCCAGAATTGGCCAATAGGAAGGGTGTTGTGTTCAATCAAGACAACGCCAGGCCGCACACATATTTAACGATGCGCCAGAAGCTCCGAGAGCTTGGATGGGAGGTTCTATCGCACCCGCCGTATAGTCCAGACCTGGCACCAAGCGATTATCACCTTTTCAAGGATTTGCAAAATTTTCTTGATGGTACAAAACTCGCCTCAAGAGAGGCTTATGAAAATGAGCTGGTCAAGTTTTTTACCAATAGGGACGAGGACTTCTTCAATCGCGGAATTATGAAATTGCCTTCAAAATGGACAAAAGTTATCGAACAAAACGACGCATATTTGATCTAAATCGGATTATCATAACCATGTTAATTTCATCGTCGAAATAAAGATAATAATAATACCGTGTAATAATTAAATATTGCACCATATTATTATCAAGATCTGCTAAAATGGATTTTTGGTTCATAAAGTAGAAGAATGTCACCGAGTATAATATTATTATATTATATAATTATAATTACTTATAATATATAATTATATATAATTACAAAATATATACATATATGTAACATTTATATGTAATATTCTATATAATGATATATTACGTTTTATATATAATAATATCATATAATAATTGTTGTAATATTATAATTATAATTTAGCGTTATTATATTATATTATTATATAATAATAATATTGTATAATAATGTATTATATAATATCATATTATATACAGAGTCGACCATTTAACGTGACCACCCCAAATATCTCCGTTGCCTTTAGAGTGACGAAAAAAATGTCAGGAGGTAATTTGATTGATTTCGAAGGGCTGATACAGTGGTGAAAAATTCATTTTTCTCAAGGTCACAGTTTTTACGTTCTCAAGGTCATCAATGGTTTTTCAAATGGGAACATGTTTTTTTTTTATTAAGACGTTGTAGCTGATGTTCAGACGAATCCAACGACCTTGATATCATGACCTTGAAATGATTTTTCACCAAAATACACGTGTAAAAACGGGAAATCGTAATGACATTGACAATAAGAATATCCGTATAATGTAATTGAATTTTTTGGGCAGAAAATTTATTGTAACAAATGTTCGACGTGATGGCCATTAACCTGGACACATTTTTGAAGACGTCGGATGAACGATTCTTTTGACCTTGGAATAGTTTCTGCTGTGATAGCGGCGCAGGCTCTTGTAATTCGTTCTCGCATGTTTGTCGGCGACGTCGGCGTTTTGTGTGTGTGAGTTTTTTTAAAGCTTCGTACAATTTTTTTTCAAATGATGTTTTTATTAAAAAAAAAGAGACAATTTGAGAAATAGCGTGTAACGCGAAAACGACAAGAATTTAAGAAAAACCTCAAGATAGTAAAAAGTTGAATCGATTTTCGTTGAGTTTGCGAGAATTTTTTCAGATTTTTTTTTTGAAAATTTTTTTTCACCTATTTTTCGTAGAAAATCATACGATTTAATTACCGCAACTCGAGAAAAAAAAGTCGAAAAAAATCTGAAATAATTCTATTGCGTTTAGAATAGAAAAATAAATTTTTTTCCTCACTTGAAATTTTACTACAAACCCCTTAGTTCTCGAGTTACAGCAATTAAATCTTCCGATTTTTTACCGAAAATAGGTGAAAAAAAAATTCTAAAAAAAAATCTGAAAAAATTCTTGCAAACTCAACGAAAACCAATTCAACTTTTTACTATCTTGAGGTTGTCCTTGAATCCTTGTCGTTTTCGCATTACACGTTATTTTTCAAATTGTCTCTTATTTATTAAATAAAAATATATCTTTGGAAAAAAAATCGTACGAAGCTTTAAAAAAAACTCAATTGAAGCTTGAGCTTCCGCCTTTATGATTCCGTTCAAAGAAATACATAAAAAAAAATATTATCTGTAAACGCGGTGCACGAGAAAAGGAACAAAAAAAAGGCGAAAAATGGTCGTTTTCGAAAAAAGGATACTTGTTGTAAAAAAATAGTAAAAAATAAAAGAAAAGGAATTAAGATGAATTCTTCCCCTTCAAAATACCGTTTATTAAATTTATTTATATCAACTATCGGCGAAATGGCATAAAAAATCGTTTCGGAACTTTTTTAAATTTTTTTTCCCGGAAACTTTTAGACGGTAGTGTATTTTGTTTAAAAATTGCAACATACAGAATACGATGGGATTCATCAAGAATCGTAGAGGATTCGATTCGATTATGTGAGAATCCTTTAGACTTCAAATTGGATTTGTACATTGCATTCCAATGGGGAATACCAACAAGAATCCAATAGACGAGCATGACGTTTTAGTATTGGGATCCAAAGTGATGACCCGTTGGATCCCTATGAGGAAGTATAGGGACAAGTAACCGTGCAGAAATTTCTCGAGGACTCGCCAGATTCTATCAAGTCCCTATAGGAATTTCATAGGGACATTCTGAATGAAAATTCAGAATGTTCATAGCCTCCTCTCAACACTCGCAGGACCCATTTCTTTTGGAATGCACAAGCCCCCAGCAACCGTTGAACCTACCAAACCCCATTTGTCGAGTTCAGTGCCATGAAGAGGCCTCCCATTTGGTCCAGTGCAGTCTCTTTTAGTCCTCTCAAACCTTCTTAAGGGTTCGAGAGGATTAACAAACCACTCTACACGGAGAGAATTAAAAAGTAATTTTTGTCGTGAATTTCACGGTAAAAATTACCGTGATATATTTCAATGTGGTGACGAGTGAGAAAAGCATAATAATTCGTATGCGACAAGTTTTTTTTAACTCACGCTACAGAAAATTTCAAATACGTAGCTAAAATTTTACTATACAAGAAGGGTAGCGCGCACGATAATTTTTACCGAGAGCACAATACATTTTCCTATAACACTCATTAAATTTTATAATAAATCTTAAAATAACTGTTATAAAGACGATACTTTTTTATAGACATTTTTGAAAGGCATAAAATAATAAAATGCACAGTAAAATTTCGCTGATATTATATATTTTTTAAATTTATGTTTTGCGCATTTTGTTACGCATGAAAATTTACTAGAAAATCTGGTAAAATTTTCTATCTGAAGAAGAAATTTTATTTTATTTTCGTGAAAATCTGTCTTTTACTCAGTAATAATAAGCGAAGTTTCAGGGTTGTCATCTGGTTACCGTTACTGTACGGTAATTTTTAACATTTAATTCTCTCCGTGTAGCGGCAGAAAACAAGGCCTAACTTTGACAATTTCTTTTGGGAGTATGAAAAAAGGAATAGGATTTCTTTCGAGAGGCTTTATTTAACACATATTAAAGTGAAATTTTTTTTTTTATTATAATTTTCATAAAAAATGGCGGCGACAGAGCCCATCTTGAAAAACGTGTTTTTTTTTTACAAATAGCTTCACGGGAGGACGGTTTTCTCGTAAAGTATAAGACCTGGCACAAAAACCAAAAAAAGAAAAATATAATCTATATATAATTAGCTATGAGACTACATAGGGATTTTTTTTATCCAATTTTGAAAAAAATGGCGCACTTTGGAAGAAGTTAATTGATTTTTTGCCCAAAAAATAAGCAGTAAATTGTTTATAAAAAAAAAAGTTTATATCTAATCAAAAAACGGCTATGTACTCCCGGAGAGAATATAATTGTGAAGCTACTATCAAAATTTCAAATCGATCCATGCAAAGGTCTTCGAGTAATCCTTCCTCCCAGTTTGAAAAAAGTGGTTTTGAGAAAAACGCGTTTAAAGTTCTACGAGCACTCAGCGCGCGCTCCGAGGCGTTGCGGCAAAATCGATAATTGAAGCGTTTAAAAAAAAAAAATTCGCTATAGGACCAATTGCATATTGTTTTTGAGACCCCAAAGTATTTTTAAGCAAAAAAAACAACGATTTTTCCACAATCCTAGAGTGGTGTTATCCCTTAAGACCAGCAGTTTCAGTCAAACGTGCGTAACACAGGCCTCCTTAACCTACTTTCGATCTCAAGTCCGTTGCCTCGATCCCGTCTAACCTTCTTTGAGCCTAAATTCGATATCTCCTCCATCAACACACCATTGAGGCCTGATCCGTTCGATGACGAAATAAATACGTTTTCGCCGAATGGAGGGTCCGGAGGGTCTACAGTGCGCCTACAGTAGGCTGAATGGAGGGTCCAGAGGGTCCACAGTGCGCCTACAGTAGGCTGAAAGGGGTGCCAGTAGGTTCTGCGGGAAGGCTCGAAGTAGGTCCACCTGGACTTTCGCAGTTTCAGTTGCGCTCTGCATTGGCCTCCTTTGAGCGACAATGTCCAGTTTTTGCCATTCGGGAGGTTCATCGCCTTAAACTATTTTTCGCTCTGGTGTTTTGGGGTGAAAAAATTTCTGAAAATTCATAAAGATTCGGTACAGTCTGGGCAATAAAATTTATATTTACTAGCTTCCACCCGCGGCTTCATCCCCGTGGAATTTGGCCCATAGAAACTTCTTTAACAGTTGCACCCCTAATTAGGGGTTGTTTTAAAAAAATCCTAAAAATATGCATTTTATTATTTGTTTTGAAGAATATTTATACCGATTTTCAAGCTGATACACGCAAGGACCACAATTTTCCATACTAACTTTTACATCCAATTTCATCCTCTTGGAGGTTGACTTTCGAAAAATCCTTTCTTAATGCACCTCTACAGCCTTTAAGGAACATATCTTCCGAATTTCATTGAAATAGAAACGGGGAATTCGATTTTCCCATACAAGCTTCAACACCCCGTTGCACCCCTAATCAGGGGTTGTTTTAAAAAATCCTAAAATACTCGTTTTATTATTAGTTTTGAAGAATATATATATACCAAGTTTCAAGTTCATACACGCAAGGACCACAATTTTCCATACAAACTTTTACACCCCATTTCATCCCCTCAAGGCCGTCTTCTAGTCTAGAATTTTGAAAAAAATCGATTTTTTGCATATTTTCAATGTTTAGTATTTCAAGAATATACCCTCCAAAGGAAATTTGGAAATTCCAAATATTAACGGAGTTACAGCTGTAATGAGTGAGGTGGAAACTTAACCGGCGCTGCCGGATCGAATCGAACAATAGACGGTTCCGTCTATTGTTCGATCCACCGCTCTGAACTCCGAACTTCTCATCATCAAAAAACATCAAAAGACTTCAATTTTGAAGAAGAAGGAGTATTTTATGGACCAGGAATCGCCGATTAACGAAATGTAAGTATATGTGCCATTATATGACTTAGACTGCCTGAAACTGTACTCGAATCTTTAAACGCGTTTTTCTCGAAACTACTTTTTTCGAGACGGTTGACATGATATCTCAAGTTGTAATGAACCGATTTACTTGAAATTTTTTGTGGACCTTCTCTATACACCCCTCTATCGCCCCTACCAGATTTATCGCGAAATTTTGTTACTAATTATTTAAAAAAAATCAACAATCGTGAAAAAAAACGGCAAAAGATGACCTTTTTTTTAAACAGCCGCCATTTTGCGAATTTTTTTTTTTGCCTGAGGTAGGGGCTATAATGACATCCTTTCTAATTAAGAATCTATTTTTTTTTCAGATGACCAGGAGGGTTGGAATCATGTCAACCAGGAGGGGCCGTTTTTTTTTCCACCCCCACTTTACCAGCCTGCATCTACCAGAATTATGGATTTTTTTTTTCGCCAATTTTTTTATACAATGTCAAAGGATGAATAAATATGTGGTAAAAAGATAGATACGGAAATATTTTTTGTTTTTTTTTTTAATCGCATGTTGAAAAATCCCCAAATTTTGGCCCTCTAGACTAGAAGACGGCCTTAAGAGTTGATTTGCAAAAAAATCCTTTCTTAGTACACCTCTACACCTTGTGCGCAACACATCTTCCAAATTTCATGTTTTTATCTTCAGCGATTTAGACATGTGCCTTGTCTACATGTCAGTCAGTCAGTCCGTCACAAAACTCTTTTATCTTTTACCATGCAAACTTTGCTACGCCCTTTTCCCCTCAAGAATTGAATTTTCAATAATGCTGAAATTTCATTAATTGTATCTAGGAGCAGTTATACAAAGTTTCACGTAAATTTGACCCGATTTCTTCTATTTTCCATACAAACCTTGCCACCCCTTTGTTCCCATTAGGGATTCAGTTTCTTAAAACGCTGAAATACGTATTTCATTAATTGTGATAAGAAGCACGAATAGCAAATTTCAAGTAAATCCGACCAGATAAAAAAAAATTCCATACAAACTTTGCCACCCCTTTTGTCCGCTTAAGAGTTGAATTTCAAAAAATCCCTTCTTAAATGGTGTCTATTAATAAAGACAACATGCCCTCCAATTTTCATGTTTCTACATTTGGCGGATCAAGCTGGGCGATGATGAATCAGTCAGTCCGAACTATGCCTTTTGGAATATAATTTTATAGGTACTAAGGTACATTTTTAACGAAAAAAAAAATCGATTTTTGGAAAATCCTGGAGTGGCCTAAGGCCTTAAGGTATCACTGGATGGACCGTCGGGCAAAAAATTAATCCAAAATGGGCGAATCGTGGATTTACAAGTCTAAACAATGTCGTATATGTTTAGCCTTTCAAATAGCGAAATTTAATAACAAATTAATACTTAGAAATGTTAATTTTCCACTTTCAATAATAATTCAAGTCAAATTCGACGATATTGGCTTGTGCTTGACTGAGGTTTTGTCAGTGACTGTACATCCGTTTCAATTGTCCAACAATAAAAAATTCTTAATTTTTATTATTAATAATTATCCAAAAACTCAATATATGTTGAGTTTTTTAATTATTGCTATTAATTCATCGTTAAAAAACGCGATAATCCTCATTACTTTAATTAATCTCTCGACAATTACTCAGTCGATTTATTTGAAACTTAGGGTAATCAATCGCTTGGTCATAAATCTTGATGATATTATATTTTTCGAATTTACAGCGATTCAGTTAATTTTAATGGTTGCAAAACGTTAATGGTTGCAAAACTAATATTCCATTAGTTTTGCAACCATTAACGTCTGCATAAGCTGTTTTCCCATAAGCGACCGTGTTAAATTCATATGTTCATAACTACTAAATTATTTGGTGAAAAATTCTAAAATAATTCTATCGAGAACAAAAATTCGAAAATAATTCATGTATTATTATTCTATCGAGAAGAAAAATTCTCAAATAATTCATGTATTATTATTCTATCAAAATGAAAAATTCTAAAATAATTCATGTATTATTATTCTATCAAGAAGAAACATTCTCAAACAATTCCTGTATTATTATTCTATCAAAATGAAAAATTCTAAAATAATTCATGTATTATTATTCTATCAAGAACAAAATTCCTCAAATTTTCAAGAATTTTTGGAATTTTTTAATATCCATCCAGAACATCGTACAATATTATTCAAGAACTTTTAGATTCACCTTCTCTCTCGATTCACCTAAGGGGCCAGTCCACGTCGGAGCCACGAAAAAAGGCTATTTTCGCGATTTTTTTTTGAGGATTTTATAAAAGATATGAATAAAAAAGTTGTTGGGCTTGATAAATAAAGTCTTGAAATACATTTTAAAAAAATGTATTCATTTTTATTCATTCTTAAGTACAAAAACTATAGTTTGACGTAACGCCTCAAAAATAGGTGGGCTAGGTAGCTCCATCACAACTCGGCAAGGGCTTGTCTGAAACAAAAAAATCAAAGTCCATTAGATTCAGTATGACACCAGCTACAAAATGACCCTCGGATATAAAGTTATATCAAAAAATAAAAAAATAGCAGATGAAAAACGAAAAAAGTAAAAAAAACGCGTTTTTTTCGCAGTTTTTCGCAACAAAAAAAGAGTAAAAATCAAAATTTTAAAACCATCGAGGGTCATCTTGTTGCGAATCATGTTTACAATATGTAGTTCAAATTTCAAGAGACTCGGTTTATTAGTTTTAGAGATACGATGGAGCTAGATTTTGAAAACGTTGTTTCGAAAAAAACGCGTTTGAAGTTTATACTATGAAAAACTCTTAGCTAAACTCACTGGGCAATATTGACACAATATTTCTGAATTTATGTACTTTCGAAAACAATTTAAAAAAAATCGATTTTTTGAAATTTTCAAAGTGGACGGGCCCCTTAAAAAAAAGCTTCACATAAAATCGTAAAGCTCTTCTCCAAAAATCTTATTAAAACATACTGGCGCGATTTTAATTACGTGAATTTATATGAAAAAAAAAAATGAAAAAGAAATGTTTTATCTGACGAGATTCGAGCAACGAGAACGTAAGTTTTCCAAATTTACTCGTCAATGTCAAGCGCCCTTTGAGACATCCGGGGTCTTCCGATCGCCGAGATATTCGTATTTTTTTTTTTTTATCGCAACGATCGCTCACTTTGACGGCTGTCAAGCTTGCGAGGTGTTTCGAATCAAAATCTCGAGAATAAAAAAAAAATAAAAATAAAAAAAAACGAAGAATTATCCGCTCGTTTGTTTGGGCCTGCGGAGCCATCTGTGAGTGAATAAAAGGCCCAACGCACCAGGCCACAGCTTCGAGATATCAATCTACGACGAATCGACAAGCATCCCTCCTATCTCTTTTTCCCCCCTTATTTTTCTCTCTGTCTCACGATCGGCAAGGACTTTCGAAAAAAAAAAAAAATGACGTCTCATTCCTCCCCGCAAGATGTCCGTCGATAGGAATCTCCGGGACCGGAAGTGCCTGCAAAAGGGTTCTCGAATTGCGTCAAGGGGTTGCGTTCTTTCCTCGCGATCTGCTGATCGTGTTTGTTTTTTTACCGATCGTCGGACGATAAAAAATGAACGCGGAGGGAAAAATCATCGCGGTTAACCTTCGGAAGGGCTGTCCCATCCGTCCACCCCTTGCGCCGCGTCGGAATGGCGCTCGTTTCACTACATGATTTTTCGTTCAATTGCTTATACACGGGATTAGCAACAACAAAAAAAAACTTGTCTGAATGTGAAAAAAATAATGCTCGAAAATTATTGTTTTTTATGGCAAGGAGTTTCGAAAGGGCTGATTTCTCGATGGGAGAAGGGCTCGAAGGGACGTCAGTGTAAAATCATTCTCAAGCAATGCATTTGTAACAATTATTAATATTTTTTGATTTTATGCTTGAGTAAGAGGCGCGCTGCTTTTCGTTTGTTTGGGTTTGTTTGGGTTTCCCTAGGAACGTCCATTAATTACGTGACGTGTTTTTTCTTTTATTTGGATTCGCCCCCCCCCCCCCCCCCCCCCCTCCTAGTGATATTTGGTGAGATGTGGACGCACACCCCCTCCTCCCCCGCACGTGAAATTTTCCCATAATTTTTTTATTACATTTGTTCGGTATGTTCATGTTTTTTTTTTCTTCGTGCCGCTAATGAAGACTTACCGATAGAGTGTTCTATCAAATACATTTTTTTTTCGGTGAAAGAAGAAGAGGAGAAAAATGATACTACGTTTAAGGTGCACTTTGATGGCTTTAATTTAGTGTTATTTGGTTTAAAAAAAAAATAGGGTAGGGTAGGGCAGTGCTCTGATACCATCCATGGGCAACTTGACTCCAAAGAAAATATTAAAATGAACAGAAAAATATTTCATGAAAATCAATGGGGAAGATAATGGAGCAATAACAATTAATGCCTAAAATAGAATAAAAAGATTCATAAGAATATTTGATTATTTTTATTTCATACTGTTAATATGGACACGTGTCTATCCGTATTTTCAAACCAGTCTGGAAATATCGAAATCGCACGAGTTAAAAAAAAATGATTACAAAGGATATACAGTACTGGACAAAAAAAAAGTACGCACTAGTCGAAATTTCTTGCCGCACTAAAATTTACATAGCGGACTGAAAAATAAAGAATTTCCCAAAAAAAAATCCTTAATTCGATGACGCCTTTTTTTCAGAAACTTCTTTTTTTAGCTAAAAATGCAATACTAGGGAGAAAAAAAATCGTACGAGACTTTCTAAAAAATGAAAATGTCGGTTTTGATATTCCTTTTGAATTTCCTATTCTAAAAACCGAGGAAAAAATTTTCCACAAACTTTGCAGTTAATTTTCGACGGCCAAAAAATAGCCGAAAAATAGCCACGTTCAAAAGTGCGCACCGGGGCGAAAAAAAATCGTAGAGAATTTTCTAAAAAAGCAAAATAAAGGTAAACTTGTCCTCTTTTAAACGCCACTTGGGAGACTCAATTACCTTTATTTTTGAGTCCGCTATGTAAATTTTAGTGCGGTAAGAAATTTCGACTAGTACGTACTTTTTTTTTGGCCAGTACTGTATATACTTGATAAGTCTGATTGTTACCAAATATAATAAAGCAATTACAATGGAGTTAATATTCTTGTTTTCTTTAAATATTTTTCCTTCGTGAATGATTTAAGCCTCAGGGTGTCCATATTTGCACTACGTACTTTACAAAATGTTACAATAGTATATTTTCTGAATTACAAAGTTCACGTGAGATTTTTTATTGAGCCCTGTCCCCCTGCCCCCAAATGCGATTTGGTGAGATTTTGACAGACCCTTCCCTCCTATTTGGAGCTCATGTAATTAATGGACGTCCCCCTAAATTATTATTTTTTAATCTATTCAAAATAATACCGTTTCTAATTACATTTTTCATTGAAAAAAAGCTTCGTCGTAAATCTTCCGCGGTTAGACATACATTTATTTTCTTTATTGTAATTTATTTTGTTTTAAATAATAATTAATTTCGAAATCCAAAATGGAAACGCTGAATTATATTTCGCGAGATATCGGTTCATTTGGGACAAGGACTGTGGTGATTTTTCAAAGATGAAGGAACAAACTAAAAGGAAAATATTTCGAGTCTAAAAAACAATCAATAATTCATGTTTTAAGGCCTTAGGCCACCCTAGGATTTTCCAAAAATCCTTTTTTTTGGGTAAAAAAGTACCTTAGTACGTATAAAATTATATTCCAAAAGATTATGGGTGTGAAAAATCTCGAAGTGCTCGATTTTCGAATTCTAGCGCAACCCCTCTTGATTCATGTCTTGACTTTCTACTAACTTTAAATGCGTTTATCTCAAAACTATATTTTTCAAGTCGGCCGGACTCATAACTCAAACAAATTTCAACCGATTCACTTGAAATTTTACACGGAGAAAATTAAATTGTTAAAAATTAGCGTGCAGTAACGGTAATCAGATGACAACCCTGAAACTTCGCTTATTATTGCTGAGTAAAACACAGATTTTCACGAAAATAAAATAAAATTTCTTCCTCAGATAGAAAATTTTACCAGATTTTCTAGTAATTTTTCATGTGTAACAAAATACGCAAAACTTAAATTTAAAAAATATATAATATCAGCGAAATTTTACTGTGCATTTTATTATTTTATGTCTATCAAAAATGTCTATAAAAAAGTATCGTCTTTATAACAGTTATTTTAAGATTTATTATAAAATTTAATGAGTGTTATAGGAAAATGTATTGTGCTCTCGGTAAAAATTATCGTGCGCGCTAACCTTCTTGTATAGTAAAATTTTAGCTACGTATGTGAAATTTTCTGTAACGTGAGTTAAAAAAAAACTTGTCGCATACGAATTATTATGCTTTTCTCACTTGTCACCGCATTGAAATATATCGCGGTAATTTTTACCGTGAAATTCACGACAAAAATTACTTTTTAATTCTCTCCGTGTAACTGTACATTTAGAATTACATTTTCTGAGGCACTACGTAGAATTTTTTAAAATTATATTGCATAGTTTCTTTTTTATAAAGAATTTTCTGACGATTTTCTCATGGCAATTTATACTTTTCGTTTTAGAAATGCGCCATTTTGACAAGAAACAATATATCAAAAAAATCCTACGTACTTCTATAGCTATTCTTATATATAATCGAAAAAACTTTAGTGTCTCATCATAACTCAAAAATTTTAGGAGCTGCTGGTCCGACTGTTGACCTTCCAGAAATAAAGGCGTCATCGGAAAAAAGCTGCACAGTCGCCATTTTGACATGTATCGCTGTGAAAAAATAATTTTGTATAGTCAATTACATGTATAATAAAACTTCTATTTTGTAATTCCGATTTGTTTTATGGTTTCGCTGAAAAAAAAACACAAAATATGCTCTTTTTTTGCCTCTAGAGTGGCCTAAGGCCTTAAGATATTACTGGATGAATGTTAAAAAAATCGCCAAAATTCTTGAAAATTAAAAGAAATCATAGTTCTTTATAGAATAATAATACATGAATTATTTGAGATTTTTTCACTAAATAATTTAGTAGTTATAAACATATGAATTTAAGGGTCCAGTCCACTTTGGAGCCACGAAAAAAAGGCTATTTTCGCGATTTTTTTTGAGGATTTTATAAAAGATATGAATATAAAAGTTGTTGGGCTTGATAAATAAAGTCTTGAAATACATTAAAAAAAAATTTTTAATTCATTTTTATTCATTTTTAAGTACAAAAACTATAGTTTAACGTAATGCCTCAAAAATAGGTGGGCTAGGTAGCTCCATCACAACTCGGCAACGGCTTGTCTGAAACAAAAAAATCAAAGTCCATTAGATTCAGTATGACACCAGCTACAAAATGACCCTCGGATATAAAGTTTTATCAAAAAATAAAAAAATGGCAGATGAAAAACGAAAAAAGTAAAAAAAAACACGTTTTTTTCGCAGTTTTTCGCAAAAAAAAGAGTAAAAATCAAAATTTTAAAACCATCGAGGGTCATCTTGTTGCGAATCATGTTTACAATATGTGGTTCAAATTTCAAAAGAATCGGTTTATTAGTTTTAGAGATACGATGGAGCTAGATTTTGAAAACGTTGTTTCGAGAAAAACGCGTTTGAAGTTCCAGAAAAACTCTATCGGCAATATTGACACAATATTTTTGAATGTATGTACTTTCGAAAACAGTAAAAAAAAATCGATTTTTTGAAATTTTCAAAGTGGACTGGCCCCTTAACACAGTCGCTGATGGGAAAACAGCTTCTGCAGACGTTAATGGTTGCAAAACGAATGGAACTAAATCGCCGTAAATTCGTAAATTATATCATCAACATTTAGGATCAAGCGATTGATTATGCCAAGTTTCAAATAAATCGATTAATTGTCGAGAAATTAATGAAAGTAATGAGGATTATCGCAATTTTTAACGATAAATTAATCAGCAATCATTGGAAAACTCAATATATATTGAATTTTTGCGTAATTATTGATAATAATAAGATGATCTGAACGTGTTAATGAAATGTAAAAATTGAGAATCTTTTGTTGTTGGACAATTAAAACAGATGTACAGTCACTGACAAAACCTCAGTCAAGTACACGCCAATATCGTCCAAATTGACTTAAATTATTATTAAAAGTAGAAAATTAACATTTCTAAGTGTTAATTTATTATTAAATCAGCTATTTTTTAGGCTAAGCACGTACGACAGGCTCTAGACTTGTAAATCCACGATTCGCCCATTTTGGACTAACTTTTTGCCCGACGGTCCATCCAGTAATACCTTAAGCCAGACGCGAGTTTTTAAAAATATTTATTTCTAGAGGTACAAAAAATAGTGGAAGGACAATTTAACGAATGATTGCTATATTGAAAACTGAAAATATCACTATAAATATTAAACTATTAATTGTTACTATGGTAATTATTAATTAACAGCACCTTGGCGCTCGGAAAAATAAGTATAAATAATTTCAAATAATTTTTACGCTACTATAAAATATATAAAACAATTTGGTTATTTTTCACAAATACATTATGCTTTTACGAACGAATTAAAAGAAACGAAAAATTAAAAAAAAAGAATATTATTGATAATAATAAGATGATCTGAACGTATTGATTCAATTAAAAAATTGAGACATTTTTTGTTGTTGGACAGTTGAAACAGATGTACAGTCATTGAGAAAACCTCAGTCAAGTACACGCCAATATCGTCGAATTTGACTTCAATTATTATTAAAAGTAGAAAATTAACATTTCTAAGGGTTCATTTATTGTTAAATTAGCTATTTTTAAGGAAAAAGATGTACGACATGATTTAGACTTGTAAATCCACGATTCGCCCATTTTGAACTAACTTTTTGTCCGTCGGTCTATCGAGTAATACCATAACCATTAACCCTTTCCATTACGTCAAAATCAAATTTTTTTTGGCCCAATAAAGTAGAAACCTCCCTTAAATAATGTCTACTCTGAAGTTATATATTTTTATATTTCTTACACTTTTTTTCAAC
>OZ010724.1:1473688-1508601 GCA_963932345.1 Ophion ventricosus
TCGTGATAATCTCTATGACATTATAACGAGAAGCACATATTTTTCATTTCTTTTCATATCATAGTATTATTATTATTATTTTCGTAATTTAATATTATTATGTTTTTCGTAGTTTAATATTTTTCTTATTTTTACATAATTTAATATTGTTATTATTTTTTCGTAGATTTAATTTGTAATTTAATAATAGTTATCTACTAAATTCGTAATTTAATAGATGACCCATTTTCATTAATATTAAGATTAGTGCTCCATCTGGAAGATTTATTTCGCGCATTTTACGAACGGCCCCATCGATCAAAAAGAGTCACGAAGAATTCGAAAGCAAACAGAATCCGTAATTTTTTACGATGTGTAAAAAATTAAAAAGCAATAGTTTGTCTTATTTTTATTACGGATATGATTAATTGATATGATCGATTAATCAGATCAAGAAGTTCGAAAGAACAATTGCACTTCTGATATTTTATGACATTGCAGTAATTTCTGTTGCCGATGAATTTGGGGTAAAGCGGAGCGCTCCGGCTTACCGATAATCGGTAAGCAAGAACCCGAGTCTACCGAAGACTCGTGTTCCCATACAAGCTGACCATTTTTCAATATACTTTTTTTTTAACTCAATAAAAAGTATTATTAGCCTTGGAGGTGAAAGTTAATTTTATATCGCGCTAAATGCAGCGCAGGGTCGGTAATGAATCGACGATCGATAATGACGAGACCTTTAAGACCTACAGTCGATAAGCTATCTAATGTGGGAAAGTGCGCTTTCTAGCCTTACCAACTGTTGATAAATCTAGGCCTTTCGTTCAGTTGTTTCGTAAGCTCGCCACGTACGTTCTCCCGAGCGCTGCTAAATTTTCCCCGGATGTATCCTACCCCTACGTTCAAGTTGAATTCGACATTGACCGTCGAAGCGTTCGGTCGACGGCGCAACCACACACCAAACATTAAAAAAAAATAAAAAATAAAAAAAAATAAACTACCTCGATTACGGCAAAAATGCCATACACGCGAAGTCTTTCCTGGCGTTTACGGCGCCGAGGCGATGACATCTCGAACGTGGTGTTTTAATAATTCTGCGAGGCTGCCGAGTGTGTGCGTGTGAAAAATGAGCATATCACAGGACAGCGGAGCTGTCATAGTGTGCAGGGAGGTATTCGACGAGGCCTCCCATCCCTCAAACGAAGGTAAACTCTCAAGCCCCTCGATTAATAAAACTTCAATATGATTTTTGGAAATTCTCAAATTTCCTAAATACGAATATTTTTTTTAAAAAATTCAAAAATGTTAAATTCTCGAAAATCGATCAACCAAAAATTATCATCCCTTGTGCACATTGGAAATGTACCGAATTGATCATTCTTTGGAATAAGGCCATTTTTTTTCATAAGTTCATTATTTTTTTAAATAATTTTTAAAAAATTCACAATTTTTTTTTCTTTTTTTCCAAAAAACGCAAATCGTTGTGGAATGAAGTGCGAATTATTGCCGATTGCGTAATCGAGGGTAACACATGACCTTACATCTTCAAAAAAAAACAAAAGAAAAACATTCCTCCAGAATAATATAAATAAAATAAACGATAAATAAAAAAATGCTAAATATTCCAACCCTTGAAAATCCTCAACCAAACTCCGAATTTCCCTCATCGCGAAGACCACGTCCAAGTGTCAATAAAAAATGTTTATCCTCGAAGAAAAAATTCAGCAAATTTGCAACCTCATAAAAAAAAGTCTCACCGAATTTTCCCCACAATCCTTCAACTTTTTCCCACCCTCTCGCGACTTTTGCCGCGATCTTTGTCATCCGGACTTGGAAAAAAAAAAAAAAAAACAAAATACATAAATAAAAAGAAAAAAAAATGCTCAACCCTTGGCGTTGAGCTTTTCTTGTTTATTTACACGGGAGGGTCGGCTATGGAGGGAGGCCGTGTCGAGGCCTCTGTAGCTCGCTCTGGTGCTCACCAGGGAAAATCAATAGGGACCGCAGTGCGGCGAAAATTTTGTCGCGTCTGTCCTTCACTCTTTTTTTTCCTCCCTTAATGCAACGTCAACCTAGTAATTTTTTAATTTATGCAAAAAAAAAAAATGCAGCACAGAACGAAGGTAAAATAGTCCTGTGGATGTTTAAATGTGATTTTATTTTAATATTTAGTTTTATTTTCGGCGAGTGTTGTTGGAGTGTGACAGGTAGGGGAACAGGAAGAAGAATTTTCTGGGGGTCTCTCGTACTCGGTCGGTTGAAACTTTATCGACTCCAGACAGCTGCTCTCATATATATATATATATATATATATATATATATATATATATGTAGAGTTTGCTGCACCCCCCGCATAACGCACACGCTCGCAACACCTGTCAATGGAGCGTTGATGGAATTTTTAATTTCCAGCTCAGAGCCAAACCCTTCGGACTGCCTTTTTATTTTTCTTTTTTTTTTTTCATCACAATTTTTCGTCTCTCAGTTTTCGTTTTTTTTTTTTAATTTCTTCATTTTTTTTTCCTCGCGTTGTCGCTTCCCATTAAGGTGGCACTCGAGACTGGAGACGAGGGACGCCTGAATTATTTCGCGAGAGTAGCGTTGACGGGTCAAGTGACCCTTGAGGGAGGATCGAGTGACGTGGTTTTTTGTTTTTTTCGTCGATGCGATGAAAATGTTGGTATTTCTTTTTTTGCTCGGGTTGTATTACTTCATACCGGTTGAAAATTGGGTCGCTGTAAAATTACTCTCGTATCTTGTGTGTGTGTGTGCGTGTGTTTTTTTTTTTTTTTTTTTAATATCGTGGTATCTTAAGGGTCAATAATTTTTCCGCCGCAGGGTTTGTTCTATTTTTTCCCCTCATAAGAGGGACGGTCTATAAATATGGGCTTCGATCTTCTGGCCGAGGAAAATAATTATTATTGAAACGTGGCAAAGGTCGCTAAGGCACTGTAGTAATTTTCAAGGTGCGAAGGTTGGAAGGAATTCAGGTCATCCGGGGGTCTTGAAGGTATTAATGAATGGATATCGAAAAATGGTGAAAATTCTTGAAAATTTGAGGAATTATAGTTCTTGATAGAACAATAGTACATGAATTATTTTATAATTTTTCACTAAATAATTTACTTGTTATAAATATATGAATTTAATCGTAAATGAATGAATCGTAAATCGCTGTAAATTCGAAAAATATTATATCATTAAGATTTAGAATCAAGCGATTTATTATGCTAAGTTTCAAATAAATCGACTGCATAATTGTCGAGAAATTAATTAACTAGTATCTAGTCGAGAACTTTCGGAAAATCGAAAAAAATTTATTTCATTTTTCAACGTCTTATAGCGTCGAGAATCACGTCCTAAAATTTTGTGACGAAAATCTTAATAGAAAAAAGTTATTCAAGTCCAAAACTTTAAACGCGTTTTTCAGGAAATCACTTTTTTTCAACTGGCGGACTTTGGTTTTTCAGGAAATCACTTTTCTTTAACTGGCACTTTTTTTCAACCTCCGCAACCCCTCGATCGATTTTGATGAAACTTTGTACGATTCTTTATTAAGGTATTTTGTATGGTAATTCGCCACATTTTTGGAAAAAAAATTATAAAATAAAAATTTACATGACGCAAACGGTGCAAAAATAGGTCGATTTTCGTACAATGTTTTTCAAATAGCCGCCATTTTTTTTTTATTATCGATTTTTGGCAAACGGTGGTGAATTACCACGTGGCAAACCTTCCTCTTTAAAATGTCGTTTCGTATTTTTGTTTCGGACGTGCCAATCCGGAGATTGTTTGTCCGCCATGGGAACACTTTTTTTTTTGAGGACTCGACTTTGGCGCCCTCTGAAAATTGGACAAAAAACGCTGGACGAAGTAAACAATTTTTATTCTATTCTATAAGGATAACACTATGTCCTCGAAAAAGTTTTATTGTTATATCTAATAAAGAAGCTGAGAAAACAGTTTTCGAAAATAAGCTTGTTTTTCGCTCTGTAGACTAGACACCAACCTTGAGGCCTCAGGCCACTCTAGAAGCCAAAAAGGGCATGTTTTGTGATTTTTTTTTCAGCGAAACCGTAAAATAAATCGGAATTACAAAATAGGGGTTTTGTTATACACGTAATTGACTATGAAAAATTATTTTTTCACAGCTATAAATGGCAAATTGGCGACTGTGCAGCATTTTTCCGATGACGCCTTTATTTCTGGAAGGTCAATGGCCGGGCCAAGAGCTCCTATAATTTTTGAGTTATGATGAGGCACTCAATTTTTCTCGATTATATATAAGAATAGCTATAGAAGTACGTAGGATTTTTTTTTATATTGTTTTTTGTCAAAATGGCGCATTTCTAAAAGAAAAATTATAAAATGCCATGAGAAAATCGTCAGAAAATTCTTTATAAAAAAGGAACTATGCAATATAATAAAAAAAATCCTACGTAGTGCCTCAGAAAATGTAACTCTACATATACAGTTAAAATTTCAAGTTAATTGGTTGAAATTTATTTGATTTATGAGTCCGGCTGACTTGAAAAGTGTAGTTTTGAGATAAACGCGTTTAAAGTTAAGGGGCCAGTCCACTTTGGAGCCACGAAAAAAGGCTATTTTCGCGATTTTTTTTTTGAGGATTTTATAAAAGATATGAATATAAAAGTTGTTGGGCTTGATAAATAAAGTCTTGGAATACATAAAAAAAAATTTTATTCATTTTTATTCATTTTTAAGTACAAAAACTATAGTTTAACGTAACGCTTCAAAAATAGGTGGGCTAGGTAGCTCCATCACAACTCGGCAACGGCGTGTCTGAAACAAAAAAATCAAAGTCCATTAGATTCAGTATGACACCAGCTACAAAATGACCCTCGGATATAAAGTTTTATCAAAAAATAAAAAAATGGCAGATGAAAAACGAAAAAAGTAAAAAAAAACGCGTTTTTTTCGCAGTTTTTCGCAAAAAAAAAGAGTAAAAATAAAAATTTTAAAACCATCGAGGGTCATCTTGTTGCGAATCATGTTTACAATATGCGGTTCAAATTTCAAGAGAATCGGTTTATTGGTTTTAGAGATACGATGGAGCTAAATTTTGAAAACGTTGTTTCGAGAAAAACGCGTTTGAAGTTTATACTATGAAAAACTCTTACCTAAACTCAAGCGGCAATATTGACACGATATTGACACAATATTTCTGAATGTATGTACTTTCGAAAACAGTAAAAAAAAATCGATTTTTTGAAATTTTCAAAGTGGACTGGCCCCTTAATAGAAAGTCACGACATGAATCAAGAGGGGTTGCGCTAGAATTCGAAAATCAAGTACTCAGCGATTTTTCACAGCCATAATCTTTTAGAATATAATTTTATAGGCACTAAGGTACATTCTTAACAACAAAAAAAATCGATTTTTGGAAAATCCTAGTGTGGCCTAAGGCCTTACAGTAATGAAGCGTATCGCCTTTTTTAACGATGAATTAATAGCAATCATTGTAAAACTCAATATATATTGAGTTTTTGGGTAATTATCGATAATAATATGTTCTGAACGTATCAATTAAATTGAAAAATTGAGATTTTTTTTTTGTTGGACAGTTGAAACAGATGTACAGTCACTGACAAGACCTCAGTCAAACACACGCCAATATCGTCGAAATTGACTTCACTTATTATTAAAAATGGAAAATTAACATTTCTAAGTGTTAATTTATGATTAAATTAGCAATTTGTAAAGCTGAATATGTACGACATGATCTAGACTTGTAAATCCAAAATTCACCCATTTTGGTCTAACCTTTTGCCCGACGGTTCGTCCAATAATCCGTCAAGTCAGACGCGGTTTTTTTTTTAAATTTATTTCTAGAGGTACAAGACATACGGGAAAGACAATAATCAATTATTGCTGTATTGAAAACCGATAATATTACTATAAATATTACACTGTTAATTGTTATTATGATAAATATTAAGGTGTTATTAAATAATACATATTAAATAATACAACATCTGACCTATATTTTCCTAAATTTTCATTGAAAAATATTAATAAATAAGCCGTTGGCAGCAAATCTCCCCAGGCGCCTCGAAAAAAAGTTGTTTTACGGTTTACGCTATAACTCGTCACTCGATCATCTGAAACAAAAAAATCAAAATGCGTTTATTAGGTGAGATGTTTCTCGAGGTAACGCTGCTGAGTTTTTTTTTATAATTATTTTTTATCTTACAATAAAAAATTTGCCGATTTTTTTAGCGAAAATCGCGTTTTTGACTTTCATGTGCAACCGATAATGAAAAAATCGATAAAGAAAAAAAAATCGGGAGCATTACCTCGAGAAACATCTCACATAATAAACGCATTTTGGATTTTTCGTTTCAGATGATCCAGTGACGAGTTATAGCGTACACCGCAAAACAGCTTTTTTTTCGAAACGTCTGCGGAGATTTGCTGCCAACGGCTTATTTATCAATATTTTGCAATGAAAATATAGAAAAATATAGTTCAGATGTTGTATTATTATATGGAAATTAATTAAATAAACCAGCATTACCTATATCGTCTAAAAAAAATCCTGAAAATATGCTTTTTTTCACCGAATTAACCTTACCCCACCCTTAAGCTATTACTTGTGATATAATTTCGAATGAATCAATGAATATATTTGCAGCGCAAATATCGTCACTAACATTGACAGTTGTGGAAGAAAATTGTAAAATTACACCGCGATATAAATATAATGTGAAAAAAAATGTTTGCACATTATCTGGAAGAAGAAATATTGTACAGCCGCGAGATATTTTAGTTTTATCTAGTCACTACCCAATTTTCTGTATCCAGTCACTAGACGACGAAAGCGTTACAAGGCTGGACAGTTACTAGCTCAGGGCTAGACGGTCAGGAGTTGTATTTTCTACTCGGTTACTAGCACGTAACTCAGACGGGCTAGCACATTTTCTACTCAGGTACGGTTCCACTGTTTCGGTGGATATCCGCCACTGATCAGGCGTACCTTACTACGGTATTCCGGACAGCAGCTTGATAGCGGCCTGATCCGGCAGCCTGAAGACTGAAGCGGCAGTCTTCAGGCTGCCGGATCACAATTTTTAGTCGGAGGAGAACATTTTTCTTTACCGGCCACAATAACAGCGTTCCTACTTAATATATATGAATAAAAAAAATTGTCAATGTACCTCAATAATTATACTTTTAAATAAAATAAATTTGGATGAAATTGGGTAAATAGTTTTTGAGATAATAATTCTCAAAATTCACCTATTTTTTTCGCCCTATACTCGGATGTGCCGCCTTAAACAATCTATCCGCCGGTAATGCAGACGAATAAATTCCTCGCCTCGTCGTCTATTTGCAGAGGTGCTCGACTATGCGAGGCGCGTTGGCATCGATCCGGAAACGGAGCCTCATCTGCTCGACCTCGCGCGTGAGGGCCTCATGGCCCCACTGCCGAAAGGTTGGACCCCTTGCTTCAACGAGGCGTTCGGCAATTGGTACTATTATCATGCTGCGACGAAAACCACCACCTGGGAGCATCCGCTCGATGCGAAAAATCGAGCCCTCGTCGAAAGGGCCAGAGCCAATGGGGGAATTCGTCAGCAGAGCCTCGGTACGAAGTAAATCATTTATTCGAGATTGACCGATAAGTTTCGATTTAAAAAAAACCTATATGTATACATAATAATTATAATGATTTAATAATGAAATGATAGTTATAAACCTCATTTGAGAAATTAAAATTAAACTTTTTGCCCGACGGTCCATCCAGTAGTACCTTAAAGTTTCGAACTACAAAAACTCAATGATGTCAGTGACTTACCGGCACATCAGAGATTCCAGGGCGTATTCTTGGAATGTTTAATTAACATTTTACGTAAAAAAAAGTTTTTTTTTAGACCGCTACATGTATTTCCCCCCTTAATTGATACACGAACCTAAATGTTATTACGAGCGGATCGACTTACCGATGAGTAGTCAGGGACTGTATTTTTTCCCTTGTCGAATTTCAAGCTACTTTTTGGCCTGTGACATCAAAGGGAAGGCTGGGCTCTAGAGTGCTCGTGGCTCCCTCTCAATGCACCCTCTCTTCTCGTCCTCTTTCTTTTGCCGCTTCGAGTATCATCGAATCTCTCCCTCTCTCTCTCTCTTCCTCTCTTTCTCTCTCTCTCTCTCTTTCTCTCTCTGTCTCTCTCGCTCTCTCCCTCCCTCTCTCTCTCTCTCTCTCTCTCTCTCTCTCTCTCTCTCTCTCTGTATCCCGAGGCTCAAGATGCTCGTAACATTAGCATCGTGTGTGGAAGTGGCAAAAAAGCATATCAAAATGTTTACGCTCAGATGAGGACTCGAAGACAACAGCGAAGGAATTGGAATCTCACGAGGAGGCGACCCTACCGAAGGAGACGAAGATGACGCTCGCAGTGACGAAGATACCGACGAAATTGGCACCACTTAGAAAATCATCGATGGACTCGATCATTCGTACGAAGAAGGATACGAGCACCGATCGTTTGCATCGACGAGTCTCGATCGAAGCTTCGAGATCGGACAATCCAAGCAGCAGTCTAATGACGGATCGCGCCTCGCGTGACTACACGAAGGTTCTTTTTCAAGATCCGAAATTTTACGAGACTCCACAACTGATCAACAGCCCCGAGAGAGAATCGAGGCTCAAGGAGATTGTCAAAAGATCGGAATCCATGAGCCCCAGATACGAAAAAGACTGGGAACAATTGTCGAGTAAGTTCACAAGCGAGGAAAATGTTATCGACATCGACAAACTGAGCGTAAGCTCGTTCACGAGATCGGAGACAAGATCGAGCAGCGAAAAATTCGACAAGGAGAAACATCCGAGAAACTTGAGCCAGCAGAAGGAGCTCACACTGAGCGGTGGTGGCTCGATGTTCTTGAAGAGCAACAGGAGTCGCGAGGCGACACCTTGTCAAGAGTCCGGTAGAATTGAGGATTTTCAACGAGCCTCAGGCGCCTCAAGTACCAACGATAACGCGGCGAATATTCCCGGTGAGAGGCCCAAATCGATTCTACGCGAGAAACCAGCTGAAGTAGGTGAGTGAAACGCAAAAGGAAACGTCCGGACCTCGATTAACAGCTAGAGCGCGAAATTCCGAAGCGAAAAGTTCTCACTCGTGTTTTTCTTCGTTGCACCGTTCGTTCGATATCAATGAATCAGTGACAACCAATAAGATACGCCGGGTGACTCGGGGAGTGGGGTTTGCCTCGTGAAGCGTGGGGAGCTCGCTCGACCATATAAACTGCGCAGCCTACGTTGTCCACGCCCCATTCACTTTGGTTCTACTTTCCGGCACACCGCATTGGCTGTCACTAATTAATTAATACCCAGTGAACGATGCATCGGAGAGAAAAACCCGCGGGGACTTATCGCTTCACAATTCTCCGATCTACCTATCCTCAAAAGCGCGACGACTAATGCCAAACTTCTAGAATGTCAGTAAAGAATGAGATTCATGAATGAGCTTGTTAACATTTCTTCGAAATTCAATTACGAGTCGATGCATTACAGAAGAGCGGCCAACCGACGAGGAACGGAAGAGCGTCCGTTTCGATTTGGAGAAAGGTCCCGACGACATCAAATTCACCTTCACGAGTTTCGACGACGATGAGAACGCAACGAATTCGGAATCCGAGTCCGTTGGTTTGGTTGGCAGCGGTGTGAGAAAAGGCGAGTACTTCAACCCGAGTCTTCGAAGGATCCATTCGCAGCCCCGGATTAATCCAATCGCGGGTAAACGTGCCGCGAACGCTTGGTTGATGGATCTGGACTCGTTGGTTCGCGAATGCGATCAGCGTGAAAAGACTGACCTCGAGGACGAATCCAAGGCCACAGAGGAGGCTGATAATATCGAAGGCAAGGAAAGAGACTCAGAGGAGGTTAAGTTTCACATAGAATCCGAACCGGAAGATGGGACCAGTATCCACGAAGATGAGGACAGAGAAAAGGAGGTCAAAGAGGAAAAGGACACTAAGGACAACGAGAAAGACGTGGAAAAGGCGAAGGAAACTTCAGATAAGAGTTCCGAGGCTACAGCATCGAAGCCAAAGATCATAGGCCGTAGATTCCAAGTGGAGAACGTCTCAGAGAAGGAACACCTGAGCCAATTAACGAGAGAGGAGTCGAATGATCTTGACGGTGATTATCTGCCGAAGAACAAATTTGGCAAAGTTCGCAACATCGATCTCTTCTCGAGGAGCGAGACCGACAGCAAGAGCAGTCTCCAAGGTGATACAAAGTCGAGTATCCTCGAAGACATAAGGCGCAACAAGGAGGTGATGCTGGAAAACATGAAGCGCACGGATCAGCGTGCGAAGCGTGACAAGCAGCTTGAACGTGACAAAGTGTACCATATGATGAAGCTCCGACAGGATCTAGAGACGGTCAATCAGGAACAACGAGCGCGCACCTCAAGATCCAACGTGGAGGAGATGAGAGAGTCGGCGAGCAAGCAGCACGAGCGCGACTTGCTCCACTACAAGCGTGAATTAGAAGCTAGTCTGGATAATTCGAAACGCGAAATGGAGGAACACTTTGACAAGGAAAAGGACAAGCTGGAAGTTGAAATTACTAAGCGAATGGAAGAATTGAGGACAGAATTGACCCACAAAGAAGAACAGGAAGTCGAGAAACTCGTCGCCGAAATGTACGAGCTGAGAACGGAAAATCTGAAGAAAGTGCGAAACGAGCTTGAGATATGCTATGAGAAGGAGCGTCAGGATATTTTGGAAAACCTCAAGATCGAGCTTGATCAACGTAAGCGCGAATTGCTGGAGTTGCGCAATCAGGAAATGGAGAAGCTGCAGAACGAACACGAGGTCGCGTTGACAGAGCAGAAGATGATGAAGGTCGAGCTCTCGAAGCAGCAGGACGAAGAGATCGAAGAGATGAAGGCACAGCTGAAGAAGGAATTCGACGATCTGAGGAACGAGCTGAGAAGCCAACAGAGAGAAAAGGTCCTCAAGATCACGGAGGAGCATGAGAAATGCCTGGCCGATATTCTTCGAGACTTCCGAATGGACGTGAGTACACTGAAAGAAATGTATGGTATTTACAACCACATGTTATATTTTCCTGTGGGAACAACAATATTTTATAGTCATGGTCACTGCCCAAAATATAGTACTGCTTTGTGATATTCTAGCAGTTGCGTAAATTATGCACGCATGTTAACCGTAACCAACAATGTTAGGGGACGTCCATTAATTACGCGAGCTCCAAATGGGGGGTCTTGCAAAGTCTCACCAAATCTCATTTGGGGGGGGGGGGGGGGGGGAGTCCATGAAAATCTCACGTCAACCTTGTAATTAAAAAAAACATACCTTTAAAACATTTTCTAAGTTTTGATGTTTTTGAGTGTCCCAAAATGATTTCCCTTAAGGTTATATTTCGGATAAAGTTCCGAAAAGCCCACACAGCCAATTAATTTCGAATTTCCTGCATCCATATATTTTGACTCGCTAATCACGCGTATGATAGTGGAAATACCGGCAAATATGATTTTCAAGGTCAAAACTTACAAAAACTGATTTTTTTTAAGTTTTTATTTTTTATTTTAATAAATGTTGATCCTAGAGAAAAATGTTTTCTACAAAAATTGTAGCCTATAAAAAGATTGATCTTTTATGTTTTATACAGGTTTTGTCTAAAACCATTCTGTTTCGAGAAAAATGGGATAATGCTCCTATAAGTACATTTTGCTAAGCTCCATTAATTTCGACATTAACTACTTATGCCCTTTACCGCGGGAAAGTTGGTGTTTGATCTTTAACAGTATACGCATATCTAGACAACACACAACACGCATACTCAAACTGAATCTAGGAAAAGTCGACCTGGAAAGTTCAACCCACGGAAAATTCGTTCCTCGTAAAATTCCACCCACGAAAATTCAACCCACGGTAAATTCGGCCCCCAAACCCAAACAAACCAACGCAACCAAACCCAAACGAACCAAAGAAACCAATTTAATCAAATCTTCACAAATAAAACATTAATATATCCGGATGAATTACGTCTATTTATTTATCCGGATATACATTTAAAAACTACGTTTAGTGTCCCTCCGCCGTCTCCGCCGCCGCACAGGGCTCTGCCCCTTGACCCTGCTATTAATCTTCGATATAAGCAAACATTACCAGAATTTCTTTTGTATAGTTACTTTTCGTAATCTTGTAACAAATTATACTGGACAAATGCTAATGTTCACCATATGAATAGTACAAATTCGAACAGAATAGTAGAAGTTTAACCGCAACAAGACTTAACGTACAGCATTAGCATTTATGGGCTGATTTTGTGATAGCATTGAATCACCCATATTGATATTGTAAAGTCTTTTACAATGGTTAATAGTTGTTTCGGGGATACTATTAGGACGCTGAATAAGTTCTCGCTGTTTTCCAACAGATGGCGTTACCAGAACTGCGTGCGTGTAGTTTAAGATGGAAACGCATCTATAAAAATGTACTACCAGGTGTGCAAGTATGAAATGCGGATTTTTTTTCTAAAAAAAAACACGTTAAATTCGGAAGAATGATAAAAAGTGCTTTATTCAAAGTATGCTCCATCGCTTGTTATACATTTTTTCCATCTTTCGGGCAATTTGTAAATACCACGCCAGTAAAAATCTTCACCTTTTGCTGCGAACCAATCATCGAGCCATTTTTTCAAATCTTCGTACGAACCAAAGCGCTGCTCAGCAAGTGCGTGATCCATCGATGCAAACAAGTGGTAATCGGAAGGAGCCAAGTCTGGTGAGTAAGCCGCATGCGGTAGAACTTCCCGCTGAGTGCTTCCAACGTGTCGCGAACCGGTTTTGCTGTATGTGATGGAGCATTGTCATGAAGAAAAATGACTTTGTGTTGCCTCTTTCGGTATTCTGGCCATTTTTCAAGCAGCGAACGCTTCAAATCGGTCAATTGTTGTTGGTAACGTTTAGTATTAACCGTTTCCCCAGGTTTTAACAGCTCATAATAGACCACGCCCCTCTGGTCCCACCAAACACAGAGCATCGTCTTTCTGCCAAAGCGATTCGGTCTTGCGGTCGATGTGGATGGTGCGCCTGGGTCTACCCATGATTTTTTACGCTTGGGATTCTCAAAATAAATCCACTTTTCATCCCCTGTAACTATACAATGCAAAAACGACTTCCTTTTGTACCGAGCGGGCAAAGTGTCACACGTGTTTTTGCGCTTTTCCATTTGCCTGTCGTTCAACTCGTGTGGTACCCATCTACCGGTCTTCTGAATCTTTCCCATCTCTCGTAGCCGATTGGAAACAGCTTGTTGGCTAACGCCCAATTGCTCGGCGAGTTGTTCTTGTGTTTGCGAATCATCTTCGTCCAACAATGCTTGCAATTCCACATCTTTGTATTTTTTTGCGGTTTTCCACGTTCCTTGTCTGCAACATCGAAGTCACCACTTTTGAAACGCCGAAACCATCGTTCACACGTATCTTGCGATGGAGCATGTTCACCCTAAGCTTCTCGAAGTAATCGGTACGATTAAGCAGCAGTTTTCTTCAAATGAAAACAAAAAATGAATGCTGTCCGCGAATGCTCTTTGTTCGGTATAAATTTCGACATATTGAACACAACAACACAACACTATGTACACACTTTTCCAATTTATCACTCATGCGCGTCTGACACTTGTTGATGACACAACAAAATGGCGCAGTGTCAAATCTTTATAGCACAAACTGCATTGGTCCACCATCTGTTGTCTGACATCCGCATTTCATACTTGTACACCTGGTATAAGCAAGCTTAACAATCCAGTGTATGCCATTTCGCCGAATTGTAAACAACTTTTTTTTTCATATTCTTAACTATGTCAAATTTCGTGCCAAAAAGAGTATTTGCGGGGAATTTTCTTGTTGACACTTACGTCGACCATGCTTTGCCGGAAACAACACGCAGAGATTGTCGTAGGCGCTTCAAAAATAATGGTTTTGATGTTGAAGATAAAGAACGCTCTGGCGCACCGAAACAGTTTGAGGTCGAAGAATTGGAGGCATCGGTTCATGAAGACTGATGTTAGACGCTAGCTGAACTTGCAGAATTATTAGGAGTTGATCACACAACAGTTTCGAAACGTTTGAAAGCATTAGGAATGATTGAAAAGCAAGGACATTCGGTGCCGTACGAGTTGAAGCCGAGAAACGTCGAACGGCGTCTTTTCACGTGCGAACAACTGTTTCAACGGCAGAAAAAGAAAGGTTTTTTTGCAGCGCATCGTGATTGGTGATGAAAAATGAATACACTACGATAACCCTAAGCGTAAAAAATAGTGGAGGAAGCCCGGCCATGCATCAACATCGTCGGCAAAGCCGAAAATCCATGCTTCCAAGCTTCTGCTCTGCATTTGGTGGGATCAGCTGGGTGTAGTTTATTGTGAGCTGCTCAAGCCGAACAGAACCATCACGGGAGTTCGCTGTCGACTACAATTGATGCGTTCGAGCCGAGCATTGAAGGAAAAACAGCCACTATACGAGCAGAGGCACGACAAAGTGATTTTGCAGCATGACTATGCTCGGTCACATGTGGCAAAACCGATGAAAACCTACTTGGAAACGCTTAATAGGGAAGTCCTAGCCCATCAGCCGTATTCACCAGACATTCTCCCTTCCGATTATCACTTCCGATCGATGGCACATGGCCTGGCTGAGCAGCACTACCATTCTTATGAAGATGCCCAAAAAATGGGTCGACTCTTGGATAGCCTCAAAAGACGTATCATTTTTCTGACGTGCAATTAAAATGCTGCTAGAAAAATGGGGAAACGTAATGGCTAGCGATGGACAATACTTTCAGTGGCATGTTTTTTTTTACTAATTTTTAAAAATAAAGCATTAATTTTCACGAAAAATCAGCGAGTATTTATTCAACATGACATAGATAATTAAACACACCGCCAAAATCGCATTAGATATATTTACCGCGTATAGCTGTGTTAACCATATTATGATTGTGGCGTCGATAAACTATAAAGGATTAGACTGTACCCTGTTTAACCATGGGCGTTTTTTTTGTTGTTGTTGTAAATACCATGCAATATTCTCTCAGTTTGCCCTCAATGGCGCTTCTGACAAATCCAAACGAGCCAGCGTGCTAATCTCGTGACGACGTTATTCCAGGAAAGTCTTGCGAGGAAGGTCTACAAACAAAGGCTTGAGGAGATAAGATCGGACTTTACGAGGGACACGGATAAGGAGGTGAAGAAACAGTCCGAGCGTGTTTCACGCCAGGAGACGGCGGATTTCGAGAAGATAAGATGCGAGAAGCGTCTTCTGGAGGACAAGTACAAGACACTCAAGGACAAATACTCGAAGCTGAAGAACGACGTTAGATTGGCGGTTGAGAAGCGCAGCAGGAGGAAGGAGGGCAACGCAACGACATCGGAAACGGAAAAGTCAACGTCGGCGAGAACGAGAACCGAACGCACCGATCCCTCCGATCAAAAGTGAGTCTCATTCGTTTTTCCCATAGCGTTTACGTTCTGCGCGCCGCTACCAGTGCGCGCTCCTGTGCTCTTTCCTTATCAGAAATCGAACCCAATAGGCACTCATTGAAAAATCGATCGACACACTGCAAATCCGCCCTAAAATCTAAAAAATTGTATTTAATTAAAAATAAAAGTGTAAACAAATTGCCTTTTTCAATATATTGTCCTAGAGCCCATAATTCCCAAGTGGAGCCTCTCCGCACATCAATGTTCAAACCAAAAATGCTAAAAAAAATCTCAAAAAAAAATCTGATAAAATTCTAGTCGCTCTAGTGTAAATGTATGCAACTTTTTACCCTCTTAACATTTCTTCTGAAACCCTATAGTTCTTTGATTAAGCCTTTTTTTCTAAAACATGTATTTTTTAGCTAAAAATGCAATACTGAGGCGAAAAGAAATCGTACGAGACTTTATAAAAAAAATAAAAATGTAGGTTTTGATAACCTTTTTAAGTTTATCATGGAAAAAACCGAGGAAAATTTTTTTCACAAACTTTGCAGTTAATTTTCGATGGTCAAAAAATAGCCATGTTCAAAAGTGCGTGCCGGGGCGAAAAAAAAAACGTACAGAATTTTCTAAAAGAAGAAAAATAAAGGTAAAATTGTCGTCTTTAAAACGCCACTTGAAAAATTCAATTATCTTCTTTTTGGAGTCCGCTATCTCACATTTAGTGCTGTAAGAAATTTCGACTAGTGTATCCAAACTTTTGACCGGCAGTGTATATATTTTATATATATATCTTTTTAGTGTGTTCATTCTATCAAGTGTGTAATACAAAACGCATGAAGTGAATCCCGAAATTACACACTAGGAAATGTGTAAAAAGTGACCACAAGGTAGCTGTGTTAAACCAACACACTTGGATTTGCAGTGAAAGCGATCGGTTTTAACTGGCTGTAACTCGCGGGTCGATAGATGTTAGCAATAACTGATACGCATCACCATTCGGGAGCCACAAGGTCGTTAGTATCTTCACGGTCACTTAGATCCATCAATTCGTTAAAAATTAGAAGCGTGCATCATCCCTCATTGATCGAAAAAATGCTAGCTTTGGGAATACCGAGATGAGATGGACACTGACGAATTGTCTAGCAAAAGAACAAAAAGACTAGCGCTGACTAGCGACCGTAAAGATACTGTGTTCATGCCCATACGATTCGCCCTAATGTCTGGCTATAGGCCTTAACTCGTACCAACAGGGCGTCGCCCACGAATACACGCTCGAGCTCGATCGCCAACGCGGCTAATCCAAGGTCACACCAAGCGGCCCAGTCCGACCTTCCAAATCCAAACAAATCCCAAGCCGACGACTCGGAGTGCGGCGCAAAATCGACAACAGGTTTTCCAAGGCTCACGACCAGGGTCAACGTTACCGCGGGCGACTGCTCGTCAAGGTCATCCGCGAAGTTCGAGTCGGACGACGCGACGACCGCTAGCGAGACCGTTAACTCCAACATACTCAAAAACAAGAGGAAATCGTTCGCCCGCAGATCATCGAGCTCCGTGAAGCAATCTCACATCAACAACAACGTTAACGGGGCGGATAATCCGGTGGAAAATATTCGCAAGCAGTTGGAAAAGCTCGAGGATCTTGGTGACCAATTGCCGAGCAACGAGACCGCCTACACTCTCCGCTATCCGTTCCAGGACAAAGGTAAGTTGACCCGATCAATTGCGGTTCGTTTGAAAGCTCGATCATCGTTCGCTCATTCATTCTTGTTCTTCTCGATCGGTCGCAAAGCTCCAGCGAACGCTTCATCGGAGCTTGAATTCTTCAGACATCGTATTCACGTCGAGAGAGACTCCGTGAAGAGAGCCAGAGAAGCTCTGAGGGTTCAAAAGAGCGCGTTGCAGAGTCGCCAGCGGGCGTGGAAGCAAAAAAGCGTCCGGGCAACCCTGGAACAACTAGTTCAGGTAGTGTCGAATCTTCCATGAGGATATTCCACTTTTCCGGTTCAAGATCCACCAACGTTCTTTTCCCTATCTTCCTCTCTGGTGGCCCTCAGGAGGAACGTGAACTCTCCGACATGGAGGTCAGTCTCCATCGCACGAGAAGTCTTCTAGGCGAAAAGGTGATCTATCTCAGACACTTGGAACAGTCGCTTGAGAGGGTGGCAAACGCTAAACGAAACGAGAGCGAGTCCGCGCCCTCGACGAAGAACGACGAAATGACGCTGAGCGATATGTCCAGCGCGAGCAGCGGTTTCAGCTCGACCGATCTCGGCACCGACACCTTCATTGGTAACTTTTGGGAACGACCGCGACAGCCTCCATCCGTCCAACCACGGTAATAAGACTTAAGTTAAAACGACAGCGTTGATAGTTCGATTCGTTCAATAGGTAAACCGGATCATTATCAAGAATCCACGGAAATAATAGCGAGCCTGGAAAATCTCAACTCTGAGATTCGCGAGATATGGGGTGTCTTGAACAAACGACAGGACAACAACATTCCACCACCACCTACGCTCATGTACTCCGATCTTGGGTGGCTTCCCTTTCAACACATGACGACTCAGTCCAACAACGTGCAGGGTACGTACTTATGGCAGAACAATAAACCCAATTAACAATTTCAAAGCTCGGAATGCAGAAACCTAGTCTTGTAGGAATAAATACTTGCACAATGATTCGATCACAATTTTTTAGCTTTCTCATCCATTTGCAATTGAAACTGCACTGTTCACAGGCTCTATTTGTAACAAGATGTTCGGGTTCGTTTAAACTTGTGTTCGTACGGCCATCGCAATATTTGTCAAGATCTTGTGATAAAAATTATGAAGAAATTGCTGATGTGGCAGACTTGATTATTAATCAAAATTGTGGCATTTTTGGTGATATTGTAGCAAGCTACATCGTCTCCCGAATGATGGTATTGAGTTGATGATTTAGTCAGGTACACTATGTCCTGATCATCTCCTAAATGATGGCATTTGTTTAATGGTGTAGTGAGCTACATCTGCTGATGGTGTAACAACCTACACCATCTTATGAATAATGGCATTGGGTTGATGATCTAGTCAGCTACATCACCTCTTGAATGTTGGCATTAGGTTGATGACTTAGTCAGCTACATCATGTCCAGAACGATGCCATTGGGTTGATGGTCTAGTGAGTTACATCATCTTCTGAATGACGGTGTTTGGTTAATGAGGCTGAACATCTCCCAAATGATTGCATTTGTTTGATGGTGTAATGAGCTACATTTGCTGATGATGCAACAATCTACACGATCTTCTGAATAATGGCATTCGGTTGATGGTCTAGTAAGCTACACCGTTTTCTGAATTATGCCATTAGCTTGATGGTCTATCAAGCTATGCCTTCTTCCGAATAATGGTGTTTAGTTGAGGAGATACTAAGCTGATCATCTGCCAAATGATGGCATTTGTTTGATGGTAGAGTAAAGCTCAATCTGCCGATGGTGCAACAACCTACATCTTCTAAATTATGGCATTGGCGGTCTAGTAAGCTACACAGTGTTCTGAATGATAACATTAGCTTGATGTTCGGGTTGATATACTAAGCCGCAACTTCTCCAAAACATTGGCATTCGATGGTGTAGTGAGCTACATCTCCTGACAGTGTTGGCTTGATGGTGCAGCAACCTATCTTTCGAATGATGATGAATCTTAAGGATCCTTAGGGGTTCGTCACTTCAACTTAGGCTCTTGCTGATTGAAGGATTCGGAACGCCAAACATCCAGTCGAACATATTGTCCCAACTGACTCATCCACCGACAACAACGACCCAGAACATCATTGCCCAGTACGGACCTAACAGCGGCTTCACGACGAGCGTTGGCACAGTCGAGCGTGGCGCCTCCAGCCTCATCGAGAGAACGAGACACATGAGGGATTGGCTGAGGCAGGCGAGGATCGAGACCACCGATCTCATCAGTCCCGGTCAAGCTACCCTTTAAAAAAACTCCTTCTCCACACTTTGTACTCAAGTTCTTTTATTTTTTCTCCTGCCTCCTCAGATTAACTTCCTACGAAATTCCGAAAATTACGGAACTCCTCATCATCACCTTTTTCCTGCAACTTGTCCGAGACTGCGAACGAATCGAGCGTGTATTTTTGTTCGTCTCGCGAATATTTCTCGTTGGGTCCAGCCTCCCCCAACGATATAGCTATAGTCGTCATTTCCTCGAACGAAAATCAATCTCAAATGAAGAATTCTTCGACAATTGTAAAATAATCATCGACCGATGAAAGTGATATACTCCATTGAACGATCAAGTTCCACGATCATTTTGTTAATTAGTATTTTACACGAATTATCGTTAAAGATCGAGCATCTTCGACGAATTATATTACTAGCAAATATTCGTTTTTCCAGCCGATGACGTTTCCCGTTATTTTTCAATTTCCCCAAAACGCTGTAAATAATCGCTTGAAAAAAAAAATGTCCCCAACTCGGAGCTCATTCGAGAACGAGAAGACAAAAAACTATACGTCTCCTTATGAAATTCTCCAGATTCATTTTTCTTACGAATCGAATGTAATATATTCACCTATACCATTGTATTATATTTATATTTACATACATACATACATATATATATCAGATTATTTATAGTGAATCAGTGAATCTCGAGTCCCGATGGCTCAGGTTCGTCCAACGATACAGAACAAAAAAAAATTAACAAATTGCATATACACTGCCGGCCAAAAGTTTGAGTACACTAATCGAAATTTCTTGCCGCACTAAAAGTTACATGGCGGACTCAAAAGTGAAGATAATCCAATTTCCCAAGCGGCGTTTTAAAGAGGACAAATTTATCTTCATTTTGCCTTCTTAGAAAAATGTTTACAATTTTTTTTGGGCCCGGTACGCCTTTTTGAAAATGGCTATTTTTCAGCTTTTTTTGCATGTCTAAAACTGCCCGTATAACTTCCGGCGAATTTTTTCGCTCGTTCTTTCCATGACACACTTGAAGAGGGTATCAAAACCTACATTTTCATTTTTCAGAAAGGTTCGTACGATTTTTTTTCGCCCCAGTATTGCATTTTTAGCTAAAAAAGACGTGTTTTAGAAAAATAGGCGTCGCCCAATAACTATTGGGTTTCAGAGAAAATATCAAGAGGATGAAAAGTTGCATAGGTTCACACTGAAGCAGCCAGAATTTTTTCAGAATTTTTTTTGAAAATTTTTTTTTTCACAATTTTTGGTCGTGACTCTGATGAGTGGAGGGGCTCCATTTGCGAATTATGGGGTCTAGGGCAATCTGTCAGGAAAGAAAATTTGTTTACTTTTTCATTTTTAATTAAGTACAATTTTTTAAGAATTAAGAAAAAATTATTTTAACAATTTTTTTCAGAATTTTTTCGACTAGAACTCATTCATCTCGACATTCATTTTTTTCGCGATAATTCAATATGATATGCCTTCATTGCGTAAAGTTATAAATCATGCCTTGTTTTTTAATACGAAGTTCTCTACATTCAGTCAATTTTACACGTTAAAACTTTTTGGAGCAGGAAAAATTCAAAAAAATTCTCAGATAAACTCAGCCGAGGATGATTCTCCAAGTTCTAGTCGAACAAATTTTTTAAATACTATTTTTTAAAATTCTGAAAAAATTGTAGTTAATTAAAAATGAAAAAGTAAACAAATTTTCTTTCTTGATAGAATGTCCTAGACCCCATAATTCCCAAATAGAGCCCCTCCACTCATCAGAGTACCGGCCCAAAATTGTAAAAAAAAAAATTTCAAAAAAAATTCTGAAAAAATTTTGGCTACTTCAGTGTGAACCTATGCAACTTTTTACTCTCTTCACATTTTCTCTGAAACCCCATAGTTATTGGACTATGCCTATTTTTCTAAAACATGGCTTTTTTGGCTAAACATGCAATACAGGGGGGAAAATAAATCGTACGAAACTTTCTAAAGAATGAAAATGTAGGTTTTCATACCTTCTTTAAGTGTGTCATGGAAAAAACTAGCGAAGAAATTCGCCAGAAGTTATGCGGGCGGTTTCAGACGTGCAAAAAAAAGCTGAAAAATAGCCATTTTCAAAAGGGCGTACCGGGCTCAAAAAAAATTGTAAAATTTTTTTCAAAATGGCAAAATGAAGGTAAATTTGTCCTCTTTAAAACGTCCCTTGGGAAATTTGATTATCTTTATTTTTGAGTCCGCTATCTAACTTTTAGTGCGGCAAGAAATTTCGACTGGTGTACTCAAACTTTTGGCCGGCAGTGTACTTACTCGATTGTATACACGTATATCTCGATTGCCAAAACAATTACCGATAAAAAAAAATAAGTCAAATATCAATCGTGCGGCAAGAGAGGCCCGGGGGTAGGGAGACGAAAAATGCCAAAATAATCGCATCGAATTAATTATCTGATTGTATCGCAAAAAAAAAAAAGAAAAATCATTGTAGATAGTCGAATCTCAATTTAGGAAGTCCTTGCGAGCAAGCCAATTTCAAATTTCGATATTTCACTGTTAGCTCATTAGCGAACCGTCCTGTAGATTATGTTGAACGAGTGAAAAAAGTCCCTAGTCCCTAAACACTCCGACTCGGGGTGCGCAGTGTCGTCACTTCAATTAGAAAGTCATTTTTGTCACGACACTCAATTTCATTCGAATATGTATTTACGAAAAATTACCAAAAAGGAGAAAATCAAAAAATTCTAGTCAAAGCAAAACCCAACAAAAAAAAAAAAAAAAAGAAAAAAGGACAACATTCCTGCTCCGCAATATGATGCGACCTACTTAGAACTTTGTTGTTTGTTCAGTGCCAGTTTATTCAAGAATTTATTTTTTTATAACTTTCATTGCGAAATAAAGTGAACCTGTTTCGTTGTGCAATTGATCTTCTTTTTTCAAAATTGTTCCTGAGATTCCCTTCTTTTTTTGCCCTCGTCGAGAGGCGAGCAAATTTTTCAAAGTTATTCCGATTTTTTTGCGCTATTTTTGGTTTTTTGTTGTTTTTTTTTTCGTTATTGTTATTTATTCGCTGGATTCCGGGAAGAGGACACAGTCGTAGTGCTCGTCGTCACATCTGTCCGCGTTCTCCTCGAAATCTTCGAATCTCGGTAGCCAGGAAGTAACGTCGAATCGGCCGATCGACGTTTTGTTCCTCAGGGAATTTTGGGCCGCCAAAATGATCGGTGAACACTTGCAGATCAGCAGTTTCACGCAGGCCGCGTTAAAACCGTCCAAAAAACCGATCAGCCGGCTCGGCAAGCCTGGATCCTGCGCTTCACGCACTAGCCGCTGGACCTGATTTTTCCCAAGACAACAAAAAATCGTAATCCATTATATATTCTTTTTTTCCAAAATAAAAATCAAATGTATTCGAATTGTACTCGAAAAACAAGTGTTATTTTTAATTGCATTTTTTTAAATTTATTTATTGGGACGTTGAATAAGTTCTCGCTGTTTTCCAACAGATGGCGTTACCAGAACTGCGTGCGTATAGGTTAAGGCCTTAGGCCACTCTTGAGGCTAAAAAGAGCATATTTTGTGTTTTTTTCTTCAGCGAAACCATAAAATAAATCGGTATTACAAAATAGGGTTTTTATTATACATGTAATTGACTAGAAAAAATTATTTTTTCACAAATTCCATCACATTTGTGGCATAAAAACTTTTTTTTCGCGCCACAGGTAAGCCTCCAAAGACCTGTCGTTTATCCAACGTAGAGTTAAAATGCTGCCAAAAAAGATGGATAAAAGCTAGTGGCTAGCGATGGACATTACATTCAGAGACATGTGTTTTAACTAATTTTTTAAAATAAAGCATTCATTTTCACGAAAAAAAAACAGCGAGAACTTATTCAACATCCCAATAATATTTTGTTTCAAATGAATTTTTTTCAAAATTGAAATTATATTAAATAAAAAAAGGAACAACGTCTGTGGATTTTTTTCTCACCCTTTCGTCCTTGTTCTCAACGATCAGTCGCATGGGGTCGAACGGGGTCTCGTCGGCTCGTGCTTTGGACGCCTCGACTTCCGGTTTCACGTCAAAAAGTGAACTTATCTGTCAAAAAGAAAAAAACAAAAATGAAAAGTTTTAGAAAAGCTACCAATTTTTGTTCTATTGGGTGCTCGTGGATGGCGTCAAGGTACCGTTTGTGCGAGAAAAATGACACTGTTGACGGCAACGGCAGCGATGCTCGACGAGTCCAGGCCGAGGAGTCGAAAAAATCCTGAAATTAAACTCGCGATATTCGAGCCTTTTCCACCATCCTCGCCACGTGAGGCGTGATTTTTATTCGTTTTTTTATTGTTGCTATTGATATTTTTATTGACGTCTTCGCGATTGTCGTTGTTGGTATTGTTACTGCGATGTCCTAGACTTCGAGACACGAGGTCAGCAATTTCCTTGGCAGTTTCCAAATAATTCTTCGCGTGTTGCAGGCCCGATTTAATTTTCTCGAAAACCCCTAAGAGAAAAATCCAAAAAGAGAGTTTTCAAATGAAGATATGAATTTAAAAATCCTCAAAAAAAAAAACGACAAATGTACCATTTAACGTGACCACCCCAAATATCTCCGTTGCCTTTAGAGTGACGAGAAAAATGTCAGGAGGTAATTTGATTGATTTAGAAGGGCTGATACAGTAGTGAAAAATTTATTTTTGTCAAGGTCATAGTTTTTGCGTTCTCAAGGTCACCAATGGTTTTTCAAATGGGAACATGTTTTTTTTTTATTAACACGTTGTAGCTGATATTCAGACGAATCCAACGACCTATGATATCATGACCTTGAAATGATATTTCACCAAAATAGACGTGTAAAAAAATTATTATTATAAAAACAAAAAACCCGCCTGCTTAAAAATAATGAACTGAAAAGGGAAAAACAAGTATCACAATACCTATATAAAATTCGACTGAGTAATGTATAATTTACCATGCATTGTTTTGTAAGATACTTACTTAATCAAGTAATGAAATAACTACATATGTATATTCAAATTAGTTAAACGAAATACTTTAAGGTGCCGCATGCGGTGACAAACGTAGTTTTGGTAGATCTTTCTGTGCCAGTAGGTAACAAAGTATTGTTTGTCCCCGCCTGCAGTTTTTTTTATCCTTTTTTACCCTTTTTTACCCTTTTTTACCCTCCTTCTGACGCAGTCGGGGAAAAAAGGGGAATCCTGATGGTATTGGCAATAAGAATATCCGAATAATGTAATTGAATTTTTTGTCCAGAAAATTTATTGTAACAACTGTTCTAAGTGATGGCCATTAACCTCGACACATTTTTTGAGGGGCCAGTCCACTTTGAAAATTTCAAAAAATCGATTTTTTTTTACTGTTTTCGAAAGTACATACATTCAGAAATAATGTGTCAATATTGCCGATTGAGTTTAGGTAAGAGTTTTTCATAGTATAAACTTCAAACGCGGTTTTTCTCGAAACAACGTTTTCAAAATCTAGCTCCATCGTATCTCTAAAACTAATAAACCGATTCTCTTGAAATTTGAACCAGTTATTGTAAACATGATTCGCAACAAGATGACCCTCGATGGTTTTAAAATTTTGATTTTTACTCTTTTTTTTGCGAAAAACTGCGAAAAAACGCGTTTTTTTTCTTTTTTCGTTTTTCATCTGCCATTTTTTTATTTTTTGATAAAACTTTATATCCGAGGGTCATTTTGTAGCTGGTGTTATACTGAATCTAATGGACTTCGATTTTTTTGTTTCAGACAAGCCGTTGCCGAGTTGTGATGGAGCTACCTAGCCCACCTATTTTTGTGGCGTTACGTTAAACTATAGTTTTTGTACTTAAAAATGAATAAAATTGAATTAAACATTTTTTTAAATGTATTTCAAGACTTTATTTATCAAGCCCAACAACTTTTATATTCATATCTTTTATAAAATCCTCAAAAAAAAATCGCGAAAATAGCCTTGTTTTCGTGGCTCCAAAGTGGACTGGCCCCTTAAGACGTCGGATGAATGATTCTCTTGACCTTCGAATAGTTTCTGGTGTGACTGATTTTGTTACTGATTTTTATTTTATTGTTCAATTATTTTAATTGTCACCTTTTAGATGCATGTTTGCAAAATTTCAGAGCTCTAAGCAATCGGGAAGTGGGTGAAATATCAATTTTCCTTTTTGCATCTCACAGAAAGTCAAATTAAATAAAAGTTTGTAAAAATCACTATTTTGCAAAGAAACAAAAAGCAGAAAAATGAAAGGCAAGAAAATGTCAAAATGGAATATTAAAAAATAATAAAATAAGGATCAAATGTTTTTTTTTTTTTCGAATGAGCGTGGAAATCCATTTTGGGCTCTTTACCTTCTTTCTCACTGGCACGGGAAAGAAAACACTGCGACAACAGGATAAAAATGACGAACAACGACATGTTCGTGTCTCGAGATTTCGTTCGGCACTGAAAACGAAAATAATCTACGCGTCCCGGAACTTAACGGACTCGGCTGTCCCGACAATTAAGTGCAATTATTTCGAGTGGAGGAAAAAAAAAAGGTCGGACCTAGGGGAACGTGGAGTTATATCTCGTTGTGCTTTGTCGACCAAGCGACGAGTCCTGCTCGAGCATTTCTTCGGAGACCTCGACCAACTCAGTTTCGACGTTTCCTGACAACGAGCAGGTTTCCTTACGACTTTAATTTTGTTTAGCCACCATGGCCCGTGGAAAATTGTTAATTTGTTTATTATGTGCCTTTTGCCATTTGCCAATTGTGACGAACGATCGAGTGAATTTCTTGGCGGAGGAAGTTCGAAGTCTCAGTGAACTTCCGATGGAACGTCTCATTCAGATTAAAACTAATTTGATCGAAGTAGAAGGTAAATTTCATTTTTAAAATTAATTTTATTTATTTTTCAAATCAACTATATTTTTAATTAACCAATTAAAATGAAATTTGTTTTTTTTTTCATTCATTTTATTAATTTGATTTTTTCAATTTTGTTCCAAATATTTTTGTTATAATAAAAGCGAATAAAAATATTACGCAAATTATAATATTGCTCTGTGAATATTTATACAATAATAAATTATATTATGCGCGTGGCGCTCCACAGCCTTGACAGTTCATCTTAAGATATTACTCGATGGATATTAATCCGCCCTTGACACACTGGATCATTTTGAACTAGACATATTTTTCGGCGTCCAATATCCCTAGCCAAACACAAAATTTTCAAGAATTTTTTTAAACAAATTAATTTGATATTTTTCAGAATTTTTTTATTCCAACATATTGAGGAAGGTTTAAATAGTATTTCTGATTTTTTTCAATAAAAAGTGACCGAAGCGCAGCTGATGACAAGCAGACAAGTTCGTCATATCGTAAGGTTGGACATCTGTCAAGACCATAACCTTGAAATATTAGCGATTGTGTATCAGCATCACATAATTTTTTTCGTGCTAAAATGTCGAGTTTTGAGCCGAATGAGCGTCAGTTGCGGGAACTTTTGATTTACTTGTTTAATTTGAAGAAAACTGCAGCTGATGCGCATCGATTGCTTGTTGAAGCAAATGGTGCATCGATTGCTTGTAGAAGCAAAAACCCAAACAAACCCAAGCAAATGGTGAGGCTGCTTTAAGTGAGAGAAGTTGTCGTGACCGGTTTCAAAAGTTTAAGAACGGTCAGTTTGACGTCGAAGACAAAGAACGTAGCGGAAGGCCGAAAGTGTACGAAGACGCGGAATTGGAAGCATTATTGGAGGGAGATTCGTGCCAAACGCAAGAAGAACTTGCACTTACATTAGGAACGACTCAACAAGGAATTTCACATCGTTTAAAATCGTTGGGAATGATTCAAAAGCAAGGAAATTGGTTTCCATATGAACTGAAGCTGAGAAACGTTGAACGCCGATTTTGCACATGTGAACTGCTGCTTGCCAGGCATAAGCGAAAGGGTTTTTTGCATCCTATAGTCACTGGTGATGAAAAACGGATCCACTACGATAACCCATAGAAGAGGAAATCATAGGGACCACCTGGCCATGCTTCCACATCGACAGCCAAGCCGAATATTCATGGAAAAAAACTCATGTTGTGTATTTGATGGGATCAGCTTGGTGTCGTGTATTATGAGTTGCTCAAACCGAACGAAACCCTTACTGGGGCTCTCTACCGAACACAATTGGTGAGATTGAGCCGAGCACTCAAGGAAAAACGTGCCCACTACTACTCCAGATACGACAAAATTATCCTGCATGATAATGCTCATCCACATGTTGCGGCGCCGGTCAAAACCTACTTGGAAACACTCAATTGGGAAGTTTTACCCCGCCCGCCGTATTCGCCAGACATTGCTCCCTCTGACTATCATTTATTTCGATCGATGACGCACGCCCTGGCTGAGCAGCACTTCACATCACATGAAGATACCAAAAATTGGGTCGATTTGTGGATAGCCTCAAAATATGAAGCGTTCTTCCGACGCGGTATCCATATGCTGCCAGAAAGATGGCAAAAAGTAGTGGCTAGCGATAGACAATACTTTGAATAAAACATAAAGTACTGTTCTTTCACAATAAATGCCCAATTTCTTATTTAAAAAAAATGGCGGAGACTGATTTGTATTCCCAATATTGTATTTTAATAAATATTGATCTTAGAGGAAAATGTTTCTTACAAAAGATGTAGCCTATAAAAAGGTTGATCTTTTATATCTCATACAGCTTTTGTCTAAAACCATTCTGTTTCGAGAAAAATGGGATAATGCTCCAATAAGTACATTTTACTAAACTCCATTACTTTCATTAAACAACACACAACACGCATACTCAAATAGAATCTAGGGAAAGTCGACTTGTAAAATTCAACCCACGGAAAATTCGACCCCCAAACCCAAAACCAACACGAACAAACCCAAACGAACCAAAGAAACCAACTTAATCAAATCTTACAAATAAAACATTAATATATCCGGATGAATTACGTCTACTTATTTATCCGCTCATACATTTAGAAACTCCGTTTGGTGTCCCTGGGCGGGGGCTCCGCCTCCTCTACCACCGCACGGGGGCTTTGCCCCTCGACCCCGCCGGGGGGTTACGCCCCAGGCCCCCGGGCCTCTCGCGCCCCAGTAGCAAGCACCTTCCGCGTGCGGCACACGAACTTTAGAACTCATGCCGTGTTATATGTAGTGTCGTATCTCCATTGGCCGTTGTTATTGGATATGTACTTATTGGAGAATATCCCATTTTTCTCGAAACAGATTGGTTTTAGACAAAAAATGCATAGAACATAAAAGATCCATCTTTTTATACGCTATAACTTTGGTAAGAAATATTTTTCCCTGAGATCAACATTTATTAAAATAAAATAGAAAAACTTCAAAAAAATAAGTTTTTGTGAGTTTTGACGTTGGAAACTCAAATTTGTGGGTATATTCACTATCATATTCATGATCAGCGAATCAATATACATGGGTACACGAAATTCAAAACTAATCGGCGGTATGGGTTTTTCGGGACTACACCCATTACATATACGACATAATCTAGACTTGTTAATCCACGATTTGCCCATTTGGGACAAACTTTTTGCCCAACCGTCCATCCAGTAATAACTTAAACGAAAACGGGTTAATAATTAATAAACTAGACTAAATTTGGGAGGCATTATCTTTTTTAGTTTTCCAAAAAAACACCTGGATAACAAAATGGCAGCCTTTTTAAAAGAAAACCCCAATTTTGTGCGTGGTTTTTGTGCTTCAACGGACGAAAAAAAGATTTCTAGATCAATTTTTGACAAAAATCGCTCCCTAACGGCCCCGCAAATTGATTTTTTTTTCAATTTCGCAGAGATTCATGTGAATCGGTTCATTCGTTGTAGCTGTAGAGCATCCTACACGCTGAAAAATGATGTTTCCAGAAAAACGCATTTACACTTTAGCGTTGAGGCTGTAAATTCTAAAATACTTTAGATATGAGAATATCCTTTTACGTATATGTTCTGAACACTTAAGGGATGCAAAGTATGTTAAAAAATCGAATTTTTCATCATCATGAATGCTAACCTGCCCTTAAAATGAAGGTGTATGCCAAGTTTTAGATCGAAATTCCGTTTCCGCTTTTCGGAAGTTTATCCCTATTATTATTTATATTTATATTATGTTATAAAACAATAATAATGTTACAGCTAAAATATTACATTATTCGTAAAATATGATAATACAAAACAAAAAAAAAACCAATTTAAATCAAGACTCATTCAAATAGCAATAAAAAAAAGCAAAGATCTAAATTATATTATTTTTTAATGAAATGTTTTTTTTTTCATGCATCAGAAAATATTTCTGATACCGAAGTGGAGGAAGAACCGACGGAAAGTGACGAGCCGCAGAGATCCTCAGCTCTGGCGATTCCAGTGGCGTTGCCGCTGAAGAGAATGAACGCGAGAAAATCAATCAGGAGGCACGAGGACTACTGGGACGAGAAGGGAAAGGATACAAAGATCTCAAAAATCTTTCAACTCACCGTGACAGCTCTGTCGTTTCTCGCATTTGGTGGCTATCTCATGACTCTGATGATAATGGCGATCAGGCGAAATCAGAATAACGTCACTCCCGGAAACGTGATTGTTTTTTCGGTAAGAAAAAAATCGTACGAAAACAAGTTAGGCGAAAAAAAAACGTACTTGTAGCCGAGAATATTTTCACGTAAACTCATTTATTTATTAAGGGGCCAGTCCACTTTGGAGCCACGAAAAAAAGGCTATTTTCGCGATTTTTTTTTTGAGGATTTTATAAAAGATATGAATATAAAAGTTGTTGGGCTTGATAAATAAAGTCTTGAAATACATACAAAAAAAAATTTAATTCATTTTTATTCATTTTTAATTACAAAAACTATAGTTTAACGTAACGCCTCAAAAATAGGTGGGCTAGGTAGCTCCATCACAACTCGGCAACGGCTTGTCTGAAACAAAAAAATCAAAGCCCATTAGATTCAGTATGACACCAGCTACAAAATGACCCTCGGATATAAAGTTTTATCAAAAAATAAAAAAATGGCAGATGAAAAACGAAAAAAGTAAAAAAAACGCATTTTTTTCGCAGTTTTTCGCCAAAAAACAGAGTAAAAATAAAAATTTTAAAACCATCGAGGGTCATCTTGTTGCGAATCACGTTTACAATATGTGGTTCAAATTTCAAGAGAATCGGTTTATTAGTTTTAAAGATACGATGGAGCTAGATTTTGAAAACGTTGTTTCGAGAAAAACGCGTTTGAAGTTTATACTATGAAAAACTCTTACCTAACCTCAATCGGCAATATTGACACAATATTGACACAATATTTCTGAATGTATGTGCTTTCAAAAACAGCAAAAAAAATCGACTTTTTGAAATTTTCAAAGTGGACTGGCCCCTTAATGATACTTTATTTTTTACTTGAGCGAATAGATATTTGGAAAAAAATTATGCAATTAATATTTCCTTGATGCTACTGCAAATTAGGGGGGGGGGAGATACCTTGACAAGCCTAAAAAATCGATGAATTTGTCGATTTTTTTTGGAAGGGAAATAATTATTTCAGATTTTTGCAACTTTAGGATTTATTAGGGTGTACTTTGATCTACCAAAGCGTATTTTTTAAGTTAAAATGAAAATAACAAATGGCTGAGATATCCCGCTGGATTATGAACAGGTCGACTCGGAACTTCGAAAATAGCGTACACTCTGGTGCTCGTTGTTTTCATCTGAAACCAATAGGGTTGGAGATTTTCAATGAAAACATTCATAGTTCGTCTGCAAGCCTAAAAAATAAGTAAAAAATAAAAAATTGGCAGAACCATATAATTTTTAAATAGACATTGCGATTTTTTATGAATTTTTTTTTCCTATTTCGATATTGAAAGGTATTTTTTTGGCTCGCATAGCTCGTATCGCAAACGATACGAGCTATGCGAAAAGCGATAAATAACAAGAAAACTGTCGCGGCTACGAAGTGGGCGCCATCTGGATTCCGATGAGGATACCCCTTCTAGGGAATCCGTATCATATCCCGATCGCGATATGATCGGAGCTTAGGTATCTCTAAGAAATTTCTGCAGGGGTTGAGTTTTTGGATAATTATTGATAATAATAAGATTGTCTGAACGTATTAATTACATTTAACGTATTATTAAATATTAATATTAATATTAATATAAATATTGGGTGAAGTAAAAAGTTCTCAGCGTTTTCCGCTAGATGTCTTTAGTGAGCCATATCTCACGATGTATACATCGCATCGGGTCATACTATACGGCGATTTGAAGGTGACATTACGCTTCAAAAAAGTTTCTTTGACAGTTTTGTATTTGGTGAAGCCAGTTGTGTGTTACAGCGTTCCAAAATGGAGGTAAAAAAAGAGAAAATTCGATACATTCTTCAATACCACTACGTCATTTTTTGAACCTCTTCGGACGGATAATTTGGTCACAATATTTTTTTTTGAAAACTGACTGGGGAGAATCGACCCAGTGTGACCACCGCGATTGAATTTGGAAGTGTGACCACGAAGGGTTGAAGATATTCCTTCGGCCATCTTTCTTCTCCCATCTTAATTATCTCTATCAAATAATTTGCCGCTAATAATAAAATGATATTATTATGTCAAATTTAAAGACTTCGATTTTTCTAATTTGCAGAACCTTCAAAAGTACAAGAGACCCAAACGACGTGCTTGGGCAGTGAATCCGATGGATAATGACTTTGATCCGGACAGGATGTATCGCGGATTGATAATCATGTCACAGTGTTACGCCCATGTACGACAATGAATTGCAATTAAATCGATATTAATATTGATACAAAAGCAAAATGCGATTTTTTTTATCTTCCTTCTCAAATCAACATTGCGTTGGTAATAAAACAGGATGAGTAAAATTTGAAAAAAAATTGTTTTGAATGGCTAATAAAAAAAATTAGAACGTAGAAAAAAAATTAAAAATTAAATAAAACAAATGAATTTAAACATTAAAATTAAAATTAAAAAAATTAAAAATTAAGAAATTAAAATTAAAATTGTCAAATTAGAAAAATTAAATTAAAAAATGGTTAAATTTAAAAATTAAAATTAAAATCAAAATAATTAAAAATCAAGAAATTAAAATTAAAATTATCAAATTAAAGAAATTGAATTAAAAAATGTTGAAGAAGAAAAAAAAATTCAAGTACATTTTAAAGAGAAAATTCATTTTAAATGTACAATTAAAGAACATTATTGATAAAATTGGATTCTTGATAAAACATCAATAAAATATCGAATTGATGTCTCGTAATATTAAATTAGAACAAAAAATTCGATAATTCGATAATTTCTCGGTAATTTATATTTAAATTCGCCATCTTTGAGTCCGCTTTCTCGGAGAGAAGTATTTATCGCACGATCCACCTCGATAAGTCGTGAAATCTTAAAACCTAATAAAATCGAATAGTTCCTTTGGTTGTGTACTTGCGTGGTAGATATCTATATATCGGCATGTGAATACGCAAGAACACGCACACACACACACACACATATGCATATATATATATATATAGATATATATAGAGGGTGTCCCAGGACGGAATGTCATCCCCGAAATGGGGGGTTGGGGATGAAATTCTGAGTCGATTGATATAAGCATGTATGGTTCCCAGATCAATCCCTGAATTATTATTAATTTTTAAAGACGGGCCAATCAGCCTGGCGGAGCGGTGCTCCGCCAGGCGGCGGTGACGTGAGCCCGCTCATCGGGCGCGCCTGATTGGCCGGTCTTTAAAAATTAATAATAATTCAGGGGTTGATCTGGGAGCCATACATGCTTATATCAATCGACTCAGAATTTCATCCGCAACCCCCCATTTCAGGGATGACATTCCGTCCTGGGACACCCTGTATATATCGAGAGGAATATTCTCGTCGTGTGGGCTTGAGAATCGCCCAGGGCGTACACTCCTTCGACAAATAAACACCTAAGCTCGCTGTATACAAGTCGCACAAGCTGGATACGATGATAACCATATGGCTTCTGTAGAGACAAAAATCTCGATTTTCCTCTTTTTTCACCCCTTTACTTACACCAAACGTACGTGAATACGTTTCGAACACGAACGGCCAAAAAAATTAAGGATAGGAAAATAATGTATCCCTGATTGTGGCGAAGAGTCACTTTAAAAGCAATGTTCTGCTCTTTTAAAAATAAATAAATAATTTCAATAGATATCAAATGTAAATGTATATATATATATGGAAATAAAGTGAACTCTATTTTTATAAAGTAACTTTTAAATAATTTACTTTTCTTTTAATATTCTGGAATTTATCGAAAATATATATCTGTGCTCAATAAATCAATTTTTTAATTTGTTATTTATTTAATAATTATTTAATATGTTATCTTTATTTAATTCTAAGATATAAATAAAATGCAAAATAAATTCAAAATATAAGGTGGAAAATGAAAAAAATTAATTAATAATTTTTCTTAGTCTATATTTTGATGCAAATTATTTATTTTTTAACCATTCAAAAAAATGTTAGTATGTTTGTACAGTAAATTCAAGATTTTCTTTTTTGATTACTCAATATATATTTGTTATTAAATTAAATCTCTTAAATTTTCATTAAATTTAAGGGGCTTATTCTACTGTGAATGCTAAAAAATAAGCTATTTTTCAATCATTTTTTCTTAACTGTTGCATGTATCGGGACAAACTTTTTTCCGCTTAATGGTACACTCTTATAGAATAGAAAAAAAAAAATTTTGTTGCAGATAAATGTATATTTATTTAAGAATTTATAATCGTATAAAGGCATGAAAAAAAGTATGTCGTTGGCGTTGATGATTTGCACTCTTCAGGTAATCTGAGTATGAGTGTCGCTATCGCTCGAACTATAATTATTAAAAACTATTAATTTTTACTTATACTTTCGCCCGAATGTTGACGAAAAAAAAACGTGTTTTTCGAACAGTTTTGGCAAAAACAACGCCATTTTGTTATTTTGCAATATAAAATAATAATTCTAGTTCGGATAGCGACACTCATACAGATTAAGAATCTTTCTGAATTTTTGTTTCAAATCAACTGAAGAGCGCAAATCATCAACGCCAACGACATATTTTTTTTGTCATGCCTTTACACGATTATCAATTGTTAAACAAATATACATTCATATGCAACAAAAAAAAAATGTTTTCTATTTCGTAAGAGTGTATCTTTAAGCGAAAAAAAAAGTTTGTCGTGATACATGCAACAGTTTTCGAAAAAAAAATTATTAAAAAAGCTTATTTTTTGAGCCATTACAGTAGAGCCCCTAAAGAGATATTGAATATGGATTAAAAAAATGGATTGTCAATAAATAATAGGATTAAAAAAGATACATTATAAACATGTCAATAATGTGTAAGTTATTTTGATAAATCCTCCTTTTTCAATATCTCAGAATTGAATAAATATATAAAAAGTAAATACTTTTCATTTTTT
>OZ010724.1:1508801-1543801 GCA_963932345.1 Ophion ventricosus
AATACGTGATATCTCCCATCAGGTCTCTCGCATTACCGCATCTTGCCCCAATTTCGACAAACTCTCCACCTCGTCACTCCCTCATTAGCTTCAATTAATAACAAATTTTCAGTGCCGATATTACCGATACCGAATACGAGTATAACGCCAGCAACGACGGAAAGTACAACCACCACGAGGAGAAAAAGATCGTGGTCCAGGGCTGTCTTCAGCTCGCTGCAACGTAAAGGCCTCGAGAGAAGGTTTTCCATACAAAAATATATCACGAAACCCGACAGAAGACAGCTGGCAGCAACTCTGGGCCTTACCGATGCTCAGGTGAGAAAATAACTCTTCTTTTTCACTTCTTGATTTTTTTTTTGCTTCGTATAAATTTCTCTCGATAGTATATTTATCTAGGGAAATTGGTCTCTATATAAATATTATACATATCGATGGTCCCGAGCGGGTCTATCTTATCTCGCTCGGACCTTTATGGAGTAGCGTAATTGAAAGGGTCCCAGATGTACTAGTGTAACTCTCGCGTCCTCCGCGAAGTATCGTATCTCGGCAGACCCTGTTCATTCTAACGCATCTCCGGACGCGCGTGAGATCCATCGTATCTCCCGCAGCCTTAGAACGGAGTATCGTAACTCGCCGACTGCGATATGCTCTATCGTATCTCAGATGCACCAAAACGTTTCATCGTAAGTCGAAATTTGGTGATTTTTGAAAAACATCACTACTAAGTTCGTTCGAGCTTGAAGAATGCCCAGACAAAATTTTAAATCATTTTGATAATTTTTTGTGCTGTAATTAATTAAAGTAAAACAAGATATCGTATCCCCCCGCGCTCTGAAAGTTCCATTCTAGTTTCTACTCTATCGTAAGTCGTTGAAAATCTCGACGACTTACAATGAAAGAATAAGTTATGTAACGATAACAGTTATAAGTATGTTATTATTATGACGTGAATGGAAATAATATAATAATTCATTGATTTAAACAGATAATTAATTAATCATGAAATATAGAAAAATAATAATCGTAATGATATTATTAACACCTTTTGAGATTGGGCGACACAAGAATTGTATTACGGTTATCACTATATCTATTCGTTTGAAAATTGACTGATATTTCGCGATTTTATTTGAAACAAAAATTGATTACCAGTTACAAGATATTTTATTTTTAAATTTTATTCCGAAAACTTTACATAGTATGAAACAATTTCATTAGAAAAAAATATGCATTAGGTATATCTCTACAAGCAGCTATTTTTCATACAGTTCCATACAAATTATTAGCACACATACATGTGCTAATAATTTGAATGAAAGACCTTTCGTCGAAGCATGACGGCTGTCAGGGGGAAGGCCTACCAAAGACCTTTCGACCGAAATATATGATGAATATTATGATAATAGTATATTATGTTTCTATTTTCACAACGCTTTTCATGTCTAAAAAATATTCTGCGTATAATGCGCAATATTTAGACATAAATGTTGTGATGATTCAGTGACATTTTATTTTTGAGAACGCGAAACTTTCAAACCGCGTTTACTGAAAACTTGCGATTCGTAGATACGATGAAACGTTTTGGTGCATCTGAGATACGATAGAGCATATCGGAGTCTGCGAGTTACGATACTCCGTTCTAAGGCTGCGGGAGATACGATGGATCTCACGCGCGCCCGGAGATGCGTTAGAATAAACAGGGTCTGCCGAGATACGATACTTCGCGGAGGACGCGAGAGTTACGCTAGTACATCTGGGACCCTTTCAATTACGCTACTGCGTAAAGGTCTGAGCGAGATAAGATAGACCCGCTCGGGACCATCGATATGAAGAGTAAATTATATTAATAACGGGCTTGTTTATTTTTATAGGTCAAAGTTTGGTTTCAAAATCGTCGAATGAAGTGGCGACACACGAAAGAGGGTGAAAACGCAGCCTCCGTTTCCGGTCCAGACTCCACGCAGCAGGATTCGCCTCGTAAAGTGTCGAAAGAAAGTGCGAGAGAAATTATTCAAGAGGAGGACGACGATGACGAGGAGATCGAAGTTGACGTCTGACGGATGACGCACCTCTCGAAGATCCTTCACCCTTTGCGAATTAAATTAATTTAATACCGCTAATGACGATTGTAAATATAAACGAATAATTTCGTCACGTGAAACAGAGCGGCGGAATAAATGTAATTATTGGAGAATGTAGAGAGGGAAGGTTTTTTTTACTGCTTCGTGGGGAAACGAACAAAAAAACAAGAAGAAAAGAGGAAGATAGGACGAACCTTAAATCGGCTCGCTGCATACACCACGACGAGTATTTTATCGAGGCGCCTTCACACACCGATGACTTATGATCGAGAACTCAATAGCAGTATCGATTGGATTATCTTTTTTTTTCTCATTTTTTTGCTCGACTAAAATTGGCGAGAACGTCGCGAGTGTAATTATGACTTGGAGAAAGGTGAGTATGACGATTTTCCTCGTTTTTTTTTCTCATAATTTTCCCAATTTTTTATTCGTATAAATAAATTCGTTATTACTGAAAGGATAATATGAAGAAAAAAAAATCTAAAAAAATTAAAGAGAAACTGGAGAATTTGTTGTTTTGTTTAAATACAAAAAACTTGAGTCCATTTTTTTCGCGAGAAATATTACGTCCGAGCGTTGCACAGATGAGTACTATCAATGCGATGGATCATACTCATGATCCATCGCACATCGCACCCATCGTGAATGATACTTGTTGAATGCGATCGTCAGTGTGGGCAACCGACGAGACGACGGGTCTCATCAGTCGATGCTGGTCAGTCGGACGTAAAATTACTAATTATATATGGGGCATTCCATACCAATTCGACCTGGGTCTGACCCTCGACCCCTCAAATCTGGTTCCCGATTTTTCCTATCATTACTCTCACTCTATCAAGCAATTACAATTTTTTTCAGATTTTTCAAAATAAATTTGAGCGCGTCATGAATTTTTGAATTTTTTTTTTTGAACACCTCGATGGCCGTAATCGAAAAATCTGAAAAAATTCCCAAAAATACAGTGTCAGATATAAAAAATGTTGGTGTAAAATTTATAATGTCTGGGCTTTTGCTTCAACCCGTTTTTTAGTTTTTTGAGCAAAAAAAAATGAAAAAAATAAGAAGCAGAGGTCAATTTACTGTAGACGGTTGCTCGAAATTTTGTATGCATAGTACCAGATTTTTAAAAAAATTTCTCCGATTTTTCTAAAGTGTATTTTGTAATTTTCGATTTTTTTTAAATCTTGGTTGACAAAAACCCTAATTAGGGATTTGGAAATGATGCGAATTGCACTAACAATAAGCGTAAGATGCCTGGTGAGGTTCGGTACACTCTAAACTACTATTGAACTACTACTGTAGACAGTAGCTTGAATATTTTTGATGATAGCGAACGGTTTTCGGAAATTTTTAAGGATTTTTTAAAGCATTTTTTTCTGTAATATCATCGTAAAATCATGAGTAATTAAAAGCGGTCATGAACAGTGATCGCTCTTAATTAAATAATTAAGAGCGGAAATAATTTTTAATTTAACAATCAATATCAATTTTAATCATCAATTCGCATGGTTTTATCTACGCTTTATTCCAGAAACTACAATGAAATCATCGTAGAGAATAGTATTTCCATCACTGACAATCTGAGATGCGTCAACACATTTTTATATCACATGTGCCTTTAAAATGATTTTTGATATAATAAAAAGGTTCTGCAGACTTTTTTTCTTTTTTTTCTTTGTAATGTTGTGGATTTAAAATTAATTAATTAATTATTCAATTAAGAGCGGTCGCTGTTCAAGACCGCTTTTAATTAATCATGATTTTACGATATTACAGAAAAAAATGCTTTAAAAAATCCTTAAAAATTTCCAAAAACCGTTCGCTATCATCAAAAATATTCAAGCTACTGTCTACAGTAGTAGTTCAATAGTAGTTTAGAGTGTACCGAACCTCACCAGGCATCTTACGCTTATTGTTAGTGCAATTCGCATCATTTCCAAATCCCTAATTAGGGTTTTTGTCAACCATGATAAAAAAAAAATCGAAAATTACAAAATACACTTTAGAAAAATCGGAGAAATTTTTTTAAAAATCTGGTACTATGCATACAAAATTTCGAGCAACCGTCTACAGTAAATTGACCTCTGCTCCTTATTTTTTTCATTTTTTTTTGCTCAAAAAGCTAAAAAAACGGGTTGAAGCAAAAGCCCAGACATTATGAATTTTACACCAACATTTTTTATATCTGACACTGTATTTTTGGGAATTTTTTCAGATTTTTCGATTACGGCCATCGAGGTGTTCAAAAAAAAAATTCAAAAATTCATGACGCGCTCAAATTTATTTTGAAAAATCTAAAAAAAATTGTAATTGCTTCATAGAGTGAGAGTAATGATAGGAAAAATCGGGAACCAGATTTGAGGGGTCGAGGGTCAGACCCAGGTCGAATTGGTGTGGAATGCCCCATATATAAACTGAAAAACCACTGACAGACTGACTGACTGATTAAGGGGTTACGTGGGTTTGAAAATTTCAAAAAATCCATTTTTTTAAATTTCATTATCTTATAGTATAATATGTCTAGAATATTCTCCCAAAGTTTTAAGTCAATCGGAGTAAAAGTCTAGGAGGGAGAGAGCCTTTGGGAATTCTCCTCGTTGGTAAAAGACCAGCCGGGAGCGACGCAGGTATACGCATTTTTCTCAAAACACTATTTTTGTACTTAAAAATGAATTAAAATGAATAAAATTTTTTTTTAAATGTATTTCAAGACTTTATTTATCAAGCCCAACAACTTGTATATTCGTATCTTTTATAAAATCCTCAAAAAAAAATCGCGAAAATAGCCTTTTTTTTCGTGGCTCCAAAGTGGATTGGCCCCTTAACCAAGAGACTTTTTCGAGCTCAAGTCTTTATGAAATTCTTTTGTCGGCGAAACGTATCTCGGTAGTTCAATCGGCAAAGGGCATTCGACAAAATCGTAGATGTCGGTGTCGTTTCGCTGTGCTCGGAAAGGGGTGAATACTTGAGCCAAGTGTTCAGCGAAAAATTGCGCTTTTTCAGCATCACTTTGCGCCCATTCTCCATTGACTTTCTTTAAAGGTGGGTTATAGTTTAGCGCGTGATTGATCCATTTTGTTGCTTTCCAGAGTGAATAATCCGTGTTCGTAGTGCTAGACAGATTGGAAAGATATTCTTCAACGCTGTGATTATTATGAGCAGAGATTAGTTTCATGAGTTCCCTGATTGCTTTGTCGAATCTTCTCTTATCAATTGGGCTTCTGCACGTTTACTGCCATTGTCTTCTGATTTTTCTTTTTTTTCGGCGAGTTTTCGTTTTATTTCGTTCGGGCATTCCCGACTAGAAATTGATGTTGGGTTCTTGTACAGTTCATTGCTGGGTCAACCCAATTCCTTGTTGGGTAATTATTGGGCTTCCCTATCAGGTTCTTATAGGGTGTGTAACGATATTCTAGGATTTTCTTTGGGTTCTGTCAGGTTTTGCCTCGGGTAAGCCCAATTTTTTCTTGGGTTCTTATCGGGCTACCCTAACCGGTCCTACCATTAACCCACTGAAATCAGTAGCGTTGCATGGATTTGGGTTCGCAGAGCCCATTTTTTTTTATATTTTCGAGTGTGTCGAATTCTCCATTTTCACTCGCTGCTTCTTCATCGTTATCATCTTCATGATGCCCAACATTATCATCGTCGAAAAAGTTATCTTCGTCACTGTTTTCCACTACTACACGATTAAATTCCTCTCTTGGCTGTTCTTCGGTTTGTTCATTGTCACTGTGCCTAACCTCAAAATCACTGTCACTGTGCCTAACCTCAAAATCATTGTCACTGTGCCTAGCCCCAAAATCTTCCGGTCTTTAATCATTCGACTGTTCTTCAGTCTCCCAATTAGACGTTTCAATTGATAAGCGATTGTTTTTTGCTGATAAACCGCGAAGGGCACGATGTTTTCTTACTCGTAATCGAGGTTAATTCTTTGCTTTGCCTGGCTCTCAACATTTTATGCGTACACCGATTCTCTCTCTTCCTCTATATATATGCCGTTTCAAGTTTTCATACCCACCTCCTCCAATCCACAGATAGGTAAGATAAAATTTTAAGGTATGGTTTACTTTTAAAACAAAATTCCGCACAACAAAATAAAATGAAAAATTAAGTTCCGAATAAAAAAATAAGAAAAGTTCTACAATGAAAAAAAAAATCTCATAAGATCCACTTATTATTGCAGTATCTATCAAAAATGTATTTGTATATGGGGCATTCCATACCAATTCGACCTGGGTCTGACCCTCGACCCCTCAAATCTGGTTCCCGATTTTTCCTATCATTACTCTCACTCTATCAGGCAATTACAATTTTTTTCAGATTTTTCAAAATAAATTTGGGCGCGTCATGAATTTTTGAATTTTTTTTTTGAACACCTCGATGGCCGTAATCGAAAAATCTGAAAAAATTCCCAAAAATACAGTGTCAGATATAAAAAATGTTGGTGTAAAATTCATAATGTCTGGGCTTTTGCTTCAACCCGTTTTTTAGCTTTTTGAGCAAAAAAAAATGAAAAAAATAAGAAGCACAGGTCAATTTACTGTAGACTGTTGCTCGAAATTTTGTATGCATAGTACCAGATTTGTTTGGGTTTGTTTGGGTTCACTGTTCATGACCGCTTTCAATTAATCATGATTTTACGATGATATTACAGAAAAAAATGCTTTAAAAAATCCTTAAAAATTTCCAAAAACCGTTCGCCATCATCAAAAATATTCAAGCTACTGTCTGCAGTAGTAGTTCAATAGTAGTTTAGAGTGTACCGAACCTCACCAGGCATCTTACGCTTATTGTTAGTGCAATTCGCATCATTTCCACATCCCTAATTAGGGTTTTTGTCAACCATGATAAAAAAAAAATTCGAAAATTACAAAATACACTTTAGAAAAATCGGAGAATTTTTTTTTTTAATCTGGTACTATGCATACAAAATTTCGAGCAACAGTCTATAGTAAATTGACCTCCGCTTCTTATTTTTTTCATTTTTTTTTGCTCAAAAAGCTAAAAAATGGGTTGAAGCAAAAGCCCAGACATTATGAATTTTACACCAACATTTTTTATATCTGACACTGTATTTTTGGGAATTTTTTCAGATTTTTCGATTACGGCCATCGAGGTGTTCGAAAAAAAAATTAAAAAATTCATGACGCGCTCGAATTTATTTTGAAAAATCTGAAAAAAATTGTAATTGCTTGATAGAGTGAGAGTAATGATAGGAAAAATCGGGAACCAGATTTGAGGGGTCGAGGGTCAGACCCAGGTCGTATTGGTATGGAATGCCCCATATTTATTTCGTTATTTAAATATTGAATAAAATTATGAATTCTCGACGTTTTGCCGTCATTAATCCTTCGTCCTTATTTTACACGCGACAAAGAAAATAAAACACTGATGCGAAATTTTTTTCACGATCGACACGAAGCCCGACGCACTCTTGTTGCCCACGAGACGATTGTTTTTTTTTTTCAAACGTCACGTCGTGAGAAACGATCGGAAGCGAAGAACTTTCGGTGCGACTAAATAAAATTAAAAAAAAGAAAATGTATGGACTTTTGAGGCGTTACGTGTGCGAGGGTGGACGTGCGATTAGTGGGCGATTGGATTTTCGTTGTTTGACGAAAATGAGTGGATCCCTGGGAGCTGTGGAGCCGAAGCAAAAACGTCTGGAATTCGTCGCGGACGACGTAATTAGTGAGTCCTGGCTATGAAAAATAAAATGTTTTTTTTTTATGCAAATGAAAAATGTGGAAAACGAAGAAAAAATTTGAATTATTTGTATATGTATTTTTTTTTTTCGTTGATGTCAGATGATTCATTGGGAACGGGATCGAGGACGATTCCCCTGATCGAGCGATCGGTTGACACAAAATTGTCAAAGATTTACAAAGTCCCCGAGGAGCCGAGCACCGTGAGTGTAAAAATGGAAGAGAGTCCTCTCGCGTTCGAGGACATTCCTGGCCCTGCAGTGCTCAAAGTCTGGGAGAAATATTGGAAATACGTGCCCATCCTTGGTACGCAACTGGTTTGCAGTTTGCTTGTCAACAATTTTACCCAGGGTACGGCAATGTTGTCGGAGTGCCGATAATTGCACAATTTTTGGAAGAAAAAAAAACTACCGGGTCATGAGACTGCAATTCGAGTGTCAATTGTTAATTTGTCTTCTGTCATTATTTTTTTAAAGGATTTTTTTCGATTAAATTTACTTTGTGATTTTGATTATTTTTGTGATTTCAATTATTTTTGTGAATTTAGTTAATTTTGTACTTTAAAGAGGGGAAACGCAGACGACGAAAAAATAACCGATTCTGATCATTTTTTTTTGCAATGAAACGAAACTTTTTACATTTACGAAATTTTGAAGTGCATTTTATTATATAATTAAGCTGTTTGGAGTAATTTTTTAAATTCAATTTGTAATTTTAATCAATTTTGTAATTATAATAATTTTTTTCGTATTTTCATCGATTTTTTAAATTTTAATCAATTTTGTATTTCTAATCAATTTTGTAATTTTAATCAATTTTGTAATCTTAATCAATTTTGTAATTTTTATCAATAATTTAATTTTAATCAATTTTGTAATTTTTATCAATAATGTAATTTTAATCAATTTCGTAATTTTAATCAATTTCGTAATTTTAATCAATTTTGTTATTTTAATCAATTTTGTTATTTTAATCGATTTTGTAATTTCAATCAATTTTGTTATTTTAATCAATTTTGTTATTTTAAACGATTGTGCAATTTCAATCAATTTTGTCATTTTCATCAATTTTGTTATTCGCATCGATTTTGTAATTTTAATCAATTTTGTATTAGGTATACAACTTTGCTTCCGCCGTTTTTTTTCTCCAAAATTGGAGGCTTTATTCTTAAAAAGTGATTACGAATTCATGATTCAAAGTATTGTCCGCTGCTAGCTACTACTTTTTCCCATCTTTTTTGACAATTGTCGGATACCATCTCGAGAAAACATTCCATCTCGAAAAACTCTTCCACCGCCATGCCGGTCCTCGACGTAAAAATCACCGCTCTTGAAGCGTTGAAACCACTCACGACATGTTCTTTCACTAAGAGCAGACTCACCGTAAGTACTTGAGAACATTCGATTTGCCTTAGCCGCAGTTTTCTTCAAATGGAAGCAGAAAATCAAAACTGCCCGCAAATGACGAGAATTTGGCCCGAAAACTGATATCTTCGATCGAGAATAAATTTATGATGCAAACACAAAATCACTAATGTGGTTCTGTCGTTATGTTGACAGATGTCCAAGCTTACTGTGTGACATTTTTTATCTGCCTATTTCGACCAGCCCTTACCGCTGCAGCCATCTATCGTAAAACGGCGGAAGCAAAGTTCTACACCTAATGACTAATCCATTTTTTTATTTTAATCAATTTTTTGATTGTAATCAATTTTGTAATTTCAATCAATTTTGTAATTTTAATCAATTTTGTAATTTCAATCATTTTTTAATTTTAATCAATTTTCTAATTTTAATCAATTTTCTAATTTCAATCAATTTTCTAATTTTAATCAGTTTTCTAATTTTTATCAAATTTGTAATTTTTATCAAATTTGTAATTTTAATCGATTTTGTAGTTTTAATCCATTTTTAAATTTTAATCAATTTTGTTACTATAATTGATTTTCTCATTTAAAAGTGTCATCAATGACTTAGTCAATCAATTAAATCGCAAAGATCGAGTTGAGCGATTCGCAAACTCCTTCTGATCTGATTGGCCCTTTTCGTTCCAGGAAAACTGACGTTCAGCAGGAACTTCGTTCCGTTGAAGTATCTCTTCAACGAGTACGGCCCGATCGTAAGAATTAACGGGCCGATGATCGGCGATATCGTTATGATTCATAGACCCGATCACATTGCCCAAGTTCTCAGCCAGGAAGGCGAGAGCCCGGTGCGCAGCGCGATTGATGTGCTCCAACATTATCGTCGCGAGCATCGAAAATATCGATTGCCCGGTCCATTTTCCATGTGAGTTGGAAAACTCCGAAAAATAGTTTTTTCTTTGTAAAAATTGCTATGTGATTTTTTAAAATTAATTTCAGTATTCCGTTAATATTCTCTAGCATATTCTAAATTGTTTAAAAAGTAATCGAAGTCATTTCAGAAGGATATAAATTGCCGATATTTAAAATAATAATAATGACAGCAACAACAATAATAATGATAATATCCAGAGTGATATTGCTGATGTTACTACCAATAGAAAAGGATTTGTATCGTTCTAAAATTAAATTGAATATTTCTAGAATATATTTATATATATAAATATATATAGTACTCGACAAAAAAAAGTACGGACTAGCCGAAATTTCTTACCGCACTAAAATTTATATAGCGGACTCAAAAATGAAGGTAATTGAATTTCCAAAGTGGCGTTTTAAAGAGGACAAGTTTAGCTTTATTTTGCTTTTTGAGAAAATTCTCTACGATTTTTTTTCGCCCCGGTGCGCACTTTTGAACCTGGCCACTTTTCGGCTATTTTATGGCCGTCAAAAATTAACTGCAAAGTTTGCAGAACATTTTTTCCTCGGTTTTTTCCATGGCAAACTTAAAATGGATATCAAGACCTACATTTTTATTTTTTAGAAAGTCTCGTGCGATTTTTTTTCGCCCCAGTATTGAATTTTTAGCTAAAAAAGACATGTTTCAGAAAAAAAGGCGTGATCGAAGAACTATAGGGTTTTAGAGGAAATGTCAAGAGGGTAAAAAGTTGCATGGGTTCACACTGGAGTTGCTAGAATTTTTTCCGAATTTTTTTTGACACTTTTTTACCATTTTTGGTTGGAACTTTGATGAGTGGAGAGGCTCCACTTGAGAATTATGGGGTCTAGGACAATATATTCAGAAAGGAAATTTGTTTACATATTCATTTTTAATTAACAACAATTTTTTTACAATTTTTATTCATTTTTTTTAATTCTCACAAATAAAAAAACATCTAGCAAAATTGTAGTTAATTAAAAATGAAAATGTAAACAAATTTCCTTTCTTAATTGTCCTAGACCCCATCATTCCCGAGTGGAGCCTCTCCACTCATCGAAGTTCCAACCAAAAATGGCAAAAAAACAAATGTCCAAGAAAAATTCTGAATAAATTCTAGCCACTTCAGTATGAATCCATGCAACTTTTTACCCTCTTGACATTTCCCCTGAAACCCTATAGTTCTTCGATGACGCCTTTTTTTCTAAAACATGGCTTTTTTTAGCTAAAAATGCAATACTAGGGCGAAAAAAAATCGTACGAGACTTTCTAAAAAATAAAAATGTCGGTTTTGATATTCTTTTTAAGTTTCCCATGGAAAAAAACCGAGGAAAAATGTTTCCGCAAACTTTGCAGTTAATTTTCGACGGCCAAAAAATAGCCGAAAACTGGCCACGTTCAAAAGTACGCACCGGGTCGAAAAAAAATCGTAGAGAATTTTCTAAAAAAGCAAAACAAAGGTAAACTTGTCCTCTTTAAAACGCCACTTGGGAAATTCAATTACCTTTATTTTTGAGTCCGCTATGTAAATTTTAGTGCGGTAAAAAAATTCGACTAGTGCGTACTTTTTTTTGTCCAGTACCGTATAGTATAATGTGTACGATATTGATTTTGACATTATCAGACTAAATTTTCAGAATAACTTACGTATTTACGCCTTATCTTGAAAAATGGTCTAATTATTTATGAATCGCTATAACGATTTTTGAAACCACAATTCTTGCCTAAAGCACCGAAAAAAAAATCGTACGAAAAAAACTTTTAAAGAACAAAACTTATTTAACGCAAGGCAAGGCAGCGATTGGCTTCAGACCAGATCCAAACTCGAGAAGCCCCTCTTTGAGCAAGTATCAAAAAACTTTCCTCGCCTCGACACGATATGCGACGAGTTTGCCCAGAAAATCCGAAAAATTCGCAATCGACAGGACGAAGTGAGCTCTTAAATTCATTTTCACAATTATTTCCAGATCGTCATAATTTATCGTATTTTTTTTTTTCTTCTTTTCTTACACAGGTACCCAGTGACTTTGACAAACAATTGTCACGATGGGGTATGGAGTGTTTCTCCGTTATCATGTTCGATCGAAGGCTCGGATTTCTCGATCCAATTGTCGCGAATTCACCGTGCGAATGCTCGACGATCATCGACGCTCTGAGCAAAGCTCATCTCTATATGAGCCGATGCGAGACAGGTTTTCAAGTATGGCGATTCATCGAGACACCTTATTTTCGAAAATTGTGCGAGGCTTGTGACGTCATCGACAAGTGAGTACGAATAATTGTTGTTCAGCACAGTTATTTTTTACTATCTATACAAACAATAACGATAGTAATAATGACAATAAAGAGCAGCGAAGTTGAATAAAAATTGAATAATAATAACAAAAATAAGAAGCAATAAAATCGAATAAAAAATGAATAATAATGATAATAATATTGGGAGTACAAATAAGTCTCCGCCGTTTTTTTTTTTATCAAGAATTGGGCATTTATTGTGAAAGAACGGTAGTTAATGTTTTATTCAAAGTATTGTCCATCGCTAGCCACTACTTTTTGCCATCTTTCTGGCAGCATATGGATACCGCGTCGGAAGAACGCTTCATCTTTTGAGGCTATCCACAAATCGACCCAATTTTTGGTATCTTCATATCGACGGCAGTATGGAAGAACGTGCTATCTCGAATTGTGATAGAAGAACGTGCTATCTCATATTATGAGAGAAGAACGTGCTATCTCAAATTGTGATAGAAGAACGTGCTATCTCGAATTGTGATAGAAGAACGTGCTATCTCGATCAGTCAACATATTTTCATTGATACAGCACTGGTATTTGGGGCACCTCAGTATACAGAGCACTTTTTCTGTTAGGTTATTTAATTTTCTAATATGATTTAGCTCGATAATAGAAAAAAATTAAGATATTTTTGAATAAACAACTTTACTTTAATCATCAATATAAATAAATATATTGATGATTAAAAAAAAGTTGTTTATTCAAACATATCTTAATGTTTATTATCGAGCTAAATCATAATCTATTATCGAGCTAAATCTCAATCTATTATTGAGCTAAATCATATTAGAAACTTTTTTATAATCATCAACATATTTATTTATATTGATGATTAAAAAAAAGTTGTTTATTCAAACATATCTTAACTTTCTTCTATTATCGAGCTAAATCATATTAGAAAATTAAATAACCTAACAGAAAAAGTGCTCTGTATACTGAGGTGCCCCAAATACCAGTGCTGTATCAATGAAAATATGTTGACTGATCGAGATAGCACGTTCTTCTATCACAATTCGAGATAGCACGTTCGTCTATCACAATTTGAGATAGCACGTTCTTCTATCACAATTTGACAAAGCACGTTCTTCTCTCATAATACGAGATAGCACGTTCTTCTATCACAATTTGAGATAGCACGTTCTTCTATCACAATTTGAGATAGCACGTTCTTCTATCACAATTTGAGATAGCACGTTCTTCTATCACAATTTGAGATAGCACGTTCTTCTCTCATAATTTGAGATAGGACGTTCTTCTATCACAGTTTGAGATAGCACGTTCTTCTATCACAATTTGAGATAGCACGTTCTTCTATCACAATTTTGGATAGCACGTTCTTCTATCACAATTTGAGATAGCACGTTCTTCGATACTGCCGTCGAAATGATAACAGAAAACCCAATGCTGTCCGCAAATCGTAGTTGGTAGGCACAAAACTCGACATGTTTAAGGTTATAGAAAAATATACCGGTGTAGGGAACTTGGGTTGTTGTGTGTTGAAAATCTTCGTCAACTGTTAGAGGGAGATGATGGCGCTGCAGAAGCGGTCTTACGGTCCCTAAACTAATGGCTAGCACCATCTATAGGGAAATTGCGGTTTCATACTTCTACACCTGGTACTTATGTATTTTGACTCGCTGATCATGAATATGATAGTAAAAATACCCGCAAATTTTATTTTCAAGGTCAAAACTAAAAAAAAACTTTTTGTTTAGTGTTTCTATTTTATTTTAATAAATATTGATCTTAGAGAAAAATATTTCCTACAAGAGTTGTAGCTTATTAATAGTCTGATATTTTATGTTCTATATAGGTTTTGTCTAAAACCATTATTTTTCGGGAAAAATGGGATAATGCTCCAATAAGTATATTCTGCTAGACTCTATTAGTTTCGATGTTATCTACTTACGCACTTTACCACGGGGAGGTTCCCTCCGCCCACCCCAGTGGTCTACGCACCCCACGATTCTACGCACCCATCCGAGGTGCCCTCCGCCCATCCCAGTGTTCTACACACCCTGCGATTCCACACACCCATCCGACGAGCCCTGCGCCCACCCCAATGAACTACACACCTCACGATTCAACATATCCGAGTTTGTTTGGGTTTGGGTTTGTTTGTGTTTGTTTTATTTGCGTTTCTTTGGGCCCATATGCAGTAAAGTGCGTAAGTAGATAATATCGAAACTAATGGAGTTTAGCAAAATATACTCATTGGAGTATTATCCCATTTTTGTTGGAAAATAATGATTTTAGACAAAATTTGTATAGAACATAAATTCTCGGTCTTTTGATGGGTTTTAATTTTTGTAGGAGACATTTTCCTCTACGATCAATATTTATTAAAATAAAATAGAAAAACTAAAAAATACCGTTTTTCAGCGAGTCAAAATACAAAAGTACACGAAGTTCTAAATTATTCGGAGGTGTGGGCTTTTCGGAAGTTTATCCTAAATTTATAATGAAAATATATAATATTATTGTTATTTAAATATTTACAATACCAAATTACTTATTTTTTGAATCGGTACCAACCAACAACGAGAGATTGATGTCACGGAAGAAACGAGATTGCAAATTAAATTATATATAAAAAAAGAATAAAAAGCAAGCATTTATTTAATATACTAAAACGTAGAAAATCTTTTTTTTACCAACTCACCTATATGTGACTATAAATAAAAGCTTGGGGCGCTCAACTTTTTAAATGTTCAATAAATTTGATCAATTCAGTTTTATTAACCCTATTTAATAGTACAATAGTAATTAGAGCAATTATTATCACACATTTATACTTAGTTTCATGATTTTTATTTAAGAAATCTAAGGTTGTTTTACAGTAAATTATATACTGATATGTTAATGAATTTATGTAAATTCAAGATAATATGTCTAAATTTTGAGCGCCCCAAGCTTTTATTTATAGTCATATATAGGTGACTTGGTAAAAAAAATAATTTTCTACTTTTTAGTAAATTAAATAAAAGCTTGTTTTTTTAATGTTTTGTTTATATATATAAATTATTTTCTACTTTTGAGTAATTAATTGATTTTACTAGTGCTAGTGAGATTTTATAGGGATGATTAGATATCGCTAATTTTACATGATAAGTTGATTTTTTTAAGGTGAATCATGCATTGTCACTTCTTAAATTTAATAGCTTTAAGGGGCCAGTCCACTTTGGAGCCACGAAAAAAAGGCTATTTTCGCGATTTTTATTTTGAGGATTTTACAAAAGATATGAATATAAAAGTTGTTGGGCTTGATAAATAAAGTCTTGAAATACATGTAAAAAAAATTTTAACTCATTTTTATTCATTTTTAAGTACAAACCTATAGTTTAATGTACCGCCTCAAAAATAGGTGGGCTAGGTAGCTCCATGACAACTCGGCAACGGCTTGTCTGAAACAAAAAAGTCAAAGACCATTCGATTCAGTATGACACCGGCTACAAAATGACCCTGGGATATGAAGTTTTATCAAAAAATAAAAAAATGGCAGAGGAAAAACGAAAAAAGTAAAAAAAACGCGTTTTTTTCGCAGTTTTTCGCAAAAAAAGAGAGTAAAAATCAAAATTTTAAAACCATCGAGGGTCATCTTGTTGCGAATCATGTTTACAATATGTGGTTCAAATTTCAAGAGAATCGGTTTATTAGTTTTAGAGATATGATGGAGCTAGATTTTGAAAACGTTGTTTCGAGAAAAACGCGTTTGAAGTTTATACTATGAAAAACTCTTACCTAAACTCAATCAGCAATATTGACACAATGTTGACACAATATTTCTGAATGTATGTACTTTCGAAAGCAGTAAAAAAAATCGATTTTTTGAAATATTCAAAGTGGACTTGCCCCTTAATATATCGATGGTAGTATTAGTAAAAAGAATGTCAGCATGAACAATCATATTTTTTTCTAAATAAAATAAAACTGCAGCCTCGTCAATAAATACATTCGTGAAGCTCAGAATAAATTGAGTCTAAGAAAATCGACGCTGCGGAACGAAAACCAGAACGAGAGTCTTTCAATTTTGGAAAGACTCCTGACGAACGGGCAAACGCATCCGGACGATATTTCCGCCGTGCTCATGGACTCGGTAATTTTGGGAGTTCAGGCTGTAAGTGTCACGAAGAAAACGAAAGATAAAATGAAACTCTCGTGACTTTTTTCACTCATGGAAAATATTGCTAATTGGATTTTTTTGCACACGTTTTAGACGGTCAATAGCCAAGCTTTTTTGCTATACTTTCTGGCGAGAAATCCGAGAGTTCAGAGAAAATTGTACGATGAAATTTGCGCGAGCGCGATAAAGACGGGGGCAACATCGTGGAATGAAAAAAGCCTCGGGGAAATGACCTACCTTAAGGCTTGTATTCGGGAATGTCTGAGACTGAGGCCAGCCTTCCCGTCTATCAGTAGGATCATGCCGAAAACTATAAATCTTCACGGGTACACGATCCCCAAAGGGGTGAGACATTAACCTTTTTTTAAAATAAATTTCGTTTATTATTATTAATTTTATTATTAATTTATACATTTATTATTTTTTTGTATAATGATAATAGACTTATTCCTCCGGGCAACGCACTTCCTCAGTTAATTATTCTTATTATTATTTTATTTCACTCGGTACGATAATGGACGTTTTACACACGCTTGGCGTGAGTAAAATCCCACTTTCACACAGCGTACAATAAAATTCCGCATAATACTCGACGAAAAACTTTTTCTAACCTCGTGTGATTGCAAACTCACACTCGTTAGAAAAAGTTTTTTCGTCCTCGTGTCATAATGTACTATTATATACCACAACCATGTTTTCCTCGCTTTTTCGTGCGTCTAAACGGTACGTAAAAGCGGTATTTTACGTCCTAGGAATTAAAAATTGTGAAACGTCTTATTTCTTTCCTTATAAAAATATCACCAAAAATCACCTTTTTTTAGGCCTCTACACGAGACGACCGCCTTAAGGAAAATATAATATCTAACTTCGAGAATATCTTTGGATCAACGTATTCTACCCTTTAAATATTTCATGATTATTATTATTAACAGTTTTATTTATTTATATGTATGTATATAAATAAATATTCGTTAACAATTAATGTTCATAAATTGTTTGTTGAAGACTTGCCTGATAATGGCCAGCGAAATATCATCCAAACGAGAAGAAAACTTCGAAGATCCGGACAAATTTATGCCCGAGAGATGGCTGAACGAAAACTCAAAGGACGACACGTGGCAAAAGTTTAGCTGTCTCCCTTTCGGTCATGGGATCCGCTCCTGTCTTGGAAAAACTATGGCGGAGACGAAAATAATGTTGCTAACGGCGAAGGCAATTTTTGACACATTTTATTGAACGTATTGCACGATTTTTCATTCCAACGATGGTTTTAATCATTTTTCGTTTTTTCTTTCTTCGTATTCCAGCTCGTTCACGAATTTAGAATCGAGTACGATTACGCGTCAATCGGAAGCAAACATTTGACGATAAGTGCGCCGAACAAACCGTTGAGATTTCGCTTCGTCGAGAGGTCCGAGAGCTGGCGGGAGTCGCATGTCGACGCGAGCGCCCCCTAGCGGTAGTAGTTCAATCCTGCGGTGCTCCGCACTCGCCGCGACGCTGTACAGGTGGCGTTTGGCGTTTTTTTTTTGTTTTCTTTTTTGGATCGTTATTTCTGTTTTGGTTTTCTTCAATTTCTATTGCGAAGCTATCGAATTAGGTTTCGACGTATCTTCCGACGCAGGCTCTCAGGGTCATGAAGAAGGAGGCCACTCGGAGGGTGTACTGGAGAATAAAAAGGTAAACTTTGTTCCTATTATCATACTCGAGGCACAACGACAAATGTAGTTTTTTTCGGAGACGCAAAATTGAAGTTAAGTGGCTATTGTACTGTGATGGCTCAAAAAATAAGCTATTTTAAATGATTTTTTTTTTCGAAAACTGTTGCATGTATTGGTACAAACTTTTTTTTCGCTTAAAGGTACACTCTTACGAATAGAAAACAATTTTTTTTTGTCGCATATAAATGTATATTTATTTAACAATCGATAATAGTGTAAAGGCATGAAAAAAGTATGTTGCTGGCGTTGATGGTTTGCGCCCTCCAGGTAATCCGAATTAAAAAATTCAAAAAGATTCTTAATCTGTATGATTTTCGCTATCGCCCGAACTAGAATTATTATTTTCTATTGCAAAATAACACAATGACGTCGTTTTTTTTGCGAAAGTGTTCGAGAAAAACGTTTTTTTTTTCGTTATAATTCGGGCGAAAGTATAAGTAAACATTAATATTTTTTAATATTTCTAGTTCGGGCGATAGCGACACTCATGAAGATTAAGAATCTTTTTGAATTTCTTGTTTAAGGGGAGATATACACCTAGGAGCCGGAAAAAAGGTCATTTTTCTGAATTTTTTCAAGGAAAACTATTTGAAATTTCGGATTGGGGTTTTAATTATCTAAAAGTATATATATTCAAAAATATGTTTAATTTTCTTTATTTAAAAATATCAAAAATATACAAGGATATTGTATGATCCTTGGAGCGTCGTAAAAAAATCTGCGTATACGGTACCCACTGGCGTTTCTTCAAAAATCATCTGAAAAAAAACCAAAAAAATTAGTAAATTAGATACTATAATCTAGTACTTGCCATAGCCGATTTTCAAAATATCGATTTATGACAAAATGGCGGACGTTTGAACATAAATAGTGATTTTTGGGTCCAAAAATTACTTATTATTTTGCCTATAAAACAAAAACTAAGTAACGGAAAAAAAATCCTATGACAAGTACTAGATAATGGTGTGTAGAATAACCACAAAAAACCTCAAGGCAATCGGTTCATTGGTTTTCGAGAAATTTTGGGTACCGATTTGAAAAACATGGTTTTGAGAAAAACGCGTTTGAAAATTTGGGAATCAATAAATCATGAAATATGTCAACTTACATGGAATCATCGATACCAGGCCCATGGTGTAGGTCTTCTACGGTCGACGGAATGTTCATAGCTTCTAAATTTTGTTTTCGGCGCCGTATTCGACCTTCTTTTGTCTGTTCTTGCGCTTGCAGCTCGGCTTTCGCTATGCGAGTTTCGTCTTCTTGCGCAGCGTACAAGTGCGCTCCTGATCCAACCGATATTCCTAACACGTTCATAACTTCCAATAATGAGGTGATACCATTGTTGAACGTGCATGTTGCAAGAAATACAGCAATGTTAACGATTTTGGCCCCGCTGTTCATCTTTTTTGGAGCTATCTTTCAAATAAGTTGGTTGAAGCTCTCATTGCAGTTTTGGGTATATCCGCCAACACAGCGTTCTAACAATTTGTCATTGCTGAAGGTCTTCGTATATTGGTTTGATGACATCTAACACCATTTTTGGTTTGCCGCTACCCGCTGTCGGCTCGGCGCCGCAAAACACGTTTCACTTTCTCGGCTGTAACTGGCTTATTTATCGAAATATTAACTTGCCGTTTTCACCAGATATTCTTGAGACCTCAAACTTCAAGAAAATGCAAAAAAAATCGATTTTTTCGATCATCTAGGTGTATATCTTTCCTTAAGGCAGAACACCACTGTGACCCCCTGTTTTTCTGCCATTTTTCAAGAATTTTTTTTTGTGGGAAAAAAAAGAGATATTCGAAATTTTTTTTTTGTTTTGTTCGTTGTTTATTGAAGATACATAAAAAAAAAAAATTTCAAATTTGTCACGCCCCATGGTGACGCTGGGGAAGCTCCCGCGTCAGGTACTGTTGCCTCTGCAGTGGTTCGCGGCACGCAGCAGAACTCTCTTCAAAGTCGATCTGAAAAAAAATACCGAGTGTTTTCGTTAATAATATGATATTTTGAAGAGAAGTACATAGGGATTTGAAAAAATATTGATTTTTAAAAAATAGGCACGCTTTTGAAATTAAAGGACGATTTTCGAGCAAAATTTCTCGTCGAAAATAGGCTATAACTTTTTTTATTATTGAGATATCGAAAAAATCCTATGTACTTCTTTAGATAATCTAGTTTTATTGATGCAGTCCAAATTTGAATTCGATCGGATAAAAATTGCTCGAGTTCTGCTGCGTGCCGCACTCAAAAAAGTGGTTTTGAGAAAAACGCGTTCGAAGTTTTAGGTTTGTTAATTTATGCGATAAATTGGAAAAAAATTTTTTTACCTTTAATCAGCGATGCCGGCACCATATAGCTGGCCTTCAAGAAGCAAATTATTGTCCCTAGCATCTTTTCTCGAACTTGTAGAGGCTCTTCTTGCCTCTTTTGCAGCGTCTGTGAGCGAGCGCTCCGCCAGCTCGATCCGCGCTGCGTGGGTTTCAACGCAAAAATTGAAACAATTTGGGCCGATAGTTATCCCCAACGTCTCCAAAACTTTCATGAGGCTTCTCAGGCCATCATTGAATAATAATACCGCGATATCAGCTGCAATATCGACGATTTTTTTGCTCTCGGACTGACACTTGGGGGCTATTGCCCAAACTGATTTGTTGTAGCTTTCGTTGTTGTTTTGCGTGAAGCCGCCCAAACAACGCTGCAGCAAATCATCTCTGCTCAAATTTTCGAAGACTGGCGTAATTGCCTCCAATACTTCCTCAGGAAGAGGCGGCTGCGCGGGACCCCGAGCGTCACGGAGCGCTGCACCGCTCCACAAAATATTCAATATCTCCGAAAATAATTATTTTTTCGACCTGGGTCCAACGGCATCTTAATCTTAAATGTATTTTAGATTTTTCTAGATGGTTTTCAAAAAATCGATTTTTTGAAGCCGTCACAGTGGTGTTGTCCCTTAAGATTACCTGGAGGGCGCAAATTATTAACGCCAACGACATACTTTTTTTCATGCCTTTACACGATTATAAATAGTTAAATAAATACACATTTACATGCAACAAAAAAACATTGTTTTCTATTGTATAAGAGTGTACTTTTGAGCGAAAAAAAGTTAGTGCCGATACATGCAACAGTTTTCAAAAAAATAATGATCAAAAAATAGCTTATTTTTTGAGCCTTCACAGTAGAATAGCCCCTTAAAAAAAAAACATGTAACAAAAGACAAGACCAGATTTCTTCTTACCGTAGTGAAGAATTGCAACGACAGCACGAGATTTCTGCCCAATACCGTGATGACCAAAGTTCTCTTGCTCGCCTGAATTATAATGGCGGCGCTTCTGCTGAGGCTTGGCGATCTGAAGATCGCTGGACACTGATAAATCGACCAAGCGATTTTCGAAGCCTTCAAGACGCAAGAACCCACACAATTAATAATAATAATAATTAACTGCGATAAAAGTTAGATAATAAAAATTAAAAGAAAGAGAGAAAATCGACAACAGATTAAAAAAAAAAAACGCCGAAATTCTTTCCCGATAAAAAATATCCCAAATAATCGTATTTTGCCCCTCAATTTTTTTTCCCCTGATGATAAGCTTCCATTCGTAATCACGACTGACCTCTTCTGTGAGATCGTCACCGGCCCATGCGCAACCAAAAAGCCGGAAGCAGGCCACGCAAACGATGAGAAAGAAACGCGAGAGTGTCGGCCATTTCGCGTGCTGAAAACGAGAACAAAATGGTGACTGCAAGTAATCAATGATGGCAAGAAATACAATGAGAAAAATAGAGACGATCGATAGATCAATCGATATTTCGTTGATAAGATAATATGACGATTAAGCTTAACCTTTGTGGCCTTTTTTCCCTTAAGGCAGTAGTCTGGTCTAGAAATTTGACAAAATCGATTTTTTTTCCATTTTATTATTCCTTAGACCTTTCTTAATACGCTCGTGAAAACCATTTATTGATATTTCAAAAATTAGCAGAGTAATAGAAATTATAAGCAAGCCGCGCGCTCAGGTAGCGCGGTCGGGAAGCAACTTTGAACGCGTTTATCTCAGAACTATGTTTTTCAAATCGGCGCCCACGATATCTCGTTAACTAATTGACCGATCGAGCTCAAATTTTGCACATACCTTCGGTAGCCTCTTTCTGAGGACTGGTAGCAGAATTGAGTCGAACAATAATTTTGCCCACATTTTATAACTCGTCGAATACCCGAAAATGTACGAAATATCGTTAATCAAAGTTTAACAGGCCGCCATTTTGTAACAAAATTTTTTTAAGTACTAATTCTGCTACCAGTGCTCAGAATACTCATACAGATTGAGAACATATATTTTTTTTTTTCCAGATGCATACATCACCCAGAGTGGGCGCCGATTGAGGCGGTTTTCGGCGGGCCATGTTGTAAAAAAAATAAAAAACTACATGAAAATATTTAAAATAATTTTTTTTTTAAATGTAGATACATTCTCAAAGGAACAATAAATACATATGTAAAATTTCATCAAGACAACTTCAACGGTTTAAAAGTTATTCCAACGCAAAAATGACGTCAAAAATCTCGCTCTAGACCAGACTACTGCCTTAATCTCATAGAGTCGGGCGGCACTTCGTAATAATGATAATAATAGTAATAACAACAAAAATAATGATTATTGGGACGTTGAATAAGTTATCGCTGTTTTTCAACAGATGGCGTCACCAGAACTGCGTGCGTGTAGTTTTAGATGGTAACGCACAGAGTTGGCAGTAACTACTTACTTCAGTATCGAATTCGATTGAAGATACTCGATACAAATGTATCGAGCAACAAGAATTCGATCGATACTTCGCTACAAAAGTAGCGATCTCCAACAATCGCTCGATACTTTTGCATCGAGTAAGGAAAAGTTTTGCGATATTCTCGATACTTTTGTATCGAGTATCGAATAAATGTTCGTTACTCGTTACACAAGTATCGAGTAACGAAAAGCTTTTCGTTACTCGATACTTGTCCTATTCCCAAAGCCTCAAAATACGAAGCCATTCTGTTAAGGGGCCAGTCCACTTTGAAAATTTCAAAAAATCGATTTTTTTTACTGCTTTCGAAAGTACATACATTCAGAAATATTGTGTCAACATTGTGTCAATATTGCCGATTGAGTTTAGGTAAGAGTTTTTCATAGTATAAACTTCAAACGCGTTTTTCTCGAAACAACGTTTTCAAAATCTAGCTCCATCGTAACTCTAAAACTAATAAACCGATTCTCTTGAAATTTTATCCACATATTGTAAATATGGTTCGCAACAAGATGACCCTCAATGGTTTTAAAATTTTGATTTTTACTCTTTTTTTCTTGCGAAAAACTGCGAAAAAACGCGTTTTTTTTTACTTTTTTCGTTTTTCATCTGCCATTTTTTTATTTTTTGATAAAACTTTATATCCGAGGGTCATTTTGTAGCTGGTGTCATATTGAATCTAATGGACTTTGATTTTTTTGTTTCAGACAAGCCGTTGCTGAGTTGTGATGGAGCTACCTAGCCCACCTATTTTTGAGGCGTTACGTTAAACTATAGTTTTTGTACTTAAAAATGAATAAAATTTTTTAAAATGTATTTCAAGACTATTTATCAAGCCCAAGAACTTTTATATTCATATCTTTTATAAAATCCTCAAAAAAAAATCGCGAAAATAGGCTTTTTTTCGTGGCTCCAAAGTGGACTGGCCCCTTAACAGTTTTGTAATTTTTCACGGTTGATACAGAACCCTTGTACTCGAGGGAAGGTAAAGAATTTCCGACTTCTTGTCAATTTTTCAAAATATGTAAAAAAAATTTCAAAACGATGAAAAAATTCTTGAAAATGTTATATGCATTTAGAAAACTTGACAATTTCATTTCAAATAAGAAAAAAAACAATTTTATACACATTTAAACAAATAACAATATTATGAAAGTATCGAGTATCGAAGAACTTTTCGTTACTCGATATAAAAGTATCGAGTAACGAAAGACTTTTCGTTACTCGACACTCAAGTATCGAGTATCGAATTATTGTTCGCTACTCGATGCAAAAGTCGCGATCTCCAACAATAGCTCGATACTTTTGTATCGAGTAACGAAAAGTTTTTCTATACTCGATACATTTGTATCGAGCAAAACGTAACGCCCGATACACATTTTGGACAACTCTGGTAACGCATCTTTAAAGAATTACTATAAGGCATCAGTATCAGTCTATTTTATTCTAAAGAAAAAAACTGTAGAAATATGGTTGATAACGTTACTTAGGCCGGAGTGACCGATAAGGGGTTAAAAAGAGTGATACAATAGAAGCGTTTTGGCGCGCTGAGCCCGCAACCGCTGTGTCGAGCGTCCGAAGCTCGCAGAACTGAGATTCGAAACCAAAAATCCCAAGAAAGTGAAGCTTTTGAAGAAGCTGAAGGAATAATGTATGGACTAGGCATCGCTGATTGAGGGTAAGAGGCTTTTTTTTTTAAGTTTTATGTACATTTTTACAAGAGAAACTTTAAACGCGTTTTTCTCAAAACAACATTTTTTGACCATGTCGACATGATTTTGAAAGAACTGTTTGCATCGATTGGACTCAAATTTACAGGGATTATTCTATGCATGTATCTCTTCGACTCCTACTAACGGTATAAATATTCATTAATATAAGGTGTAGTAAAAAGAAATCCATTATTTTTGCATGAAATTGAAGGCTTTATTTAGCATAGTTAGGATGATCCGATTTAGGTCTAATATGCACCGTTTTGATCGATAGCTTGTTGCCACTTTGAAGGTAATATCATTATGCCTTTCTCATAGAAAGCCTCGTCCCTATTGGCAAAAAACTGGGACAGTCGATTTTCACAAGCTTCTCTTGAGACGAATTTTTCACCAGCAAAATCTTTCGCCATAGACCGGAACAGGTGGTAATCACTTGGTGCTAGATCCGGACTATAAGGTGGATGCATAAGAACCTCCCAACCAAGCTCCCGCAGCTTCTGGCGAGTCACTATCGATGTGTGTGGCCTGGTGTTGTCCTGATGGAACACAATTCCTCTCCTATTGGCCAAAGCTGGTCGCTTCTGAGCGATTGCTTCCTTCAGACGGTCCAATTGTTGACAGTACAGGTCCGTATTAAAAGTTTGGCCGTAGGGGAGCAGCTCATAGTGGATGATTCCCTGCCAATCCCAACGAACACACAGTAAAATCTTCCTGACCGTCAATCCTGGCTTGGCCACCGTTTGCGCCGGCTCACCGCGATTCGACCACGACCGTTTTCGCTTGACGTTGTCGTAAGTGACCCACTTTTCATCACCGGTCACCATCCGCTTCAGAAATGGGTCGATTTCGTTGCGATTCAGCAGCGATTCGCAGATGGAAATTCGGTCCATGAGGTTTTTTTGCGTTAACTCGTGTGACACCCATACACCGAGCTTCTTTTTGTATCCAGCCTTATTCAAGTGGTTCCAAACGGTTTTTTGTACAATGTTTAGCTCCTGGGTAAACGAAACAGTGCTTACATGACGGTCGGACTCGACGATTTCCATTATTTTATCGACATTTTCGACAATTGGCCTTCCAGAGCGTGGTGCATCTTTGACATCAAAATTATCGGAACGGAATCGACGAAACCTAAATTGCGCGTGATTGGCTGTTACAGTATCAGAACCATGAACAATATTCACATTTTTAGCCGCCTGGCTTGCGTTTTCGCCTTTATCGAAGAAAAAATGTAAAATATGGCGTATTTTCACTTTGCTGATGGCCATCTTTGAAGCGCGCTCAAAAAATATTGAGTCAAGCAATCACAAAACTGTCTGAGATGTTTATTTTAGTACGAAATCTTATCTTTCTAAAGCCATCTAGCGTAATCCGATCGCACTTATACAACGCGAGATACTAAAGCCATCTATTGCAAAAATAATGGATTTCTTTTTACTGCACCTAATATTCAATCCTATTTTTAAATAATTTAAGTTGTAAAGAACCGTCGAAAAATTCAAAAAGGCGCCATTTTGTTTTCTTTTTATCGGGAGTGAAAGTTTTTATTATGGGTCATAACTACAACCCCACTTTATAATAAAATACTCGACTTTTTATTTTAAAATGCTCCAAAGTTAAGAATTCGTGTCGGGAAGGTGAAAGCAGGGGTAACTTCAGGCAGCCAGATCACCAAGATAAATAAAAAAAATATATTTTCTTGTACTTTGAAACTCCTATTTTTATGTATAAAAAGATTAAAATATGGAGATAAATTTTATGAAAAAAGCATTCTTGAAAATATGTGCAATAGATGGAGACTGATGCCATAAGCAAGCTTGAAATTCAGTGCATGTCATTTCACCGGTGTGAAAAACGTTTTTTTTCAACATGTCAAATTTCGTGCCAAAAAAAAAGAGTATTTGCGGGCAATTTGACTGCACTGCTTTAGACAAGAAAAAAAAAATCTGCAGCCGAAGCACACAGAATTTTTGTTGAGACTTACAGCGACCATGCTCTGTCGGAAACAAGATGCAGAGCTTGGTTTAGATGCTTTAAAAATAATGATTCTTATGTTGAAGATAAAGAACGCTCTGGCGTGCCGAAAAATGTTGGAAGACGAATAATTGGAGGCATTACGTCATGAAGACTCATGTCAGACGCTAGCTGAACTTGTAGAATCATTAGTAGTTGATGACACAACAGTTTCGAAACGTTTGAAAGCATTAGAAATGATTCAAAAGCAAGGACATTTGGTGCCGTCTGAGTTGAAGCCGAGAGACGTCGAACGGCGTCGTTTTCACGTGTGAACGGCTGCTTCAACGGCATAAAAGGAAAGGATTTTTGCATCGTATCGTGACTGACGATGGAAAATGGATACACTACGATAACCCGAAGTGTAGAAAATCGTGGGGTAAGCCCGGCCATGCATCAACATCGCCGACAAAACCGAATATCCATGGTTCCAAGCTTCTGCTCTGCATTTGGTGGGGTCAGCTGGGTGTAGTCTATTATGAGCTGCTCAAACCGAACGAAACCGTCACGGGAGATCGCTATTGACTACAATTGATGCGTTTGAGCCGAACATTGAAGAAAAAACGGCCGCTATACGAGCAGAGCCAGGACAAAGTGATTTTGCAGCATGACAATCCTCGGCCACATGTTACAAAGTCGGTGAAAACCTACTGGAAAACGCTTAAATGGGAAGTCCTAACCCACCCGCCTAATTCACCATTCACTTGTTCCGATCGATGGCATATGGCCTGCCTGAGAAGCACTTCCATTCTTATGAAGATGCCAAAACAAAATGGATAACCTCAAAAGACGTGTTTTTTTTTCGTCGTGGAATTAAAATGCTGCCAGAAAGATGCGGAAAAGTAGTCGAGACCGATGGACAATATATTCAGTGACATGTTTTTCACTAACTATTAGAAATGAAGTATTAATTTTCACGAAAAAAAAGAGCGAAAACTTATTGAACATGCCAATATTATATAATTATAATATTGGGAGTACAAATAAGTCTCCGCCGTTTTTTTTAAAGAAAAATTGGGCATTTATTGTGAGAGAACGATACTTAATGTTTTATTCAAAGTAGTGTCCATCGCAAGCCACTACTTTTTGCTATCTTTCTGGCAGCATATGGATAACGTGTCGGAAGAACGCTTCATCTTTTGAGGCTATTCAAAAATCGACCCAATTTTTGGTACCTTCATATGATGTGAAGTGCTGCTCAGACAGGCTGTGCGTCATCGATTGAAATAAATGATAGTCAGAGTGAGCAATGTCTGATGAATACGGGGGTGGGGTAAAACTTCCCAATTGAGTGTTTCCAAGGTTTTGACCGACGCCGCAACATGTGGACGAGCATTATCATGCAGGAGAATAATTTTGTCTTGTCTGGAGTAGTAGTGGGCGCGTTTTTCCTTGAATGCTCGGCTCAATCTCATCAATTGTGTTCGGTAGAGTGCCCCAGTAATGGTTTCGTTCGGTTTGGGCAACTCATAATACACGACACCAAGCTGATCCCACCAAATACACAACATGAGTTTTTTTCCATGAATATTCGGCTTGGCTGTCGATGTTGAAGCCTGGTCAGGTGGTCCCCATGGTTTCCTCTTCTTTGGGTTATGGTTGTGGGTCCATTTTTCATCACCAGTGACTATATGATGCAAAAAACCCTTTCGCTTATGCCTGGCAAGCAGCATTTCACATGTGCAAAATTGGCGTTCAACGTTTCTCGGCTTCAGTTCATATGGAACCCAATTTCCTTGCTTTTGAATCATTCCCAACGATTTTAAACGATGTGAAATTGCTTGTTGAGTCACTCCTAATGTAAGTGCAAGTTCTTCTTGCGTTTGGCACGAATCTCCCTCCAATAATGCTTCCAATTCTGCGTCTTCGTACACTTTCGGCCTTCCGGTACGTTCCTTGTCTTCGACGTCAAACTCACCGTTCTTAAACTTTTGAAACCACTCACGACAACTTCTCTTACTTAAAGCAGCCTCACCATATGCTTCTACAAGCAATCGATGCGCCTCGGTTGCAGATTTCTACAAATTAAAGAAGTAAATGAAAAGTTCCCTCAAATGACGCTTATTCGGCTCAAAACTCGACATTTTCGCACGAAAAAATTATGTGATGCTGATACAAAATCGCTAATATTTCAAGGTTATGGTCTTGCCAGATGTCCAACCTTACTATATGACGTTTTACATCTGACAGTTTCAACCATAACCTCCTGGTGGGGCCATCTTTTGTCGAACGGCGGAGACTTATTTGTACTCCCAATGTAATAATAATAAATTAATTCATTGATTAATTAGTAATAAAGATTAATTGTTATTAAAATTTTTTTTTCAAACATTTTATTAATTAAATTTTTTTTGAATTAATAATTAAAGATTAATTATCAATAAAAATGTATAGCTAATAAATGATTAATTATTATTCATAATAATTATAATAATTATCATTATCATTATCAATAATAATAATTATTAATAATAGTTAATAAAAACGATTGAATCATACTAATAGTAATATAACAAATCGTAATAATAAAATTATTCTCATTCTTTTTAATATTAATAACCCTCCAAACAATACTAATAACAACAATAATAACTCATAATAATGTATCATCGAATCTATCTTATATGTTGAGTTTTACGTGACAAAAAATTATATTTTGTGTGTGCGTGTGTATTTTTTGTTTTCTTCTCATATCTACCTGTGACAGCTGAAGAGCCGCGGACAAAATGATAATGGAAATAGCAAGGAGAGTTTTGAGAATGACAAGATCGACGGCACGATTAATTTCCTTGACGAAACTGCTGATGCCAGAAGAGATTATTTATTCATTGATTACTTTTTAAAACTAATTTAATTAATATAATTTTGATTTTTGTTTACATTCATTCTTTCTCTCAAACATACCTAATGATGTTTTCGTGCTTCCTGGCGCACTTGCGAAGTTCAACGGGATCGTGCACGTGGCGTATGGCGTCACCGAGGATTTCCAATCTCGCGGAGCAATACCAGAGCAACATTATGATCATGAAGTCACCGGACAGTAGACACATCGTTTGCATGATGAGAAAGTACTGGACGAACTTTACGATGAAACGAACGAGCCTCGTCTCGATGATAAACGGATAGACCATCTCGAGAGGATAATCCTTGTCGGTTACGAGGGCCGCAACGGTAAACGTGGTGATCGCGGCGGAGAACAGAAGGAGAAGAATAACGTGATGACCAAAGTAACGTCTCACGTACTTGCGACAAGCCAGTTTCTCGTACGTTTTGGCTTTTTGCAAAAAATTCGTCACCTCGTGCACGAGAATCTGCGAGGAGAATGTTATTTTTTCTTTGTTTGTTGTGCCAAACAGATGGATTTCTTTCTTTCGCCTAGTCGTTTTGAAAATTGCGAGATAAAAGCGAAGTCCCGAGTCGACCTGCTCGACACTTAAAAAATACGCTTTGGTAGATCAAAGTAAATCCTAATATATGCTAAAGCTTCAAAAATATAAAATAACTAGCTGACCCGGCAAACGTTGTTCTGCCATAGAAATTATTTCTAGTGAAAATTTTGGTTGTTAAATAAAAAATAACGAATGTATTGTAAGTGTGTGGGGATGGGATCTATGACAGAAAGAGGAATGGAGCGCTGTAGACGATGAGCGCCGATAAAAAGAAAAAAAAAACACCAACCATTCATTTTCTCAATTCAATGTATTTCATTAACGTAACGGACATATTCATTGTTTGATCTCTTAAAAGTTAAATGTAAAGTGAAAAAAAGTAATATGTTTTTTATCCTAAAGTAAGAAAATGAAATAAAGAAAATCAATATTAATTTCGAAGAGCAATTGAGTGTACGATATTTGTTGACAGTCCGTCTTTAGCCAACACAAATGAGCTCGATGGTTTGCCCACGCGAGAACATGCCACGTATAATTGTTCGTGTGAAAAACATGGTGTGCCCAAATCTAAGCCGCAAACAGACATCGTTTGGCCTTGCGACTTATTGATTGTCATTGCGAATGCCAATAGGAAATTGAACGCGTTTGAATTCAATTGGCACGTCTGTGGGAATCATTGGAATTCGTGGCAGCAAAACATTTTCGGCTCGGACTTAGCCATTCAAAATGGTGGCTTCGATAATGTTTATCATCAATTTTTTAATGACCAATCGCGTGCCATTGCACAGCCGTGGTGGGTTCAAAATACGCTTTGGTAGATCAAAGTACATCCTAATATATGCTAAAGCTTCAAAAATATAAAATAACTAGCTGACCCGGCAAACGTTGTTCTACCATAGAAATTATTTCTAGTGAAAATTTTGGTTGTTAAATAAAAAATAACGAATGTATTGTAAGTGTGTGGGGATGGGATCTATGACAGAAAGAGGAATGGAGCGCTGTAGACGATGAGCGCCGATAAAAAGAAAAAAAAAACACCAACCATTCATTTTCTCAATTCAATGTATTTCATTAACGTAACGGACATATTCATTGTTTGATCTCTTAAAAGTTAAATGTAAAGTGAAAAAAGTAATATGTTTTTTATCCTAAAGTAAGAAAATGAAATAAAGAAAATCAATATTAATTTCGAAGAGCAATTGAGTGTACGATATTTGTTGACAGTCCGTCTTTAGCCAACACAAATGAGCTCGATGGTTTGCCCACGCGAGAACATGCCACGTATAATTGTTCGTGTGAAAAACATGGTGTGCCCAAATCTAAGCCGCAAACAGACATCGTTTGGCCTTGCGACTTATTGATTGTCATTGCGAATGCCAATAGGAAATTGAACGCGTTTGAATTCAATTGGCACGTCTGTGGGAATCATTGGAATTCGTGGCAGCAAAACATTTTCGGCTCGGACTTAGCCATTCAAAATGGTGGCTTCGATAATGTTTATCATCAATTTTTTAATGACCAATCGCGTGCCATTGCACAGCCGTGGTGGGTTCAAAATACGCTTTGGTAGATCAAAGTACATCCTAATATATGCTAAAGCTTCAAAAATATAAAATAACTAGCTGACCCGGCAAACGTTGTTCTACCATAGAAATTATTTCTAGTGAAAATTTTGGTTGTTAAATAAAAAATAACGAATATATTGTAAGTGTGTGGGGATGGGATCTATGACAGAAAGAGGAATGGAGCGCTGTAGACGATGAGCGCCGATAAAAACAAAAAAAAAACACCAACCATTCATTTTCTCAATTAAATCTATTTCATTAACGTAACGGACATATTCATTGTTTGATCTCTTAAAAGTTAAATGTAAAGTGAAAAAAAGTAATATGTTTTTTATCCTAAAGTAAGAAAATGAAATAAAGAAAATCAATATTAATTTCGAAGAGCAATTGAGTGTACGATATTTGTTGACAGTCCGTCTTTAGCCAACACAAATGAGCTCGATGGTTTGCCCACGCGAGAACACGCCACGCATAATTGTTCGTGTGAAAAACACGGTGTGCCCAAATCTAAGCCGCAAACAGACATCGTTTGGCCTTGCGACTTATTGATTGTCATTGCGAATGCCAATAGGAAATTGAACGCGTTTGAATTCAATTGGCACGTGTCAGTGGGAATCATTGGAATTCGTGGCAGCAAAACATTTTCGGCTCGGACTTAGCCATTCAAAATGGTGGCTTCGATGATGTTTATCATCAATTTTTTAATGACCAATCGCGTGCCATTGCACAGCCGTGGTGGGTTGAAATTCCGAAGTAAAATAACCGGGAATCCAACTTTCAGTCGTAGAAGGTGTGTTGGCATGCATGGCAAATCCAGTGAGTTCAAAAACTCTGTTGGATAATTTGCAGCTTCGTTGGCATCGCAAACTGTATCGATCGATTTGTATGATACCAAGTCGGACTGGCAACGACTGCTGTATCTTGAAGTTTAAATCTTCGACGTCCACATTTTTTGCTGCCAAAATTGGCTCTTTCTGCCAGCCACGCGTGATTTATGTATTGTGTGCGTACATCGGGAAATATGCGGTCAATGAGAGCATCTTCCGAATCAACGATTGTGCAGAAGTTAGTGGGCAATTTTATGCATCCAGTATTTTCATAGACAGCAACTTTTCCATCGCCGATATCTAACAATTGGTTCGAGAATGTGTCAGCGGAACAAATCATAAAACACGTATATATTTCTTATAAATTAAAATAAATCGTACAAAATTTTTGCACGCACTGCGTTGTGATACATAACAAATGCAGAATGAAATGTCAAAATGACGCGACGCTTCTCGTTTGTTCATACAAAAATACTAAAATCGCGATTAAAAAATGGGAGTGTGGGGGTAGGAGGGTGAAAATTTGGGGTTATAGGTATTTTTTTATGCCAAATCCAAAAAAAAAAATACAAAAAATTTTGTTGTCAAAAAAATTGAAAAAAATTTTCTGGATAGGGAGGGACACCCTAATCACCTAGCGGTATGAAATATACTTTATGACCTATTCTCATACATACCAAATATACATAAAAAATTTCATAAAAATCTGTCGAGCCGTTTCGGAGGAGTGCGACCACAAACACCGTGACACGAGATTTTTATATACAGGGTGGACCACGCAACGTGTGCACCTCTTTTACGACCAAAATATGCGTTGCACAAAAAAATGTTTCATACAAAAGTTACATGGTTTATAAGGCTACACTATGTGGTGCATTTATTTTTTTTATAGGTCGAGGCGCTTCGAAGATTTGAAGGTCAACTTTATTTTGTCAAATGAAAGGCTATATTTTTTATAGCGTAATATGATAGAGTATCGAATTCTGAGTAAAAAAGTATAGACCTTTATTAGCCCTAGAGTTAATAGCTAACGAGTAATTTCACTTTATTACTTTAAAATTTTCTCCACGTAATATCAAGTTGGAGATTCAAATATACTACAAATTTCTGAATGGCAGTGTTTACACCACAGTGTTTATCAATATGAACACATTTACCGTATCACACACACATATCATGATTCACAATCTTCTCAATGATTGTAATCCAGTATTAAAGTATCCTTTGGTTATTGTGCGTGATTATTATCAGAAAGATAAAAGTGAAAATGAATGAATGAATCTCCAACTTGATATTACGTGAAGAAAATTTTAAAGTAATAAAGTGAAATTACTCGTTAGCTATTAACTCTAGGGCTAATAAAGGTCTATACTTTTTTACTCAGAATTCGATACTCTATCATATTACGCTATAAAAAATATAGCATTCCATTTGAAAAAATAAAGTTAACCTTCAAATCTTCGAAGCGCCTCCACCTATATAAAAAATAAATGCACCACATAGTGTAGCCTTATAAACCATGTAACTTTTGTATAAAACATTTTTTTGTGCAACGCATATTTTGGTCGTAAAAGAGGTGCACACGTTGCGTGGTCCACCCTGTATATATAGATTATTTGCCTTCCAAAAAAATCGACAAAATCATCGTTTTTTTAGCCTTGTAAAGGTATCTCCCCCCTTAAATAAGATTCCGATAGAATTGGTGTAACGTTTTTTTTTTTTTTTTTTTGGTGAAACTGTCATATTGTGAATATGATGGAGACTACTCCAGAGTCGTTGAGGATCTAATTTTTCACTTTTTATTAGTAAATATGCAATAAATAAAAATTTTACCACAAATTTGGCATTTTGGTATCGACAAGATGAAGATTCAACATAAGTTAACATAAATCAGAGCAACCGTGGGCTAAATTTGGTCTCTCTGTTGACTCTGAAGTCCTAGTCGTAACTCCTTAAAGTAACAAAGAAAAAGGATTGATCTTTAAAATAAGAAAAAAAAAAAGGTAACTATGCATAAGCGGGGCACTACCCCAATTTCGATGGGAAATTTATTTTTCGCCATGAAGTTGTTGATTTCATTGTAGTAAGTGATATTACGTCGGGGGAGGCTGACATTTTCTATTAATCCCATGAGTTATGGCGTTTTGAAGTTCCCAGAAACACGTGATGAGATAGGGCATTTTTCAACATTTCAGCCCCTATGTTGGCGGTTGGGGGGTTTGTTTGGATAAATTCATAGAAAAAGCCTCCCCGAATACAATGCCGAAGAGAAATCGCAGCGGTCATCCCCTCATAAAAAGTTATGGGCCTTTGAAGTTTCCGGAAATACGTGATAAAATCGGGCCTTTCAATAGAAAAAAAATTGTTTTATCATATGAAATGAAAATGAAAATTTATCGTGTGGAAAATCACTTAATTTATACAAAAAAAGCCATGCTCGCTTTACTATTCATTTAAGTATTTATTGGGAGTACAAATTAATT
>OZ010724.1:1548801-1701538 GCA_963932345.1 Ophion ventricosus
TTGAACCTTTATCCATTTGATAATACATACGATACTTCTTAAATACCAGTTATAGGGCTGTAGCCCCAAAACAAATAGTGATAAGCCGATCAAAACAAAACTAATGAAACCGTGATTATAGTGTTAGGAATATCATGCTAATTCTGTGTCCCTTGGCGTGTCCTCATCGTCGTTGTCGATTTGCGGGAATTGTGCAGCTCGCAATTCGCAACAGAAATAGTCCAACAAATTTTTGTACATTCTTGAGATGGTTTTTAAGAATATGAACCTAAATTTTGCAAAAAAAAACGAGAATTGAATGTTGGAACGTGTTTAAAGACAAATGATCGATTTTCAGCACTTTTTTCCCGGGATTTTGCAATAATAAATATGTTTTAAACAATCTAATCTTTCCAACTTTAGGTTCATGTTTTAATAAATTATATTATGTAAACGTGTTCCAAATTTGAAGATGATCCATCAATTAGTTTTTGAGTTATGATTCCCGAAAATTGAAAAAATGTCTTTTCGAGAAAAACCCGACTAAAGTTTCACAAACCAAAAATTCAAAGTCAAATGTATTTAATCAAATGATAAAGTGTCTTACCGATTAATCAGCGATTCCAGCACCATACAGCAGTCCTTCCTCTTCCTCATGCAACTCATTTGAAGCTTGCATTTCCTCTTTATGAGCTTTTAGAGCTTCTTCTGTCTCGAATAAACTTTTTCTATTTTGCCGAGCCACTTTCTATGACTTTCAATGACCTTATGTTATAGGTCGTTGAACTCGTTTTAAGCTCCTCTTTCATGATACAGAAAAAAAATATACCGATCCATTTTAAAAAAAATGGAGTTGACCTTCAAATGTCCGAAGTACCTCGACCTGCAAAAAAACTATTATCGCTATCGGATGGCCCCTTTCGTACTGTGCAATTTCATTTCAGCCAATATTTCTGTGAACCTTATAGTTTCGAAGATATCCAAGGCGCTAATAGTTATTGGACCACCCTGTATATGTGTGGGTGCATATACATTATATATTTTTTATATCTATTTGTGAATTAAAAATATAAATGTGTAATTACTATATTCCCAATTATTTTATATGTATTATACAATTATAATATATTTTTGTATTCACTACAGAAGAAAAATCAATCTTATTATTATATGTGTAACAATAAATTAATTTGTTTTTCTGGAAAGAATGTTTTATTTTTATTTTTTAATATACTATAATATAATTTCATAATATGAAATAAAATAATTATACTTATAGATGTATATATATAAATAAAATTAATCGTGATATATATATGAGGCATTCCACAGGTTTTCAGCAAGGTCAAAACCCTCACTATTTTTCAGAGTCCTGCAATTTTTTTATTATCATAAGGTACTTACTAGGAGTGGCTGTGATTTTTTTCAGATTTTTTTTATGAGTCCTGCTCTAGATATATCAATTTTTGAAAAATGAGAATTAGTTTTCAACTAGATGTACCTTAAAAACTATGGCCCAGGCAAAAAAAATTATCGGACAAAATATTTTTGATTTTGAATGAACTTTAACAATAAAAAGACTTTAACAATTTAGACTTTAGACTTTAGACTTTAACTTTAAAAAAAAAAAATTTCGTAGAAAAATTCTATAATAAATGAAAAAAATCGATGAGTAACAACAAAAGATGAATAACTAAGATGAATAACAACAAAAAAAATGCAAATCGGCCCGTATCTTCTAAACCAGTTCGCGGCCCATGATGCCAATTTTTTCTGTATGTCCACACTAACAACAGAAAATTCAGAAAAATTTAGAGCAAAATCAAACGTGACATACTTTTTGAAAATCGATTTTTTTCATTTATTATAACATTTTTGTACGAAATTTTTTTTTTTTTATTGTTAAAGTCTAAAGTTCATCCAAAATCAAAAATATTTTGTCCGATAATTTTTTTTGCCTGGGCCATAGTTTTTAAGGTACATCTAGTTGAAAACTGATTCTCATTTTTCAAAAATTGAGATATCTAGAGCAGGACTCATTAAAAAAATTTGAAAAAAATCACAGACACTCCTAGTAGGTACTTTATGATAATAAAAAAATTGCAGGACTCTGAAAAATAGTGAGGGTTTTGACCTTGCTGAAAACCTGTGGAATGCCTCATATATATATATATATATATATATATATATATATATATATATATATGTGTGTGTGTGTGTGGTTCAAGAAACGGCAATAAACATATACATTTATTTACTGAATACAATGTGAATCAATCACCCCCAAATTTGAAAAAATATAATAATATAAGTTTATAGATTTGTGATATATAAACAACGCTAAATAAATTCGATCATAACATTTTTATTGAAGAAAAATATGAAATCAGCTCAATACATTCACCAAATTTTCCAACGACAAAATTACAGGATGCCCATTCCTATCCACGAAGGATTCCCATCGCTCCTCGCGTGATTTTTTATCGGGCCTGTAGGATCGAAAGATTCATTTAGGAGGTTAGTCGTCCGTTCGCAATGATTGCTCTTTGGCGTGCGCCGGAAATTGTTCCGGGCCACGGGTGAGGGGAATGATTTGTCGACGGGACAAACGTAGTTAACGGTCTTTTTTTTTATTCAGTAAGGTACTTCTGCGTCACCCTAAACACGTGTGACTCAAACGTAAAAAAAAGAAGAACAGGGAGACGAATAATAAGAATAGCTGTCGACGTTACTTGCCTCTTCGAATCGGTTCGTCGATTGATCCATATGTTTCTTCAAAGTGTTCGCCAATGAGAAATAAAAATTCGATCGTGTGAGACTTTGATATGACCCTTCCCTCCCCGCAGCCAAAGACTATTCTCATCGGGAACATTTATTTTCTTTTTTTTCGAGTTATCGTGCGCGCCCAACGACATCGAGACTGCGCATATGAATATTAAAAATCACGAAGTCTCGTGCACTTGGCTATGGCACCCCATCCTTCCCACTGCACTCGTGCAATTGTACGGATAAAATATATTCGTATATATTTTTCGTTCTCGTGCCACTTGTCAACAAATAGCTTAATCACGAGCTGCTTAGAACAATTTAAATAATATCTGTAGTAACAATAGTTGATGACAATGATAATGATAAAAAATAGTAATGATTATTGCAATAGGAACAGCAATGATAATGACAAGACCAATGGAAATGATGGCAATAATGATGATGATGATAATCATCATCATCATCATTATTATTACTATTATTATCATAAAAATAACGATAATGATAATAATAATAAAAACGATGGTGACGATGACGATAATAACAATTATTATAACGATGATGGTGATGATAATGATGATAATGATGATAATGATGATAATGATGATAATGATGATAATGATAATAATGATGATAATGATGATAATGATGATTATGATGATGATGATGATGATGATGATGATGATGATAATGATGATAATGATGATAATGATGATAATGATGATAATGATGATAATGATGATGATGATGATGATGATGATGATGATGATGATGATGATGATAATGACGATTATGATGATTATGATGATGATGACTATAAATATTATGATAATAATAAAAATTGAGATAATTACGATAGCATAAATGATTGTTATAATGATGATGATAAAAATAATTATAATGATGATGATGATGATGATGATGATGATGATGATGATGATGATGATGATGATGATGATGATGAGATGACTATAACGATAATGATGATAATAATAATGATGATACTGATAATGATGATAACAAAACGATAATGATGATAATAATAATGATAACAATGATGAAAAAAATGATAACAATGATGACGGTGATGACGATCATGGTCACGACAGCAATAAAAATTTTACGTAACTTTTAAATGGGAACTCTAATCCATTCGACCGTGACACGAATTAATTTTCAACGTCCGACTTGATAAGAAGACGAACCGTCGTAAAGTAGGAGAATACACTTGAAAGGAACTTGAAAAAGACAATTAACAGTCATAACTCAATGAGGACGTTCTAAAAATTATGCAGGTGTGATACCTCGAGAATATAGCAATAACGATAACAATGATAATAAAAATATTTCGTACCGAGGCGTAAAACCGAAAGGAAAGAGCAGGCAAGAATCCTCCGACGGTCACGCACACAGGTCGTTGCGATCTTCGCAAAATCATAATGACGTCTTTGGTAAAAGTAGACGAGGCATTGTCGACCCACGGAACGTTGTACACCGTTGTCCCGATCAAATTGCACTGGGTGAGAAATGGACAAGTGAGATAGCAATTGAACAAAAAGATTCAACAATTGTAGAAATTGCATGTTTTGTTGGCTCAATGCAGCTTGATTGATGAGAATCGTTTTTCAAGCGACTCACCACTCTGATCATGTTTTCCGCTGGCCAGGCACACACCAAGAGATTCACGAGGCTAACGAGGGTGGCAGGTCCATATTGCATTTTGACGATCAACGGTCGATCCTTAAAGGAGAAAGATTTTGACGTACGAGGGTGGCGACTTGAGGCATTGGCGTAGCCAGCATTTTTTCTACTGGGGTATGGGGGGGGGGGGGCAGGAGGGATCAGCCTGAGAAGACTTGATTTTGTTCACAATCATCTTTTGTTTTTTAATGAAATATACATAATAGTCGTTAATCACGTAATACATATGAAATATGAAACTTGCTTTAATCACACGTTCATATGAACCCTCCGCTGTCACCCGGGGTCAAAATGACCCCAAGCGCAGCTTTAAGTCAAAATTACTATAAATTGTTGGCAGCCACTTTTCATAATAAATCGCTCATTTTTCATGATTATTGTTCTTTATTTCACTCCGAAATGGCTCTTCAGATATAAGAATAAATACTTTTTTCGAAACGTCTACTATGGATGTTTATGAAAAAAATTGAAAATTGTAATAGTTATGATTTTTTTTGGTAAAAAAAGGGATTTTTTTACGCATTGACGATTTGCTGATGTTTTCCACCATTTTTAAATTCCATTAAAATATAATACCACATACTAGAATGTCCAAACTAAAATCCTAGTTCAGCGCGGCAATCGTTTAAACATGGCTGGGGTCATTGCGACCCCCTATGACCAGCGTGTTATAGCCAGAACGTGCGATCGTGAAGGGTTAATATTGATATCAAACTCCTGCAATACCTTAAAAAATAATCGATTAATTTTTCATCATTCTTTAATCCAGTTACCAGTTTGTAAATTTCACTTTCAGTATGTACTCAATGAAACAAATCTTACCCGAGTAGAAATTATGCTAGCATGCATAATTTCTATTCGGGACACCCCAGCCCCCCCCGGGCTGCGCCAATGACCGGAGGCTGGAGGATGTGCAAGATTACCCACAGCGACCAGTTGCATGGTGCCCATGACAGTGGAGAAGCCACAGATGCAGGCGCTGGTAAGCGCGATGTAGCACATCGTGCCGGATATCCGATTGGCGTATGCCAACAATTGCTGATGTTTCCTGACGATTTTAGGAAAGTCTTTGAGGCTTAAGCGGTCGTTGATCTCCTGGGAAAGGATCTCGAGCCTGGCACCGGCGTACCACATGACAAGTGCAACCTGGCAATCGATCGTCAGTCCGGCCGAAGTCTGAAAGCCTACAATCGATTGATGAACGAAAACGAGGCACATGACGAGGCCGGAGTCAACGGGAAACGGATAAATGGCGAAGGTTGGCATTCGTTGCTCTGGGAAGACGAAAGGGCCGAAGATAACGGGTATTGAGGCGAGATAATTCATGAGGGTGACACCACCGTAGAAGAGCCAACAGCTGTCAACGTAGCTCTCCAGAACTCGTCTCTCATGGTCACGACACGTCTTCACGAAGTCTTCCATCTCGTCGATCAGAATCTTCCTCGTCATGGGCAACAAAGTCCTGATGAAACGTCTTCACGCGCCACAAACTAGGGGATACCGATGAGGTTTGTGACAGAGGAGAGTTGTGACAAAGTCCATTTTTTCGAACCTATGATCGTTAGCGAAATAGCAACGTCATACATTTATTGCATTTTGGATGCACAATTTAAGGGGTTACGTGGGTTTGAAAATGTAAAAAATCCATTTTTTAATTTTTATTATTTATAATTACAATATGTCTAGAATATTCTCCCAAAGTTTTAAGTCAGTCGGAGTAAAAGTCTAGGAGAGAGAGCCTTTGGGAATTCCCCCCGTTGGGAAAAACCGGCCGGGAGCGACGCAGGTATACGCTTTTTTCTCAAAATACTATTTTTTAAGTCCGTGGACACGATTTCTCAAACCTAATGCACCGATCTTATTAAAATTTTGCACACTTCTTCAAAATAGCATTGACTAGTGATTGAATGAAAGTTTTTTTTTTCAATGACAACTAATTTTACAAGGCTATATGTAGTGTAAAATGTACCAAAAAATTGAACTATTTTGCATTCAACTCTGCTAAAAATTCAAATTATTTTTTTTTTAAAACCTTCGTTCAATCACGAGCTATACTCATCTACTAACAGAAAAAAATTGATTTTTTATTTTCAGATAAAGGTATCATAAGGAGCTAGTCCACTTTGAAAATAAAAAAAAATCGATTTTTTTTTACTGTTTTCGAAAGTACATACATTCAGAAATATTGTATCAATATTGTGTCAATTTTGCCGATTGAGTTTAGGTAAGCGTTTTTCATAGTATAAACTTCAAACGCGTTTTTCTCGAAACAACGTTTTCAAAATCTAGCTCCATCGTATCTCTAAAACTAATAAACCGATTCTCTTGAAATTTGAACCACATATTGTAAACATGATTTGCAACAAGATGACCCTCGATGGTTTTAAAATTTTGATTTTTACTCTTTTTTTTGCGAAAAACTGCGAAAAAAAACGCGTTTTTTTTTTACTTTCTTCGTGCTTCATCTGCCATTTTTTTATTTTTTGATAAAACTTTATATCCGAGGGTCATTTTGTAGCTGGTGTCATACTGAATCTAATGGACTTTGATTTTTTTGTTTCAGACAAGCCGTTGCCGAGTTGTGATGGAGCTACCTAGCCCACCTATTTTTGAGGCGTTACGTTAAACTATAGTTTTTGTACTTAAAAATGAATTAAAATGAATTAAAATTTTTTTTTTAATTATTTTAAGACTTTATTTATCAAGCCCAACAACTTTTATATTCATATCTTTTATAAAAGCCTCAAAAAAAAATCGCGAATATAGCCTTTTTTCGTGGCTCCAAAGTGGACTGGCCCCATAAGTTATCCTGACCACCACGAGGACACTTTCTTTTGTCTCCGGAAACCAGGTCCCGATGTCTGCGTCCAAAAATTTGCGTCCAAGAATTGTGACAGCTTGTCACAACTCTCCTATTTTCTTTTTTTTCCTGGCAACAATGTTTTGCGGCGTGACTTCGTATGCTGAATCTTTATTTTATTGTTTCAGAATGCCTAACAAATATATGAGAAAATACTGAAAACCGAAGAAGACTAAAAAGAAAAATAACATCGATGACGAAGAGGACGAAGATGCAGAAAATAGTTTCTGCTTGTGTTGCCTCGAGTCCTTTGCCAATAACTAATCAAAAGCGAAGTGGGTCCAGTACATCGAATGCAACAATGGTCACATGAAGCTTTCACTGGAGGAGAGTGTCGATATATTTGTTATAATTGCTTGTTGGACTAGATTTCGGACGGAACTTGATTTTTTACTTCATTTTCATTCGATTGATCTCACAAAAATGCCATATTTTATTATTGTTATAAGATATCTAATACTTCTTAAGTTGATAATTAACATTCAATATTAAGTTCCTAATGATGTGCCAAAGGATGATTAAAGGAGTCTAGTATTAAAATAAATAGGTAGTTATTGATGGTTATAATTACATACCAAAGGTTGATTGAGGCAAAAAAAATGTGTAATTATTCATTATTAATATAAATGTTTCTTGTATTCACCAACAGCAGCGTTTAAATTAAATTTATTTCCTCATAATCACCAAATACATTGGAGTCACAACTTATCCCGACCTCAGTCACAACTTACCTCGGTACCAGGATAGTTGTGAAAGGGGGGAGTTGTTTCGGTTTTTGTCAATTTTCTCAGAAACCTTAATACTTTTATTTATTTTTATGTTTGTAGATTATAGAACTTGATATGTTGAGTTATAGAGTTCATAGATGTCGAACTTTTTTTTACTGACAAGGGACCCGTTTCTTACAGGGGTAGTCACCCCCAAAAGTTTTTTTTTCGAAAAACGCAAAAACCCGTATCTTCTACTTTTTCAAGCTCTTTCGAATGCAATTGATTTTATCGAGATAAAAAAAAAGTTTCCGAGTTACACGAATTTTTTTACTTTCAACCCCTATAGATTTACCCCTATTCAACCCCTCGGAACTGGAAAAGGCGCATTTTTCATTATTCGCCAGAAGCATTCTTCTCGAATTGGTTTCATTCGAATATCTTGATTGGAACTATGCGAAACTGCAATACTCACTCGGAGAGTGCCTAACTTTGAGGGTGAGTTTCACCCCTTAAAACTGTTTTTCCGCCGATAAAAAAAAATACGTGTCTCTTAGATTTCGATGAAGAATAACATATCCAAAAATAAAGGAAATCGGAGGGGGGACACCGGAAACGGTTTCCTTGTGAGATATGCTAGTTAAAGTAAAAATTGTCACAACCCTCCTCGGTCTCCCCTATCCACCCGATCTTTTTTACACTCACCTGACATTTATCCCGATGGATTCGCAAGACTAGGGTCTTTGTCATTATCATGACGCAGGCACACGAGAGACCGGCCGATTGAGTGAGGATTATTGGATCCGAGCGATATTCGTAGATGGAGCACATCAGCGGCACCAAGAGGCAAACTACACTCAGAAAGGAGATGCACCAGGCCAGGTCGGCCCTGATAATTTGCCATCTGGTGGCGTTTCTGGAGGGTGGCCAGGTACACACCAGACGTACACTTAGCTCTGTCAAACGCAAGGCACCCTCGAGACTCATGTCGATCAATCGCCAATACAAATGAATACTGCTATCATCCCTTGCGCATGCCAACCCTTCCGAACTCCTTCAACTTCTTCAGCGCCTAATTCATGCAAATTCAACATTCACGAGGATACATCGTAGCCCGTTATTACAGGTAAAATACCTGGCGTAATATCGCAACGAACGTTTAAGAAAGGGGGCGCGAAAATTACGGCACCGTCGGAAATTCGATGAGAGCGAAACCTCCTGCCGTCAATTACTATTGATTCTCGTGAAGACGTTGCGAGACCTGGGAGAGGGTGGAAGGACGGACAACAATGCAGGAAGTCCATTCACGAAGCGCCTGCTGAAGCTTAATTGTTATTAGTTTCTTTCAAAAGCATTTCTTTCAAAACCCTCAATTTTTACACTGCCAAAACTCGACGTGTTTGACGTGTCTTCAAAGTGTATAGAAGTAACGCATAACACAAGCTGGACAGGCGTTGATGTGTTGATACTACACATTTGGTCGTATTGTAACACACCCAAGTGTATGATTTTAACGAATTAGATTGTTACAAACCTCCGTAGCAGTCACCATCAACAACACGCTTATGCGAACACACATAAAAAGCGTGGTATAATCAGCCTACGGAGCGCAAATTTATACACATCGTACGATGCAACACGCATTGATAGCAACAAACCAGCAAATATAACACGGGAAAAAGCAAGGCAGTTAAGGGGCCAGTCCACTTTGAAAATTTCAAAAAATCGATTTTTCTTTACTGTTTTCGAAAGTACATACATTCAGAAATATTGCGTCAAAATTTTATGAAAATCCGGGCTCTCTAGGTCAAACTCGGCCCGATCGCCATCGGATTCACCGACAATCGCGATGACGAGCGTGTTCGCTCTGCAAACCGCCGCAGTTCTGAGTGCTCAAAAGAGACCAGAATCAAACGAAAGCAAGCAAGACTTGAAGAAATCGACGATGATGAGCAATCAGACGGGATTTTGTACGGTGCAGGAATTGCCGATTGAGTTTAGGTAAGAGTTTTTCATAGTATAAACTTCAAACGCATTTTTCTCGAAACAACGTTTTCAAAATCTAGCTCCATCGTATCTCTAAAACTAATAAACCGATTCTCTTGAAATTTGAATCACATATTGTAAACGCGATTCGCAACAAGATGACCCTCGATGGTTTTAAAATTTTGATTTTTACTCTTTTTTTTGCGAAAAACTACGAAAAAACGCGTTTTTTTTACTTTTTTCGTTTTTCATCTGCCATTTTTTTATTTTTTGATAAAACTTTATATCCGAGGATCATTTTGTAGCTGGTGTCATACTGAATCTAATGGACTTTGATTTTTTTGTTTCAGACAAGCCGTTGCCGAGTTGTGATGGAGCTACCTAACCCACCTATTTTTGAGGCGTTACGTTAAACTATAGTTTTTGTACTTAAAAATGAATAAAAATGAATTAAATTTTTCTAAAATGTATTTCAAGACTTTAAAATTTAAAATTTTGATTTTTACTCTTTTTTTTGCGAAAAACTGCGAAAAAAACGCGTTTTTGTATACTTTTTTCGTTTTTCATCTGCCATTTTTTTATTTTTTGATAAAACTTTATATCCGAGGGTCATTTTGTAGCTGGTGTCATACTGAATCTAATGGACTTTGATTTTTTTGTTTCAGACAAGCCGTTGCCGAGTTGTGATGGAGTTACCTAGCCCACCTATTTTTGAGGCGTTACGTTAAACTATAGTTTTTGTACTTAAAAATGAATAAAAATGAATTAAATTTTTCTAAAATGTATTTCAAGACTTTAAAATTTAAAATTTTGATTTTTACTCTTTTTTTTGCGAAAAACTGCGAAAAAACGCGTTTTTTTTTACTTTTTTCGTTTTTCATCTGCCATTTTTTCATTTTTTGATAAAACTTTATATCCGAGGGTCATTTTGTAGCTGGTGTCATACTGAATCTAATGGACTTTGATTTTTTTATTTCAGACAAGCCGTTGCCGAGTTGTGATGGAGCTACCTAGCCCACCTATTTTTGAGGCGTTACGTTAAACTATAGTTTTTGTACTTAAAAATGAATAAAATTTTTTTTTAATGTATTTCATGACTTTAAAATTTAAAATTTTGATTTTTACTCTTTTTTTTGCGAAAAACTGCGAAAAAAACGGGTTTTTAAATACTTTTTTCGTTTTTCATCTGCCATTTTTTTATTTTTTGATAAAACTTTATATCCGAGGGTCATTTTGTAGCTGGTGTCATACTGAATCTAATGGACTTTGATTTTTTGTTTCAGACAAGCCGTTGCCGAGTTGTGATGGAGCTACCTAGCCCACCTATTTTTGAGGCGTTACGTTAAACTATAGTTTTTGTACTTAACAATGAATAAAAATGAATTAAATTTTTTTTAAATGTATTTCAAGACTAAAATTTAAAATTTTGATTTTTACTCTTTTTTTTGCGAAAAACTGCGAAAAAAACGCGTTTTTTTTACTTTTTTCGTTTTTCATCTGCCATTTTTTTATTTTATGATAAAACTTTATATCCGAGGGTCATTTTGTAGCTGGTGTCATACTGAATCTAATGGACTTTGATTTTTTTATTTCAGACAAGCCGTTGCCGAGTTGTGATGGAGCTACCTAGCCCACCTATTTTTGAGGCGTTACGTTAAACTATAGTTTTTGTACTTAAAGATGAATAAAAATGAATTAAATTTTATTTTAAATGTATTTCAAGACTTTACTTATCAAGCCCAACAACTTTTATATTCATATCTTTTATAAAATCCTCAAAAAAAAAAATCGCGAAAATAGCCTTTTTTTCGCGGCTCCAAAGCGGACTCGCCCCTTAAAGCGTGTTAATTTGTGAGTATTTGTACAAGTTTTGTAAGCCAGATTGATGAGCGAAGTTCCGAAGAGCTTCGATCAGACTGAAATTTTGCACAGACATTCCTTTTAATATTTCAAGAGATCCCCTAGAAGGATTTTTGGCGCAGCGCCATTGTTTTCGAGATATCAATTTATCGAAGTTTTTTTTTACCGCGCTCCTACTATGGCTGATGGGCTCAGCTCTGGCTAAACCTATACCATTTGACGTGACCACCCCAAATGTCTCCGTTGTCTTTAGAGTGACGAAAAAAATGTCAGGAGGTAATTTGATTGATTTCGAAGGGCTGATACAGTGGTGAAAAATTCTTTTTTGTCAAGGTCATAGTTTTTGCATTCTCAAGGTCATCAATGCTTTTTCAAATGGGAACATGTTTTTGGGAAACAAAATAATTGAAAAAAGACCTAAAATTTCCAACAGCCGTCATAGCCAACTCTGTTGTATATTACTAATTAGGAATTCAATAGCTATTTTTTTTTCACACGACTTGTCAACCCAAAATGATGATAACCGCAAGGAACATTTGGCAACTGATTGAATAACATCACTACCTTATCTGAAAGCCTATCTGTTTTAGAAAATCGGCAAATAAAAGTATTTTTCCATGTCAAAATATAAGAAAAATTTCATAAAAAAATGCGATGTCTTTTTAAAAATTGTATGATTTTTCCAACTTGTTATTTTTTACTTTTTTTAGGCTTACAGACGAACTATGAAGATATTCAATAAAAAATCTTCAACTGTATTGGTTTCAGATGAAAACAACGAGCACCAGAGTGTCCGCCATTTTCGATGTCCCGAGTCGACCTGCTCCAAAGCCAGCGGAATATCTCAGCCGTTTTTTATTTTTGTGTAACTTAAAAAATCCACTTTGGTAGATCAAAGTACACCCTAATAATGGCCCCAGTTTGAAAAATCTGAAATAATAATTTCTCTTCCAAAAAAATTGCACAAAATCATCGATTTTTTAGCCTTGCAAAGGTATCTCCTCTCTCCTTAAAATGTACTGAAATTCGATTATATTTTATTTTCAGAATTCACCGTAAGACATAAAGGATAGGTGTATAAAAATAAATAAGCAAATAACGAAAGGTTTTTTTTTTCCACTGATAAGAACCCATCGATAATTTATTGACTATATAAATATATTTACAGCAATTCCGCATTGTTTGCACTATCGGAGTAAGGAAAGAACATTTCTCACCTGACGACTCGTTGCGCTCGGCTGGTGGAGAAAATCAATCAGCCGTCCGTATCCGACATGATAACGAGACGAATAGTGGTGAAGTAGGAGAACACACCTGACAGAAACTGGCGACCAAAAAAAAAAAAAAAAAAAAAAAACACATTGCTCGCGCCAATCAAAGGATCGAGAAAAAAAAACAGTTGCAGCGCACAATAAATACGCTAAAAAAAATGAGGTTGTTTCATACCGAGGCGTAAAAGCGAAACGAAAGAGCGGGAAGAAAACCACCAACGGCGACACGAGGAGGACGTTGAGATATTTGCAAAATCATGATTATGTCTCGCAAGAGTTTCGGCGGTACGTCGAACCACGAAGAATTGTAGATTCTTGTACCGATCAGATCGCACTGCATGTCGCAAAGTACTGTTGTTTAGTAAGCAGCTGATTTTTTGGCGAAAACATCCCTTGTAATCTATTTGATTGGCTTTGGTAGCCAACAAGTGTGGCTAGTAATTTACTTCCATGATAGATTTTAAGGCGAGAAATACACGTAAACGATGAAAAAATAACCAATTTTGATTTTTTTTTCGGTAACGTAACAAACTTCTTTATATTTATGAAACTTTGGGTTCAATTCAGTAAATAAATATGCGATTTAAATAACTGTTTAAGACTAGATTTACCAGACCAGGTACTGGTATAAGTGTCAATAAGAAAAAAATATATTTGTTACGAATATATATAAAGTAACATTGAGTTCATAAAATGTATTCTCTACTTATAGCTACAAAAGTCATAACATCATTTCGGAAAGTTAAATTTAGATGCAGTAGGAATTTTGAATTGAAATTGCACGACCAGTCAAAATGACTGGTCTGGTAAATCTAGTGTTAATAATAATTATACGATTTAAATAACAGCTATATGAGCAGTGACGCGACAAAGTGATTTTGCAGGATGACAACGCTCGGCCACTAGTTGCAAAATCGGTCGGAAACTACTTCGAACACACTTGCTCCGATTGATAGCACATGGCCTGGCTGAGCAGCACTTCTATGTTTATAAAGATGCCAAAAAATGGATCGGCTCTTGGATAGCCTCAAAAGACGTGCTATTTTTCTGGCGTGGAATTAAAATGCTGCCAGAAAGATAAGAACATGTAGTGGCTAGCAATGAACAATACTTTCGGTGACATGTTTTTTAGTATTTTTTTGTTTAAATAAACCATTAATTTTCACGACAAAACAGCGAGAACTTAATCGAAATCCCTATAGACAGGGTGTTTTGCACACACGGAGAGAATTAAATGTTAAAAATTACCGTGCAGTAACGGTAACCAGATGACAACCCTGAAACTTCGCTTATTATTACTGAGTAAAACACAGATTTTCACGAAAATAAAATAAAATTTCTTCTTCAGATAGAAAATTTTACTAGATTTTCTAGTAAATTTTCACGTGCAACAAAATACGCAAAACTTAAATTTAAAAAATATATAATATCAGCGAAATTTTACTGTGCATTTTATTATTTTATGCCTTTCAAAAATGTCTATAAAAAAGTATCGTCTTTATGACAGTTATTTTAAGATTTATTATAAAATTTAATGAGTGTTATAGGAAAATGTATTGTGCTCTCGGTAAAAATTATCGTGCGCGCTACCCTTCTTGTATAGTAAAATTTTAGCTACGTATTTGAAATTTTCTGTAACGTGAGTTAAAAAAAACTTGTCGCATACGAATTAGTATGCTTTTCTCACTTGTCACCACATTGAAATATATCACGGTAATTTTTACCGTGAAATTCACGACAAAAATTACTTTTTAATTCTCTCCGTGCATGGACCGACAAAATTTTTTGGGGGATTGGTGGGATCATATGCTAATTTTTTCATCCTTAGACCCTATGTCTTAAGTGTCACGGTAATCGAGGTATGTTTTTTTTCGTTTTTTTTTTAATTACCCGAAATTTCGCCTTTAAAATGTCATCAATTTTTTATTTGTGGCTGTAATAGCACGAAATAATTTTTGTTGTATTCTGCAATGTATGTTTATTATAAATAAATCATTAATTGATACAATTGGTTTCAAGAAAACGACGCATGAGCTTCCAAAGTCTTAAAAAAACTGTAAATGTATGGAAAATGTCAACTTCCACATTGATTATGAAAAAAAATAAAAGCTATTTTGAACTTAGCTTTATTTTAAAAAGTTCTCTAGTTTATACCCTTTCCAACGGTATGCTACATGTAATATAAATCATTCATTATGTGGTCAAAATAAATAAATAATTACCACAAGCGGACAACTGCCGCCAAAACTTTTCTGAAAGTCCACGCCACAACGTCGTCATTTAGCAATCCTTTTTCATGAAAAAAATTGATTCAGCCAGTTTAATTATGTATTAAATAGTAGCTAAAGTTTCACAAATGTGGAACGTCTTGTTCCTTTCCAAAAAAAATTATCAAAACTTCTTATTTTTTCATTTACGTGTATTTTCCCATTTAATTCGACAAACTTGCGCATTCCAGATTCATTGGAAAATCAGTATTCGTGAGTGATGGTTGTTCAGGGGAAGAGCCGATTGGCAAATATTAAAAGATCGCAATGGAGATTTTGAATTCCTTGAATTGAGGAACAGTCATACCTTGTGGAGTGCGAGTACGTTCGAGTGTTGATTTTACCCACCACTCTGATCATATTCTCCGTGGGCCAGGCGCATATCAGTAGATTAAGAAGTGCGACGACAGCCGCCGGTCCGTACTGCATTCTAATGATCAACGGTTGGCTCTTAAACGAGAGAAGAGGAGCTCGTGGCGAGCCTGGACAGGCGAACAGAATCCGTTGAGCCCAAGAAGGGAATTAATCAGCTGATACTCACGCCGACAAGCTGTAGGCAAAACATGACGGCAGCGATGCCACAGACGCATGTGGTAGTCAATGCGACGTAGCACATAGTTCCGGTGACTTGGTTCGCGTAGAACAAGAGTCTTTGATGTTGGCGTACGAGGGAACGAAATGATTGGATATCGTTGACGCGGTTGAGCTTGCCGGCGAGTATCTCCAGCCTTGCGCCGGCGTACCACATCATAATAGCCATTTGGCAATCGATGGTGAAGGCGGCGGAGCATTGCAAACCGGTTAAACACTGATGGGCGAATACCAGATACATTGGGAGACCGGAATCAACGGAGAACGGATAAACGGCGTAGGTTGGCAATCGTTGATGCGGAAAGAGGAATGGACCAAGAATGACGGGTACGCAACCAAGATAATTGATTATCGTGATGCAACTGTAAAAGATCCATCGGCCGTTGACGTAGGTCTGCAGAACTCGTCTTTCGTGGCCACGTGACGTCTTTACAAATTCCTCCATCTCGTCGATCAGATTCTTCCTTGTCATGGGCAACAATGTCGTCATTAAACGTGTCTACGAGTCACAAAACTTTCCACCCGGTCTTTTACACTTACCTGACATTTTTCTCGATGTATTCGCAATACGAGTGTCTTCATCATTACCATTGCACAGGCACAAGAGAGACCAGCCGATTGAGTGAGTATTACGGAATCCGAGCGATACTCGTAGATCGAGCACATCAATGGCACCAAGAGGCACAATACACTCAGGAAGGACATGCACCATACCAGGTCAGCCCTGATAATTTGCCACTTGGTGGCACGTCTTGGTGGTGGCCAAGTGCACACAATAAGGACGCTCAGTTTCGTAAAACGAAGCGCTCCCTCGAGACTCACTCTATGCACCATGTCGGACGCTTCCACGATGACTGGACACCCCCTCGTGTCAGCCAACTCTTTCAACCCCACCATCCGCAACTTCTTCACGCTCACCTTGTTGATAAAACTTTAACGAGAGTGGTTATTCTCATTTCACGAGACAGCTTTCAAGTTCCCACGAGTTTTCACCGATGCACTTGCAATTAGCTCTTACGACACCTCCAATTAACTCTCGTGAGGGAAACACGTGGGAAGGAGACCTTCCGTTCTCATTAATATTGATCCGCGGGAATCGTGGAAGTTCCAGACGGCATTTCGACAGCGACAGAAAATTCCCTCAGAAGCCGCGAGAGTGAAAACTCGAGGTACAATTTATTGTTACGCCTGAGTCGTTGCAACAGTTGTCTCACACGCACACTAGCATCATCATTTTTTTCCATAGATGCAATTAGCAGCGGGCATAAGCGAGGAAAAGTTATGAATCGCCTAGGGCTGCTGAAGGGTTGCGGATAAATTATTGTTCGGGTTACCGGGGAACAGCATTACGTATCCCATCGTACGGGACCAATCAAATTTATCATGGTGCAGAGTGAAACTTATCCAGAGTACGAGAATCACAGTGGTGGCGACGAACACAATCTTAATTTCGTACATATAGCAAGGTATTAGGAGTTCAGAGAACTGAAAAGGGTGCTAGAGGAGGTCATTTAGGACCGATGTGACTTAAGGGGAGGGATACCTTTAAAACTTTCGAAAAATGGATTTTTTTTCTCCATAAAACGTTAGTCTCATGTCCTAAAAATATCGTACCAAAATTTTAAACCAAAATTCGAAGCCGTTTGGAAGTTATAGCCACAAACGTGACACGACTTTCCGATGCTTGAGGGCACTGCATGTATAGTCGTGTGTTACCGACGGGGCTACCTATTAAGAGACGCGTCAGCGTCTTCTTTTATACTCTACTGCTTCCGAATGCATCCATGGTTATTTTTGAGCGCACTCAAAATACTCAAAATGCCAATGAAAGTTTCAACTCAACGATCTGGATCTTGGCTCCGAACCACTTGAATTCTGGACTGAAAATCGTCGAAATTGCATCCTATCTCGCGGCTGAACTATTCAACGAAGGATACACATCGATTTTGAAAACCATGCTCGCATTGGATAATTGGAACTTGGTGCAAAAATTACGCCAACAGCGCCAAAGCTCTACGTATGCACCGACAGGAGCGGCGCAGCTCTTTATCGATCGAAGAGGCTCGAAAAACACGGAAAAATCAAATGGCTGAAGACAATCAGTTCTTCGAAGAAGCTGAATGCTCAGATATGGCCCTGAAATCGCTGATTAGCCGGTAATGGTTATGACTTTTTCCGTGACCAAACTTTAAACGCGTTTTACTTAAAACTACATTTTTTTAATTGGCATACATCCTCACATAAAAACTATTCAAACAATCTTAACCAAATTTGTCACATAATTGAACAACATCACTACCTTGTCTGCAAGCCTAATTGTGCCGGAAGGTGACCATAGGAACTCCTCAGCAAACAAGATAGCCCCATCGTGTTTGGGCTCGTTAGATTTGTCTCGACAAGTACTATAGCCCTAGATGGTGTCCAGGGTCTGATGATGGCGCCGGAAGGTGGCCATAGGAACTCCTCGACGACAGGACATGATACCGTCGTCTTTAGGCTCAATTAATTTGTTTTGACGAGCACGATGACCCTAGGTGTCGTCCGAGGTCCGATGATGGGCCAGGAAGGTTGCTATGGAAAGTGCTCGATCACGGTGATACTCGCGACAGTGAGTAATCAACTCATCCAAAGCTTAAGGTGGGGTACATGCCGAGAAGCTGGATGGCAAGGGGTTTGCAAACAAACGCAATGCAACTAACGTACCAACTTTTGGGCATCTGGCGCACCTAGTTGTATATAGCCTTACCCTTCTAATCCGAAGCTCTGGGAGGGTGGACCGTCTTTTTTCTCGGTACTCGTAGGAATAAAATGAATAGACCGAATAACCAAAACAATAGAGTATCAGCGAACAAACCGTACAGCAACTATGCTCTAGAGGAAATGAACAGAATGAGAAATATAACTGAACATGAGAGTAGCCAAAGTGAATAGAATTTAATATTAAAAAGATGAATACGCACAAGTGAAGGTATTAAAACAAATAATTAAGCAAATTCCAAAGCTAAAAAGTACAAAATAAAAAAATGTAAACAATCTTTTTAAAAGCAAGCTTTTATTTATAAACTATTGAACTAAAAAGTAAAAAAATAATATTTACTGTATGAATTTAAATAGTAAAGCTACAAAAGAACCCCATCCGCGGTCACTGATCAAAGGCACAGGCAGTACATACTTAATAAAACTCACATAAGCATAAAACTTAAAAAATGTCAATATTTTCTTAAAAGCTTAACGCGTGAAACGTCATTACACTTAAAATAAAGCCTCAAGCATTTAAGAAAATAATAAACATTTTTAAAGTTCTACGTTTATGTAAGTTTAATTAAGTATGTACTGCCTGCGCCTTTGATCAGTGGTCAAGGATGGGGTCCTTCTGTAGCTTTAATCTTTAATTTCATACCCTAAATATTATTTTTTAATTTTTAGTTCAATAGTTTATAAGTAAAAGCTTGTTTTTAAAAAGATTTTTTACATTTTTCATTATTTTTACGCGTTCACCGATCGGTTCGTTCCGTTTTTTGGTGCAACGAACCGGATGTACCCGCAGGGCGCACGGCCGAAGGTGATTGTTCCCGCACCTGAGCTCCCGATGATACCGTTGTGATCCATGTTCACGAAGTTTTTCACGAAGCAGCTGTTGAGCTGCGCAAGGCGAGTTTTAAGGCATTCCTTTCGCGGAGGGCTGTATTTTGTGGGCACATAAGCCAGGCCCCTTTTGAATCATTAGCAGATTACAATTGCGCTTAATAAAAATAAGTTACAATCCATTATTATACTCAACGATGAACTGGAAAGAAAAATTTCGCATAAATTTAGTAGATTTAGACATTTTTAAATGTTCTCTGAGAAGTCGCGGTCACGAAAATTCTTCTGCTAGTCATATTTTTCTGTTATATCATTAATATTTTTTTTTTTCAACCTTCGGTGACCCCAAGTTTTTATTGTCGTTACGGAATCTTCAGAATTTCTACATATTCAGACAGTTGATATCAATCATCTAGAGTTATATCTACACTAATATTATAAAGAGGAAAGATTTGGATTTTTGTGTTTTTGTATGTTTGTAACGAATAAACTCAAAAACTACTGGACCAATTTCAAAAATTCTTTCACCATTAGAATGCTACATTATCCCTGAGTAACATAGGCTATATTTATTACTAGAAAAAATTAGGGATCCCTACTAAAACTTCAATAATGTAACCCAAGGTGTAAAAAAAATAGCCGTAAAATGGCTAATTTTGGCTAAAAATTAGGGAATAAAAATAGGTATCTATACGGATAAAAATGTAAAACGTTGTAAAAAATATAAACAAAAAAATGTTATGTTGCTATTTCGACTTCAATGAAAATTAGCTTACAGATTGAAGTCTTTGTTTTTAATTTTGAATATTTGAACAAATTGAGTCATGGACGTTTTAATTAGCATATTTTTAAGTGATTGTAAGTATTTAATTTTATTCTGCGTTTATCCCAAAATGTTAAAAAAAAATATGTAAAAAAGTAAATATCTACAAAATTAAATTACTTAAGCCATAAAATAAAAATGTAGAAAAATGTAAATAAAGAAATGTAAAAAAATAAGATCAAGTAAAAAAAATTGAAACCCCTTAAAAATAAAATACTTAAGTACATAAAACTAAAAAACAATATAAATAAAATGTAAAAATTCAAAAAAAGAAACTTTGAGAATAAAAATAGGTTTATGGATAAAAATATACAATTTTATAAGAAAAATATAAATAGTAATTTGAAAAAAAAATAACTTATGTCCTGCATAAAGATATACATTTACTCTACGTTTATCCCAAAATGTTTAAAAAATAAATGTCCACCCGTGCGAAGCCGGGACGGGCCGCTAGTATTATATAACTTATCAAATAGAAATGTAGCCAGCATGTCATCTCCATAAAATGCTGCATAAATTGGACAAGTTTTAAAGTCGTAATTTTTTCTTAAAAGTTCGGTAACACGGCTTGAAATTTCATCGGTATACTGGGATGTATTGTTACTTAATTATAGACGAAGATCAGTTAATTGTTAGATATTCGGGTTCGTGAAAGGAATACCTTAAGCCCGTCGCTTTTCGCGCTGTGAAGCAAAGTCTTAATCAACCGTCAAAAGGGCGTATGTCCTGGGTTTACGATATGACGAATCGACTTTATTCGATTCAATTAAACCACGAATAATGGTGGTTTAGTTGATTCAACTAAACCACGTGGAATAATTTCGAGGGTCATAAAATTGCTCGGTAATTCGGCCGAAAATTATGAGATCTCGGAATTGAGTGGATGGATTGAAAAATAACCAAAAGCAACCGATAGGGAAAAATGATATTACATTTATAAAATTTCATCGGATTTCCGATTCGTCGACGCGTTGCCGCGTGACGTCACTTCAAAGTGCAAAAACGACCAGAAAAAGACCATAGTTTATAAAGAGTACGCGATACTTTTGTCAGTGGCGTCGAAATTTTCTATTTTTATTACTTGACGTCAAAACGCTGTCGCGTCTTTTTATAACTAGCATACGCGAGGTGATTTTTCATAAGGATTCATCGATCATTTATTGACGATACAAATATATTCCCAGTGATGCCGTATCATGTTTACTGTGGGAGTAAGAAAATAACAATTCTCGCCTGACGATTTGAGGACAGAGTTGCGGTTGGCCAGTGTGAAAAATCAATCAGCTGTTAGAATCTGACATGATAACGAGACGAACGGTGGTGAAGTACGAAAACACAGCTGACAGGAACTACCGACAAAAAGAAAACATTATTCCGCGCTATTTGGAAGCTCGATAGGAAATTAGCAACGCAGAATAAGTACGCTAAAATAATAACGTTGTTACATACCGAGGCGTAAAAGCGAAACGAAAGAGCGGGAAGAAAACCACCCACGGAGACACGAACTGGATGTTGAGATATTTGCACAATCATGATTATGTCTCGAAACAATCTCGGCGATACATCGAACCACGAAGAGTTGTAGACATTCGCACCGATCAGATCGCACTGCATGTCGCAAAGGACTATTGTTTAGTAAGCAGCTGATTTATTGGCGAATATATCCTTAGCCCTAGAACTCAAGACTCATTTTTTTCACCTCCAAACGCATGACAGATCTATATGCACCCCACAATTTTCTTGATCATAGAACCAGTCCAACGGGGATAAATGGAGTTTATCATACATGAATTCCTTCGTTTTTGCATAAGGAAGAGAATGGTGTGTGAGACATCTGATTTAATTAATATTTAATTAGTGAAAATCCATTTAAATACTAAAAAACAAAATAATCAGGAGAAACCTCATTAAAAAAATTGGGGTGCGAACGGACTCCTATCATGAGTTCTAGGGCTAGTAATCTTTTATTTTGTATTGGCTTTGGTAGCCAACAAGCATGGCTAATGATTGACATCCATGACAGTTTTCAACTCGACAAACTCGCGTATTTCCGACTTATTGGAAGATCAGTTTCCGTGAGAGATCATTGTTCAGTTGAGAACCGATTGGAATAGATTGAAAAATCAATGGAGTTTTGATTTCTCGAATTGAGGAAAAGTCATACTTTGTGGAGTGCAAGTACATTCGAGTGCAGATATCACCTACCACTCTGATCATATTCTCCGTGGGCCAGGCGCATATCAGTAGATTAACGAGACTGATGACAGCCGGCGGTATGAACTGCATTTTAATGAGCAACGGTTGGCTCTTGAACGAGAGAAGCGGAGCTTGTTGTGATCCTCGACAGGCAGAAGGAATCCAAGGAGCCCGAGATGGCAATTGATCGGCAGATACTCACGCCGACAAGCTGAAGGCAAAACATGATGGAAGCCATTCCACTAATGCCGATAGTAGTCAATGCGATGTAGCACATCGTTCCCGCAACTTGGTTAGCATAGGACAAGAGTCTTTGATGTTCGCGTACGAAGGAACGAAACTGTTGGAGGTTGGTGACGCGATCGATCTCGCCGGCAAGCATCTCCAACCTTGCGCCGGCGTACCACATCAAAATTGCCATTTGGCAATCGACGGTGAAAGCGGCGGAGCATTGAAAACCAGTGATTGACTGATGAGCGAAGACGAGATACATTAGGAGATCAGAATCAAGGGAGAAAGGATAAACGGCGAAGGTTGGAAAGCGTTGATGCGGAAAGATGAATGCACCGAGGATCATGGATACGGTAGCCAGATAATTTATTGCCGTGACGCTGCCATAAAAGATCCAACATCCATTGAGGTAGTTCTGTAGCAATCGTCTCTCGTGTTCACGAGACGTCTTCAAGAAATCCTCCATCTCGTCAATCAGAATCTTCATCATGGGTAATAAAATCGTGATGAGACGTATTCACGAGCCACAAATATTCCACCCGGTCTTTTACTCTCACCTGGCATTTCTCTCGATGTATTCGCAATACGAGTGTCTTCGAAACTATCATGGCGCAAGCACACGATAAACCGGCGGACTGAGTGAGTATAAACGAATCCAAGCGATACACGTAGACCGAGCACAACAAGGGTACCAACAAACCCAATACACTCAGGAAGGAAATGCACCATGCCAGATCCGCCCTGATCATTCGCCACTTCGTGGCGGATTTCGGCGGTGGCCAAGTGCACACCATATAGACGCTCAGTTTCGTGAAACGAAGGGCTCCCTCGATACTCACCCTGTTCACCATGTCGGACGCTTCCTCGATGACTGGACACCCCCTCGTACCAGCGAACTCTTTCAACCCCACTACCCGCGACTTTTTCTCGCTCACCTCATTCATAAAACTTTAACGAGAATCGTCATTCTCGTTTTACGAGGCGGCTGTCAAGTCCTCACGAATTTTCATCGATCCACCTGCAATTAGCTTTCGCGTTATCTGCAATTAGCTCTCGTGAGGGAGACACGTGGGAAAGAGACTCCCCGTTCTCGTTAATATTGAGCGGCGGAAATCGCAGAAGTTCTAGACGATATTGCTCCAGCCAGTAGGAAGTGCCGCTACCAAACTTGAGGGTGAAAACTCGAGGTACAAATTATTGTTATACCTGAGTCGTTACAACCGTTTACTTACACGCAGATACCTGTCATAATATTTATCAAAAGATAGATACAGTTAGTCTCGTACTGCTGTACACGAAAATACATAAGTGGCGTGCTTAACAATACGCGATTCAGTCTTGTATGATAGAGGGATAATATTTATCAAAAGATAGATACAGTTAGTCTCGTACTGCTGTACACAAGAATACATAAGTGACGTGCTTAACAACGCGCGATTCAGTCTTGTATGACAGAGGGACTTGATTTCCTCGTGCCATTTTCGATCCTCAAAAAAAAAAAACACTCGAGATTCTCGGACAGCAATGACTGGTAAGTACAGCAATTACTGGTAAGTAATGATTTACACTTCGAGGGAAAACTTTCCCAGCGTAATGGAAAAACAGTAACATTTCAATGCGGACAAAAGAGACCCGAAAATTAAAGCAAAAACATATTTTTTGATTGCTCTGACCACTCCAATAAAAATTCTGCCACTGAGTTCGTGGCACCGTTAAGCGGGTGGTTCTTTTCTTTTTTCATATTAATCAAATAATTCATTGATTTCCGCTGATTTGTTTACGTCTCGCCGTCTGCCATGATGAGCCGAGCGGTGGTAAAGTAGGAGAAAACCCCAGATAGAAACTTGAAGCAAATCAAATGATGGCGCATAAGCAAGCGAAATCATGGTAATCTGTGATAATATTAACAGACCTGTTGCATACCGAGGCGTAGAAGCGAAACGAAAGGGCGGGTAGAAAACCTCCAATGGAAACTTGGACTGGTCGTTGAGAGCTTCGCAAGATCATAATGATGTCTTTCCCCAGTTTTGGCGACATTTCAAACCAAGGTGTATCGTACACGTTCGTTCCTATCAAGTTGCACTGGGCCCCAAAAAAATACTTTCCTTATAAATGACCACTATCAATCAGTGCATCCTATCAATCAAGGTACTTCGTTTGATAGAATAATAGGGAATCAAATTATTTGATGGCACAATTATTGGATATCATTTGGTTTAACAGAGGGAATTGGTACTTAACTCCATTGGTAGAGAACATTAGGAAATCAATTCGACTTGATGGGACAATTGGAAATCAAATGTGGATCTTTCGTGCATGTGCGTGCTGTCAGGATAATAAACCAAAGAAAGGATCATGTATTCTTTGATGTTCTTTCGATTTCTGTCTCGCCAAAACGACTAGCAAACTAATAAACCAAGAATCTGAAAACCTTGGAAGTATGGTCCGTCCACGATTACTCACCATTCCGATCATGTTTTCCGTTGGCCAGGTACAGACCATCAGGTTTATCAGGCAAACGAGTATGCCAGGCCCAAATTGAAGTTTAACACTGAGCGGTTGATTCTTCAGCGGAAAAGACGATATTTGTCTTTGGCAAAGATTCAAAGCCTGAATCACGACGAATCCCAATGAGGACTATACTACTCACACTGACGAGCTGGAGGCAGAACATGATCAGAGCGATACCGCAGACGCACGAGGTGGTGAATGCGATGTAACACATGACGCCCGAGACTTGAGTGGCGTAGGCCAAGATTCTCTGATGTTTCCGAACGAACGAGCGAAATTCCTTGATGCCCCGTGAGTCCCTTATCTCCTCAGCGAGAATTTGAAATCGCGCACCGGCGAACCACATTATCATCGCTATTTGGCAGTCGACCGTAAGCGCTGCGGAGCATTGGAGGCCAACGATCGACTGATGAACGAACACAAGGTACATGGGCAGTCCCGAGTCGATGGAAAATGGATACGTGGCGAAAGTTGGCATTCTTTGATTCGGCAGCACGAACGGGCTCAAGCTTATCGAGACACTCGACAGGTAATTCATGAATGATATCAATCCGTGAAAGATCCAACATTTGTCGATGTAACTCTCGAGTACGCGTCTCTCGTTGGGCTTGCAATTCCTCACAAAGTCCTCCATTTCGTTGATCAGAATCTTTGGCGGGAAGCAAGACACGAGAATCAGAAATCGGGATACTCTCTTGCGCAAAGTTCCTGGTGACGAATACCTGCATTTCTTTCCTACGTATCCTCAATACGAGAGTCTTCGTGATGCTCATGGCGCACGAGAAAGATAACGACATCGAGTGGGTGACGACAATCGGATTGGAACGATACTCGTAAATGGAGTTTATCAAGGGTAAGAAGAGGCAGAAAAGACTGAGGAAGGAGAGCCACCAGATCGCATCCACCCTTGCGATTTGCCACTTTGTCGTCTCCCTGGAAGGTGGCCAAGTACACGCGAAACGAACGCTCAACTTTGTAAAATAAATCGCTCCTTTAAGACTCACTCGACGTTCCATTTCGAAGGTTCCTTTACGACTGGCTTCCTACCCCAGTCATTATCCTCTTCTCACCCCATGTTTGTACAATTGCCACAGAGTATTATCACCGCCCCCCCCCCCCCCCCATGTAACGAATCATTATCGCAAATTGTTCAGGATCGTTTGCCATTGCGGCTTTCCATCATCATGAGGGGAGAAAATTGCAACGCAGCGAGTTCGATGGGAGCTAGACCGTCTGCCGTCAATTATTATCGATTCTTAGCAGAGTTGCATTACCGGGCCAATATACGAGGCAAAGGGTTGAATTACCGCCAGGAAGTTGCAAGGCTTGTCGATAAACAGTGGTGGTATTGAAGGCTGGCAGTCTGCACACAAACGTTTTTTTTTGCTGGGACGTTGAATCAATTGTGTGATATTGACTACATCTCTATGGGCAACGTCCAGGCTTCGATGGATCCATCCAGATGGAGGTTCCTACGTGTTCTAAAATTCGCACTGCATACAAATGTCTTCTTTTTCATTTATTGAATAGACAAAGAAAAAAAACTACAGCGAATAGAAAAACAAAAAATACAACAATCGTTTCATATTTTACGGCGAAGCACAGTCTTTGATTGAGCGAGAATTCCGGCGATTTCAGTCATCCGAAATTACGACGCGAAGAGTGGTAAAGTAGGAGAAAACGCCTGACAGAAACTTGGAAATGAAAGATTAGAGAAAGCGTTAATATATGTTAGTATATTGTAAAACGATCATATGACTCGATGACAAAGACGAGATATACGGTTTTTATTATATCTTGTTGTGGTGGTTGTTATTGCGTACCGAAGCATAAAAGCGAAACGATAGGGCGGGTAGGAAACCGGAAACGGACACTTGAACCGAGCGTTGAGTAGTTCGCAATATCATTATAATGTCTCTCGTCGACTTTGGTGAAATGTTGTACCACGGTAAGTTGTACACGGATGTTCCAATTAAATCGGACTAAGTGCCAAACTTTCGTATCAGTATAAAGTTACAAAAAAACCAATGTAATACGGTATATACAAAAAGAGTCGAGCCTACGGCTTGAAAATGTAGGGGAGAGTGGGGCACAATGTGCCACGCGGCATTGTGTGCCACATGCGATTACTCGGAGGTTTGTAGCTCGTAAAAACCGACATTTTTTGTATTGGATCGTGAGTTATATTTAGTTACGTCAGGCCTAAAAGAAAGTCGATAGCAGCTCACAAAGAATTATTAAAAATTGATTTGAGGCTTGGAAAAAAAAATTCGTTTGCCGGGAAAACGTCAAATATAATGTCACTTTCTGTAGCGGCTCGGGTTTTCGGTCCAAATCAATACTTTTATTACTTATAATGTACTTAGTGACTTGTGCTTTCCATTCGTAGTTTAATTAATAATTATTTTCATCAATAATCAAATATTCTACTAGTGGGATACAATGAGTCATCGAGTTGTGGGGCACAATGAGTCGACCCTCAAAGTTGTCGGCAAATAATATGACCACGACATTGCGGTAAAAATGCGAAAAATGATCTTCTTTTTTCACTTTAGTCATACAAAATTGACTTTAGTCATACATACCCCACGTTCCGAAGTACTTGACAGACTGTACTCACCTATCGGACATATTGTACCCCATCCGTGGGGTACAATGAGCCGATCAGTAAATTTTGTTTCATCCTATCATATTGGTATTTTAATCTTTTTGCAAACAAAATGGAAGCTTTATGGTACGCCCAAAGGTTTACAAAAGTCAGTTTTTTTTTCACCATACTACGCGGTAGGAGTAAAAATTCGTAAAAAAAAGGTGACACATTGTGCCCCACCTTCCCCTATATTGGACTAAAAAAAGAATTGTTGTTTTATCCTTAATTCATTTGCGCGATTATTTCTTGCTCTTTCCTCGTGGACGTACAAGAAGTGAAGGTATGCGTTGTCAAAAGACTCTACGTTCGTGCACTCACCACTCTGGTCATGTTTTCCGTTGGCCAGGCGCAGATCATGAGATTCGTCAGGCAAACGATTGACACAGGTCCGTACTGCAGTTTGACTATCAACGGTTGATTCTTGAAAAAAAAAAGCGTACGTATGTTTGTCTCGCGTGATGAAAAAGTAAAAACTAACCGTAGAAAACTATAGAAGCGCGATCATTGGCTCGTACTTACGCTGACGAGTTGAACGCAGCAAACGATCGATGCAACACCGCAGACACAGGTGGTGGTAAGTGCAACATAGCACATTGTGCTGGACACTTGACTAGCGTATAACAGGAGTCTCTGATGTTTCCTGACGAAGGTACGAAACTCCTTAATGCCGTAGGAACCGTCGATCTCCTTGGCGAGGAGCTCGAGCCTCGCACCGGCGAACCACATGAGCACGGCCATTTGGCAATCGACCGTGAGACCGGCGGAAGTCTGCAGACCGACAATTGACTGATGTACGAAGGCGAGATACATCGGAGGACCGGAATCAATGGAAAACGGATAAACGGCCGCGGTTGGCATTTTTTGATGGGGTATCACGAACGGGGTGACGATCATCATGATGGACGCCAGATAATTCATGAAGGACACGACCGCGTGATACGCCCAACACTTATCGACGTAACTCTGGAGCACCCGCCTCTCGTTGGGACGGCAACTTCTCACGAAATTCTCCATTTCGTCGGTCAGAATCTTGCTTTTGCAAAATCAGATCAAATTGATGAACAATCGATGCGCAATGAGCCGTCCAAGATATATTTTCATACCTGAAATTTTGTACGATGGAGACGAAGAACGAGTGTCTTCATGATGATGATGACGCAGGCGGAGCAAAAACACATTGTCTGGGTTATGACGATGGAATCTGTGTGATCTTTGTAGATTGAGCTTAGCAGCGGTATCAAAAGACAGATGACGCTCAACAGGGAAATACTCCAGAGAAAGTTTTCCCACGCGATCTGACGCTTCGTTGCCTGTCCAGAAGGCGGCCAGGTACAAACGAAACGAACGCTCCATCGCGTGAAATTGACCGCTCCCTCGAGACTCACGCGATGTTCCATGTTGAAGCTGTCTAAACAACTGGCCGGCTTTCTGCAGCCGAGCTCCGTAACCCCCTCCGACTCTTTTCGCCACATCGTTTTTCTACCCTTGTTAATTAAACTTTAACGTCCGATCGTTATTCCATTAGGGAAAACCGGAAGAGCCAGTGTTTCCCGGAGCTGTGCAACGCTGAGAAGGTGCCGTGCAGCTCGCGTGATGGGAACGCGACCTTCTGACGTTAATTACTACTTAATTCTGGACAAGCGTTGCAATTCTAAATGACGCTACAGGCTCTACACCCCGCTGCATGAACCCTGGCGGGCTTGCGAAACCCGGCTCGCACTTCATTATTTTCTAGAGAGGTTGGCATTTCTTCATCAGCCGCGAAGGTGCAAAGTTCTCGAGCAACGAAAATTCACGCCGCGTTGTACAAAGGAAATACTCTTGGCAATCGTTGAAACAAGTATTACAGCTTGTGGTCTCCAAGCATTGATGGAAACTCTGATATTTGATTATAGTGCTTCGAATACGAAAGATTTCCTTGGCTTGCAATCAGGGGCAAGTCCAACAAATTTGGAGATTTCTTTGACAACCAAATATTCCTTGGATTTCTTAAACCCAATCCAACTCTAAATTTGATTATTGATTCTTTGAGTACGGAAACTCTCTTTGATTCCTTAATTAATTATCAAAACTAGTCCAGCTCAGTATTTGCTTATTAATTATTCGGATGTGGAAACTCTCTTTGATTCCCAATCAACGAACCCAATCAAACTCACAAGGAAAGGGTTTCCGGTGTCTCCCTCCGATTTCGTTTATTTTTGGATATGTTATTCTTCATCAAAATCTAAGAGACACGTATTTTGTTTATCGGTGGAAAAACCGTTTTAAGGGGTGAAACACCCTCAAAGTTGGACACCCACCGAATGACTTGTGCAGTTTCGCATAGTTCCAATCAAGATATTCGTATGAAACCAATTCGAGAATAATGCTTATGGCGAATAATGAAAAATGCGCCTTTTCCAGTTCCGAGGGGGTGAATAAGGGTTGAAAGTCATAAAATTCGTGTAACTCGAAAACTTTTTTTTTATCTTGATGAAACCAATTGCATTCGAAAGAGCTTGAAAAAGTAAAAGATACAGGTTTTTGCATTTTTCGAAAAAAAACCCTTTTAGGGCTGACTACCCCTGTATAATACCGTTCACGGTGTCCCCCTCCGATTTCGTTCATTTTTGGATATGTTATTCTTCATCGAAATCTAATAAACACTTTTTTTTTATCAGCGAAAAAAGAGTTTTAAGAGGTGAAACTCACCCTCAACGTGACTTTTACTGTATTGCACATTTTCATTCAAAATATTCGAATGAAACAAATTCGAGCATAATTCTTATGGCGAATAATGAAAAATGCACTTCCTTCAATTCCGAGGGGATGAATTGGTAGAAATTTATAAGGATCGAAAAATTAGTAAAAATCGATTTTTTTTCATTCCAACAACACCATCTGAATTTAGCAGTCTATTTTACATCATTCGCCATGAGATTGAACGATTTGCGTCACGTAAATTTCGATGAAAAACACCATCGATGAAACGGAACAAAATCGGATGGGGACACCGGACATGGTATTATACAAGGGTAGTTCGCCCTCAGACGATGTTTTTCCAGAATAATAAAAAACAGGTATCTGCTACATTATATAACTCTGTTAAATTCAGATGGTTTTGTTGGAATGAAAAAAAAATCGATTTTTACAAATGTTTCAACTTTCGATCCCTATAAATTTCTACCAATTCATCCCCTCGGAATTGACGGACGCGCATTTTTCATTACTCGTATTATGCTCGAATTTGTCTCATTCGAATATCTTGAATATCTTGAGGGTGACTTTTTATGCCTTTAAACTGTTTTACCGCTCATAAAAAAATACGTGCCTCTCTAATTTGGATGAAGAATAACATATTCAAAAATGAACTAAATCGGAGGGGAACACCGGAAACAGTATTATAGAAGGGTAGTCACCCCCAAAAAGGTTTTTTTTCTCGAAAAAACGCAACAATCCGTATCGTCTACTTTTTTAAGCTCTTTTGAATGCAATTGGTTTCATCGAGATGAGAAAAAAAGTTTTCGAGTTACACGATTTTTTTTACTTTCAACCCCTATAAATTTACCCCTATTCATCCCCTCAATACTGGGAAAGGCGCATTTTTCATTATTCGCCATAAGCATTGTTCTTGAATTGGTTCTATCCGAATGTCTTAATTCGAACTATGCGAAACTGCACAAGTCACTCGGAGGATGCCCAAGTTTAAAGGTGAGTTTCACCCCTTAAAACTGTCTTTTTCGCCGATAAAAAAAATACGTGTCTCTTAGATATCGATGAAGAATAACATATCCAAAAATGAACGAAATCGGAGGGGTCACCTGAAACCCTTTCCTTGTCAGTATTCGATTATTGATTCTTTAAATACGAACGATCCCCTTGATTCCCAATCAGACCCAAGCTCAACAAGTTCAGAGATTGCATTGGCGAGCCTTTGACAACCAACGATCTCTTTGATTCCTGATACCCAATCAAACTCTGTCTTTGATTATTAATTCTTGGAGAAGGGAAACTGTCGTTGATTCCTCAATTAATGAAAAAACTCACTATCTGATTATTAATTATTCGAATGTGGAAAATCTCTTTGATTCGTCAATCAATCAAGCAATCCAATCAAACCCAGTATTTGGTTACTGATTCTTTGAATACGAAAGATCCCCTTGATTTCGCATTAGACACAAGTCCAACAAATTCAGAGATTTCAATGACGGTCATCTAAAGACCGAAGATCCCTCTGATGCCTCAAACCCAATCAATCTCTGTATTTGATTTTTGGTTCTCTGCAAATGAAAAGTCTCTTTGATTCTACAATCAATAAATGAACCCAATCAAACTTAGTATTTCATTGTTGATTCTTCGCATACAAAAGATTCCCTTGTAACCTCAATAAAAAGCTCATTGATAAACAAATGTATTTATAGCGTTTCTTGATTGGTTTTTTACCGCAGAGCTCGAATTGACAACTAGGAGCTAGCGGAAAAAATTAAATGTCAGCTAGGTTCCGCAACGGGAAATGCAGTTTAAACCGAACAATGTAATCACTCAATCCCCATCAGTCCGTATTAGAACCCGTAGTGTAATTAAGTAGGCAAAATAACCTGACAGAAATATCAAATAAATTATGAGTGGGCGAAAAATGAGCAAGATTATCGTTTGATTCCTAGGACATTGATCATGTGGTCTTTTCATACGGTGGCGTAAAAACGATATGACTGGCGGACGTTTGGAGTCCTACGATGGATTTGTGCACGAAGATGAGTAACATCGAGACACCGGAATCAATGGAAAACGGATAAAGGACGGGGGTTGGCATTTTTAAAGCGGTACCGCGTATGGGCTGATGATAATCAATGCAGTCGCCAGATAATTCATGAACGACACGACCCCGTGTCAGATACAACGCTTGTCAACGTAACTCTGCAGCACTCGCTTTTCGTGAGCTGGACAATTTTGACGAATTCCTCCATCTCCTGGAATAGCGTCTTGCTTGCAAAACGGCAAAGAACAAGAGTAACGAGCATTCCAATGAACGCAGAAAAAAATCTTCAGCTATAGTGAGCCCTTTTCTGTGGTTCATTCGCTATAGGAGTGAAACAAAAACACATTGTTTGGGTTTACGACGATGGAATCCGTACGATACTTGTAGATAGAGTTCATTAGCGGCATGAATAGGTAGAAAAACCTGAAGAAGGAAAGACTTCAGACGACGTCCTTCCTCGCGATCGCCCACTCGATCAAGTGCCTCGGCCCTGGCCAAGCGAACACGAGATAAACGCTCAGCTTGGTGGAATTTATCGCTTCCTCGAGATCCACGGTGTTCTCCATTGCGGAGGTTCTTCTATCACTGATCAGCCACCCTGGTGTATCTCTCTCTCTCTCTCTCTCTCTCTCTTTCTCTTCCTCCCTAACCGCCGGTTCATTTTCCATTTCATTGGCCGCGCACTGTATTCCCTGAACGAGTGCAAGGTACGAAAATCGCGCCAGGACCCATTATCGCAAATTGTCCAAAATCGCATATTTTCGAATATATCGAAGGTTAGAAAATTGCACACGCCCCAACTAACTCAATGGGCGCGAGACCACCTACCGGCAATTAGGGGAGACCGAGGAGGTTTGTGACAGAGGAGAGTTGTGACAAAGTCGATTTCTCGGAAACTATGATCGTTTACGAACTAGCAATGTTACGCATTTATTGCTTTTTAGACGCGCCATTTAATGCAGTACGCGCCGACGGCCCACGGGAAGCGGTTGTGGCTATACGACGTCTGCGTCCGAAAAATTACCAAAAGTAAGTTTTCAACAAAAATGTTGATATCCCATTTTTCGATACGTTTCACGTTAGCGTTATTGTGATATTTTTTATAATATGCAATGGCTTTTCAAGTTTCATAGCATGATATTGTTTCTTTGGGTTCGCTTCCTGTGTGGAGATTAAGGCAGAACACCACTGTGACCCCCTGTTTTTTTGCCATTTTTCAAGAATTTTTTTTTGTGGAGAAAAAAAGAGATATTCGAAATTTTTTTTTTTTGTTTTGTTCGTTGTTTATTGAAGATACATAAAAAAAAAATTTCAAATTTTTCACGCCCCATGGTGACGCTGGGGAAGCTCCCGCGTCAGGTACTGTTGCCTCTGCAGTGGTTCGCGGCACGCAGCAGAACTCTCTTCAAAGTCGATCTGAAAAAAAATACCGAGTGTTTTCGTTAATAATATGATATTTTGACGAGAAGTACACAGGGATTTGAAAAAATATTGATTTTTAAAAAATAGGCACGCTTTTGAAATTAAAGGACGATTTTCGAGCAAAATTTCTCGTCGAAAATAGGCTATAACTTTTTTTATTATTGAGATATCGAAAAAATCCTATGTACTTCTTTAGATAATCTAGTTTTTTTGATGCAGTCCAAATTTGAAGTCGATCGGATAAAAATTGCTCGAGTTCTGCTGCGTGCCGCACTCAAAAAAGTGGTTTTGAGAAAAACGCGTTCAAAGTTTTAGGTTTGTTAATTTATGCGATAAATTGGAAAAAAATTTTTTTACCTTTAATCAGCGATGCCGGCACCATATAGCTGGCCTTCAAGAAGCAAATGATTGTCCCTAGCATCTTTTCTCGAACTTGTAGAGGCTCTTCTTGCCTCTTTTGCAGCGTCTGTGAGCGAGCGCTCCGCCAGCTCGATCCGCGCTGCGTCGGTTTCAACGCAAAAATTGAAACAATTTGGGCCGATAGTTATCCCCAACGTCTCCAAAACTTTCATGAGGCTTCTCAGGCCATCATTGAATAATAATACCGCGATATCAGCTGCAATATCGACGATTTTTTGCTCCCGGACTGACACTTGGGGGCTATTGCCCAAACTGATTTGTTGTAGCTTTCGTTGTTGTTTTGCGTGAAGCCGCCCAAACAACGCTGCAGCAAATCGTCTCTGCTCAAATTTTCGAAGACTGGTGTCATTGCCTCCAATACTTCCTCAGGAAGAAGCGGCTGCGCGGGACCCCGAGCGTCACGGAGCGCTGCACCGCTCCACAAAATATTCAATATCTCCGAAAATAATTATTTTTTCGACCTGGGTCCAACGGCATCTTAATCTTAAATGTATTTTAGATTTTTCTATATGGTTTTCAAAAAATCGATTTTTTGAAGCCGTCACAGTGGTGTTGTCCCTTAAGAGTTATTATTCTCACCGAAGCACGATTTTTTGCACCTAGGACAATTGTGACAGCTTCTCACAACTCTCGTATTTTGTTTTTTTTTTCTTGGCAATAATGTTTTATGATGCAACTTCGCATGCTGAATTATTATTTTATTGTTTCATGATGTCTAACAAATATGTGAGAACAGACTAAAGACCGAAAAAGATTAGAAAGAAAAATGGCATCGATGACAAAAAGGATGAAAATGCAGAAATCAATTGTTTCTGCTTGTGTTGCCTCAAGCCCTTTGCCAATAGCCAATCAAAAGAGAAGTGGGTTCAGTGCATCGAATGCAAGGGATGGTCACATGAAGCTTGCACTGGAGGAGAGTATCGATACATTTGTCTTAATTGCTTGTCTGATTAGATTTCGGGCGGAACTTGATTTTTTACTTGATTTTAAATCGATTGATCTCACACCATATTTTATTATTTTTATAAGATAACTAATACTTCTTATGTTGATAATTAAAATTAAATGTTTTTTAAGCTCGTAATGATGTGCCAAAGGATGATTAAAGGAGTCTAATTAGTTTTAAAATAAATAGGTAGTTACTGTGGGTTATAATTACATACCAAAGGGTGGTTGAAGCAAAACAAATGTGTAATTATTTAATATTAATATAAATGTTTCTTTTATTCACTAACAGCAGCGTTCAAATTAAATTCGTTTCCTCATAATCACCAAAAACATAAGGTTCACAACTTATCTCGGTACCAGGAGCGTTATGACACGGGGACTTGTTTCGTTTTTTGTCGATTTTCTCAGAAATATAGAGTTCATAGATGTGGAACTTTCTTCGACTGACATATGCTCATTACAGTAAACAATGTTACAACCCTCCTTGGTCTTCCCAACTATTAATTGTTACCGAAGCCGAATTTTCATCGGGCAAACACGATGAAGGGTTGCGAAGGGTTGAAAAGGGTGGCAAGGGTCATGTGTCGAGGCGCAAACAGTCGTGGCATTACAAAGTCACTGTGCACCTCACCATTTTGCCACGAAGGGTTCGTTAACTTCGACATCCAAGGTTACGAGTGTCCAGCTGGAGAAGAACCCACAGAAGCACCCTGTCTCAGCTGATAGTTGTTGACCAGTTCTATCATCTTATTTTCTTCTCCAATAATTATCCACCATTAACATTTTCTGTACTTCAACTCCCTTGATACCCCGGTATAAATATTTAACAGCAAGAATCTTCTTATGTCGGTCAGGTGCGAAAAGTTACTTTGATTTCTATGAGCTGATTTTCTTAAAAGTAACATTAATCGTCGTCCTCCGCAATGATGACGCGAATTGTAGTAAAGTAGGAGCACACACCTGAGAGAAACTTGAAACAAAACAATCACAGTCGAGCTCAATCAGATGCGAGATCCCGAAATTCAATCATAACGATAGCTACAGGGTGTCCAATAGGAAGTTGCTAAAACTAAATAAGTGTCTCTTCCCTCCATGAATTCAATAGGGGTCCCTTTTTCTAAGGCGTATACCTGAGGCCCCGCAGTTTTATTCCAGCCGTGGTTGAAGCAAGTACGCGCGCGTCAAAATGAGTGAGCTCGCCAGGGAAGAAAAAGTATATCTTATTGAGTGCTTCTTCTCGAGGGGAAAAATTTATAGTAATGCGTATAGAGGGTTTCGTACTAAGTTTGGAACGCATAGAGTTGCCAGCGAAAACACTCTGAAAAGGTAAGAATTTAATATTTATTCATATTCATCTATCACACAACTTGTGTTTCAATTCAATTAAACTGCATTGAAGTAATTTTACGTTAATTTTTGTAGGATAATCGATAACTTCGTGGAGTATGGTACACTCCAGGACCGTAGACACGAGTTGCCAGGTCCATCTGTTACGGCGACTACACCAGAGAAGATCAACGAAGTTGAGAATTATTTCAAACAAAATCCAAATGATTCGATTCGGAAAGCTGCTCAAGCATTAAAAATAACCAAATCATCATTACACAACATTTTGAAATATTTTTTAAAGTTTCATCCGTATAAAATAAGCACACATCAATTGTTAACTGAACATGCCATGACGAAACGCATCGAATTTTGTAACACTATTACGGGAATGTTTGAAGCCGAAGAACTTAATGAGAAAATGATTATTTATTCCGATGAAGCACATTTTTGGATGAATGGGTACGTAAACAAGCAAAATTACCGGTTTTGGGGAACGGAAAATCCCAACATATCGCTAGCGAAGTCCCTTCATCCACAGAAAGTAACGGCATGGGCAGCGATTTCAGTAAAAGGAATTTATTTGCAATTCTTGGAATCTACGGTAACAGGAGAGAGTTACAAACAGCTTTTGGAAACGAAATTCTTCCCTTATGCAAAAAAGAGGGCACTGGTTAAAAATTTTTACTTCATGCAAGATGGAGCGACGCCGCACCGGACTCATGAGGTGTTTGAAGCTATTCATCGCGTATATGGGACTCGAGTAATCGGTCTGGGGTACCCTAAATTTCCTCAAGGCGGACTAGAATGGCCTCCGTACTCACCGGACCTGAACCCTTGTGATTTTTTTCTTGTGGGGTTACATTAAAGATCATTGTTACGCTAAAAACCCCAGCACAGTAGAAGAACTGATCGCGGCCATCCAGGAAGTGGTTCGCGGCATTACGAACGATATGTTGGACACAGTTTTTCACAGTTTTCAAAAGAGAATTGATTTTTGTGCACAATCTAACGGTTCGCACTTCTAAAATATCTATCATTAATCACTGTACATTTTCGTTATTTTTATAAGATGTAATAAATTGACAAAAAATATTTGACTGGGTTCTATTTATGTGCGTTTAAAACTGCAGAGTTTCCTCTATTTAAAGCAATTTGGCTTTTCTGATTCTGTGCACGTGTTTTGAAATGACAGCCGATTAGTTTCAGCAACTTCCTATTGGACACCCTGTATAATAACGAATAATCTCGTACCGTGCAGTAAGAGCGAAAAGAAAGAGCGGGAAGAAAACCAGAGACGGATACTTGAACCGGTCGCTGACAACTTTGAAAAATCATGATCATGTCCCTCGCCGCTTTTGGTGACATGTCATCCCATGCAGTGTTGTATACCGCTTTCCCTATCAGATCGCACTAAATCCCCGAATCTAAGGTTATTACAAATCACTGCAAGTTCTCCACAGCTAGATGAAAGGGTTTGTCTATTTTTTTAAATTCCATGCTGCCATTTGAAAATTTTCGAGTCTCCTATCGAGAAATGCCGCACTGCCCGACTGACTAGCCTAGACATTGCACGATTACGGATTATTTATTCGCGTATAAAATGATGCAACGATTAATGATTTATCTCAAAAGGGAAATACATGCAGCGGCTTGTAAAGCCCGAAAAGAAGAGCTGCAGGAGCAAAATCAGCTTCGTGAAGAAGCTGAAGGACTTTTGTATAGCCCTGGAATCGCTGATTATCCGGTAAATCACTGAAATCATTGAGTTTTCGTAGTTCGAAACTTCAAACACGTTTTTATCAAAATTACATTTCTTAAGTTTGTGAGAAACATAACATTAAAACGAGTCATGCTAAAATCGTACAAACAAATTAATAAAAAATATGTTTTCCCTCGAACGTGTACCTACTTGTTTATGAAAATCACTTTTAAAAAGTACTTTATTATTACAAAAATGGACGAAAGTGTTGTGTAAAATTTCGATTTTTTTCCGAAATGAGCCATTTTCATTTTCCAACTTTTTAAATGGAAAATCGCCATTTTGCAATATTTTTTAATGAAAACATTTCTTTAAATAGTTTGATTACGTAATAAATAGTACCTAAAGTTTCATAAATGTAAAACGTTATGTTCCTTTCAAAAAAAAATAATATAGAATTGAATATTTTTTCGTCATCTACATGTAATTTTCCCTCTTCAGCTGAGAAATGAAAGAACAGTCTGACTTTGTTGGAACGATCGAATGACTCGGCTACTCACCACTCTGATCATATTTTCCGCTGGCCAAGTACATATCATCAGGTTAGTCAAGCCAACAATGGTGACGGGTCCGTATTGCAGTTTGACCATCAAAGGTTGATTCTTGAAAAAGATTGCGTGGAATTGACCGACCGGTCCTCATTTGTAAGTACGCGTATACTTACACTAACGAGCTGCACGCAGCAGGTAATCGACGCGAGACCGCAAACGCACGTAGTCGTGAACGCAATGTAGCGCATCGTTTCTGAAACCTCGGTCGCGTAGGTCAGAAGTTTCTGATGTTTCTGGATGAATGAACGAAACTCCTTGATGCCGCTGGAGTCTCTGATTTCTTCGGCTAGAAGTTCGAGCCTTGCACCGGCAAACCACATGACGACCGCCATCTGACAATCGACCGTAAGACCAGCGGAAGTTTGGAATCCTACGATTGACTGATGGACAAAGGCGAGATACATAGGAGCACCGGAGTCAATGGAAAACGGATAAACAGCAGCGGTGGGCATTTTTTGATGCGGTATGACGAAAGGGCTAATGATCATCGTGGCGGCGGCGAAATAATTCATGAACGACACTATCGCATGATAGATCCAACATCTGTTGACGTATCTCTGGAGCAGTTGCCTCTCTCTAGCGTGGCAGTTGATCGCGAAATCCTCCATCTCGTCGGTCAGGATCTTGCTTGAAAAGTGGATATCGAGTAGGAAAATACCGGCAATCGGAGATATCTTAAACGCGGTTGAGTACCTGAATTTTTATACGATGGAATCGCAGAATGAGAGTCTTCATCATAATCAAAGCGCAAGCGGCGCAGAAGCACATTGTTTGACTTATGATGATGGAATCCGAGTGATATTTGCAGATGGCGCTTATTAGCCCGATGAAGAGACAGAAAACGCTCAAAAAGGAAAAACCCCATATGACATTCTCTCCCGCGATTTCTCTCTTTGTCGAGTACCTCGATGATGGCCAAGCACACATGGGACGAACGCTCAGCTTTGTGAAATGTATCGCTCCCTCCAAACTCACCATGTTCTCCATGCCGGAGGTTCTCGCGCAACTGGTCAGCTATCCCCGTGGATCTCTCTCACTCTCTGACTGCCCCCCCCCCTCTCGCACTCTCTCTCTCTCTCTCTTCCGTCGGTTCATTTTCAACTTTATCGGCTGCGCTCTTTATTCCCTGGACGAGGGTAAGGTACGATAATCGTGCCAGGATCTATTATCGCAAATTGTCTAACACCGCATATTTCTGCGTATCTCCAGAAAATTGCACGCGCCCCTATAAACTCATGGGAGCGAGACCGCCTGCCGACTATTAGTATTGATTGTTACCGAAGCTAAATTTCTAGCAGGGAAAATATGGTGAAGGGTTGGAAAGCGTTGAAAAGGGTGCCAAGAGTCATGTGCTAAGGCGCAAACAGTCGTGGGATTACAAAGTCAGTGCGCACCTCACCATTGTGCCCCATAGTATCCGTTCACTTCGATGACCAAGGCTGCGGATCTCAAGCTGGAGAAAGACCCCCAAAAAAATCCTGTCTCTACTGACAGTTTGTGGACAAAGGTACATAAAGGATCTGTCATCTTATTTCCTTCTCCAATGATTATCCATAAAAAAAACCTTCTAGGTTTAAGCTCCCTTGACACTCCGGTAAAAACATTCAACAGCAAGAATTTTCTTATCAAGGGATCAGTATCAGTCTATTTTCGGAAGTTTTCGATTTTCTAAAAACATCAGTTTCGTATACTACATACCTGCAGAAATACGGTAGAGAACGTTATTTAGGTCGGAGTGAGGGATAAGGGGCTAAAAAGAGTGATGCAATAGAAGCGTCTCTGCGCGCTCAGCGCGCAACCGTCGTATCGAGCGTCCAAAGCTCGCAGAATAGAGATCCGAAACCAAAAATCCCAAGAAAGTGAAGCTTTTGAAGAAGCTGAAAGAATAATGTATGGACCAGGCATCGCTGACTGAGGGTAAGAGGCTTTTATAAAGTTTTATGTAGATGTTTACAAGAGAAACTTTAAACGCGTTTTTCTCAGACGAGGTTTTCGACCTTGTCGACTTGATTTTGGAAAAACTATTGCACCGATTAGGCTCAAGTTTACAGGGATTATTCTATGCATGTATCTCTTCGACCCCTACTAATGGTGTAAATATTCATTAATATTTCATCCTATTTCAAAACAATTTAAGTTGTAAACAAAAGTCGAAAAATTCGAAAATGCGCCATTTTGTTTTCTTTTTATCGGGGGTGAAAGTTTTTAGTAGGAGTCAAAACTATAACTCCACTTTATAATAAAATACTCGACTTTTTGTTTTCAGGTGCTCCGAAGTTAAGATTTCGTGTCGACAAGGTGAAAGCAGGGATGACTTCAGGCCGGATCACCGAGATAAATTTAAAAAAAAATTATTTTTAATTTTTTCTTGTACTTTGAAACTTCAATTTTTATTTATAGAAAGATTAAAATATGCAGATGAATTTTATTATTTTTATAGCTAATTTTCTTAAAAGTAACATTAGTCGTCGTCGTCCGCCATGATGATACGAATCGTAGTAAAGTAGGAGCAACCACCTGAGAGGAACTTAAAACGATATGATCAGCCGGGATGGACCACGAGATCACCTCAAGCTCGTGAGGTTCGATAGTAACAATAATAATGATAAATAATTTGTTGGTACCGAGCAATAAAAGTGGAACGAAAAAGCAGGAAGAAAACCGGTGACCGATACTTGAACCGGTCGTTGACAGCATTGCAAAATCATTATCATATCTCTCGTAATATTTGGTGACATATCCACCCACGGTGTATTGTATATCGTTGTCCCTATCAAATCGCACTGAATGTACGAATCTACTATAATTATGAATTGCCTCAAAATCAGCTAGGTGAGAAAGTGTAGCCAATCTTTTGACACACGTTACCACATTTCTTGATTAAGAATTTTCTTCGCCTTTGATAAAGATGCGAATGAATGACCAAGTAGCTAGGAAATTAGGTGATGATTATCCTATGCACATCAGATGACGTTGAAGGAGTAGCCTGACTTTCTTGGAAAAAGATCTGGCCTCCTAGTCATTCACCACTCTTATCATGTTCTCCACTGGCCAAGTGCAGGTCATCAGGTTAGTCAGGCCAACAATGGTACCGGGTCCATATTGCAGTTTAACCATCAAGGGTTGATTCTTCAATAAGATTGCGTGGAAATAACCAACCCTTCCTCATTTACATGTACGCGTATACTCACAATAACGAGCTGCACGCAGCAGGTGATCGACGCGACACCGCACACGCACGTGGTCGTGAACGCAATGTAGGGCATCGTGTTTGACACTTCGGTTGCGTAGGCCAGAAGTTTTGATGTTTCTGAATGAATGAACGAAACTCATTGATGCCGTGGGAGTCTCTGATCTCTTCGGCTAGAAGTTCAAGCCTTGCTCCGGCAAACCGCATGATGACCGCCATCTGGCAATCGACCGTAAGACCGGTGGAAGTTTGAAATCCGACGATTGACTGATGAACGAAGGCGAGATACTTGAGAGGACCGGAATCAATAGAAAACGGATAAATAGCAGGGGTTGGCATTTTTTGATGCGGTTTGATGAAAGGGCTAATGATCATCCTGGTGGCGGCAAAATAATTCATGAACGACACTATCACATGATAGATCCAACATCTGTTGACGTTATTCTGGAGCAGTTGCCTCTCGCTGGTGTGACAGTTGTCCACGAAATCCTCCATCTCGTCGGTCAGGATCTTGCTTAAAAAGTGGATATCGAATAGGAAAAACCGGAAAGCGAAAATATTTTAAACGTGGTTGAATACCTGAATTTGTATACGATGGAATCGCAAAACGAGGGTCTTCATCATAATCAAAGCGCAGGTGGCGCAGAAGCACATTGTTTAACTTATGATGATGGAATCCGACTGATATTTGCGGATGGCGCTTATCAGCCCTATGACGAGGCAGAAACGCTCAAAAAGGAAAGAGCCCATACGACGTCCTCTGCCACGATTGCCCTCTTTATCGAGTGCCTCGATGATGGCCAAGCGCACATGAGACGAACGCTCAACTTTTATTTAAGAAATATAGTGCTCCCTCTAAACTTACCGTATTCTCCATGCCGGAAGTTCGTCCGCGACTGGTCAGCCACCCTCGTGAATTTCTCCTTCCCTCTCCCTCTTCACCCGCTCTTCTTGTCTCTCCCTCTTCGCATCTAACCGTCGGTTCATTTTCAATTTCATCGAATGCGCTCGTTTTTCTCTGGACGAGGATGAGGTACGATAATCGTGCCAGTACCTATTATCGTAGATTAGCGCTAGAAAATTGCACGCGCCCCTATAAGCTCATGGGACCGAGACCGCCTGCCGGCGATTAGTATTAATTGTTACCGAAGCTAAATTCCCAGGAGGGCAAACACGGTGAAGGGTTGCGAAGCGTTGGAAAGCGTGACAAGGGTCATGTGCTGAGGCGCAAACAGTTGTGAGATTACAAAGTTACTGTGCACCTCACCATTTTGCCCCAGAGGCTACGTTCACTTCGATGTGCAAGGTTGCGAATGTCAAGCTGGAGAAGGACCCCCAAAATAATTCTGTCCCTGCTGACCGGTGACGGACAAAGGCACATAAAGGATCTGTCATCTTATTTTCTCCTCCAATGATTATGCATAAAAAAAACCTTCCACGCGTAAACTCTCTTCACACTCCAGTCAAAACATTCGACAGCAAGAACCTTCTCATTAAGGTCATAAAGTGCGAATCAGGTGAGAAAAGTTACTTTAATTTTTTTAGTCGCTAGACATGAGCTAATTTTCTTGAAAGTAACGTTAGTCGACGCCGTCCGCCATGATGATGCGAATCGTAGTAAAGTAGGAACAAACACCTGAGAGGAACTTAAAACGATATGATTAGCCGGGCTGGACCACGAGATCACCTCAAGCTCGTGAGCATCGATAGTAACAATAATAATTATAAATAATTGTTTGGTACCGAGCAATAAAAGTGGAACGAAAGAGCGGGAAGAAAACCGGTGACCGATACTTGAACCGGTCGTTGGCAGCTTCGCAAAATCATTATCATGTCCCTCGTAATCTTTGGTGACATGTCCACCCACGGTGTATTGTATATGGTTGTCCCTATCAAATCGCACTGAATGCACGAATCTACGATAATTATGAATTGTCGCAATATCAGCTAGGTGAGAAAGTGTAGCCAATCTTTTGACGAACGTTACCACGTTTCTTGATTATAAATTTTCTTCGGCTTTGGTAAAGATGCGAATGAATGGCCGAATGGTTCGGAAATTAGGCAATGATTATCCTCCGGACATCCGATGACGTCGAAAGAATAGCACTGACTTTCTTGAAAAAAGATCTGGCCTACTAGTTACTCACCACTCTAATCATGTTCTCCGCTGGCCAAGTACAGATCATCAGATTAGTCAGGCCAACGATGGTCACTGGTCCATATTGCATTTTGACCGATAATGGTTGATTCTTGAATGCGTTTGTTTGGGCTCTTATTTTGTTTTCGGCCAGACGAAATGTACGACTAAATAGACATCGTACTCACGCCCACGAATTGCATGCAGCACATGATCGAGGCAATCCCCGAGACACAAACGGTAGTGAGCGCCACGTAACACATGGTGTTCGAAACTTTGGTGGCGTAGGCCAAGAGTCGTTGATGCTTCTGGACGAAGGATCGAAACTCCTTGAGGTCGGACGAGTCCCTGATTTCCTCGGCAAGTATTTCGAGTCTCGCACCAGCGAACCACATCATCAACGCCATTTGACAATCGATTGTGAGGGCCGCCGAAGATTGGAGTCCGGCAATCGACTGATGGATGAATACCAGATACATTGGAATACCGGAATCAATGGAGAACGGATAAATGGCATAGGTTGGCATTCGTTGTTCCGGCAACACGAAGGGACCGAAGATCACCGGGATACTGGCTAGATAGTTCATGAAGGATATGAGAGCGTGAAAGATCCAATATTTTTCGACGTATCGCTGCATCACGCGCCTTTCGTGGGCTTCGCAATTGATCATGAAGTCCTCCATCTCGTCAATCAGGAGCTTTTTGCGGAAATAAAAAAAAAACACAGTGCATTTTAGTCAATATTCAAGGCAGTATTCTAGTCTAGAAATTTAAAAAAATCGATTTTTGAAGCATTTTCTTAAATTAGAGCTTTAATTTTCTTAAGAGCTTCAAGAAAGAATTTTCTAAAGACTCTTAAGGCCATGTGTCACACGTCCAGTCGGTAAAAATCCTACTGCCAAGTTTTCTCCTAGATGGATCATATTTCGGGCAAAAGAAAAGAAAGCGGTTGTTCGTCGTTCAACAGAGCGGAATGTGTGTCTTTTCTTTCCCAAAAATTAACTGTTTCAGATATCATTGGGAATCTGCAAATCAGCTATCTCTCTCGCACTCATGGCTGCTCGGTCGGTGTGACACTTGGCCTTAAGACTATGTCCTTTGAAGGAAAATTCGAGATTCTCAATTTTTACAAAGTTATAGCGGTTTGAATACAGCCGAATTGAGAGGCCGCACCAGCTTCAGAAGCTTCTAAGGAAGCTAGAAGTGCTCGCAGGGACGAGCGAACTTTAGGAAATCAGCATTTCGCAGTCAAGGAATGAACACTTTACGAGGCAGGGATGACCGATTGATATAAAGTAAGTATAACATTTTATATACCACTTAGATAGCTGCGATTGTCTGAAATTGTACTCAAATTTTAAACGCGTTTTTCTCGAAACTATTTTGGTTAATCTGATTGACATAAAATGCCGAGTTCTAATAAACCGATTGCCTTCATATTTGGTATGGATCATCAGTGTACGAAGAGTGGAAATTAAGTAATGAGTGATTTTTTTTCAATTTTTTCATTGGAATAGAATTACAATTTGATATTGTCTCCCTCAAAATCTTTGGGAAGCCACACAGTGCTGGAGACGGTTCCGCCAATCCTCATGGCAGTGCTGAAACTCGGATACTGGAATAGCATTCAGCTGTTCGGTTACAGCTGTTTGAAGGTTTTCGAATGGCCCAAAATGCCGTCCTTTGAGGTGTTGTTTCAATCTCGGAAAGAGGAAAAAACGCTGCAAAAAATAGCGATCATTTTCAATCTATTCCAAAAAGTCAAGGCACCTTTCGCTCCTGATGTCCTTTTGTTCCTGCGAAGGGATTTTTGGAATCATCTTTGCGCAGATTTTTCTTATCCCCAATTCATTGGTCAAAATCTGATGAACGGTGGTGTGAGTCAAATTCAACCCTGCCCCGATCATTCTAGCTGTCAACTGACGATCTGAACGCACAATCTCCCGGATTCTGTCGACATTTTCATCAGTTCTTGAAAATGAAGACCTTCCGCTACGTTGAAAATGAAGACCTTCCGCTTCAGAAGGAAGATAGTCGATCTTCAATCGACTATCTTCCCTCTAAAAATGCCTTAAACCATCGAAAAATCTGGGCCCTTGACAAAACACTCTTTCCGTAGGCCTGCTGAAGTTTTGAAACAATTTCTGTTGCACTGTGCCCAAGTCTGAGGCAAAACCCGATAGCACACCGGTGCTTGAAATTGATCTCACTCATTTTTAGAACGCACTAGAAAAAACTGTTGCCTCTCCAAGTCCCGCGTCCCAAGTGTTGCCAGATCGAACGCCACGTTGCCAGTCTCATTACCAGGTGTACAAGTATGAAATGCGGATTTCAGACAACAGATGGTCCACCAATGCAGTTTGTGCTATAAAGATTTGACACTGCGCCATTTTGTTGTGTCATCAACAAGTGTCAGACACGCACGAGGGATAAATTGGAAAAGTCTGTGCATAGTGTTGTGTTGTTGTGTTCAATATGTCGAAATTTATACCGAACAACGAGCATTCGCGGACAGCATTAATTTTTTGTTTTCATTTGAAGAAAACTGCTGCTAAATCATACCGATTACTTCGAGAAGCTTATGGTGAACATGCTCCATCGCAAGATACGTGTGAACGATGGTTTCGGCGTTTCAAAAGTGGTGACTTCGATGTTGCAGACAAGGAACATGGAAAACCGCCAAAAAAATATTATGAGCTGTTAAAACCTGGGGAAACGGTTAATACTAAACATTACCAACAACAATTGACCGATTTGAATCGTTCGTTGCTTGAAAAAAGGCCAGAATACCGAAAGAGGCAACACAAAGTCATTTTTCTTCATGACAATGCTCCATCACATACGGCAAAACCGGTTCGCGACACGTTGGAAGCACTCAGCTGGGAAGTTCTACCCCATGCGGCTTACTCACCAGACTTGGCTCCTTCCGATTACCACTTATTTGCATCGATGGGTTACGCACTTGCTGAGCAGCGCTTTGGTTCGTACGAAGATGTGAAAAAACGGCTCGATGAATGGTTTGCAACAAAAGGGGAAGATTTTTACTGGCGTGGTATTCACAAATTGCCCGGAAGATGGGAAAAATGGATAACAAGCGATGGAGTATACTTTGAATAAAGCACTTTTTATCATTCTTCCGAATTAAACGTGTTTTTTTTTAGAATAAAATATCCGCATTTCATACTTGTACACCTGGTACTTAATTTACACACCTCGTATATCGCTCTGTCGTCCCTACCTCGGACACTGCGAAATTATTATATTATTATTACTGTTGCAATTTTTTTTAACTAGGGCGAAAAATTAACTTTCTTTTCAGACAGTCGCCATTATTTTTTTTCCTTTGGAACCTGCTATAATGACATTCTTATTGACAAAGCAAATTGCTTTTATTTCTGCTTCAGATGAATAGGAGCTTGGGAATCATGTCACGTACCTCAACCGTTTTATTCACGGCCATATTTAGAGGCTTATAACGTTTTTAATTCTAATTTTTTTTGTACAAAATTTATTTTTGAAGTTCTTGAAACTTCGCTAATAATACTGTGAAAATGGATACTAAAAATGTTTTTTGTTTTTCTTTTGTCAAGCCGGCGAAAACGACCGAAATGTCGGCCTCGACACTAGAGTACTGCGTTAAAATTATTAGGAGGGTCAATCGTTTCACGGATCAATGTTGAAGGATACTGAATTTGATGATAGATTCTTAGCCCGGATTCTGAACATGTCTGCGTCTAAGAGGCAACCCAAAAGAACTCAATACAGCTTCGAAGTTTCTACAAGTTCCAAGATTTGATTTTTCGACGAAGGAAACATAAATGTAAACCTGAATCATTGCAGACGTGGGCATTGACCTCAAAAATCCAAGGCGATTCACCATTCCCATTAGAAACTAGGTCCAAGTGCCTCCATAAAAAATCTTTGCCACAAAAATGATGCAGCGAATCACAAACTCACAATTTCAACTTCCATTTGCCATGGCCAGTTCTGATGGGACTGGATGAAGTAAATGAAAAATTTTCGTCCCAAAAATGATGCAGTGGATGAGCAACTTACAGATTGAACTTCCATTGGCTACGTCCAGTTCTGAAGGAATCAGATTTAGCCAATGAAAGGCCTCCAACATTGATACCCTGGCAACGTTCTTCCTGATTCGCTCCCGGAGTTCCGTTACCTGGCACTGTTTTCGACGTATTCGCAAAACGAGACTCTTCACGAGTATTGTGGCACAAGCAGAGCAAAAACACATAGACTGCGTTAGGATTATGGAATCCGACGTGTTTTCGTAGATCGAGGTTATCAGGGCGATCAAGAGGCAGATTATATTGAGAATGCATATACACCAGGCTACGTCGGCCTTGATGAGATCCCAATTTGTCGCGCGTCTCGACGGTGGCCAGGTGCAAACAAGAGAGACGCTCAGTTTCGTGAAATTAATTGCACCCTCGAGACTCACCGTACTCCCCATGTCGAAGGTTCTTCAACGACTGATCACGCTGTCCCAGGATCAGCTCTCGAACCCCCTCCCTCCTCCTCAGCCGCCCCTCGGACTGTGGATGCAATTTTCTCGGCAGGTTATTATTTCCCTGTTGCAAGGGTGAAGTGCGAATCATCGAGGACTCATTATCGCAAATCGTCCTCCGCTTATCTCCAGCGGCGAGAAAATTACACGCGGAAATATCGATGGGAACTAAACCTCGTGCAGTAAATTATTATCGATTCTTGGCGGCAGGTGAATTTCCAATCGGTTAAAGAAAACCGAGGGTGGCAAAGTTCCGCCAAGCACAAAAGCCGTTGATGTGTCTTAGGGCTCTTAACAGTCGTGGGGTTACAATGTCAGTCAGTGGAGCTCGATACCTTGCCGGGGGGTTGAATGTCTTCACTATTCAAGGCCATTGCGGAGGGCTGGATGCTCCGTACCTTTGAGAACTTTGTCTCCAGCGATATTCGTACGAGACGAGTACGAAACGTATCAGTGAAGCAATTAGGGATTTTCCCAATATAAATAACGTCGTCAATAATAACGTGGATTTGAATTATTACGTCAATGACAGAAGTGTTAACCCAATCGAGTACCCGACTAGAAATGTAGCTGTGGGGCGGATTAGGTTCGGATCCGGCATGCCGTATCCCATACTACGACACTGTACAGGCTGCCGGATCAGATCTTTACTAGGCGTGAAATGCTTTTTGACATCTGAATTCGGATCCGTAATTCAGAATTACGTTGTTTGAGTTTTGAAGCTTGATGAATTCAGAGATACGTTGCTTGGGTTTTTTAAGCTTTTTGGATTCAGAGATGTATTACTTCGGTTTGTTTGGGGTCTTAAAGTTTTCTTAATTCAGAAAAAAAACATTGTTTGGGTTCGTTTGGGTTTTTTCCGAAGCTTTCTGAATTTAGAGATGCGTTGTTTGGGTTTGTGTAAGGCTTGCTGCATTCAAAGATACGTTGTTTGAGTTTGTCTTTTTTCGAAGCTTTTTGACTTTAGAGATACACTACTTTGGTTTTTAGAGTTCTTTGAATTCAGAGATGCATCGCTTCGGTTTGTTCGGGTTCTTAAAGCTTTCTGAATTCGGAGATACGTTGTTTGGGTTTGTATGAGGCTTGCTGAATGCAGAGATATGTTGTTTGGGTTTGTTTCAGGATTGTTGAATTCAGAGATACGTTGCTTTGGTATGTCTGGATTTTTTCGAAGCTATTTGACTTTAGACATATACTACTTGGGTTTTTAGAGCTCTTTGAATTCAAGGATGCATTGCTTGGGTTTGTTTGGATTCATAAAGCTTTCTTAATTCAGAGATACGTTGTTTGGGTTTGTGTGAGGCTTGCTCAATTAAGAGATACGTTCTTTGGATTTGCTTGGGTTTGTCGAAGTTTGCTGAATTCAGAATTACGTTGTTTGCGTTTGTTTGGGTTTCGAAGCTTGCTGAATTCAGAGATACGCTGCTGGGGTTTTTTAAGCTTTTTGGATTCAGAGATGCATTACTTCGGTTTGTTTGGGGTCTTAAAGTTTTCTTAATTCAGAAAAAAAACATTGTTTGGGTTCGTTTGGGTTTTTTTCCGAAGCTTTCTGAATTTGGAGATGCGTTGTTTGGGTTTGTGTAAGGCTTGCTGCATTCAAAGATACGTTGTTTGGGTTTGTTTTTTTTCAAAGCTTTTTGACTTTAGAGATACACTACTTTGGTTTTTAGAGTTCTTTGAATTCAGAGATGCATCGCTTCGGTTTGTTCGGGTTCTTAAAGCTTTCTGAATTCGGAGATACGTTGTTTGGGTTTGTATGAGGCTTGCTGAATGCAGAGATATGTTGTTTGGGTTTGTTTCAGGATTGTTGAATTCAGAGATACGTTGCTTTGGTATGTCTGGATTTTTTCGAAGCTATTTGACTTTAGACATATACTACTTGGGTTTTTAGAGCTCTTTGAATTCAAGGATGCATTGCTTGGGTTTGTTTGGATTCATAAAGCTTTCTTAATTCAGAGATACGTTGTTTGGGTTTGTGTGAGGCTTGCTCAATTAAGAGATACGTTCTTTGGATTTGCTTGGGTTTGTCGAAGTTTGATGAATTCAGAATTACGTTGTTTGCGTTTGTTTGGGTTTCGAAGCTTGCTGAATTCAGAGATACGTTGCTTGGGTTCTTTAAGCTTTTTGGATTCAGAGATGCATTACTTCGGTTTGTTTGGGGTCTTAAAGTTTTCTTAATTCAGAAAAAAACATTGTTTCGGTTCGTTTGTGTTCTTTCCGAAGTTTTCTGAATTTAGAGATGCATTGTTTGGGTTTCGGAAGATTTCTGATTTGAAAAATATATTGTTATAAATTGTGTACATTGTGTACGTAGGAAAGATACAAATTTTACGAATTCAATAAATTTCATCTCGCAATTTTTTATTGTTTTTTATTTATAAATATGAGTCATTTTTTTCAAAACCGTAGTTTTATGAAATTTATTCGGTGCCCTCGGTGCTGTATATGACACGCAGTGTCGTGAAGTACGAGAGAGACGACGAAAGAAACTGAAAGCAAAAAAAAACACCTTGTATTTGAAAAAAACTATTTTTTCTCTGATCTGCGATGAGTGGTCCATTATTCATAAATGAAAACATCTAGCAGTGAAGGACGCGATTTTTCCTGGTGGAAAAAAAATAGATGGACCGCGACAATACGAAGACATCCGTATGGTGCGCGAAGAAAATTCATGTTGACGATGATTATTTAAAAAACAAGTTAAAAAACGTGCTTTGGATCCGAAGGATCCTGCGAACCGGGAATATACTCACGGACACGTAATAATTGAGCGAGAGAGCTGGGAGAAAACCACCGACCGATATGGACGCCGGTTTCTGCGATCTTTGAACAACGCTGACGAGACTTTTCATCATCGAGACTTGCTGGCCCGTCCACGCTGATTGGTAAGCTCGATTTCCAATATTTTGGCTCTGTCCACCATCGACAATATTAACAAATTATTGTCTTGCAAAAGCGAAAGGTAAAAAAAAAATATGACATTATTTACAAAATTCAAATAAATTGGTAAAGATAATGAAAAAAAAAACGATAAAAATTCGACACATCGTTCGTAAGTTTTATTATGGCCTGACCATTTCGATGAGGGAATCCGCGGGCCAGGCGTACACGAAGAGCTCGATGATGGCGTTGATAACGACGTTACCAACCCGAACACTAACGGAGAGTGGTTGTCTCTGGATGTCATAAAAATTGAAATGGATAATCTTACCCAAACAAATCCAAATACATTCTCGAGTGGCAATTTCATGCTTTTTTTTCCTCACAAAATTCTCTCCAATGTTTCTAATAATTTTTTATAATCTTAAATATAAAAGTATTAAAACTCTACGTGTAAAATAAATAGCAATTATCTCAGACTTGCAAATCAAAGATTTGAAGTTTTGAATAATAATTATCAGCATTATATTCTAAGATGAAAAAAATATATTATTACTAGGATTGTGGTCTAAATAAAAAAAATAATATTATAGTGATATAATGATTATAATTTTTATAATCATTAATGATAAAATTATAATTTTTATTCATAATTATTATCATTATTTTCGTCGGAAATAAAAATATAAATTATTTTAGTTATTATTATTATTATAGTCCGAAATAATAATAGGGGGAAATTGGGGTGGATTTGTGCAAGGGGCACATACGTACAATAAACATATCTAGACTATCTAACATGTTGACGCATTCATCTTTGCGCACACTCAGTTCGCGTAGTGAGGCGGGGGTGAGGCGGGAATTTAAAAAATAAAAAAATTTGCTGTTTCGGCTTCCTTAAGGGGCCAGTCCACTTTGGAGCCACGAAAAAAGGGCTATTTGCGCGATTTTTTTTGAGGATTTTATAAAAGATATGAATATAAAAGTTGTTGGGCTTGATGAATAAAGTCTTGAAATACATTAAAAAAGAAATTGTATTCATTTTTATTCATTTTTACGTACAAAAACTATAGTTTAACGTAACGCCTCAAAAATAGGTGGGCTAGGTAGCTCCATCACAACTCAGCACCGGCTTGTCTGAAACAAAAAAATCAAAGTCCATTAGATTCATTATAACACCAGCTACAAAATGACCCTCGGATATAAAGTTTTATCGAAAAATAAAAAAATAGCAGATGAAAAACGAAAAAACGAAAAAAAAACCGTTTTTTCGCAGTTTTTCGCAAAAAAAAGAGTAAAAATCAGAATTTTAAAACCATCGAGGGTCATCTTGTTGCGAATCATGTTTACAATATGTGGTTCAAATTTCAAGAGAATCGGTTTATTAGTTTTAGAGATACGATGGAGCTAGATTTTGAAAACGTTGTTTCGAGAAAAACGCGTTTGAAGTTTATACTATGAAAAACTCTTACCTAAACTCAATCGGCAATTCCTGCACCGTACAAAATTCCTTCTGATTGCTCATCATCGTCGATTTCTTCAAGTCTTGCTTGCTTTCGTTTGGTTCTGGTCTCTTTTGAGCACTCAGAACTGCGGCGGTTTGCAGAGCGAACACGCTCGTCATCGCGATTGTCGGCGAATCCGATGGCGATCGGGCCGAGTTTGACGCCCATTATTTCCATTGTTTTGAGCACTGGACGAAATCCTTCATTAAAGACACACGCGGAAACTTTGCAGGCAATGTCTACGATTTTTTTGCCGTTGAACATGTGTTTAGGTGCCATATTCCATACGCAGTTGTTAAAACTTTCATTATTGTTTTGCGTATTGCCACCTAAACACCTTTCGAGCACTTCTGTTTTGGTGAGATCCTCGTAAATAGGTTTTAAAACTTCCTGTACTTCCTCAGAAAGAGCAGGAGGATGTTTGTAATGTTGCTGAAGTGTCTTAGCCTTGAGGTACTTGCACCATTCTAAAGGCCGATGGGTCGGCCGAGCGCGCTATACGCTCAGGTAGACGAAATGAGGTCCTGACGTTCAGGTAAAAAAAAAAAATACTTAGAGAGCTCGGATTTTCATAAAATTTTGACACAATATTTCTGAATGTATGTACTTTCGAAAACAGTAAAAAAAAATCGATTTTTTTTTATTTTCAGAGTGGACTGTCCCCTTAAAGCTAAATAGACTAGCTGTTTAGCAGGTCAACAATCAGTTGGAAGAAGTGGTTAGTTTCTCTTCTTTTAACAAAAAAAGTCAAAACTGTACGAATCCACCCCACTTTCCCCTAATAAAAAAAAAAAAAAAAAAAAAATTTAACAAAAAATGAAACACTCAATTTTTCATCGGCTAAATGAAACGTTACTAAAAATGACTCACGCTCATGAGAGTAAGACCACCGCAAAGAATGCCGATGGTTGTAGTCGCCATGGTCGCGAGCGCAATGAATCTCGTCGCGATTCTAACCTCACTCGCGTAAGCGAGAATTTTCTGATGCTTTCGTATGCAATGCTTGAATTCCTCGTGGCTCGAGGCGCACTCGAATTCGTCGCCCAACATTGCAAATCTCGCGCTCGTGTACCACAAGAGTACGGCTATTTGGCTGTCGATGAAGAGAGCCGAGGCGACGTGAAAAATCGCCACGCTCTGTAGCAAGTAGAGGACCTCGTGGACCGGATGATAACGAACGGGAAAGGGATACGAGGCGTCCGTGGGAAAAGGACGAGAGAGAATTATTGGCTCGAGAACGAAACCCAAACAGGCGAGATATATGCAGACACTGACGAATCCGTAAAAATTTATCGAACGGTCCACGTAACGTTGCAGTATCAGGCGCTCGAAGGGCTTCGCTTTTTTCAAAAAAGCCTCCATGTCCTCGTACAAGACCTGGACTGAGCGAAACATTTTATCAGCGAATAATAAAAAAGGCAAACAAGGAAAGAAAAATTATTCGTCGGAATTCTTCCATTTTTTTTCGTTCATTTATTTTTTTGCAGAAAAATTATTTTTTTTCCCCCTTAAGGCAGTAGTCTGGTCGAGAAATTTGACAAAATCGATTTTTTTCTTCATTTTATTATTCCTTAGACCCTTCTTAATACGCTCGTGAAAACCGTTTATTGATATTTCAAAAATTAGCAGAGTAATAGAAATTATAAGCAAGCCGCGAGCTCAGGTAGCGCGGTCGGGAAGCAACTTTGAACGCGTTTATCAAAATATTATAATATTATTACAAAATACACTTTAGAAAAATCGGAGAAATTTTTTTTAAACTCTGGTACTATGCATACAAAATTTCGAGCAACAGTCTACAGTAAATTGACCTCTGCTTCTTATTTTTTTCATTTTTTTTTGCTCAAGAAGCTAAAAAACGGGTTGAAGCAAAAGCTCAGACATTATGAATTTTACACCAACATTTTTTATATCTGACACTGTATTTTTGGGATTTTTTTCAGATTTTTCGATTACGGCCATCGAGGTGTTCAAAAAAAAAATTCAAAAATTCATGACGCGCTCAAATTTGTTTTGAAAAATCTGAAAAAAATTGTAATTGCTTGATAGAGTGAGAGTAATGATAGGAAAAATCGGGAACCAGGTTTGAGGGGTCGAGGGTCAGACCCAGGTCGAATTGGTATGGAATGCCCCATATATATATATTTTTTCAGATGCATACAACATCACCCAGAGTGGGCGCCGATTGAGGCGGTTTTCGGCGGACCATGTTGTAAAAAAAATAAAAAACTACATGAAAATATTTAAAATAATTTTTTTTTTAATGTAGATACATTCTCAAAGGAACAATAAATACATATGTAAAATTTCATCAAGACAACTTCAACGGCTTAAAAGTTATTCCAACCCAAAAATGACGTAAAAAATCTCGCTCTAGACCGGACTACTGCCTTAAAAATATGTTTTATTGGACGTATAATCGCGCCATTGCAATTACTGGTATTCAAACACGCGCGCCATTTGATGCTCATGCGACGTTGCCACACTTTGCTACCACGTTTCGCCGGTGGGGGAAAAACTGATCGTTTTCATTTACAAAAATAATGATAATCAATAAACGGTGTAGACTGATGATATAACTTTTGGGTAAGGTAATTGTCATAACGTACTGAGTGATTTGACAGTTTTTCATAACACTCGTAATATTTTTTCAGACTATTTCGTGCCTAAAACTACGAGTCGGCGATGAGTGTGGGCATCTCCCTATGTTAAAAAGTGTTTTTTCAATTGTAAATTTCATGCAAACGGTGTAGAGGATCAATAAAAAATTTGGAGGGTGCATTCAGTATATGGCAAAGAATCTACTGTATAAATTTGAATCAAATTGTAACATTTTGTCATTTGTCCCGAAACTCCTTAACCTGTACGAGAGTTGTGATGTTTGGTACCAGATTCAGCAAAAAAAATTACAAAATGATGGCATAATATACTTAGATTATCAATTTTTCCTATTTTTCTGAACATTCTACGAATTATATATTTAAAAAAAAATTATTCCGGCCCAAAAACAGTATACTGAAGGTGTATGCCAACGTTCTGGCAGACGTATTCAGAAAGGTCTGTAGAATAATCAAATTACATTATAAAAAAATGGTTTTTTTTATTTCCAGTCCTTAAAAAATCTTTTTTTTATTGGCTTAAATTATGTATAAATATCTCAAGAATGATATGCAAAAGTTATTTTAGGAGACCACATCTTACGGCCGTGTTCTAGTCTAGAATTTTGAAAAAATCGATTTTTTTGCATATTTTCAATGTTTAGTACTTCAAGAATATACCCTCCAAAGGAAATTTGGAAATTCCAAATATTAACGGAGTTACAGCTGTAATTAGTGAGGTGGAAACTTAACCGGCGCTGCCGGACCGAATCAAACAATAGACGGTTCCGTCTGCTCGACTACCTGACGCCCAAAAGACATCAAAAGACTTCGATTTTGAAGAAGAAGAAGTATTTTATGGACCAGGAATCGCCGATTAAGGGAATGTAAGTATATGTACCATTATATGACTTAGACTGCCTGAAACTGTACTCGAATCTTTAAACGCGGTTTTCTCGAAACTACTTTTTTCGAGACGGTTGACATGATATCTCAAGTTGTAATGAACCGATTTACTTGAAATTTTTTGTGGACCTTCTCTATACACCCCTCTATCGCCCCTACCAGAGTTATCGCGAAATTTTGTTACTAATTATTTTAAAAAAAATCAACGATCATAAAAAAAAACGGCAAAAAATGACCTTTTTTTTAAACAGCCGCCATTTTGCGAATTTTTTTTTTGCCTGAGGTAGGGGCTATAATGACATCCTTACTAATTAAGAATCTATTTTTTTTTCAGATGACCAGGAGGGTTGGAATCATGTCAACCAGGAGAGGCCGTTTTTTTTCCACCCCCACTTTACCAGCCTGCATCTACCAGAATTATGGATTCTTTTTTCGCCAATTTTTTAATACAATGTCAAAGGATGAATAAATATGTGGTAAAAAGATAGATACGGAAATATTTTTTGTTTTTTTTTTAATCGCATGTTGAAAAATCCCCAAATTTTGGCCCTCTAGACTAGAAGACGGCCTTAAGTATTCCGTAAATAGGCCCGTATTCAGAAAAGTCTGTAGAATAATCAAATTAAATTAAAAAAAACGATTTTTCCTAATTTCTGGACAACAATACTGCCTTAGTTTATTATTTCTATTTCCTGAAGTATTTTATCATAATTGTCGATTCTTTGCTGCGATAAAAAACGTTTATTCGTATTTATTTCGATTCGTTTGAATTCTTGGCGAATCCTGTTTATCGCAATTCTTGATTTTGATTTTCCATGAATTTGTTTTCTTTGAGCAAATCGATGTCTTTTGTTCCCCTTAATTTCTCAATTGTATTTCGTTTGCTTTAGTTGTTATTTTTAAATCAGAATTATCGATTTTTCGCCGCGAGAAAAAAACCCTAATTCATATTTGTTTCCTTTATTTATTTTTCATTCCCTTCTCCGCATTTATTATCATTATTAATTATTTTCCTATTATTTTTGAAATTTTCTTTGCTTCGTTAACTTTTTAATTTACTTTCCTACATTCATTGAATTATTATAAATTATTCCTCCTACAGAAATAAAACCACCCTTATTTTTTTTTACTTCTGTTCATTGGATTTTCTTTTTCTATTATTTCCTGCCTCTAAAAAAAACTTATTTTTGCAATGCCTGCCCCGAAAGTGCGATTTTCGATTGGTGTTTAGCGTGCGGAAAGTGGCTTATTTCTCAACGATGCTTACTTTCCCGCACTAGTGCGGGAATGCGAGACTTTCCCGCACTAGTGCGGAAAAAAATCTATTTATAGCTCACTTTACCGCATTGATTCACGAAAAAACGGTTTTTTTCACGGTTGATAGTTTTTTGTTCTACGATTTTGGACCGATCGAACAAACTTGAATATAGCGACATTCATGTGATATGAAAAGTCGACTTATCACAGTTGACGTTTGAAATGTGAAAAAATAAGAATTGGTTATGGTTATTGGTTATTGATTTTGTTGAATCTCAAATCCCACTTTCGAGCCAGTCATTGCAAAAAATAATGTATGGGACATGTGCGAAAAAAAACGAATTACATCGCGCGTAAGTTGCCGAATTCGCCTCGACTTATGGTACATTTCTCACTCGTACTCGTGTGGTTACAGCACTCGCCTTCGGCTCGTGCTGCAAATCACACTCGTACTCGTGTGAAATGCACCATAAGCCTTCGGCTCATGCGGCAACTTCACGCGCGATGGAATTCGTTGTTTTCCGCACTTGTAGCATAAATTACTATTGTAGATCTTTTTTTTTCTTTTTAATTTGTATTTCTATGTTTCTGCTTATGCCAATAGTAATTTATGCTACAAGTGCGGAAAACAACGAATTCCATCGCGCGTGAAGTTGCCGCATGAGCCGAAGGCTTATGGTGCATTTCACACGAGTACGAGTGTGATTTGCAGCACGAGCCGAAGGCGAGTGCTGTAACCACACGAGTACGAGTGAGAAATGCACCATAAGTCGAGGCGAATTCGGCAACTTACGCGCGATGTAATTCGTTTTTTTTCGCACATGTCCCATACATTATTTTTTGCAATGACTGTCTCGAAAGTGGGATTTGAGATTCAACAAAACCAATAACAATTATATTCAAATATATCACATCAGTTCAGATCATTTCCTTGTCAGAAAATACGACTGTGATAAGTTGACGTTTCATATGACATGAATTTCGCTACATTCAAGTTTGTTCAATCGGTCCAAAATCGTAGAACAAAAAACTATCAACTGTGAAAAAAAAACGTTTTTTCGCGAATCAATGTGGTAAAGTGAGCTATAAATAGATTTTTTTCCGCACTAGTGCGGGAAAGTCTCACATTCCCGCACTAGTGCGGGAAAGTAAGCATCGTTGAGAAATAAGCCACTTTCCGCACGCTAAACACCAATCGAAAATCGCACTTTCGGGGCAGGCATTGCGAAAATTATTTTTCTCAGAGAAATAACAATATAAGGGTAGTTTATATTGTTGAATTTTGTTCTCGACATACCCGAAGACGATCCCTCTGATGTCTGCAGATGACGACTTTGATGAGAGCCTGGGCGGTGGCGCTGCTCAGCAGAATTGTTTTCACGACGACCGCCGAGTCGTCTCGCCAGTCCCAGATGCCTTTTATTAAGGGTAAAAATAATTGGAGAAGTACGAAGAGTACGATCCACCAGTAAACGCGAAATCGGAGCTTCTCGATGCGCGATGCATTGGAGGAGGGTGGCCAGGAGCACACGAGGACGACACACGACTTGGTGAACGCCAGGACGGCCTCTGGGGTGGCGCGAAAGAACATTTCTCCCTTGCCTTTTTCTCCCTCTTTTACAATATCTCACCCTTGTTTAAAACTTTTCTTCGCTAAATCGTGAGAGAAAAAAAATATATCCCGAGTACAGCAGCAAGGGGTGGTTAAACTTCCGGGCTCGGAGGTTCGCCAATGAATTCCGGATCAACCCCATCGATCGATCCGGAGTCCTACGAGCCCTTAGAAGAAGAAAAAAAAATGTCTATCATTTCATCCACTCACTGAAAATTGACTATAAATTGATACAATTTTTGCACTTCCGCCAACATTATCGTCATTCACGTTCTCCACTTTTTTTAAATTTATCTTTCCCTCTCGATTTCTCATCGTCCCTGTGCGAAGAAATTGCCAAGGCGGGGCAGGGCAGCTAGGGGATGATTACCACGAGGGATTGTATCACCGATGAATTTTTTATTTTTTGCGAAGTTTTCGCAGTTGCAGCTCAATTTAAAAATTAGAAGAAAAAAAGCCTTCCGTTGGTGGTGGGAGCGGGAGTAGAGGGAGGAGTCTCTCGCTCGCAGGCCAGAGAGCGAGGGTGGCACGACGGAAACGGGGTAGTTCGTCCCAGACAACCGTAGAGTTAACCTCGTGTGTTTACAAACTCAAGAAAAATTCTTTGCGATTCTTGTGCATTGTACGAAAAAAAAAATCATCGCTGATCTCCTCGAAAGGGAGAGAGAGGGAAGACAAAATTAAGGGACTTTGTTACGAAGTTTTGCAACTTTTGACAATTTAGTCTGTGTTCATTTCGACAATTTAGACAATTTAGTCAATGTACTCATCGAACATTGGGGCATCGAAAAATTGAACTTATATGGAAAAACAAAATTTAATTATATTGGTAATAAAATTAAAAATAAAGACATAATAAAAGATTTATAAAATAATATTATATGTAGGTTGCATATTATTTTTTTATTTTATATATATAATGAATATTTTAAACTATTTTCACCTACTACAGTGAATATTGTTATCTACATTGGACGGAGTGAGAGTCGAAATTGTGTGACAAAAATAATTGTCACAACTCCCGTGAGTAAAGAGTAGTGGGAAAAAATGCTCAAGTTCCTTTTAATTTTTCAAACCGCTCCGTTGCACGATGGTGTTGAAGTTTGCATTGTTGGAATGCAACGTAAATTCTTCTTGCTTTTGAAATGTCTTTTTTTTTATTACTATCAAAAATCTTTTTTTTACAGCTTTTGGTTTCAAATTAAAAATAAGGATTTTCAAAAATATTTTTAGTGACTTTCGTCGACTCAGTGTGTCAAAAAAAAAATAGCAGTACGAACAAAATATATTTTCATTGCATTCCAACGGTGCAAGCTTCGATACCATTGATGCACATCGAAGTGCGACGGCGCGTTTTCGAAATTCTGGTCCAACCTAATCGCCGTCTGCACCCAGCATGATGCGCAGAGCTGTGAAAAACGAGTAGGTTTTTGAGACGAACTACGAAAAGAGAGAGAGAGAAAAAAAAGCAAAGGTTTACGGTTAATAACGACATATTAAAAGGTGGTGTACGATGTTTTTTTTTTTTTTTTAATAAAGTACCGTTGCGTAATAGCTGAGCGAGAGTTCAGGAACCAAGCCAGGTACGGTGAGGACGCAGTGCTTCTTGGATTGCAACATGACGACGAAAATCTTTTTTCGAAACTGGACTGGATCTTGGGCCCAGTCGCTTTTGTACGCACCTTCGCCGACCGCGTTACACTGTGAGAAATAAATTAATTCGACTTTTCGATGAATTGCGGATTTGAATTTGTTTTTTTCGAGACTCACCGCGTTTATCAAATTTTCGGCTGGCCACGCGCTGACGAAGAGCTCGTAGATGAAGCCGAATACAATGACGAAAAATTGGGACTTGACTATGAGGGGTTGCGGCTATTGTGGGAAAAAAAGAGCATCAAGGATGGGTATGCGAGTCACGTGGGTGTTTTTTTTAAGGGGCCAGTCCACTTTGAAAATTTCAAGAAAATCGATTTTTTTACTGTTTTCGAAAGTACATACATTCAGAAATATTGTGTCAAAATTTTATGAAAATCTGAGCTCTGTAAGTATTTTTTTTTTTTTTCCTGAACGTCAGGACCTCATTTCGTCTACCTGAGCGTATAGCGCGCTCGGCCGACCGATCGGCCTTTAGAATGGTGCAAGTACCTCAAAGCTAAGGCACTTCAGCAACATTACAAACATCCTCCTGCTCTTCCTGAGGAAGTACAGGAAGTTTTAAAACCTATTTACGAGGATCTCACGAAAACAGAACTGCTCGAAAGGTGTTTAGGTGGCCATACGCAAAACAATAATGAAAGTTTTAACAACTGCGTATGGAATATGGCACCTAAACGCATGTTCAACGGCAAAAAAAATCGTAGACATTGCCTACAAAGTTTCCGCGTGTGTCTTTAATGAAGGATTTCGTCCAGTGCTTAAAATAAAGAAAATAATGGGCGTCAAACTCGGCCCGATCGCCATCGGATTCGCCGACAATAACGATGTCGAGCGTGTTCGCTCTGCAAACCGCCGCAGTGCTGAGTGCTCAAAAGAGACCAGAACCAAACGAAAGCAAGCAAGACTTGAAGAAATCGATGATGATGAGCAATCAGAAGGAATTTTGTACGGTGGAGGAATTGCCGATTGAGTTTAGGTAAGAGTTTTTCATAGTATAAACTTCAAACGCGTTTTTCTCGAAACAACGTTTTCAAAATCTAGCTCCATCGTATCTCTAAAATTAATAAACCGATTCTCTTGAAATTTGAACCACATATTGTAAACATGATTCGCAACAAGACGACCCTCGATGGTTTTAAAATTTTTAATTTTTACTCTTTTTTTTGCGAAAAACCGAAAAACGCGTTTTTTTTTACTTTTTTCGTTTTTCATCTGCCATTTTTTTATTTTTTGATAAAACTGTATATTCGAGGGTCATTTTGTAGCTGGTGTCATACTGAATCTAATGGACTTTGATTTTTTTGTTTCAGACAAGTCGTTGCCGAGTTGTGATGGAGCTACCTAGCCCACCTATTTTTGAGGCGTTACGTTAAAGTATAGTTTTTGTACTTAAAAATGAATAAAAATGAATTAAATTTTTTTTTAAATGTATTTCAAGACTTTATTGATCAAGCTCAACAACTTTTATATTAATATCTTTGATAAAATCCTCAAAACAAAATCGCGAAAATAGCCTTTTTTCGTGGCTCCAAAGTGGACTGGCCCCTTAATATATTTTTTTTAGATGAACTTACGGTGACCAATTGTACACCGGCGGTAACGACGGACAGGCCGGCCATGCAGATGGTAACGAGAACTATGATACGAGACGCTCGTATCGTCTCTTCGGCATAGCTGTATCAAAGGAAACACATAATGTAATATTTTGTTCCGAAATATCGATCTGCGGGGGCACAGTCATCGAGGGAAGACGGCAGTGATGCTTGGCGAAAAAAATTTCACAGCCATCCGTGCAGATACCCGTGCAGAAATTTCCTGGGAATTCCCTAGATCCTATGTTGGCGAATTAAAAAAAAAATTATTTTAAATAGGATCTATTATTTAAATCAAATAAGTTTTTTTTCCTTATTTCACGGCCTACTACGACCCTGTTTGTTTCAAATGTTTTTATTTTTTATTTGTTCAAGCTATTCCTTTTAAATATTATAGGGGAGAGTGGTCCTGAGTCGGCCCACTAAGCTTTTTGTCCGAAAACAGAAGGTAAATCGGATTTTATAGCGCTGCTAAAAGTGTTTAGTTGCGTACAGCGATCGCTTGCCTACAATCCAATGTCATTTAGGAAGGTGTAGTGTGGCTTTTGGAGTCGCAATGCAGTGCGGAGTGAAAAAGTACATCTTGATCATTGCTCAAAATAGTGTTCCTGAGTCGGCACCCCCCTGGTCTTGAGTCGGCACCCCATTTTTTTCGCTCGAATGCAGGAAAAAGCGCAGATTCTCTAAATTACGACGGAAAATAGATAAATTTGAACGATTTAGAAGAATAAAACATGCATTTTTTGTCCAATTTTATATGGAAACATTTTTCGAGTACAATGTTGAAAATAAAAAAAATATGAATTCTGGATTGAATGAAAAAAAAAAAATTGAAAAAGAGATGATCACTCGCTATCGTCGTCAGATTCGCAGTACGCGGGGCGTACTGAACTCTGTAGCGAACGCGAACGCAAGTGCAATCCACTTGTGGAGGGCTGCGAAGACTGGCGTCCTTGTCGTCGTATTTTATCTTTTGTGTCTTGCGTTTGAAATTGCGTCCCATGACTATAGAGCAAAAACACCGAAAATGCAAAAAAAAAAAAAAAATAACAGAAACAATACAAAAAAGCAACAAGATAAAAAAAATTGGTGCCGACTCAGGACCACCTGTTTGGTGCCGACTCAAGACCACTACGACTTGCTATCCGTTTCACGTGATTACGCACGCGAACAAATCCGAATGGAAAATCGACAAAATCAATCAATTAGAACATTGAATAAAGAAACCAATGCACTCACTCATTTTAAATTTTTGAAATATTTACATATCTGTAGCTGCTTCAGAACGAATGACGAAAATAAAATTATGTCACAAACGAAAAATATAAACGCGCTCACGCTGCGCAGAACAATCTAAACTGACAATTGTAAGCATAATTTACGTCAGTATTTACCAACATGTCATACGACAAAATAATTGAGCCGACACGCACTCCATCTCTGAGGAACACCATGGTGCCGGCATCAACCCGCAGTGCCGACTCAGGACCACTCTCCCCTATATATTCAAATTAAATAAATAAATATTAGATTCAATTTAAATTAATAAAGATAAAACACGATATACCGCACGAATACGAAAAATGATTATAGCATAAAAGTGCGGTGAAAAAAGATTTATTATTTTTTTTTTCACCCCAAGACTGTTATTTGGAAAAAAAGAAAGGTCGTGTATTTTATTAATAGGCGCGATTTTCCTATCTATCTCTTTTGTCTTATACTACCAGATTAAATAAAATCATAGTTTTGTTAGAAATCAATGAAATATTTAGTTATTAAACGATATTAAATAGATCTTGATTTGAATAAATAAATATATTTAAAATAAATCATTTTAATAATGAAACGCAATAGAAAAACTTTGATTTCAAGACAAATCTACTTGATTCGAATTTTTTAAAATCAAATAGACGCATCTAGATGATATCAAAAGAATTTTTCTGCCAGTATACCGCATCCCTATAGGTATTCCGTAGGGACGCCCAGAATCAACATTTTCGAGCCGCATTCAACCAGTGAAATAGAGGTTTCCTTTCCCGAGCAGAGGTCTGCGATAGCGGATTATCGGATACCTGAACAAGGGTATAATGTTTGGAATGCCAATACGCTAGGGCCGCTGATGAACCTCCCGAATGGCAGAAACTGAACATTGTCACTAAAAGGAGGCCAATGCAGAGCGCAACTGAACCTGCTAAACCCTATTTGGGCCTACTTCGAGCGCTTCCGCAAAACCTACTCGCCCTCCTTTCGGCCTACTGTAGGCGTACTGTAGACTCTCTCGCCCCTCCCCCCTCCCTATTTCACGTATATCGTAGACAGATCTGTAGACAGTTTTATCGACTGTCTTATGAAGGGGGTTTCAAAAGGACCTGACATTTTAAGGCTCATCTTGGACACCGCGGTGTCCAAGTCGATTCTTTAGTACGGTTTAAAAAAAAAAGGAAATCTTTTTATTGAAACCCTAATAAATTGAATATTTCGAATATGCCAATTGTATGATAGATAAATATGCCTGTAGTAAATGCTTTCAGATATTAAGGCCTTAGGCCACTCTAGGATTTTCCAAAAACCGATTTTTTTTTGTTAAAAATGTACCTTAGTACCTATAAAATTATATTCCAAAAGTTGATGGGTGTGAAAAATCTCTAAGTACTCGATGTTCGAATTTTAGCGCAACCCCTCTTGATTCATGCCGTGACTTTCTACTAACTTTAAACGCGTTTATCTCAAAACTACATTTTTCTAGTCGGCCGGACTCATAACTCAAACAAATTTCAACCGATTCACTTGAAATTTTAACTGTATATTTAGAATTACATTTTCTGAGGCACCGCGTAGGTTTGTTTTTATTATATTGCATAGTTCCTTTTTGATAAACAATTTTCTGACGATTTTCTCATGGCATTTTATACTTTCAGTTTGGGAAATGTGCCATTTTGACAAAAAACAATATATCAAAAAAATCCTACATACTTCTATAACTATTCTTATATATAATCGAAAAAACTTTAGTGTCTCATCATAACTGAAAAAATATAGGAGCTGTTGGTCCAGCCGTTGACCTTCCAGAAATAAAGGCGTCATCGGAAAAATGCTCCACAGTCGCCATTTTGACATGTATCGCTATGAAAAAATTATTTTTTTATAGTCAATTACGTGTATAATAAAATCCCTGTTTTGTAATTCCGATTTATTTTATGGTTTCGCTGAAAAAAAATGACAAAATATGCCCTTTTTTGACCTCTGGAGTGGCCAGTCCACTTTGAAAATTTCAAAAAATCGATTTTTTTTTTACTGTTTTCGAAAGTACATACATTCAGAAATATTGTGTCAATATTGCCGATTGAGTTTAGGTAAGAGTTTTTTATAGTATAAACTCCAAACGCGTTTTTCTCGAAACAACGTTTTCAAAATCTAGCTCCATCGTATCTCTAAAACTAATAAACCGATTCTCTTGAAATTTCAACCACATATTGTAAACATGATTCGCAACAAGATGACCCTCGATGGTTTTAAAATTTTGATTTTTACTCTTTTTTTTGCGAAAAACTGCGAAAAAACGCGTTTTTTTTTAACTTTTTTCGTGCTTCATCTGCCATTTTTTTATTTTTTGATAAAACTTTATATCCGAGGGTCATTTTGTAGCTGCTGTCATACTGATTCTAATGGACTCTGATTTTTTTGTTTCAGACAAGCCGTTGCCGAGTTGTGATGGAGCTACCTAGCCCACCTATTTTTGAGGCGTTACGTTAAACTATAGTTTTTGTACTTAAAAATGAATAAAAATTAATTAAAATTTTTTTTAATGTATTTCAAGACTTTATTTATCAAGCCCAACAACTTTTATATTCATATCATTTATAAAATCCTCAAACAAAAATCGCGAAAATAGCCTTTTTTTCGTGGCCTCCAAAGTGGACTGGCCCCTTAATGGGATCATCTCGTACACCTTTTCCCTACTATTTCCCAACTCAAATTTCTACACGGGCCACAAATTGTTTTCACAATTCTGCACGGCAAGAGCTCTTTCGTCAATTCGACAATTACGGAATTTGGGTGAAGTCGAAGAGCCTATATAGTTTGTGGATGATCGGGGTCTTCCCTCGAGCACAGCGAATTATCGCATACGCGAGTAAAAGCTGGTGCTTCTTGATGCATCTGTCGAATTCGCGTATACTCGTGGCGTTCTCGAATTCTTCGGCGAGCAATTCCAGCCGAGCTCCAGCGAACCAGACTAGAAGAGCCGTCTGACAGTCGATCGAGCCATTCGAGGCACACTGAAATCCCACTATAGTCTCGTGAAAATATGCTATTCCTAAGCCAGGTTGTTCCTCCACGGAGAAGGGATAGGTGACGGTGACCGGCAGCGATTGAGGCAGAATCAGCGGCCCGCATACCATCGCTACGTTGGCGAAAAAAGCGCACATGTTGATAGAGACGTGCAAAAGGACGCAACGATTCGTGTAATCCAGAAGTACTTGACGCTCGCGGGGTGTCGCGCTCCTGAGAAAATCCTCGACGACACGATGCAACATCTGTCAAGTGGACGAAACATCACGATGTACAGAAACAAATAGAAACGTTTTTCTTTCGCGGCTGAGTGACGCATAGATTTGTTGAACGAAAGTACGAAAGGCACACTGCAAATCCATGTGTGTCTTTTGTTACACGTAAGCTGTGTTATTCTAGGAATAAACACGTGTAAATGCCATATATCACGTTAAAAAACGCGTTTAAAAAACACTTCAAGGCCGTCTTCTAGTTTAGAGGGCCAAAATTTGGGGATTTTTCAACATGCGATTAAAAAAAAAACAAAAAAAATTTTCGTATCTATCTTTTTACCACATATTTATTCATCCTTTGACATTGTATAAAAAAATTGGCGAAAAAACAAATCCATAATTCTGGTAGATGCAGGCTGGTAAAGTGGGGGTGAAAAAAAAACGGCCTCTCCTGGTTGACATGATTCCAACCCTCCTGGTCATCTGAAAAAAAATAGATTCTCAATTAGTAAGGATGTCATTATAGCCCCTACCGCAGGCAAAAAAAAATCGCAAAATGGCGGCTGTTTAAAAAAAAGGTCATTTTTTGCCGTTTTTTTTCACGATTGTTGATTTTTTTAAAATAATTAGTAACATAATTTCGCGATAAATCTGGTAGGGGCGATAGAGGGGTGTATAGAGAAGGTCCACAAAAAATGTCAAGTAAATCGGTTCATTACAACTTGAGATATCATGTCAACCGTCTCGAAAAAAGTAATTTCGAGAAAAACGCGTTTAAAGATTCGAGTACAGTTTCAGGCAGTCTAAGTCATATAATGGTACATATACTTACATTTCGTTAATCGGCGATTCCTGGTCCATATCACAAAGGGTAGGGGACCTCAGGTAGTTAAGAAACGTGAATATCACGAAGGGTAGGGCCTCAGGTAGTCGAGCAGACGGAACCGTCTATTGTTCGATTCGGTCCGGCAGCGCCGGTTAAGTTTCCACCTCACTAATTACAGCTGTAACTCCGTTAATATTTGGAATTTCTAAATTTCCTTTGGAGGGTATATTCTTGAAATACGAAACATTGAAAATATGCACAAAAAAAATCGATTTTTTCAAAATTCTAGACTAGAAGACGGCCTTAAAAAATACACAGGAGGAGCATATTGAGCAGTCGGGTAAGTTGGGCAATTGAAATATCTGTAAGCATTTACAGCAAACTAAGCACCGCACGCGGTTGCATCATATGCATATGATGCACCCGCGTACATCATAAATTGCCGACACGAGCAATACGGCCGATGTCTGACCCAGTACTGGCTAACCGATTGTTGGCAATCAATATTGACCCAACACTGAAACAACGGTTCTGCCATTTTTTTAGCCGATCCTCTTTTCGAAGGCCGACATCCAACATTACGCCAATGTAGGGACTGTACCGGTTAACGACCTAGGGCCGACTGTTGGCGTAGACTGGTGGAGCCGACCGTGGGCCAACACTGTCTGCCATTAATTGCCCTGCGTTCATTTCTAATCCCGGCACCCGGTACTATACCAATGTCGGGCCAGTATGGGCTACCCCCGGAGAGCTGACTGTTGGGGGGAACTACTGGAGCCGACCGTGGACCAATACTGTCTGCCATAATTGTCCTACGTTCATATCTAATCTCGGTATACCACAATATGCCAATGTCGGGGCAGTATCGACTAACGACGAAGAATCGACTGTTGGCATGAATAGCTCAAACCGATCATGGGCCGGTAACACTCCCCGTTACGTATCCTATGATCTGCTCGCGAGTCGCCATTTAGTGTCGTATCGATGCAGACCGCGAACAAATAGTAGAGTCCGTCGTCGCTTTTTCGTGCAATACTAATTTTTTCCCTTATACTCCTACCGTATTCTCAATATGAATAAACAAAAGCGATATGATAAACCGAAAAAAGCGCGGAAAATAAAAAAAATGATGTTGGAATACACTGTCAGTGAAGCACGAAAAATGTGTCATGAATCGAAAGAGTCATGTTTGACGGAGAAAAAAATCCCCCGAAATAATTAAAAAGCGGAATGTGAAAATACTCTTGAGTATGTGAAAGAACTGATTGAACATGGGGACGATAAAAATGATGAAAACGAAAAGGGTGACAATGAACAACTAAAATTTTTTAACACAAGTGAAGAAGATACCAGTGACGATGACAGTGAAATTCAAGCTAGTGCCACGAACCAGTATGTTTCGTTATTCATTAATATATTATTTGCGAAATAAGTCTGATATAATAAGTACAATGATAATATATAATAAATTACAATATCTGTACTTACTTGAATTAATAATAAATTCTATTTGAATTCAAAAAACCGGCCATAATATACTTAATATCGGTGGACACTCGAGGCATTATCGTATCACTTTTGGTTACGGACTGGACCAAAGTTTGTACGATATTGGCTTGAACTTGGGCCAACTTTGGCACAAGCATCGGGCCGCTCTTAATACCAACGATGGCATAGTCTTGGCTGTAACTTGGGCCAACCTTGGCACTAGTGTCGGCCCGGTTTTGAGTCCAATGCCGGTCCGATGTCGGTAGCCAGTCTTGGCCCGATGATATCATTTCGACAATGGTCCATTAATGGACCGACATTTATGCCAGGGAATGGCCACCTATACAGGAGAGTTGGCGCAGTATTGGACCAATGTCGGACCAGCTGTTCATTTCTTTATGAGCGGCGGAAAGAGAGGTATGAGGGAGAGGAAAATATCACAACATCGCCCGTTGCCATGCGGCGCACGAGACGGTAACACCGGACGGTTCATTATTTTTGCACCTAAAAGTAAAAAAAAACGTGATTGAAAGATTTTCTTCTATCATTGTACGAGAAAAAATATTTCAAAGTTCATTGCCAATAATGTTAATGTTTCAAAACCTAACTAATTAACAAGCAAATGTTGGTTTATTACTGCATTGTACCAAATCATGCTGCATACGTCTGATTTTGTATTGCAATTCATTCTTTGCCCAACTTATCCCATACTCGCGCTCAACTTAGCCCACAATCGGGGCAGGTTGAGCAAATATGGCCTTAGCCATTTGAGAGCGATTATCTTTGAAACAATAAGGATAACAGGAATTCCGTCTACAGACTTTTATTTCCCTGATAAATTTCCTATTGACCAAAGTAAGTTTTTATACGGCAGACTGTTAAGGAAATACAGGCCGATAATTCCAAACTTGCTCAACATGCCCCTCTCTACCCTACCGTCATGCATAGATACAAACCTTGAATCTCAAACGTTGGACTCGGCAAATCATCATCTTGATGACCACTTGAGCGCACGCGACACCGATGCTAAAGGTCTTGGAGAACGCGAGATAATCGTCGAACGTTTCGTAAACAGCGTTGAAGAGGATCAACGTCATGACGAACGGTGAAACGAGGAATATCCAGAAGCAAACCTCGAAGATTATTTTCCTGAGTCTAGTCGCGTCTTGCGGCAGTGGCCAGGTGAATACCAGAAGCACTGACATTCTCGTGTACTCCCAAGCACCCTCTGGAGTTGCGGTAAACATCTCGTTCTCGGGCCTAGTCACACACGACTGTAACGATGGTTCACTGCAATTTTCAGCTATGACGAATAATAGCCGGTCCAGGGTGAAATATGTAAAAGGGTTGAAGGCGCGGTGACACATTATTTCATGAGTTCGTTTGTGAATTGATGTTTTCTGCATGTCTATGATTGATTTTGAAATGAACGAATTGTCTGGATTGTTTGAAAAAATTACCTTGCTGAAAGTTGCATGTTAACGCCGATTTGTTACATATTTAGAAGTCGATGGAGGCCTTCTTAAGGTAAAGACTTTTAAGAATATGTCCTCAAAAGTAAATTTTAAAATTTCTCATATTTACGAAGTTATACACCGCCAAAAAAATATATTTTATATACCACAACCATGTTTTCCTCGCTTTTTCGAGCATGTAAGCGCGACCTAAAGTAAGTCTTTTAGGGCCTAGGCCTTAAAAATATGTGCGTGTGCATTTCTCACACTCACGGTCATTAAACGCCGTTGTGGAATAGCTGTCAGTCGTTAGGTGCTGCAATCAATCGTTAGGTCGAGGAATTACGTACGTTGAGGCATTATTTACGGGAAGAAACATAACCTCACTTTCACGTGACACCGCGACAAAGCATTGTCGATATCGCCGTGACATAAAGTGTTAATAAAAGAATTAAATAAAATATGAGTGATATTGAGAACCAAGGCAGCGATGAGTGGGTGCAATGCATGCCACCAGATCTTAAGGAGTTACGACCATGGGGTCGACGCCATGTCTGTCTTTCGGGCCTGAAATTTTAATATGATGTTGACGAATACGTTATGCACCCTTTGGAAAAATTTCAGCTATATTGGCCGTTCAGTTTTTTCCTGATAAAATTGCAAAGTTGAGCACATTGAGCTCGTGAAGCACGTCGTCTTATGGAAATGGTCGACCGGAAGTGCGGTGATCACGGTTTTGCTACTCACGTGTCCAACTAAGATCATTGGGAAACTGAAATTTGATAAATTAGACATAATAGATGTTGTAAAAAATCGAAAATTCGAACTTCGTGTAGTTCAAGCACTACATTATAAAACGGTTTTAACTTCCGGTTGAATATTGTCATAATGATGAAATAGTATCCATAGACTTGCCAACGTCAGGCGTAACAGCTCATTCGTTTGGTGAGCATAACCTAGCTCTGTAGCAACAATTTTCGTTGTCGCAGACGAAAGGAAGCCTCTTATTGGCTGTCGCTAGGTAACGATAACGAAAACGGTCGCTCCCGAGTTACAGAATCTCGGTACTGCTTGGAAATCGTCGTGAAGACTCCAGAGTCGTTGAGGATCTAATTTTTCAGTTTTGATTAGTAAATATGAAAAAAATCAAACATTGACCACAAATTTGGTACTTAGGGATCGACAATACGAATATTCAAGATAAGTTAACATAAATCAGAACACCCGTGAGGTGACACAAATTTAGTCTCTGTTTTCACCCTGAGGGAGCAGTCGTAGCTCCTTAAGGAAACCGCGACAAAGACGACATCTGTTTTCCTCGCTTTTTCGTGCTTGTGAACGGTGAACACCTTGTTATAAATTATTAATAAGATAGTATATTAAAATGTGCTGATACATTCAAAACGTTGTTTGGTGCCTACTGGCTCCGCCGCTCCATCCCCCCGTGGCACGTGCGATAGAGGTTCCGTATGCAATACACCTTCTGCACCTGCTTGCAGCCAAAGCTCGGAAAACATGGTTTAGGTATACAGGGTGGATCAATAACTATTAGCACCTTGGATATCTTCGAAACTATAAGGTTCACAGAAATATTTGGATGAAATGAAATTGCACAGTACGAAAGGGGCCATCCGATAGCGAGAATAGTTTTTTTGCAGGTGGAGGTACTTCGGACATTTGAAGGTCAACTCCATTTTTTTAAATGGATCGGTATGTTTTTTTTTCTGTATCATGATAGAGGAGCTTAAAACGAGTTCAACGACCTATAACATAAGGTCATTGAAAGTCATAGAAAGTACAGAAAGGCGATAATACTTACAGTTTCGGTAGTAAATAAAATTACTACGTTTATAGTAAGTGTTTCTTTAGTATAGTAAGTGTTTCTTATAGTAAGTAACCTTTAGGCTTCTTTCTATGGGGAACATTGAAAGATAAAGTGTACAAAGAAGTACCAACTACACTTGACGACATACAACAAAGAATTATTACAGCCTGTGCATCAATAAGTTCTGACGCTGTAAAACGTGCAAGTCAATCAATCGAAAAAAAACAATCCAATGTTGCATTGATACTGATGGTCGTCATTTTGAACACTTACTATAAACGTAGTAATATTATTTACTACCGAAACTGTAAGTATTATCGCCTTTCTGTACTTTCTATGACCTTCAATGACCTTATGTTATAGATCGTTGAGCTCGTTTTAAGCTCCTCTTTCATGGTACAGAAAAAAAAACATACCGATCCATTCAAAAAAATGGAGTTGACCTTCAAATGTCCGAAGTACCTCCACCTGCAAAAAAAACTATTATCGCTATCGGATGGCCCCTTTCGTACTGTGCAATTTCATTTCAGCAAATATTTCTGTGAACCTTATAGTTTCGAAGATATCCAAGGTGCTAATAGTTATTGATCCACCCTGTATAAATACTCGTGTGCACCGTAGAGACAGGGGCTTTTATGCCTCGCGCGATGTTTTTAGTACTCGTCTTCGTCTCGCGTGCTCGTCTACGACTCGTACTGAAAACATCGTGCTCGGCATAAACGCTGCACTTTATCTCTTTGGTACACAATGTACTATTTTTTATTTATTCAAGCTATTCTTTTTAAATATTATTTATATTCAAATTAAATAAATAAAGATTAGATTCAAATCAAATAAATAAAGATAAAACACAATATATCGCATCAATACGAGAATGGATTATAGGTTCATGATATAAAAATGCCGCTAAAAAGAGTTAAATTATTTTTCTTTTTTTTTACTAACATGGTAGTTATTTGGAAAAAAAAGAAATATGTAGTAATATCTTTAATCAACATGCGCGACTATTTATGTATAGAAAGACTAATCCTCTTCCTCAACTGCAGAATGTTACAACAGTCTTCTAATGAAAACAAAGCGATGAGATTTTTGAGAGACTGAATCGTGTACCATTTTTCTGTCTGTCTCTTTTGTCTTATACTACCAGATGAAATCAAATCACAGATTTATTAGGAATAAATAAAATAATTAGTTATTAGAAGATATTAAATAGATCTTGATTTAAATAAATATATAGATTCAAAATAAATAATTTTAATAATGAAATGCAATAGGAAAAATTTGAGTTGACGAAACATCTAGTTAACTCAAATTTAAAAAAATCAAATAGACGCATCTAGTCAATGTCAAACGAATTTTTCTGTCAGTGTAGCGATTCGAATACAGCCTGATTTAGAGGCCACGCTGGCGTGAATCGGACAATCAGAAGATTCTAAGGAAGTTGGAACTGGTCATAGGGAAGAACGAACTTCAGGAAATGATCATTTTGATGTCAAGGAAGGCACACTTTATTAGGCAGGAATGGACGATTAATATAACGTAAGTATAATATGGCCATTATGCCACTCAGATAGTTGCGGTTGTCTGAAAGTCTACTCAAAACTTTAAACGTGTTTTTCTCGAACTGACTTTTTTCAACGTGGTTGACACAAAATCTTGAATTTAATTCAACCGATTGACTTCAAATTTGCCATGGACCTTCAGTATGTATCCCTCTATCGTCCCTACCTCGGGCATGGTTAAACTTTTAAAAAAATTGGGCAAAATATTAACTTTTTTCAGACAGTCGCCGTTAATTTTCTTGTTCTTTTCGGTACCTGTCATGATGACATTCTTATTGACCGCGAAAATTGGTTTTATTTCAGTTTCAGATGATTGGGAGCTTTGGAATTATATCAACCGCCTCAACTCTTTTATTTCACGGCCATATTTGGAGGTCCATAACTTTTTTAATTTCAATTTTTTTCTAAGTTCGTGAGACATCAATAAAAATACTGTAAAAAAGGTTACTAAATATATATATACAGGGTAAGGCGCATAAAGTGTTACAGAGCAATAGCACTCAAACTACTGATCTGATGACCCTCGACTTGTAAACACTTGTTTGATCGCTGTTTTCATTTCTTACGATACCAATGCTTCTTATCGGCAGCAAGTACGCATTTTCTGTTGACATATCAGTTAGTCACGCATTACCTTCTAATGTGAGTACATGGGATAGCGCAAATGAACTTTTTATGGGGTTTTGTCAAAGAACGCGTAATGGCGGTAGCACCTACCCCGCCTGACGACACGAAAGAAAGAATACGCCGAGCATGTACCGAAATTACACCACAAATGTTGGCTGAAGTTAGACGGTCTTTTCATCAGCGAATTAACAAGTGCTTACAAGTCGAGGGTCATCACTTCAAGCATCTTCTGCAGGTAGACCCAAACCAAGGTTAGTGGATCCTTTGAAAGTGATTATTCCGATATTTTTCGATTTTTCGACTATTTTCATACGTTGCGTGACTAGAATGACCTTGTGTTGTAGGTCGCTGAATTCGTCTTAAAATCGGTAATAATGTAATCGAAAAAAAAAACATGGTTCCATTTAAAAAAGTGCAGTTGACCTTGCCGTAGCTTCAGCGCCTCCACCGATAAAAAAAATAGGGTGGTCCAGTATGACGGCCTTCTCGAACACTGAAACTTTTGTCTGAAACATTTTTGGATATGATCAATAGTTTGAGTGCTATTGCTCTGTAACACTTTATGTGCCTCACCCTGTATACAGGGTGGACCACGCAACGTGTACACCTCTTTTACGAGCAAAATATGCGTTGCACAAAAAAATGTTTTATACAAAAGTTACATGGTTTATAAGGCTACACTATGTGGTGCATTTATTTTTTTTATAGGTGGAGGCGCTTCGAAGATTTGAAGGTCAACTTTATTTTTTCAAATGGAATGCTATATTTTTTATAGCGTAATATGATAGAGTATCAAATTCTGAGTAAAAAAGTATAGACCTTCATTAGCCCTAGAGTTAATAGCTAACGAGTAATTTCACTTTATTACTTTAAAATTTTCTTCACGTAATATCAAGTTGGAGATTCAAATCTACTACAAATTTCTGAATGGCAGTGTTTACATCACAGTGTTTATCAATATGAACATATTTACCACATCACACACACTTATCATGATTCACAATCTTCTCAATGATTGTAATCCAGTATTAAAGTATCCTTCGGTGATTGTGCGTGATTATTATCAGAAAGATAAAAGTGAAAATGAATGAATGAATCTCCAACTTGATATTACGTGAAGAAAATTTTGAAGTAATAAAGTGAAATTACTCGTCAGCTATTAACTCTAGGGCTAATAAAGGTCTATACTTTTTTACTCAGAATTCGATACTCTATCCTATTACGCTATAAAAAATATAGCATTCCATTTGAAAAAATAAAGTTGACCTTCAAATCTTCGAAGCGGCTCCACCTATAAAAAAAATAAATGCACCACATAGTGTAGCCATATAAACCATGTAACTTTTGTATAAAACATTTTTTTGTGCAACGCATATTTTGGTCGTAAAAGAGGTGCACACGTTGCGTGGTCCACCCTGTATATACGGGGTGAGCATTATCACGCCCGAAAAATTTCGTCTGATACCTAAATTTAATGTATAAAATTTTTATTTTACTTTCATTTTATAAATTTTAATTTTATTTAAATAAATAAAATTTGATAAATTTAGACTCGAATACTGCCTCAATGGGATAATAATCAAGTTCTCACGCTGCGTGCCGTATCGAACGAACCACGAATTTCGCCCGTTGTGCTTTGCGAGCGAGAGCTTTGACTTGTCCAGCGAAAGAGAAGCCCACGCGAATGACTTTCGTGAGGGCGATATAATCGTTAATTCGATAGCAAGCCGCTTTTGAAGGCACAATCCCCAGTAGCGACCGGAACGGCATGAATATCCAAGTGAAAATGTTGAACAACCATTTCGCCAGTTTGCTCGCGTCTGGCCAAATTGGCTGAGCAAAAACGAGTCGAATCGAGAATTTCGTGTATCGCAGAGCACCATCCCAAGGACTGATATCGAACATCTCACTACCGAGTTTTCACCACGACTGAAGGGGCTCTCTCTCTCTATGGTCTTCCTCGTCGAGGCGCGGGGTGAACTACTCTCGAGACGCGCAATAACAGGTGTCTTTGTGCCGATAGAACGGGTGGTTCGAGATGCATAAACGTCTCGCAATTGACTCGAGCACGCATTGGGATTTTTCCTGGAGTACCGAGGGAAACTATCGGCGGTGGTGTAATGATGATTGTGCGGTAATGATTCCTATCAGCGAGGGATCTCGCATTTCGCAACACGCTGAGACGATACTCACCCTCGAATTATTTATTACTCACTGTTGCGATCGTACCTAAGTAACACCGCGGAATACTATGTAAAGTGTCCTGGATATAGTCCACCACGTAGCTTCTCTATTTTTCCACCTCTGGAAAATACCAATTTTCTCCCTCATATTAACTGTAATTCAATGCAGTTCGAGAAAACATGTATTTGATGTTAAATTGTTGCCGGTCTTTCGCGCACACATTTAATTCCACTTTGTTGCAAATATAGAGGCACGATTGTAGAGACGAAAGTTTGCAACATCTTAGATATTTCTCCCCCGCGCGCGCAGTACGAGAGCTATTGTCCTCGGGGAGAGGGACGGTGGAAGAAACGCAGCATCGATCTACTCTACGGAACATATACATAGGCGAGGATATAGGAAAGTCTCATTATTTTCGAAATCCGATAAACCTTCAACAATCCTATCACCCTAAGTTAAGGGGCCAGTCCACTTGGAAAATTTCAAAAAATCGTTTTTTTTCATCACTGTTTTCGAAAATACATACATTCAGAAATATTGTGTCAAAAATTTTATGAAAATCCGAGCTCTCTAAGTATTTTTTTCGGGCGTCGAACTCGGCCCGATCGCCATCGGATTCGCCGACAATCGCGATGACGAGCGTGTTCGCTCTGCAAACCGCCGCAGTTCTGACAGTGAGTGCTCAAAAGAGACCAGAACCAAACGAAAGCAAGCGAGACTTGAAGAAATCGACGATAATGAGCAATCAGAAGGGATTTTGTACGGTGCAGGAATTGCCGATTGAGTTTAGGTAAGAGTTTTTCGAAGTATAAACTTCAAACGCGTTATTTTTCTCGATACAACGTTTTCAAAATCTAGCTCCATCGTATCTCTAAAACTAATGAACCGATTCTCTTGAAATTTGAAATACATATTGTAAACATGATTCGCAACAAGATGACCCTCGATGGTTTTCAAATTTTTATTTTTACTCTTTTTTTGCGAGAAACTGCGAAAAAAACGCGTTTTTTTTTAACTTTTTTCATTTTTCACCTGCCATTTTTTTATTTTTTGATAAAACTTTATATCCGAGGGTCATTTTGTAGCTGGTGTCATACTGAATCTAATGGACTTTGATTTTTTTATTTCAGACAAGCCGTTCCCAAGTTGTGATGGAGCTACCTAGCCCACCTATTTTTGAGGCGTTACGTTAAACTATAGCTTTTGTACTTAAAAATGAATAAAAATGAATTAAATTTTTTTAAAATGTATTTCAAGACTTTAAAATTTAAAATTTTGATTTTTACTCTTTTTTTTGCGAAATACTGCGAAAAAAACGCGTTTTTTTTTTTACTTTTTTCGTTTTTCACCTGCCATTTTTTTATTTTTTGATAAAACTTTATATCCGAGGGTCATTTTGTAGCTGGTGTCATACTGAATCTAATGGACTTTGATTTTTTTGTTTCAGACAAGCCGTTGCCGAGTTGTGATGAAGCTACCTAGCCCACCTATTTTTGAAGCGTTACGTTAAACTATAGTTTTTGTACTTAAAAATGAATAAAAATGAATTAAATTTGTCTAAAATGTATTTCAAGACTTTAAAATTTAAAATTTTGATTTTTACTCTTTTTTTTGCGAAAAAAACGCGTTTTTTTTACTTTTTTCGTTTTTCATCTGCCATTTTTTTATTTTTTGATAAAACTTTATATCCGAGGGTCATTTTGTAGCTGGTGTCATACTGAATCTAATGGACTTTGATTTTTTTATTTCAGACAAGCCCTTGCCGAGTTGTGATGGAGCTACCTAGCCCACCTATTTTTGAGGCGTTACGTTAAACTATAGTTTTTGTACTTAAAAATGAATAAAAATGAATTAAATTTTTTTTTAATGTATTTCAAGACTTTATTTATCAAGCCCAACAACTCTTATATTCATATCTTTTATAAAATCCTCAAAAAAAAAAAATCGCGAAAATAGCCTTTTTTCGTGGCTCCAAAGTGGACTGGCCCCTTAACCCTGTACAATGGATTTGAACAAATAAAATATTTCACCTCTATCACGCCACGAACCTGCGACCTGCCGATCCAGACGCCTAACACGCTGACCACTGGACTAGCTAGCACTTACGAGAACAGCTGAATACGTGCGGCGTTATCTCCAAAACTTGGAACGGTATGACATGTTTGCTCAGCTATTGGTAAATATTCATTTGTATTTCACGATATTATACTTTGCGTAAGTAACTTTAATACTCATGTATTCATCATCATCTCCATTATTATAATAATGATAACGAATAAAACTCTCGAAATTTCATTCGCCAGATAAACGAAATTAATTCTAAAAAACATAAAGATAAAGTTTTGTTTTAGCTTTGAAAAATATTGGATTTTGAAATTTATTTTCCATCTATTTTTTTTTTAACAGTATTTAAGGAAACAATAAACCCAAACCAGGGCAGACCATTTTTGATGGTCCAGGAGGTTCTATTTAGTTTCGAACGCAATTCTTATCGTGAATTCGAAATCCATATTTTTAGTCATAAGTTAAAAGAAAATTGCCCCATTTGTTAAATTGCATTCCACCTTTTTTTTTCATTTTAATAAATATAATCCGTTTTAAGGAGGTTGTAGCGTTATCCACAGTCCAAGATTAAAAAAATATATGTATATGTTATTGTCCAGACTATACTGAATCTTTACGAATTTTTTTAAATTTTTTCAGTATAAAGCACCAGAGCTAAAAAATAGTTTAATGTATGTGATTTTGCGTGCAGTTGGATATGCTAAGTTTCAAATAAATCGACTGAGTAATTGTCGAGAAATGAATTAAAGTAATGAGGAGTATCGCGTTTTATAAGGATTAATTAATAGCGATCATTAGAAAAGTCAATATATTAGGTGTAGTAAAAAAGAAATCCATTATTTTCGCAATAGATGGCTTTAGCAATCTGTATCTCGCGTTGTATAAGTGCGATCTGATTACTCTAGATGGCGTTAGAAAGATAAGATTTCGTACTAAAATAAACATCTCAGACAGTTTTGTGATTGCTTGACTCAATATTTTTCAAGCGCGCGTCAAAGATGGCCACCAGCAAAGTAAAAATACGCCATATTTTACAGTTTTTCTTCGATAAAGGCGAAAACGCAAGCCAGGCGGCTGAAAATGTGAATAGTGTTTATGGTCCTGATACTGGTAACAGCCTAACAGGCGCAATTGTGATTTCGTCGATTCCGTTCCGGTAATTTTTATGTCAAAGATGCACCACGCTCTGGAAGGCCAATTGTCGAAAATGTCGATAAAATAATGGAAATCGTCGAGTCCGACCGTCATGTAAGCACTGTTTCGATTACCCAGGAGCTAAACATTGTACAAAAAACCGTTTGGAACCACTTGAATAAGGCTGGATACAAAAAGAAGCTCGATGTATGGGTGCCACACGAGTTAACGCAAAAAAACCTCATGGACCGAATTTCCATCTGCGAATCGTTGCTGAATCGCAACAAAATCGACCCATTTCTGAAGCGGATGGTGACCGGTGATGAAAAGTGGGTCACTCACGACAACGTCAAGCGAAAACGGTCGTGATCGAATCGCGCTGAGCCGGCGCAAACGGTGGCCAAGCCAGGATTGACGGTCAGGAAGATTTTTCTGTGTGTTTGGTGGGATTGGCAGAGAATCATCTACTATGAGCTGCTACCCTACGGCCAAACTCTTAATTCGGACCTGTCCTGTCAACAATTGTACCGTCTGAAGGAAGCAATCGCCCAGAAGCGGTCAGCTTTGGCCAATAGGCGAGGAATTGTGTTCCATCAGGACAACGCCAGGCCACACATATCGATAGTGACTCGCCAGAAGCTCCGGGAGCTTGGTTGGGAGGTTCTTATGCATCCACCTTATAGTCCGGATCTGGTACCAAGTGATTACCACCTGTTCCTGTCTATGGCGAATGATTTTGCTGGTGAAAAATTCGCCTCAAGAGAAGCTTGTGAAAATCGACTGTTCCAGTTTTTTTGTCAATAGGGACGAGGGTTTCTATGAGAAAGGCATAATGAAATTACCTTCAAAGTAGCAACAAGTTATCGATCACAACGGTGCATATTAGACCTAAATCGGATCATTCTAACTATGCTAAATAAATCCTTCAATTTCTTGCAAAAATAATGGATTTCTTTTTACTACACCTTATATGTTGCCCTCTTAGCCCTCACGGTACCATTACAGTACTGACACAGAATCCTACATTTTCGAAACGCTTTTTCCCTTTCTTTTTTTCACTTATTACATTTAAGTTTATACAGGCAAAAACGCTTGTTAATAATAAAATATAATAAGCAATTTATTTATATCGGAAAATACATGTTTGTCTATATGCACGCATTTACAGCAAGTGTTATATAGCAGATGTTTAAATTGATTTTATTTTTATTGATAAAACGATCCTTTGGACAACGTTTAAATAGGTACAATAGGTAACAGCAGTTAAATAACTTCTTAATACCTTAAAAAAGTCATCAATTTAAAAATACTATGTGATGCCTTTCAGATATCCATTTTCATCGCCTATAGATATCATAAAAAAGATAACTTCACAACATTATTACACTGGATGTCATTTGAAAGATGTCGAATAGTTATCTTACGATCATACCTTAAAGATAACCTGAAAACGGTAACTTATCGACGCCAATAGGACGGTTGTGGTACCTGGGAAGAGTACGCGGTGTGTCCTCAAATCGTCAGTGGCATCAATCGGTGGCGTCGATTTTTTTTTTAATAAGTTGGGGTCAAGATGCTGCCGCGTCTCTTGATCTACATTGGACGGAGTGAATTTCGATGTTGGGCGATTCCAAAAACTGTCACAATCTTCGAGGTACGTAGTAAAAGGGCGTCAAAAAAAGCGCTTAATTCTCCTACAATGCTTCAGACATTCGAATGCACGATGGTGTGCGCGCACGTTTATTAAATCGCAGCCCTAATCCTCGTTTTCGCCGAACATAATGCGCAGAGCCGTGAAAAGTGTGTATGTTTTTGAGAGAAACTACGAACAAAGAATTGAAAAAAAAAACAGAAACGAACAATTAAGCGCGAAGAAGTAAAGAGTATGAGAATTTTTGTTAAGGGGCCAGTCCACTTTGAAAATTTCGAAAAATCGTTTTTTTTTACTGTTTCCGAAAGTGCATACATTCAGAAATATTGTGTCAATATTGTGTCAATATTGCCGATTGAGTTTAGGTAAGAATTTTTCATAGTATAAACTTCAAACGCGTTTTTCTCGAAACAACGTTTTCAAAATCTAGCTCCATCGTATCTCTAAAACTAATAAACCGATTCTCTTGAAATTTGAACCACATATTGTAAACACGATTCGCAACAAGATGACCCTCGATGGTTTTAAAATTTTTATTTTTACTCTTTTTTTTGCGAAAAACTGCGAAAAAACGCGTTTTTTTACTTTTTTCGTTTTTCATCTGCCATTTTTTTATTTTTTGATAAAACTTTATATCCGAGGGTCATTTTGTAGCTGGTGTCATACTGAATTTAATGGACTTTGATTTTTTTGTTTCAGACAAGCCGTTGCCGAGTTGTGATGGAGCTACCTAGCCCACCTATTTTTGAGGCGTTACGTTAAACTATAGTTTTTGTACTTAAACATGAATAAAAATGAATTAAATTTTTTTAAATGTATTTCAAGATTTTATTTATCAAGCCCAACAACTTTTATATTCATATCTTTTATAAAATCCTCAAAAAAAATCGCGAAAATAGCCTTTTTTTCGTGGCTCCAAAGTGGACTGGCCCCTTAAAGGCCGGTTACCGTTCGTGACGATGAAAAATTCGTTTTTTTTTACATAATGTGCATCCTTAAAGTGTTTTGTGCACGTAGGTAAAAGGATTTTTTCATATCTAAAGTATTTAATAATTTACAGCCTAAACGATAAAGTTTCAATGCGTTTTTCTGGAAACAGCATTTGTCAGCGCGCGGGGCGCTCTACAGCTTCAACGGATGAACCGATTCACATGAATCTCTGCGAAATTAAAAAGAAATGAAATTTACGAGACCATCAGCAAGCGATATTTTTGAAAAATTGATTTAGAAATATTTTTTTCGTCCGTTGAAGCAAAAAGAAAACGGGCAAAAAATGGGTTTTTTATTCAAAGGCTGCCATCTTGTTATCCAGGGATTTTTCAGAATTATAAAATGATGAGGCCCCCCAAATTCAGTCTAGTTTAATCATTTTTACGGCAGTAGTCTGGTCTAGAAATTTGACAAAATCGATTTTTTTTTCATTTTATTATTCCTTAGACCTTTCTTAATACGCTCGTGAAAATCGTTTATTGATATTTCAAAAATTAGCAGAGTAATAGAAATTATAAGCAAGCCGCGTGCTCGGGTAGCGCGGTCGGGAAGCAACTTTGAACGCGTTTATCTCAGAACTATGTTTTTCAAATCGGCGCCCACGATATCTCGATAACTAATTGACCGATCGAGCTCAAATTTTACACATACCTTCGGTAGCCTCTTTCTGAGGACTGGTAGCAGAATTGAGTCGAACAATAATTTTGCCCACATTTTATAACTCGTCGAATACCCGAAAATGTATGAAATATCGTTAATCAAAGTTTAACAGGCCGCCATTTTGTAACAAAATTTTTTTAAGTACTAATTCTGCTACCAGTGCTCAGAATACTCATACAGATTGAGAATATATTTTTTTTTTTTCAGATGCATACAACATCACCCAGAGTGGGCGCCGATTGAGGCGGTTTTCGGCGGACCATGTTGTAAAAAAATAAAAAACTACATGAAAATATTTAAAATATTTTTTTTTAAATGTAGGTACATTCTCAAAGGAACAATAAATACATATGTAAAATTTCATCAAGACAACTTCAACGGTTTAAAAGTTATTCCAACCCAAAAATGACGTCAAAAATCTCGCTTTAGACCAGACTACTGCCTTAAGCCGTTTTTATTTAAGATGAACTAGCAAGGCCGGGGAGCGCCCCTCGCAGACCAAAACACGCCGTGCATGACTTTATTTAACGAGAGCTGGAGCCACCATATTGGATTTTTTTTATAAATAACATTGGAATTTACTCTGCACCGATAGAAGAATAAACTACGTGGAAACTCATTTCCGAGAGTATTGATTTTATATTGATTTAAACATTTTTTCGAAGTTTATGCATTTTTCATGCCTCTCGACGGTAACCTTCCCTTAACACTGTTGACGTACCGTAGCGTAATAACTGAGCGAGAGTTCGGGAAGTAATCCGGGTAAGGTGATCGAGCAGTGCCTCCTGGATTGTAACGTTATCATGAAAATCTTTTGGCGAAACTGGACTGGATCCTGGAACCAGTCACACTTGTACGCACCCGTTCCAACCGCATTGCACTGAGGAATAAATCAAGAAGGGGAGTACCTGTAGAGGCATCAAAAAATCTAATCGACCCAAATCATCATCATGAAGAAGCTAAAGAACTATTTTATAATTCTGGAATTGCTGATTAGCCGGTAAATCAACGAAATCATCGACTTTTCGTAGTGCGAAACTTTAAAAACGTTTTTCTCAAATCTACATTTTTTAAATTTGTGGGAAACATAACGTTAAAACAAGTTGACCGATCGTGGTAAAATCAATGTACAACACAACTCAATAACAAAATTATCTTGAACTTATCACTACTTGTTCATGAAAATTCGTTTTAAAAAGGACTTTTTTATTGAAAAAAAAACACGGAAATTTTGTTTAAAGTTTCATTTTTTTCTAAAAGGTCCCACTTGAATTTTTTTTAAACTTTTTTAATGTTTCTTAGGCATGAGTTCAGCATTTGGATGTTAAAATACTATAAATACTTGGCACACATTTTGCAGATCAATATTGATGTCGTTGGATTTCCCACAAACGGACAACTGCCGCCAAAACCTTCCTAAAAGACCACACCATAACGTCGCCACTTTGCAATATTTTTGAATGAAAATATTCATTTAAACAGTTTAATTATGTAAAAAATTGTATCTAAGGTTTCGTAAGGGTAAAACATTTTGTTCCTTTAAAAAAAAAAATTATTAAGTTTGGCTATTTTTTCGTCGTCTACATGTGTTTCCCCCTTTTATTCTGAGATTTGATAAACTTTGGATTTGAAAACATCGTTTCGAGACTCACCGCGTTTATCAAATTTTCGGCAGGCCACGCGCTGAGAAAGAGCTCGTAGATGTAGCAGAATAAGATCACGAAGAATTGTGACTTCACTACGAAAGGTTGCGGCTATTGTGGGGAAAAATAGTTTCAAAGATATGTATGTACGAGTCACGTGGGTATTTTTTTTTTCTTAGATGAACTTACGCTCACTAATTGTACACCAGCGGTAACGGCCGAAAGGCCGGCCATACAGATCGTAGTGATGACTATCATTCGACAGGCCTGTACCGCGTCTTCGGCATAGCTGTTTCGAAGGGAAGACAAAATGTAAACGTTCGATCCAGAATATTGATCCGGGACAAAGTCATCGAGGGAAGACCATAGTGATCCTCGGCAAAAAAAAATGGCGGGCAATCAAAGCCTCCCGACTATGATGAAGTCAAAAGAGAGGCGTCCACTTGTTTTTCCATTAGACGCACTTGAACATATTTTTGATTCCAATGTGGTAAGAATTCTCAAATAGCGTTCATCGGGTAATAGTCCAACATCCAATTGAATCCCAATGAGATATTCCAATGGGCGATGTCCGTAACAAATCCCTATAGAGATGTGGGCGCGTCTTGGGATTTAAAAAAAAATTGTGCGCGCGATCACAAGAAGATATATAAGGTGTAGTAAAAAGAAATCCATTATTTTTGCTTGAAATTGAAGGCTTTATTTAGCATAGTTAGAATAATCCGATTTAGGTCTAATAAGCACCGTTTTGATCGATAACTTGTTGCCACTTTGAAGGTAATTTCATTATGCCTTTCTCATAGAAACCCTCGTCCCTATTGGCGAAAAACTGGAACAGCCGATTTTCACAAGCTTCTCTTGACGCGAATTTTTCACCAACAAAATCTTTCGTTATAGAAAGGAACAGGTGGTAATCACTTGGTGCCAGATCCGAACTATAAGGTGGATGCATAAGAACCTCCCAACCAAGCTCCCGGAGCTTCTGGCGAGTCACTATCGATGTGTGTGGGCTGGCGTTGTCCTGATGGAACACAATTCCTCTCCTATTGGCCAAAGCTGACCGCTTCTGGGCGATTGCTTCCTTCAGACGGTCCAATTGTTGACAGTACAGGTCCGAATTAAGAGTTTGGCCATAGGGGAGCAGCTCATAGTAGATTACTCCCCGCCAATCCCACCAAACACACAGCAAAATCTTCCTGACCGTCAATCCCGGCTTGGCCACCGTTTGCGCCGGCTCATCGCGATTCGACCACGACCGTTTTCACTTGACGTTGTCGTAAATGACCCACTTTTCATCACCGGTCATCATCCGCTTCAGAAACGGGTCGATTTTGTTGCGATTCAGCAGCGATTCGCAGATGGAAATTCGGTCCATGAGGTTTCTTTGCGTTAACTCGTGTGGCACCTATACATCGAGCTTCTTTTTGTATCCAGCCTTATTCAAGTGGTTCCAATCGGTTTTTTGTGCAATGTTTAGCTCCTGGGTAATCGAAACAGTGCTTACATGACGGTCTGACTCGACGATTTCCATTATTTTATCGACATTTTCGACAATTGGCCTTCCAAAGCGTGGTGCATTTTTGACATCAAAATTACCGGAACGGAATCGACGAAACCAAAATTCCGCGTGATTGGCTGTTACAGTATCAGGACTATAAACAATATTAACATTTTCAGCCGTCTGGCTTGCCCCGTGCGGAAATTGAGTTCGGGCTTTGATTGGGCCCATCTTAATTTTCCATAACTTTATTGAGGCCCTAGTCTGGAAGCCTCACATGGGCCATCAGCGGCCGGTCACACTTTGCTACCGACGGCCATTGAAGGCAAAATAACTAGGGCCTTTAAAATTGCCTCAACGGTGCCTCATAACAAATTATTGCAGCCATATGTGTACGTGCGTGTGTGTGTGTGTGTGTGTGTGTGCACTGTGAAAAAGAAATGTGTTATTTCAATACATTTGAGGCTTAGAATTCTGTCGCATATTTTGACACGTTTGATCCCACGTTGTTCCAATGAAAGGGCTGCATGCGTGTTGCTTCAAGTCATCACAGCTCGTCTACTAAACGCATAATTTAATTATTATATTTAATCGATCTCGATAATTATTATGCCACGAAATTCTTTAGTCAAGCAATTTATTCTGATTTGCCTCTATAACAGCAAAGTCTGGTAGTATTGGGGAAATCGCTTCTAGGAAATCTACAACTACATCCCTTAAAAGCCCCTACTTGGTCTCCGTACTTAGACCATAGTTTTAGTCAACCTACCTACCCTACCATTCCCTAATAGGGGCTAGGTCCGGCTCTTTTACGGAAAACCCTACTATGGAATCCACAAACAATCCCTTGAAGGTCCCAAATTGTATTAGGGATACCCTGCCAATTTTCCGCACGGGGCGTTTTCGCCTTTATCGAAGAAAAACTGTAAAATATGGCGTATTTTCACTTTGCTGGTGGCCATCTTTGACGCGCGCTCAAAAAATATTGAGTCAAGCAATCACAAAACTGTCTGAGATATTTATTTTAGTGCGAAATCTTATCTTTCTAACGCCATCTAGCGTAATCCGATCGCACTTATACAACGCGAGATACAGATTACCAAAGCCATCTATTGCAAAAATAATGGATTTCTTTTTACTACACCTAATATTTTTTTTTGGGAGATCCAACAAATTCCAATTAAGAATTTTAATTGAAAAATTCTTAAACAACGTGAATCGGGAAATAGCGAGGAATTCATTTGGATTTCAATGTGGACTCGCTATATTAGGGGTCCCGATAAAATCCCTTTAGGGATGTGGTTGGATCTGGGGACTAGCCAAAAAATGTCTTCAAGGCTAGTTCGGGGATCAGCGGTGTCTTCCCTCGACTACTACAACGCGGATCTCGCGTACGTGAGTAAAATCTGGTGCTTTTTGATGCATCTGTCGAATTCTCGTATACTCGTGGCGTTCTCGAATTCTTCGGCAAGCAATTCCAGCCGAGCTCCGGCGAGCCAGACGAGAAGAGCCATGTGGCAATCGATCATGCCGTTGAAGGCGCACTGAAATCCCGTTATACCTTCGTGAATGTATGCAATCGCGAAGCCCGGTTGTTCCTCAACGGAGAAGGGATACGTCACGGTCATCGGCAGCGTTTGAGGCAAAATCAGAGGTCCGCACAACATCACTATAGTGCCGAAGATAGTCCACGCATTGAAGAAGATGTGCAGCCGGGTGCAGCGTTTCGTATAAGCTTGAAGCATGGCTCGCTCGCGTGGCGTCGCGTTTGTGAGAAAATTCTCGGCGTGGCGATGTAACGTCTGTCAACCGAAAAAAAAAAAACATTACGATTTACAGAAATATGACAAAAACGTATTTTTTTCGTGGTCAAGTGACGCATCGATTTGATGGAAAAAATAACGAGTCCCAGGGTGGATAACACGAGTAAAACTCAAGCTATCCGAGCTTTCCATTCGTATCTTTTTCCGGATTCGATCGACAATCATTGCTTCGAATTCGTTTGTGTCGAAAGCATGAATTCGTTACAGAAAGCGTAGGATGTCTGTGAGAAACGAGTACTTCCACCCTTGACACGCGCACGACAATTCAAACCTGGAGTCGTAAACGTTGCGTTCTGCAAATCACCATCTTGATGAACACTTGAGTGCACGCGATACCCACGCAAAAGGCCTTCGAGAACTCGAGATAATCGTCGAGTGTTTCGTAGACAGTGCGAAAGAGCAATAACGTCATGACGACCAGTACAGCGAAGGATATCCAAAAGCAAACTTCGAAGATTATTTTCCTGACTTTGGTCGCGTCCAGCGGCAGTGGCCAGGTGAATACAAAAAACACTGACATTCTCGTGTACTCCCAAGCAGCCTCTGGTGTTGCGGTGAACATCTCGTCCTCGAGCTCTTTCACACACGACTGAAACGACGTTTCACTGCAATTTTCAGCTACGTCGAATAATTATCGTTCCAGGGCGAAATGTATAAAAGGGTTGAAGGAGCGATGACACATTACTTGTGTCCATTCGCGGATTGAACTTTTATGCATGGATATCATTGAATTTTCATTGAACGAATTGGCTGGAGGAGTTTGAAAAAATAGGCTTCTTGTATTGGGATGTTGAATAAGTTCTCGATGTTTTTTTCGTGAGAATTAATGCTTGATTTTGAAAAATTTGTAAAAAATCTACCGATATTACACAAAGTGCAGCTATTTCATGGCATTGAAAATGTAATCAGACTTTCCCGGCGATAAGAAAAAGGTACATGCCAATAGTATGAATTTCTCTCTATCCCTCTCCCTCTCCCTCTCCCTCCCCGATCGCCCCCTCCCCTCCTCCTCAGGAAAGAAAGCACCCAGGAGCTCAATGTTCCTTTTTTTTATCGGAATCAGAATGCACTACACCAGATCGAGATGATGAATTCGAGACATCGAGGCAAGTTAAAACAACGGTACATCCTATAAAAAAAAAGCTCTCTTCTGAAAGCGTAGACTATGATCTGCTTTCAAAGACTTCTGACAGATTTGGTGTCTTAGATAGAGCTGCGACAGCCATTGCTTCAGCAGTGCTACATACTTCCAATGCACGAGTCATTGATAAAAATCTGATTCGCCGGAAACGTGAAAAAAGAAACAAGGAAATGTGCCGTGAAACGAGCAAATATCTTCGAAGTACCTGCTTTATACTTCGACGGAAGAAAAGATAAAACTTTGATTTTATCAAAAAAAGACGGACAAATGTATAGACAGAGCGCTACTTCAAGAGCACATTTTATTGATTAAAGAACCGGACACCAAGTTCTTGGGTCATATTGCACCAGAATCTGACACTTCTAAGTGTATAGAAACAGCAATCATCGACTCCTTCATAGAAGAAGGAATTTCTATGGAAAATTTGCTGACGGTAGGGAGTGATGGAACCAATGAGAACGTTGGTAAGCAAAGAGGCAATATTCGTCTGCTCAAAAAACGCTTAAGGCAGAACACCACTGTGACCCCCTGTTTTTTTGCCATTTTTCAAGAATTTTTTTTTGTGGGAAAAAAAGAGATATTCGAAATTTTTTTTTTTGTTTTGTTCGTTGTTTATTGAAGATACATAAAAAAAAAATTTCAAATTTTTCACGCCCCATGGTGACGCTGGGGAAGCTCCCGCGTCGGGTACTGTTGCCTCTGCAGTGGTTCGCGGCACGCAGCAGAACTCTCTTCAAAGTCGATCTGAAAAAAAATACCGAGTGTTTTCGTTAATAATATGATATTTTGAAGAGAAGTACACAGGGATTTGAAAAAATATTTATTTTTAAAAAATAGGCACGCTTTTGAAATTAAAGGACGATTTTCGAGCAAAATTTCTCGTCGAAAATAGGCTATAACTTTTTTATTATTGAGATATCGAAAAAATCCTATGTACTTCTTTAGATAATCTAGTTTTATTGATGCAGTCCAAATTTGAAGTCGATCGGATAAAAATTGCTCGAGTTCTGCTGCGTGCCGCACTCAAAAAAGTGGTTTTGAGAAAAACGCGTTCAAAGTTTTAGGTTTGTTAATTTATGCGATAAATTGGCAAAAAAATTTTTTACCTTTAATCAGCGATGCCGGCACCATATAGCTGGCCTTCAAGAAGCAAATGATTGTCCCTAGCATCTTTTCTCGAACTTGTAGAGGCTCTTCTTGCCTCTTTTGCAGCGTCTGTGAGCGAGCGCTCCGCCAGCTCGATCCGCGCTGCGTCGGTTTCAACGCAAAAATTGAAACAATTTGGGCCGATAGTTATCCCCAACGTCTCCAAAACTTTCATGAGGCTTCTCAGGCCATCATTGAATAATAATACCGCGATATCAGCTGTAATATCGACGATTTTTTTGCTCCCGGACTGACACTTGGGTGCTATTGCCCAAACTGATTTGTTGTAGCTTTCGTTGTTGTTTTGCGTGAAGCCGCCCAAACAACGCTGCAGCAAATCGTCTCTGCTCAAATTTTCGAAGACTGGCGTAATTGCCTCCAATACTTCCTCAGGAAGAGACGGCTGCGCGGGACCCCGAGCGTCACAGAGCGCTGCACCGCTCCACAAAATATTCAATATCTCCGAAAATAATTATTTTTTCGACCTGGGTCCAACGGCATCTTAATCTTAAATGTATTTTAGATTTTTCTAGATGGTTTTCAAAAAATCGATTTTTTGAAGCCGTCACAGTGGTGTTGTCCCTTAAACAGACCCGACAATGAATCATCTGTCTTCTGCACACGAATGAACTGCCTTTTCGTTACTTGTTCCTGCACATTGACGGCAGAATATCGGGACCCGAAATATTTTCAGAATCTATCGGTAAAAATCTAGAAAAATGTGAGAAGAGGCCTGTTGCTCAATTTCAATCTATTCCCGGCGTATTACCCGAGGTATCTGCAGAATATATGAGCGCTGACCATAAATATGTTTACAGAATCGTATTTGCGGTAACAACAGGGGCATTTCCTATTGATTTAGGAAACAAATCGCCAGAGAAAATGTCCCATGCCAGATGGCTAACTCGCTTTAATCGAATTATGCATTTGTATGCTTCGATGGTATCTCCTGCACGGAGAGAGTTAAAAAGTAATTTTTGTCGTGAATTTCAGGGTAAAAATTACCGTGATATATTTCAATGTGGTGACAAGTGAGAAAAGTATCATAATTCGTATGCGACAAGTTTTTTTTTTAACTCACGTTACAGAAAATTTCAAATACGTAGCTGAAATTTTACTATACAAGAAGGGTAGCGCGCATGATAATTTTTACCGAGAGCACAATACATTTTCCTATAACACTCATTAAATTTTATAATAAATCTTAAAATAACTGTTATAAAGACGATACTTTTTTATAGACATTTTTGAATGGCATAAAATAATAAAATGCACAGTAAAATTTCGCTGATATTATATATTTTTTTAAATTTAAGTTTTGCGTATTTTGTTACACATGAAAATTTACTAGAAAATCTGGTAAAATTTTCTATCTGAAGGAGAAATTTTATTTTATTTTCGTGAAAATCTGTGTTTTACTCAGTAATAATAAGCGAAGTTTCAGGGTTGTCATCTGGTTACCGTTACTGCACGGTAATTTTTAACATTTAATTCTCTCCGTGTGCCAAAAACCTAGTGGTTCTTGCAAAGTATGTCATTAAGGCTTACGAGAAGGCTTCATAAAAGCCCAAATTGAGTCTCGTGGAGTTATGCCAAATTTTGAAAGTAAGCAAGATTTTCGCGCTACTTAAAGCTATGATTATTATTTCTTCACATATTTTTAGTGTCTTATAATCTATTAATGGATAAATAAAACTTGTAAAATTTGGCTTTATTTCATAAAAACATACTATTAGGCCCTTCTCACTTTATTGTAATGAGTTTAATTGAACTGTAATGACTGTAATTTCGCTAATTTCAAAGCCAATCTGCAAGGTAGAGATGAAATCCGAACTAAACCATAGTTTACGTGTGTTTTAAGGGGCCAGTCAACTTGGAAAATTTCAAAAAATCGATTTTTTTTTACTGTTTTCGAAAGTACATACATTCAGAAATATTGTGTCAATATTGCCGATTGAGTTTAGGTAAGAGTTTTTCATAGTATAAACTTCAAACGCGTTTTTCTCGAAACAATGTTTTCAAAATCTAGCTCCATCGTATCTCTAAAACTAATAAACCGATTCTCTTGAAATTTGAACCACATATTGTAAACATGATTTGCAACAAGATAACCCTCGATGGTTTTAAATTTTTTATTTTTACTCTTTTTTTTTGCGAAAAACTGCGAAAAAACGCGTTTTTTGACTTTTTTCATTTTTCATCTGCCATTTTTTTATTTTTTGATAAAACTTTATATCCGAGGGTCATTTTGTAGCTGGTGTCATACTGAATCTAATGGACTTTGATTTTTTTGTTTCAGACAAGCCGTTGCCGAGTTGTGATGGAGCTACCTAGCCCACCTATTTTTGAGGCGTTACGTTAAACTATAGTTTTTGTACTTAAAAATGAATATAAATGAATTGAAATTTTTTTTAATGTATTTCAAGACTTTATTTATCAAGCCCAACAACTTTTATATTCATATCTTTTATAAATTCCTCAAAAAAAAATCGCGAAAATAGCCTTTTTTCGTGGCTCCAAAGTGGACTGGCCCCTTAAGACATCATTAGGCACCCTTTTCGCGAAGAACCCGTAAGAAATCGAAGAAATAAATTTAGTTTTATAAAATTACTGTTGCCTTTAGTCCTCTTATTTTTATTATAAAATGCATTACGAAAGTATCAAATGTGACTAACTAAATCAATTGATATTGTATCCGAGGTCTCTTTATTCTTACTGCATAAATCCTTTCAAGACTATATGCCTTTTGACATACACACTCTCTCTCTCTCTCTCTCTCTCTCTCTCTCTCTCTCTCTCTCTCACTCCCTCCCTTTCTCTCTCTCTCTCTCTCTCTCTCTCTCTCTCTCTCTCTCTCTCTCTCTCTCTCTCTCTCTCTGTCTTTCTCACCGCCCCCAAGATATACAAGATGACTATTTATAATTTATTATAAATTTAGGCATACCAAAGACGCCAAAGAATTTTCACTTCTATCACGTGCACTGAATCCCACGAGCCAGTTTTTTAAAATAAAGTAGTGGAGTAAAATTCCCCGAAAATATTCTTTTTTTGGCACAAAATTTGACATGTTTAAGACTATGAAAAAAAAAGTTGTTTACCCTTCGGCGAAATGACATACACTGAATTTCAAGCTTGCTTATAGTGATTCTTTATACAGGGTGTCCAATAGGAAGTTGCTGAAACTAATCGGCTGTCATTTCAAAACACGTGCACAGAATCAGAAAAGCCAAATTGCTTTAAATAGAGGAAACTCTGCAGTTTTAAACGCACATAAATAAAACCCAGTCAAATATTTTTTATGTCAATTTATTACATCTTATAAAAATAACGAAAAAGTACAGTGATTAGTGATAGATATTTTCGAAGTGCGAACCGTTAGATTGTGCACAAAAATCAATTCTCTTTTCAAAACTGTGGAAAACTGTGTCCAACATATCGTTCGTAATGCCGCGAACCACTTCCTGGATGGCCGCGATCAGTTCTTCTACTGTGCTGGGGTTTTTAGCGTGACAATGATCTTTAATGTAACCCCACAAGAAAAAATCACAAGGGTTCAGGTCCGCTGAGTACGGAGGCCATTCTAGTCCGCCTTGAGCAAATTTAGAGTACCCCAGACCGATTACTCGAGTCCCATATACGCGACGAATAGCTTCAAACACCTCATGAGCCCGGTGCGGCGTCGCTCCATCTTGCATGAAGTAAAAATTTTAACCAGTCCCCTCTTTTTTGCATAAGGGAAGAATTTCGTTTCCAAAAGTTGTTTGTAACTCTCTCCTGTTACCGTAGATTCCAAGAATTGCAAATAAATTCCTTTTACTGAAATCGCTGCCCATGCCGTCTCTGGTGTAGTCACCGTAACAGATGGACCTGGCAACTCGTGTCTACGGTCCTGGAGTGTACCATACTCCACGAAGTTATCGATTATCCCACAAAAATTAACGTAAAATTACTTCAATGCAGTTTAATTGAATTGAAACACAAGTTGTGTGATAGATGAATATGAATAAATATTAAATTCTTACCTTTTCAGAGTGTTTTCGCTGGCAACTCTATGAGTTCCAAACTTAGTACGAAACCCTCTATACGCATTATTATAAATTTTTCCCCTCGAGAAGAAGCACTCAATAAGATATACTTTTTCTTCCGTGATGAGCTCACTCATTTTGACGCGCGCGTACTTGCTTCAACCACGGCTGTAATAAAACTGCGGGGCATCAGGTATGCGCCATAGAAAAAGGGACCCCTATTGAATTCATGGAGGGAAGAGACACTTATTTAGGTTTAGCAACTTCCTATTGGACATCCTGTAGATGCATTACCGCATCTTAAACTACACGCACGCAGTGTTTCGGTAACGTCATCTGTTGAAAAACAGCGAGAACTTATTCAAAGTCCCAATAAAATCCAAATAAACGTTAAGCTTAAAACATATTTGAATTCGATTAATGGAATTATGATTCGATTATCGTTCTAGCTGCGGTGTCGATCGAACCTCGATTTGTGCACGTTGTGCTTCGCGATTGAGCGCTTTGACTTCGCGGGCACACGAGAAGACCAGAAGAATGACTTTCACGAAGACGATATAATCGTTAATTCGATAGCGAGCCGCGTTCATCCGCGTGATCCCCAGTAGCAACCGGAACGGGATGAATATCCAAGTGAGAACGTTGAACAGCCTTATCGCGAGTTTGCTCGCGTCTGGCCAGGGTGGCTGAGCGCACGCGAGTCGAATCGATAATTTCGTATATCGGAGAGTACCACCCCGAGGACTGACCTCGATCATTTCGCCACCGAGTTTTCACTACGACTGAGGTGCTCTATGATCTTCCTCGTCGAGGCACGGGGTGAATTACCCTCGCGATCCGCAAACAAACAGGCGCCTTTCTGCCGACGGAACGGGTTGTTCGCGATGCACAACCCTCGCAATAGACTCGTGCAGGCAATGGGGTTTTTTTTTGTTTTGTTCCCTGGAGCACACTCCCCGTGCGTGCTATCGCGGAAACTATTGACGGTGTTGTAATGATGATTGTGCGTAATGATTCCTATCTGCGAGGAGCTCGTATTTCGACGGCAAGCTGACGATATACTCACCCTCGAATTATTTATTACTAACTGTTGCGAGCGATGCTAAGTAACACCGCGGAATCCAGTGAAGTGTTCCGGCATCGTTCAGGTAGCTTCTCTATTTACCACCTCCCGAACACCAATTTTCCTCCTCACATTGTCTGTAATTCAATGTAATGCGAAAACGTCGTTGATGGTAATTTGTTGGCGGCTCCCGTGCACGTCTTTATTCCACTTTATTGCACAAATAGAGGTGCGATGGAAGGGATAATTCAACTATAGGCATTGTGTGTAAAGTTTGCAGGACATTTATCCCTCATGCAGTACAAAATTTACCGTTGTCGGAAGAAGACGAAGAACCATGGAAGGAACGCAGCATCGATCTGATATGGGATATACATTGCAGGAAATGTTTTATACTTGTCATTGTATATAATTCTTAGGATATATATATATATATATACAGGGTGGACCACGCAACGTGTGCACCTCTTTTACGACCAAAATATGCGTTGCACAAAAAAATGTTTTATACAAAAGTTACATGGTTTATAAAGCTACACTATGTGGTGCATTTATTTTTTTTATAGCTGGAGGCGCTTCGAAGATTTGAAGGTCAACTTTATTTTTTCAAATGGAATGCTATATTTTTTATAGCATAATATGATAGAGTATCGAATTCTGAGTAAAAAAGTATAGACCTTTATTAGCCCTAGAGTTAATAGCTAACGAGTAATTTCACTTTATTACTTTAACATTTTCTTCACGTAATATCAAGTTGGAGATTCATTCATTCATTTTCACTTTTATTTTTCTGATAATAATCACGCACAATCACCGAAGGATACTTCAATACTGGATTACAATCATTGAGAAGATTGTGAATCATGATAAGTGTGTGTGATGTGGTAAATGTGTTCATATTGATAAACACTGTGATGTAAACACTGCCATTCAGAAATTTGTAGCAGATTTGAATCTCCAACTTGATATTACGTGAAGAAAATTTTAAAGTAATAAAGTGAAATTACTCGTTAGCTATTAACTCTAGCGCTAATAAAGGTCTATACTTTTTTACTCAGAATTCGATACTCTATCATATTACGCTATAAAAAATATAGCATTCTATTTGAAAAAATAAAGTTGACCTTCAAATCTTCGAAGTGCCTCCACCTATAAAAAAAATAAATGCACCACATAGTGTAGCCTTATAAACAATGTAACTTTTGTATAAAACATTTTTTTGTGCAACGCATATTTTGGTCGTAAAAGAGGTGCACACGTTGCGTGGTCCACCCTGTATATATATATATATATATATATATATATATATATATATATATATATATACAGCAACAATATCTCGAAAACTATGGCGCGTGCCTCCCCCCCCCCCTTTCGTCGCACATCTCTGCAATCACTCTTATCTCGAATTTCAAACATTTCTGATTACTACTGATAATAATGATATTATCTTAATGCAAAGGCCTCCGCATGGCTTCCGATGGCCTCCGCAGGTATAAAAGGTAAAAAGAATCATTAAAAAAAAACTTAAAAAAAAAAGTATACTGCGGAGGCCTTCGAAGGCGTTCGGGGGCCTTCGGAAAAAAAAACAAAAACAAAACAGTAATAATTAAAATAAGAATGAATAAAATAATAACAATTTAAATAATAACAATTTAAATAAAGTAATAACAATTAAAAAAAAATAACAATTAAAAAAATACAAACAAAGTAAAGGATACTGATTGCTTGTTTATTGTTTAAAAGTAAAGGATAAATGATTTTATTTATTGTTTATTGTTTGAAAGTAAAGGATAAATGATTGCTTGTTTATTGTATAATTTTTATTTCACTTCATTCGACGTTCTTTTCACTTCCAACAGAAACTCCGCTATTTGGAGTTAAAGGTCGAGGACTGGGCGATGATGAAATACCACCTACTGACCCATGTGCCACTGCTGCCTATTCTACCACAGTTTTTTCAAATAATGGTTGAAAAAAAAAGTTCAAAAAGAGTTGCCTTTACTTACACGACAAACCATGTGGTATCAACATGACGGATGTCCAGCACATTATTCATTGATTGCACGAAGGCAACTCGACGAAAAATTTCGAAATCGTTGGATTGGACGCGGCGGTCCAATATCGTGGCTAGCTGGTTCCCCAGACCTAACACCTTCAGACTTCTTTCTATGGGGAACATTGAAAGATAAAGTGTACAAAGAAGTACCAACTACACTTGACGACATGCAACAAAGAATTATTACAGCCTGTGCATCAATAAGTTCTGACGCTGTAAAACTTGCAAGTCAATCAATCGAAAAAGAATCCAATGTTGCATTGATACTGATGGTCGTCATTTTGAACACTTACTATAAACGTAGTAATTTTATTTACTACCGAAACTGTAAGTATTATCGCCTTTCTGTACTTTCTATGACCTTCAATGACCTTATGTTATAGGTCGTTGAACTCGTTTTAAGCTCCTCTTTCATGATACAGAAAAAAAAACATACCGATCCATTTAAAAAAATGGAGTTGACCTTCAAATGTCCGAAGTACCTCCACCTGCAAAAAAACTATTATCGCTATCGGATGGCCCCTTTCGTACTGTGCAATTTCATTTCAGCAAATATTTCTGTGAACCTTATAGTTTCGAAGATATCCAAGGTGCTAATAGTTATTGATACACCCTGTATACAGGGTGGACCACGCAACGTGTGCACCTCTTTTACGACCAAAATATGCGTTGCACAAAAAAATGTTTTATACAAAAGTTACATGGTTTATAAGGCTACACTATGTGGTGGATTTATTTTTTTTATAGGTGGAGGCGCTTCGAAGATTTGAAGGTCAACTTTATTTTTTCAAATGGAATGCTATATTTTTTATAGCGCAATATGATAGAGTATCGAATTCTGAGTAAACAAGTATAGACCTTTATTAGGCCTAGAGTTAATAGCTAACGAGTAATTTCACTTTATTACTTTAAAATTTTCTTCACGGAATATCAAGTTGGAGATTCAAATCTACTACAAATTTCTGAATGGCAGTGTTTACATCACAGTGTTTATCAATATGAACACATTTACCACATCACACACACTTGTCATGATTCAAAATCTTCTCAATGATTGTAATCCAGTATTAAAGTATCTTTCGGTGATGGTGCGTGATTATTATCAGAAAGATAAAAGTGAAAATGAATGAATGAATCTCCAACTTGATATTACGTGAAGAAAATTTTAAAGTTATAAAGTGAAATTACTCGTTAGCTATTGACTCTGAGGCTAATAAAGGTCTATAGTTTTTTACTCAGAATTCGATACTCTATCATATTACTATAAAAAATATAGCATTCCATTTGAAAAAATAAAATTTACCTTCAAATCTTCGAAGCGCCTCCACCTATAAAAAAAATAAATGCACAACATAGTGTAGCCTTATAAACCATGTAACTTTTGTATAAAACATTTTTTTGTGCAACGCATATTTTGGTCGTAAAAGAGGTGCACACGTTGCGTGGTCCACCCTGTATACAGGATGGTCCAATAACTATTAGCACCTTGGATATCTTCGAAACTATAAGGTTCACAGAAATATTTGCTGAAATGAAATTGCACAGTATGAAAGGGGCCATCCGATAGCCATAATAGTTTTTTTGCAGGTGGAGGTACTTCGGACATTTGAAGGTCAATTCCATTTTTTTAAATCGATCGGTATGTTTTTTTTTTCTGTATCATGAAAGAGGAGCTTAAAACGAGTTCAACGACCTATAACACAAGGTCATTGAAGGTCATAGAAAGTACAGAAAGGCGATAATACTTACAGCTTCGGTAGTAAATAAAATTACTACGTTTATAGTAAGATAAACGCCTTTCTGTACTTTCTATGACCTTCAATGACCTTATGTTATAGGTCGTTGAACTCGTTTTAAGCTCCTCTTTCATGATAGAGAAAAAAAAACATACCGATCCATTTAAAAAAATGGAGTTGACCTTCAAATGTCCGAAGTACCTCCACCTGCAAAAAAACTATTATCGCTATCGGATGGCTCCTTTCGTACTGTGCAATTTCATTTCAGCAAATATTTCGGTGAACCTTATAGTTTCGAAGATATCCAAGGTGCTAATAGTTATTGATCCACCCTGTATATACATACATATAGACGCTGCATATTTATTTTCTTATTTTTTCATATATGTATACGTATATGTCGTGTGGATTTTCTTCTACTTTGAACGAAGTGAATTTCGAAGTTCTGCGGTCATAAAACCTGCCATAATCCTCGAGCGACATAGCGAAAGGACGCGGATTAAAAGTTTTTTGTTTGTTATTTTTCTTTCATTTTTCAAACACTCGAGTGCCCGATGGTGTGCCCGTGCATTTTCGAGACCGCAGCCTAATCCTCGCCTGCGCCGAGCATAATGCGTAGAGCCGTGAAAAACGAGTAGGTTTTTGAAACGAACTGCGAGAAAAAAAAAAGCAAAGACGTACAATTAAGAGTGACAAAGTGAAGAGGTCTCTATAGGGTATTTTTTTCAAACATAATTGACTTACCGTTGCGTAATAACTGAGCGAAAGTTCGGGAACCAAACCGGGTACGGTAATCGAGCAGTGCCGCCTGGATTGTAACAGAACGACAAAAATCTTTTGGCGATACTGGACTGGATCTTGGGCCCAGTTACACTTGTACGCACCATCTCCGACCGCGTTGCACTGGGGAATAATTTTAGGGGGAAAATACATATAGCGGCATCAAAATTGAGATTTTCTTTTTTTTTTACGTAATATGTTAGTTAATAGTAATTTATGCTACAAGTGCGGAAAACAACGAATTCCATCGCGCGTGAAGTTGCCGCATGAGCCGAAGGCTTATGGTGCATTTCACACGAGTACGAGTGAGAAATGCACCATAAGTCGAGGCGAATTCGGCAACTTACGCGCGATGTAATTCGTTTTTTTTCGCACATGTCCCATACATTATTTTTTGCAATGACTGTCTCGAAAGTGGGATTTGAGATTCAACAAAACCAATAACAATTATATTCAAATATATCACATCAGTTCAGATCATTTCCTTGTCAGAAAATACGATTGTGATAAGTTGACGTTTCATATGACATGAATTTCGCTACATTCAAGTTTGTTCAATCGGTCCAAAATCGTAGAACAAAAAACTATCAACTGTGAAAAAAAACCGTTTTTTTGCGAATCAATGTGGTAAAGTGAGCTATAAATAGATTTTTTTCCGCACTAGTGCGGGAAAGTCTCACATTCCCGCACTAGTGCGGGAAAGTAAGCATCGTTGAGAAATAAGCCACTTTCCGCACGCTAAACACCAATCGAAAATCGCACTTTCGGGGCAGGCATTGCGAAAACATCTTAAGAATACGGCGGTAAAGTAAATAATTAGCCGGTAAGTCACTGAAATCATTAAGGGGCCAGTCCACTTTGAAAATTTCAAAAAATCGATTTTTTTTAACTTTTTTCGAAAGTACATACATTCAAAAATATTGTGTCAATATTTTGTCAATATTGCCGATTGAGTTTAGGTAAGAGTTCTTCATAGTATAATAGCTCCATCTCATCTCTAAAACTAATAAACCAATTCTCTTGAAATTTGAACCACATATTGTAAACACGATTCGCAACAAGATGACCCTCGATGATTTTAAAATTTTGATTTTTACTCTTTTTTTTGCCAAAAACTGCGAAAAAAACGCGTTTTTTTTTTACTTTTTTCGTTTTTCATCTGCCATTTTTTAATTTTTTGATAAAACTTTATGTCCGAGGGTCATTTTGTAGCTGGTGTTATACTGAATCTAATGGACTTTGATTTTTTTGTTTCAGACAAGCCGTTGCCGAGTTGTGATGGAGCTACCTAGCCCACCTATTTTTGAGGCGTTACGTTAAACTATAGTTTTTGTACTTAAAAATGAATAAAAATGAATTGAAATTTTTTTAAAATGTATTTCAAGACTTTATTTATCAAGCCCAACAACTTTTATATTCATATCTGAGGCATTCTTCATTAACTGGGCCACTTTTTTTTCAACCTCTCCAATTTTTTTCAAAACCTGCCAGTTTGAAATATTAGTCAAAAGGAACGTCTGTGATTTTTTTTAGATTTTTTTAGGCGTCCGTTCAGGATTTTCAATTTTTCATTACGAACACTAATACTTTTTCATCCTAATGGTTAGGATGAAAAAAAATAAAAACCCTGCGAAATCTCATAACCGCATATATGCGGTTATGAGATTTCGCAGGGTTTTAATTTTTTTTCATCCTAACCATTGCAGGTACGATTCTGAAAATTTTTTCGCAGACTCTTTACCCAATGACAGACATCCTGTAAAATTTGTACCGAAATCGAAAGTGTGTTATTAGGTTTAAAAAAATGTTATTCTCATTTTTTTGCCAAATTTCAATGTTCTCAATGCAGAAAAATTATGATTTTGATTTTTTTCGATAAAGCGGAAAAAATAAAAAAGTTTTTATTCTTGTTTTTTTTTTGTTTGATGAATATTTTTTCGGATACAGTGTTCGTAATGAAAAATTGAAAATCCTGAACGGACGCCTAAAAAAATCTAAAAAAAATCACAGACGTTCCTTTTGACTAAGATTTCAAACTGGCAGATTTTGAAAAAAATTTGAGAGGTTGAAAAAAAAAAGTGGCCCAGTTGATGAAGAATGGGTCATCTTTTATAAAATGCTCAAAAAAAAATAGCGAAAATGGCCTTTTTTTCGTGGCTCCAAAGTGGACGGGCCCCTCAAATTTTCGTACTTCGAAACTTTGAACACGTTTTTCTCAAAAATTAATTTTTTAAGTTTGTGGGAAACATAACTTTAAAGCGAGTTGGCCGATCCTGCTGAAATCGTACACACAATTCGATAACAATGTTATTGGGATGTTGAGTAAGTTCTCGCTGTGTTTTTTCGTGAAAATTAAAGCTTTGTTTTTAAAAATTAGTAAAAAAAAATGTCACTGAAAGTATTGTTCATCGCTTGTCCACTACTTTTTCCCATCTTTCTGGCAACATTTTAATTCCACGTCGGAAAAACGACAGGTCTTTTGAGGATATCCAAGAGTCGACACTTTTATTGGCATCTTCATAAGAATGGAAGTGCTGCTCAGCCAGGCTGTGTGCCATCGGTCGGACCAAGTGATAAACGGAAGGGACAATGTTCTGGTGAATACGGCGGGAGGGATAGGACTTCCCATTTAAGCGTTACCAAGTAGGTTTTCACCGGTTTTGCAACATGTGGCCGAGCGTTGTCATGCTGCAAAATCACTTTGTCGTGTCTTTGCTCGTATTGCGGCTGTTTTTCCTTCAATGCTCGGCTCATACGCATCAGTTGTAGTCGATGGTGATCTTCCGTGATAGTTTCATTCGGTTTGAGCAGCTCATAATAAACTGCACTCAGCTGATCCCACCAAATGCAGAGCAGAAGCTTGGAAGCATGGATATTCGGCTTTGCGGGCGATGTTGGTGCATGGCCGGGCTTGACCCAAGTTTTTCCACGCTTAGGATTATCGTAGTGTATCCGTTTTTCATCGCCAGTAATGATACGATGCAGAAAACCTTTCCTTTTCTGCCGTTGAAGCAGCTGTTCGCACGTGAAAAGACGCCGTTCGACGTCTCTCGGCTTCACCTCGTACGGCACCCAATGTCCTCGCTTTTGAATCATTCCTAATGCTTTCAAACGTTTCAAAACTGTTGTGTGATCAACTCCCAATGATTCTGCAAGTTCAGCTAGCATCTGACATGAGTCTTCATCAAGTAATGCCTCCAATTATTCGTCTTCCAACTTTTTCGGTGCACCAGAGCGTTATTAATCGTCAACATCAAAATCATTGTTTTTTAAGCATCCAAACGAATATTTTTATGTCGTTTCTTATAAAGCATGGTCACCGTAAGTCCCAACAAGCATTCTGTGTACTTCAGCTGTAGATTTTTTAAAAATAAAATATTGCAGTCGAATTCCCTGCAAATACTTTTTTTGGCACGAAATTTGACATGTTTAACACGATAAAAAAAAGTTGTATACACTTCGGCGAAATGATGTACACTGAATTTCAAGCTTGCTTATAGTACTTTTTTATAGATGCGTTACCAAAGAAGTTTCACTTCTATCACGTGCACTGAGTTGCACGCGTAATTTTTTTTTTTTGCTGTTGTGTGCCATTTTATCAATTTTCACCTTTTTGAATGTTTCTTAGAATAAGTTCAACATTGGGATGTTAAAGTACTAAAAATCCTCAGCTCATATTTATCAAATCAATTTTGAATTCGTTAGATTTGCCGCAAACGGACAACTGCCGCCAAAAACCGTCCTAAAAGAAGACGCCATAACGTCGCCATTTTGCAATATTTTTAAATAAAACCATCTTAAATAAAACCACCAAGGAACATACACATCTATTTAAAAAGTTGAATTACGTGATGAATTGTACCTAAAGTCCTATAAATGTAAAAAGTTTTGTTCCTTTCCGAAAGAAATGATACAAAATTGTGGAATTAAAAATTTTGTTTCGAGACTCACCGCGTTTATCAGATTTTCGGCAGGCCACGCGCTGACGAAGAGCTCGTAGATGTAGCCAAATAAAATCACGAAGAATTGAGACTTGACTATGAGGGGTTGCGGCTATTGTGGGCGAAAAAAAAGCATCAAAGATGTGAACACGGGTCACGAGGGTGTTTTTTTTTTTAGTTACACTTACGGTAACCAATTGTACACCGGCGGTGACGACGGACAGACCGGCCATACAAATTGTAATGATAACTATGACACGGCACGCCTGTACCGCCTCTTCCGCATAGCTGTATCGAAGGGAATACAGAATGTAATCGTTCGATCCGGAATATCAATCTGCGATAAAGCCGTCGAGAGGAGACCGTAGTGATCCACGGTGAATAAAAAACGCAGGCAATAGAGGCCTCCCGATAAGGCTGAGACCAGAATTAAGGCTTCCTTTTGATTCTTCGTTGGACCCCATGCAGAAATTTGTTGGTAAGTCCCCGGATCTTACTACGTTCCTATAGGGATTCGATTGGGACCCCACACGTAAGGAGTCCATATTGAAATCCAAACGCCCGTCAAGAAATTGACATAGAGATCCCATTGGATTCCCATGCTTCCCCCTACTTTCTGATAGGGATCCAATGGGGTAATCGCATTGGATTCCCATGCTTCCCCCTACTTCCTGATAGGGATCCAATGGGGTAATCGCATTGGATTCCCATGCTTCCCCCTACCTCCTGATAGGGATCCACTGGGTAATCGCATTGGATTCCCATGCTTCTTCCTACTTCCTGATAGGGATCGAATGGGTAATCGCATTGGATTCCCATGCTTCCCCCTACTTCCTGATAGGGATCCACTGGGTAATCGCATTGGATTCCCATGCTTCCCCCTACTTCCTGATAGAGATCCAATGGTTAATCGCATTGGATCCCTATACCTAAACGTCACGCTCGTCACATTGGATTCTAATCAGGATTCCCTATTGGAATCCAATGTACGAATTCAATTGAAATCCTAAAGAATTCTCCCATTATCGAACAGAATCCGATACGAGTATCGATGGACCTTATCGCATCATGTACGTTGAATTTTCTCAATAGTTTGTACAGATATCGCCTGTGTAGAATTTGGCCCATAGAAACATCATTAGAAGTAGCACCCCGCATTGGGGGTTTAAAAAAATCATAAAACATGCGTTTTTTTATTTGTTTTCAAAAATATTTATACCGAGTTTCAAGTTGATACATGCAAGGAAATTTTTCATACAAACTTGTATACCCCATTTCACCCCCTTAATAGTGGATTTTCGAAAAATTCTTTCTTAGTTTACTTCTACACCATTTAAAGAACATATGCCTCAAGTTTCAAATTGATACACGCAAGGAATATAATTTTCCATACAAACTTTTACATCCCATTCCACCCCCTTAAGAGTTGAATTTCGAAAAATACTTTCTTAGTGCAGTTCTACACCTTCCAAGGAACATACACTGCTTGTCAGACGTCTGAGAGCATCACCGAAAACCAAAAAGAATCATATATTCCCGCGTGTCCGGGGCACTTAATGCGAATAAATAGTATGAGCATACACAAATAGGATATACTTATCATTTTAATTACACAGATATTGAAAATAAAATTCGAAAAATACAAGTTTCTGAAAGCATTTCTGAATCTACAGCAAGCAACAGTAACTTGTTTACAAGTTACTGTTGCTTGCTGCAAGTACGATGCATTCTATTGACACAATTACTAAGTAAGTATATGTCAACAGATTTCGTGAACGAGCAATCACATTCACAGAACCATCGAGATCACAGGTGTCTCTTTTAAGAAATCTGAAGTGGCCCCTATGAAAAATTACTGCATAGTTGGAGATTTTACTAGGCGCTGTCACTCGAGCCATGAACAGAAAGGCGAAAACTGGCTCAAACACGACTAGAAAAGGGACCGATGCTCCTAGAAAGACATCAGAACGTGAAGATAACTTTATTGTTACCCATTCCAAGAGAAATCGAAAGCTAACAGCTCGAGAAATTGCAGCCTCGGAACAAAGGCAGAATCAATGTTATCCAGGACAGTGGCGCGACGTTTGTGTGATGCCGGTCTAGGAGGGAGAGTGATTGTCAGGAAACTTTTATTGAGGAAGAAAAAAGTTGCTAAGAGACTTTAATGGGCCAAAAAAACAAAAATTGGACAGCGAATCAATGAAAGAACGTGCTTTGGACCGATGAGTCCAAGTTCGAACTTTTCGGTTCTCAACGCCGCCAGTATGTCCGTCGTCGGCCAAATGAACGCTTCCTTCCAGAATGTGTGGCGCCCACAGTGAACCATGGCGGAGGTAACGTGATGGTTTGGTGCTATTTTGGTGGTAACCGAGTCGGAGATTTAGCCAAAGTTGAAGGAATTATGAATAAAAACGTCTATCATAGAGTTCTGGTAAGACATGCAATACCATCTGGAACACGAATTCTACGTCGCGGGTTTATCTTCCAAGAAGATAAGGACCCAAAGCATACTTCTTTGCTGTGTAAAAACTATTTGAAACAAAAAAAGGATCTCTGGTGCTATACAAATCATGGAATGGCCACCTCAGTCCCCGGACTTGTCTCCGATTTTATGGGAAAAGCTCGGCAGAGCGTTACACAACGAACATCCCACCAATCGGGTAGAGTTATGGAAGACCCTACAGGATTCGTGGAAGAAAATTTCAGCCGAAACGCTGGAAAAATTTATCGCGAGAATGCCCAGAATCTGTGTGGCGATTATCAGAGCTAAGGGTCGTCACTTCGATTAGAAGCTATTATAGCCAAAATTGAACGGTATCGACGTGACCCGCTCATCGGGCGCGCCTGATTGGCCCGTCTTTAAAAATTAACAATAATTCAGGGGTTGATCTGGGAAGCATACAAGCTTATATCAATCGTTTCAGGGATGACATTCCGTCCTGGGACACCCTGTATATAGATAGATGTCATCGGCAATGTGTATAATGCAGGCATTCTATAGAATACCTAGTTATTCTATACAATACCGGGTTCGTCGAGGCAATGTATAAAATATTTTATCTATCGTTAACCATTACATACTGTACCTGGGTAATGTATGTGTTACCGGAAATCTGCATAATTCGGTATTCTATAGAACACCTAGGCATTCTATGAAATCACGTTCAGGCAATGTATAAAATATCATTTATTCCATACATTACCTACACACGCACATCCGGGGTGATCGTCGCCCACACTAGTATTTCCCGCACCCCACCATACCACACGTACACTCGAGGTGCCCTTCGCTCACACCAGTGTTCGACGCACCCAACCTTTTATTTGTCCATCATTTTATACTGTACCCGATGTCCCAATGGCATTCTATATAATTCCTAGGGTATTGCATATATTACGTACCCACGTAGAAATGCCAACGCTCAGCCCTTAGTGGACAATCGGCTGAGACTTGGCCCTGTACTGGATGCCAAGCGTCGGCATTCTAGACTGGCTCAAGCTTCAGCATGTCGATGATACAGAACAGGCCCAAGGTGCTCAACGCCAGAGCCAACGCCGGAGCCCGCACTGGCTCAACCGTTTGTGGACAATCGGCTGAGACTTGGCCCAGTACAAACCCAAACAAACCCAAACAATCGGCTGAGACTTGGCCCAGTACTGGATACCAAGCGTTGGTATTCTAGACTGGCACAAGCGTCAGCATGTCGATGGTATAGAACAGACCCAACGCTGGCTCAACACCAGAGCCAGCGCTGGCTCCACCGTTAATGGATAATCGGCTGAGACTTGGCCCAGTGCTGGATACCAAGCGTCGGCACTCTAGGCTGGCCCAAGCGTCAGCATGTCGATGGTACAGAACAGGCCCAATGCTAGCTCAACGCTAGAGCCAGCACTGGCTCGACCGCTTGTGGACAATCGGCTGAGGTAAATGTTGAATGCAATTGAATGAATTGCCATTACTTTTTTGGTCAATTAATGAACTGATTGAAAATTTAATTGATTAACGCCCAACACTGCTAGCTAGTGGCGATTTCAAATATAATTTCACTATCTCAGGGCTAGACGATGATGAGTTGCATTTTTCACTCGGGTAAAGGATCCAATGCGATGACCCATTAAATCCTTATCAGGAAGTAGGGAGAAATATGGGAATCCAATTACATCGCTACGACAATTTTTGCACGAGAAACCGTTGATCATCAAGAGCCGTTTTGTCAATTTTTCAGCTAGGTAACTTGAGTGAAGAGCCGATAGTTCGTTGATCACCGGGGTCTTCCCTCGATTACTACGAATTCTCACGTACGCGAGTAAAAGCTGGTGCTTCTTTATGCATCTGTCGAATTCGCGTATATTCGTCACGTTCTCGAATTCTTCGGCGAGCAATTCCAGCCGAGCACCGGCGAACCAAACGAGCAGAGCCGTCTGACAATCGATCGAGCCGTTCGAGGAGCAATGAAATCCCGCTATAGTCTCGTGAATGTACGCGATCGCGAAGCCTGGTTGTTTCTCCACGGAGAAGGGATACGTCACGGTGACCGGTAGCTTTTGAGGTAGAATCAGCGGTCCGCATACCATCGCTACATTGGCGAAGAAAGCGCACATATTGATGGATACGTGCAACAGGGTGCAACGATTCGTATAAGCTTGAAGCACTTCGCGCTCGCGAAGCGTAGCGCTCGCGAGAAAATCCTCGACACCGCGATGCAACATCTGTCAACAGGAAAAAACCATTACGATTTACAGGAATACGAATGAAAAGTTTTTTCCACGGTCGAGTTATCCATTGATTTGTTGGACAAAAGTACGAGAGGCAGAGTGAGTACACTGCACACCCATGTGGGTTATTTGGTACCCGTAAGGTGTACCAAATAATTAATCCGATCGTCGTTTCTTCTCTTGGATTTATCTCGAAAGTACACTTTGTAATTTGGCGTACGTCATATCGCAAAATCTAATCGCCCGATTTACTGCAAATTTGGACTGGACATATTTTATAACATATTCAATCGAAAGACCGGATGATTTTAGGATTGAGAATGCTTTTAAAGATGTATATAGGGGATCTGATTTAGGGAGATGTCACAAATTTGTCGGTGTTTGTTGGGGTTAATCAGGGTTTGTCGGGGTTTGTTGGGGTTTGTCGGGGTTTGTTGGGGTTTGTCGGGGTTTGCTGGGGTTTGTCGGGGTTTGTTGGGGTTTGTCGGAGTTTGTCGGGTTTTACCGGGTTTGGTGGAGTTTGTCGGGATTTGTTGGGGTTTTTCGCGGTTTGTCGCAGTTTGTTGGGGTTTGTCGGGGTTTGTCGGGGTTTGTTGAGGTTTGTTGGGGTTTGTTGGGGTTCGTTGGGGTTTGTCGGGGTTTGTTGGGGTTTGTTGGGGTTTGTCGGGATTTGTTGGGGTTTGTCGGAGTTTGTTGGGGTTTGTTGGACGAATGGACGGATGGCCGGATGGATGGGTGGACGGATGGACGGATGGATGGATGGACGGATGGACAGATGGATGGACGGATGGTGTGTCGGGGTTTGTTGGGGTTTGTCGGGGTTTGTTGGGGTTTGTTGGGGTTTGTTGGGGTTTGTTGGGGTTTGTTGGGGTTTGTTGGGGTTTGTCGGGGTTTGTTGGGGTTTGTTGGGGTTTGTTGGGGTTTGTTGGACGAATGGACGGATGGCCGGATGGATGGATGGATGGATGGACGGATGGACGGATGGATGGATGGACGGATGGACGAATGGACGGATGGATGGATGGATGGATGGATGGATGGATGGACGGACGGACGGACGGATGGATGGTTAGATAGTGAGAGAGTGAGTTTGTGAGAATGTGAATGAGAGAGTGAGAATGTGAGAAAAGAGTTAGAGACTGAGAGAGAGCGAGAGAGATCAACTCATATTATTTGTATGTACCTTTTTTATCACCCAAAAAGTCTGATTATTGTGTAATATCTGTAGATTTTTTCATATGTTCCTCCGTTTGTTAATAATAAACGTTTAAAGTCGTTATTTTTGGTAAAAAATCGATCTTTCTTTTCAAAATAGTGCAATTTAAGAAATTTCGAAAAAGTATTCAGTGGTTTTGTAGCTTCACCATTGTACTAAAAGTATAATTTTCCATTTTTGACTTTAGATGAAACCAGTTATCGGAATCATGTACGCGACCGAGCCGTACGGAGGCTACAGCCCTGAGATTAAATAACAATGATTGCGTTGTTTATATCTTTTGAAATAAAAAAATGGAAACACGTCAAGACTATGTATTAACTGTGTGCGAAAGATCGACCTTATCATCCCAATACCTGAGACAAAAAGAAATATTGAAAATCGACCTGTTTTTTCAACTTCAAAGTTATGCATACCCCCTAAAACACACTTGGATGTGGAGTGTACTTCCACCCTTTACTCTCACAGATAGATCCGAACCTCGAACCGCGAACGTTGCGCTCGGCAAATCAGCATTTTGATGACGACTTGAGAGCATGCGACACCGATGCAAAATGTCTTCGAGAACGCGAGATAGTCGTCGACCGTTTCATAAACAGCTTTGAACAGCAGTACCGCCAAGGCGAACGGTGAAGCAATAGATATCCAAAATAAAGCTTCGTAGATTACTTTCCTGAGTCTGGTTGCGTCTCGCGGCAGTGGCCAGGTCAATACCAAGAACACTGACAGCCTCGTGTACTTCCAAGCACTCTTTGGACTTGCGGTGAACATTTCCTCCTCGAGCTTTTTCTCAGATGACTGAAACGACGTCACACTGCAATTTTCAGCTGTGATAAATAATGGTCGTTCTAGGGTGAATTATGTGAAAGGGTTAAAGGAGCGGTGACAAATTATTTCATGGGTCCATTTGCGGATCGAAGTCTTCTGCATGGATAGGATGGATATTAAATTGAACGAATTGGCTGGATTGTTTAAAAAAAAAATTCCTTGCTGCAAAATGAAAATCAAGGTAACGGTACCAATTCTCGGACGGATCCCACTATTTGGACAGTAGTGCGAATATTTCACTATATTAGCAATATAATCGACTCCTAACGAAAAGTAACACTAGTATCCTATTTAGTATTCAATTATTCATTGATTACTGGAAAATTTTCCACTAATAAGGAATTTTAGTAGCAAAATTGACGATTCATATTAAGGGGCCAGTCCACTTTGAAAATTTCAAAAAATCGATTTTTTTTACTGTTTTCGAAAGTACATACATTCAGAAATATTGTGTCAATATTGCCGATTGAGTTTAGATAAGAGTTTTTCATAGTATAAACTTCAAACGCGTTTTTCTCGAAGCAACGTTTTCAAAATCTAGCTCCATCGTATCTCTAAAACTAATAAAGCGATTCTCTTGAAATTTGAACCACATATTGTAAACATGATTCGCAACAAGATGACCCTCGATGGTTTTAAAATTTTGATTTTTACTTTTTTTTGCGAAAAACTGCGAAAAAACCGCGTTTTTTTTACATTTTTCGTTTTTCATCTGCCATTTTTTTATTTTTTGATAAAACTTTATATCCGAGGGTCATTTTGTAGCTGGTGTCATACTGAATCTAATGGACTTTGATTTTTTTGTTTCAGACAAGCCGTTGCCGAGTTGTGATGGAGCTACCTAGCCCACCTATTTTTGAGGCGTTACGTTAAACTATAGTTTTTGTACTTAAAAATGAATAAAAATGAATTAAAAATTTTTAAAAATGTATTTCAAGACTTTATTTATCAAGCCCAACAACTTTTATATTCATATCTTTTATAAAATCCTCAAAAAAAAATCGCGAAAATAGGCTTTTTTCGTGGCTCCAAAGTGGACTGGCCCCTTAAACAAATAAAAAAAATATACATTTAAAAATTTATTTTCTGTTCTTCATGAGTGCTCTGATTTGACATTAAAGAATCGGACCGATAAGCGTATTTCAACTGTCGAAAAAAAAATGGCAAAAATCAGCTATTTTTCGACCCGTTACACTGTGATGATGCCTCAATTCGATAGCGAGCCACGCTCACCCGCGCAATCCCCAACAGCGACCGGAAGGGGATGAATATCCAAGTGAGAACGTTGAACAGTTCCGTTTCGCGAGTTTGCTCTCTGGCGTCTGGCCAAGGTGATCAAGCGAACACGAGACAAATCGACAATTTCGTATATCGAAGAGAGCACAACACTTTAACCTGAGGACTGTACCTCGAACATCTTACCTACCACCAAGTTTTAACCACGACTGAGAGACTCTATATGGTCTTCCACGTCGAGGCACAATAATACACGCCTTTTTTGCCGACAGAACAGGAAATTCGCACTCCAACAGCTCTAGGTAATTACCTTAAATACGCGATATGGCTTTTTCCTGAAGCACACTCCCTGTGTTCACTATCGAGGAAACTATTGACGGTGTTGTAATGATGATTGTTGCGTAATTAGAGTCTTACCTGCGAGAGCAGCACCCCGCGTTCTACACCAAGCTGGCGCGATACTCACCCTCAAATTATTTACTCCTCACTGTTACGAGAGCGTAGCTTAAAACCCAACGCCGTACCGGAAGGGGCAACCCCGTCCCACACGAGCCTTCTTTATTTCCCACCTCTGAAGCACCCCTCTAGTTATTATATTCCTGCTCTTGAATATGTAATTCGAGAAACACACTTTCGAAGGTAAATTTTATGTTCCGGAACTTTGCCGTAAACCTTCTTTATTAAGTCCACCCTCTGCAAATTGAGGCGCAATTTCAAGAGAATATTCGACTATAGATATCGTAAGGTCTGCAAGAGAGACACAAAGTTCCCGCAGTACGAAAACCCCTCTTCTTCGCGCGATGGAACCGTCGAAGGAACGCAAGCTCATATTATCGATCTGCTACGGGGCGTATATATGTGCGAGGCGATAAGAAAACTCCTTATTTTCGAAATCCGATAAACCCTATCACTCAAAACTAACCTTCGATTATGAATTTGGAGAAATAAAATATGTCAACCCCTATCGCGCCCTCGAACCTGCGACCTACCGATCCAACCGTCTGACACTCTAACCACTGGACTAGCTAGCACTTGTGAGAAGAGATGCATGCATACGGCATTATCTCCTACACTTGGAAAGGTATAACATCTTTGCTCAGCTTACTTTCAACTCTTTACTTTTATTTTACCCTATTAGGATACACCGATCAGTGAATGGACGAAAGCAGATTTATATTTAAGTAAGTAAAGAATGTGAATTGTCGATAAAAATTCGAATCATTATAATTTAGCAAAAAAATCATGGGTATCGTTAATACCAATTTCTTAGTTTGAGGGCAGGTTACCGGTCATGACGATGGAAAATTTGACTTTTTTTTTTAAATAAATAAGCATCTTTAAAGTGTTTAGAACACGTGGGAAAAAGGATATTTTCATATCTAAAGTGTTTTAGAATTTACAGCCTAAAAATAAGCTATTATTAATATTTTGTTTTTTTCGAAAACTGTTGCATGTATCGGTATAAACTTTTTTTTTGCTTAAGGGACAACACCACTGTGACGGTTTCAAAAAATCGATTTTTTGAAAACCATCTAGAAAAATCTAAAATACATTTAAGATTAAGATGCCGTTGGACCCAGGTCGAAAAAATAATTATTTTCGGAGATATTGAATATTTTGTGGAGCGGTGCAGCGCTCCGTGACGCTCGGGGTCCCGCGCAGCCGCCTCTTCCTGAGGAAGTATTGGAGGCAATTACGCCAGTCTTCGAAAATTTGAGCAGAGACGATTTGCTGCAGCGTTGTTTGGGCGGCTTCACGCAAAACAACAACGAAAGCTACAACAAATCAGTTTGGGCAATAGCCCCCAAGTGTCAGTCCGGGAGCAAAAAAATCGTCGATATTGCAGCTGATATCGCGGTATTATTATTCAATGATGGCCTGAGAAGCCTCATGAAAGTTTTGGAGACGTTGGGGATAACTGTCGGCCCAAATTGTTTCAATTTTTGCGTTGAAACCGACGCAGCGCGGATCGAGCTGGCGAAGCGCTCGCTCACAGACGCTGCAAAAGAGGCAAGAAGAGCCTCTACAAGTTCGAGAAAAAATGCTAGGGACAATCATTTGCTTCTTGAAGGCCAGCTATATGGTGCCGGCATCGCTGATTAAAGGTAAAAAAATTTTTTTCCAATTTATCGCATAAATTAACAAACCTAAAACTTTGAACGCGTTTTTCTCAAAACCACTTTTTTGAGTGCGGCACGCAGCAGAACTCGAGCAATTTTTATCCCATCGACTTCAAATTTGGACTGCATCAATAAAACTAGATTATCTAAAGAAGTACATAGGATTTTTTCGATATCTCAATAATAAAAAAAGTTATAGCCTATTTTCGACGAGAAATTTTGCTCGAAAATCGTCCTTTAATTTCAAAAGCGTGCCTATTTCTTAAAAATCAATATTTTTTCAAATCCCTATGTACTTCTCTTCAAAATATCATATTATTAACGAAAACACTCGGTATTTTTTTTCAGATCGACTTTGAAGAGAGTTCTACTGCGTGCCGCGAACCACTGCAGAGGCAACAGTACCTGACGCGGGAGCTTCCCCAGCGTCACCATGGGGCGTGAAAAATTTGAATTTTTTTTTTATGTATCTTCAATAAACAACGAACAAAACAAAAAAAAAATTTCGAATATCTCTTTTTTTTCCCACAAAAAAAAATTCTTGAAAAATGGCAAAAAAACAGGGGGTCACAGTGGTGTTCTGCCTTAAAGGTATACTCTTACAGAATAAAAAACAATTTTTTTTTGTTGCATATAAATGTATATTTATTCAACAATTGATAATCGTGTAAAGGCACGACAAAAAAAGTATGTCGCTGGCGTTGATGATGATTTGTGATCTCTAGGTAATCTGAAACAAAAAATTCAAAAAGTTTCTTAACCCCTTCGTTGCCAGAGAGAATTCGACAAAAAGTGCCCAAAATGGCAGGAAATTTTTTTTATCCTGAAAACTTGTACTCTGGGGTTTTTGAGGGTGCTGATTACGAATCTGAACTCAAAATTCAGGAATTCACAATGACGAACAAATATGGCGAATGAAAATACAAATAATACAGATTGATTTCGATTGGGCATTCATACAACATTGAGTACCAAGCTTCATATATTTCCACCTATTTATTGTATTATGCTCCATGTTATTGAATTCACCATGAAAAATTCCTTCATTTTGAGTTCAGCATCACACTCAGCGTCTCCGAAAACCCCCGAGTACCAAGATTTATCCAAATCGAGCTGTTTTTTGCACTTTCGTCCGTCATATTAGATCCGCCATTAAAAATTTATTAATTTTGTGTTCAGATTCGTAATAAGCAACCTCGAAAATCCCACAGTACCAATTTTTATGTAAATCGAGTAAAATTTTCAATTTCGGTCCGCCATTCTAGCGCTACCATTTTGAATTTTCAAATTTAAAGTTCAGATTCGTAATAAGCGACCTCAAAAATCCCGGAGTACTAATTTTCATCTAAATCGAGTAAAGTTTTTGATTTTTGCCCGCCATATTGGCGCCGCCATTTTGAATTGCCAAATTTTGACTTCAAATTCGGATTCAGCGAGCCCAAAACCCCCCGAATGAGGCTCCGATTTCAAATCAGAGCAAGTTAAATAGGGAAATAAAGGTTGACGCACTATTGCGTCAATGTCACACAGGGCACGGAATTATTTGACGCACTATTGCGTCAATGCCAACGAAGGGGTTAATCTGTATGAGTTTCGCTATCGCCCGAACTAGAATTCTTATTCTATATTTCAAAATAACAAAATGGCGTCGTTTTTTGCAAAAGTGTTCGAGTTAGTCACGCAAAGTATGAAAATAGTCGAAAAACCGAAAAATATCGGAATAATCACTTTCAAAGGATCCACTAACCTTGGTTTGGATCTACCTACAAAAGATGCTCGAAGTGATGACCCTCGACTTGTAATCACTTGTTTGATCGCTGTTTTCATTTCTTACGATACCAATGTTTCTTATCGGCAGCAAGTACGCATTTTCTGTTGACATATCAGTTAGTCACGCATTACCTTCTAATGTGAGTACATCGGATCGCGAAAATGAACTTTTTATGGGGTTTTGTCAAAGAACGCGTAATGGCGGTAGCACCTACCACGCCTGACGACATGAAAGAAAGAATACGCCGAGCATGTACCGAAATTACACCACAAATGTTGGCTGAAGTTAGACGGTCTTTTCATCAGCGAATTAACAAGTGCTTACAAGTCGAGGGTCATCACTTCGAGCATCTTCTGTAGGTAGACCCAAAGCAAGGTTAGTGGATCCTTTGAAAGTGATTATTCCGATATTTTTCGATTTTTCGACTATTTTCATACTTTGCGTAACTAGAATGACCTTGTGTTGTAGGTCGCTGAATTCGTCTTAAAATCGGTAATAATGTCATCGAAAAAAAAAATACATGGTTCCATTTAAAAAGGTGGAGTTGACCTTGACGTAGCTTCAGCGCCTCCACCGATAAAAAAAATAGGGTGGTCCAGTATGACGGTCTTCTCGAACACTGAAACTTTTGTCTGAAACATTTTTGGATAAGATCAATAGTTTGAGTGCTATTGCTCTGTAACACTTTATGTGCCTCACCCTGTATAGTGATTGGTAAAAATAAAAGAATGTTACGAAAAACGATTGTTATAACGATCGTTTTTTTTTTACCAAACGACACTCTATCGACGCTTGCATTTGAACTTCATGCAATTTCACTTAAAAGCAAAAGTTTATGTAAAGTGTATCGTTTAGTGATTTATTGTAGTAATCATATATAACCATTTTTTTGTTATGAATAAACAAAGAATATAAATAAATAAAGAATTATAATCTTGTCATTTATGTTAATAATCATTGAAATATTGCGTTTTGTGTCCCTGGGGGGGGGGGGGGCTTCGCCCCCTCCACCCCCGCAGGGGGCTCTACCATGATCACTTTTTTCCCTTGAGGCAGTACTAAACAAATACTTTTTGAAACTCGCCCGGTCGGTTTCGATTATTGGTGATGATATAGAGGTATTGTACTCAAGAGCGAAAAAAATCGTTGAATTTTTGCGTATTTCCAATTACCGCTGAAAGCGCTGATATTTCCTTAAGGAAACCCAAACGGCAATTTTTTTATTCTTGAAATTCTCAATATTTCGGTTGATGCCAGGAACGAATGGTCAAAACTTGGCGTCATGGATATCGTACTATCTCCAAAATATGAAATTAAAAGGCTTTATTGATTTTTGAAAAATAACGTAAATCTTTTTTTCATTTTCTTGGTCCCAATAGTATTTCATGGAACAATAAACTCAAACGAGGCCCGACAATTTTCTATCGTCCAGACAGTTGTATTTTTTTTTCAGACGTAATTCTGAGTGTAATTCAAAATCCAATTTCTTTGGTCATAAGTCAAAAGAGCATTTCCCCATTTGTTCACTGCATCCCTCCTTTTTTTTCGTTAAAAAGTTTAATACATACATGAATGATTTGTCGATAATCTCGAATGACGATCGAGGCGAATCTAATCGATGACTTTGTCGACGACGATCCGCAAGGCGGTAAAAAACGAGTATGTTTTCGAGACGAACTGTGAACAGAGTAAGAGCCAATTGAGGTAAAGTAAAGCCGCGTATGAGAATTTACATGATATTAAAGAGTTTGACACGTGACTCGAAATGATTGAGATGAAATTTATATCATCGATTGACGATTGATTAAAATTTCAATGAAAATTTGAAATTTCGAAATTGAAATTTGTATTACCGAAAGTCGATTGAAATTAGTATCAGGGAGAGATTGATTTAGGATGCATTAACTGTCGGAAAATCAATTAGGTTCGTAACATAGTTTCGGAGATTTTTAATGTTCAAGTTGAAAGTTTATCCCTGTGGAAATACACACGACACCTAAACACCAGCTATAGGGCACTAAGGACAAAAATAATTAGATTTTTATTAAATTTAGATTAACCCTAGAATGGTAACCTTATTTTTTTTTTGACCTATTATGGTAACCTGGGGTGATAAACCACCCCAATTTTGAAAAATTCATATCTCCGGTAAAATTTCACGAAAAGGGTTCAATTTGGGCTCATTCTTTTCGTTTTTTAATGCAGAATCACGCCCGCCTACGGCGATTCCGCTTGAAGTAGGAAAAGTGAGTAAAAAAATGAGGTAAAAGGGTGAAAAACATGAAAAATTCGTAAAAATGACTTTTTTGATTGAATTTGCAATGTCTCCGTTGATTTTTAACGAAATTGAATAAATCCAACGGCATTATAAAGTGAAAATATACAGTTTTGAGACAGGATGCTTAGTTTTATTCGATTTTCGAAAAAGTCTATTTATTCCGGGAATCGAAGTCTGGAAATTTAAAAGAAGTCACGAGGTACTAGTCTGGGAATTTAAAAGAAGTCAGTCGTAAACGTGGGGGAGGGTGAAAGGGCGCGAGATTTAAACTCGCCTGGGGTGGTTTTTCACCCCAGGTTACCGTTCTAGGGTTAACAAAGATTTAGATTGAATTAAGTTTTTTTTTAATTTAGAGATTCAGATTGTACAACTGAGCAGACCGTGATTATAGTGTTAGGAATATCGAGTTAAATAACTAAGTCGTTTCTCTGCTTCGTTCATTAATAATCCACAAGAAAAAAATGTGAATTTTCATTGACGTGATTATTAAATATATAAAATAATTTTTATTTTTCACAAATATATTAAGTTTTATAAAAAAATGAAAAAAAAATAAAACAATCAATGGCAATGATATAAATCGTCTCGAAAGACCCTCTTTTCAAACTGGTGGACAAAATATCTTGAGATCTACTTAAGGGGACGTCCATTAATTACGTGAGTTCTAAATGGGGGGGGGGGGGGGTCTGACAAACTCTCATTTGGGGGGGGGGGGTCTAATGAAAATCTCACCTGAACTTTGTAATTCAGAAAATATTCTATTATAACATTTTATAAGGTACAGGGTGCAAATATGGGCACCTTGAGGCTTGAATCATTCTAGAAGTCTCAGACATCTAGAGGCATTTAGTATATTAATTATTAGATAGAAGTGTGGCCAGCTTGTAATCTTCATAAAATGTCGTATAAATTAGTCGATTATTGAAGTCCGAATTTTTTTGTCCAACGGTCGGTAACTTATTGGCTTGAGATTTTAATAGTATACTGGGACGTGCACGGCCAAATTTTTTTTTTAAATAGAATCTATTTAAATAAAATAGGTTTTTTCCTTGTCTCGCGGCCTACTACGACATTATTTGTTTTAAATATATTTTTTTATTTGTTCAAGCTATTCTTTCTAAATTTTAAATATATTCAAATTAAATAAATCAAGATTAGATCCAAATTAAATAAATAAAGATAAAACACCATATATCGCATGAATACGAGAAAGGAATATAGGTTCATGACATAAAAGTGCGCCGAAAAAAAAAGTTCAATTATTTTTCTTTTTTTTTTCACTAACAAGGCTGTTATTTGGAAAAAAAGAAAGGTCTCGGCGTGTCTTTTATTAACAGGCGCGACTATTTATGTATAGAAAGACCCTTTTTCTCAATTGCAGAATATTACAACAGTCTTCAAATGAAAACCGAGCCATGATTTTTTCGAGAGGCTGAATCGTGTATCATTTTTCCGTCTCTCTCTTTTGTCTTATACTACCTGATTAAACCAAATCAGAGATTTATTAGGAATAAATAAAAGATGTATTTATTATATAAGGTGTAGTAAAAAGAAACCCATTATTTTTGCATGAAATTGAAGGCTTTATTTAGCATAGTTAGAATTATCCGATTTAGGTCTAATATGCAGCGTTTTGATCGATAACTTGTTGCCACTTTGAAGGTAATTTCATTATGCCTTTCTCATAGAAACCCTCGTCCCTATTGGCAAAAGACTGGGACAGTCAATTTTCACAAGCTTCTCTTGAGGCGAATTTTTCACCAGCAAAATCATTCGCCATAGACAGGAACAGGTGGTAATCACTTGGTGCCAGATCCGGACTATAAGGTGGATGCATAAGAACCTCCCAACCAAGCTCTCGGAGCTTCTGGTGAGTCACTATCGATGTGTGTGGCCTGGCGTTGTCCTGATGGAACACAAGTCCTCTCCTATTGGCCAAAGCTGGCCGCTTCTGGGCGATTGCTTCCTTCAGGCGGTCCAATTGTTGACAGTACAGGTCCGAATTAAGAGTTTGGCCGTAGGGGAGCAGCTCATAGTAGATGATTCCCTGCCAATCCCACCAAACACACAGCAAAATCTTCCTGACCGTCAATCCTGGCTTGGCCACCGTTTGCGCCGGCTCATCGCGATTCGACCACGACCGTTTTCGCTTGACGTTGTCGCAAGTGACCCACTTTTCATCACCAGTCACCATCCGCTTCAGAAATGGGTCGATTTTGTTGCGATTCAGCAGCGATTCGCAGATGGAAATTCGGTCCATGAGGTTTTTTTGCGGTAACTCGTGTGGGCACCCATGCATCGAGCTTCTTTTTGTATCCAGCCTTATTCAAGCGGTTCCAAACGGTTTTTTGTGCAATGTTTAGCTCCTGAGTAATCGAAACAGTGCTTACATGACGGTCGGACTCGACGATTTCCATTATTTTATAGACATTTTCGACAATTGGCCTTCCAGAGCGTGGTGCATCTTTGACATAAAAATTACCGGAACGGAATCGACGAAACCAAAATTGCGCGTGATTGGCTGTTACAGTATCAGGACCATAAACACTATTCACATTTTCAGTCGCCTGGCTTGCGTTTTTGCCTTTATCGAAGAAAAACTGTAAAATATGGCGTATTTTCACTTTGCTGGTGGCCATCTTTGACGCGCGCTCAAACAATATTGAGTCAAGCAATCACAAAACTGTCTGAGATGTTTATTTTAGTATGAAATCTTATCTTTCTAACGCCATCTAGCGTAATCCGATCGCACTTTTACAACACAAGATACAGATTACTAAAGCCATCTATTGCAAAAATAATGGATTTCTTTTTACTACACTTTATATTATATTAAATAGATCTTGATTTGAATAAATAAATATATTTAAAATAAATAATTTTCATAATGAAATGCAATAGGAAAACTTTGACTTCACGAAAAATCTAGTTAATTGAAGTTAATTAAAACCAGATAGACGGATCTTAGTTAATATCAAAAGAATTTTTCTGTCAGTGTATTTTTATTCAATTGTAGACGAAAATCAGTTAATTATTAGATATTCGGTTTAGTGAAAGAAATACCTTAATTTGACCTACCGATGCGTAATAACTGAGCGAAAGTTCCGGAAGTAGACCAGCGACGGAGATCGAACTGTGCTGTCGGGCCCGGAGCATGACGATCAAAATCTTCTGGCGCAGCTGTGGCGAATGTTGGGTCCAACGACAATTATAAGCGCCTTGTCCAACCGCCCTGCACTGAGGAATAAAGCCATCCGGAAGTTGCTCAATTCGTTTCGCATGCATGACTGACAGGTTTCCTCGAGAAACCGATTTTTCAAATGCTCTTAAAAACGAAACTCACCATGTTTATCAAATTTTCGGCGGCCCAGGCGCTGATAAAAAGTTCGCCGATGAAGCCGAAAGCGATTGAGAAAAATTGTGACTTCACCACAAGTGGCTGTGGCTATTGAGGTAACAAAAATGAGGACAAAAATAGTGTCCCGTCATGTGAATAGGGTAAGGTGGTATGGAGTACGCGGGCGATAAGAGTACGCAGTTGCGCTACGGACGAAATGGTTTGCCAATGGAAAATCTAGGAGAGAGAGCCTTTGGGAATTCCCCCCGTTGCGTTGGGAAAAACCGGCCGGGGGCGACGCAGGTATACGCATTTGTCTCAAAACACTATTTTTGAAGCCGGTGGACACGATTTCTCAAAAACTAACGTACCGATCTTATTGAATTTTTGCACACTTCTTCAAAATAGCATTGACTAGTGATTGAACGAAGGTTTTTTTTTCGATTACAACTCATTTTACAAGGCTATGCGTAGTGTAGATTGTATAAAAAATTGAACTATTTTGCATACAACTCCGCCAAAAATTCAAATTTCAATTTGTAAAAAAATACATCGTTCAATCACGAGCTATACTTATCTACTAACAGAAAAAATTGATTTTTTCATTTCAGATAAAGCTATCATGAGTTATCCTGACCACCAGGAGGACCCTTTTTTTTGAGGGGTGTCCGAAAACCAGATCCCACCGGTGAATTTCACAAATTTTTGTATGAATTTTTTTTAAGTATTGTTGAAATGTTGCTCTTTTATGTGCTTAACATTTTGAATAAAACAATTTATACATTGTATTTTAAAAAAATATAGAAAATATGATTTTTTTTGGCTTCGATCACCTACGTAACCCCTGAAGTCACTCTTCGTAAAAAGCTAAAGAGATCCACGACAGCTATATCTCTGGGGAGATAGATAGCTCTCTCTCTCTCTCTCTCTCTCTCTCTCTCTCTCTCTCTCTCTCTCTCTCTCTCTCTCTCTCTCTCTCTCTCTCTCTCTCTATTTGGGATTTATATGTCGATTGAGGTTTGCGTACTCTTATCGATTCTCATGCGTACTCTTAAACCTCCGTATGTCTCAGAGTTCGCAAATCCCTTTTTGTCGTTTGGAGTTTGTTATTTTTTTTAAATATAAGTTTCCTAATTGTCGCTCATAATTTAATTAGAATACTAGATATTCTTTCATTAAAAAAAAAAACTGATTCGTAAAATGTGTCTGTTTGTTTTTTTTACCCCTTTGAAGATTAGTTGCGTACTTGTAGACCACCTTACCCTACGTGGAGTTCTTTTTTCGGCAAACTTACGGTTACTATTTGTACGCCACCGGTGATGACGGAGAAAACAGTTGTGCAGATTGTAGTTAGAACTATGAGACGTGCAGCGCGCACTGACTCTTCGGCATAGCTGTATCGTAGAGAAGACAGAATGTAATCGTTTGATATCGATGTGCGATACGATAATTGAGGGAAGACCGCAGTGATTCTCGGCGAAAAAAATGTTGCGGTGAATCGAAGCCTCCCGTCAACCCGTGCAGAAATATTGTCATGGATACAGTCCGATTCGGACTAGGATCTTGGTTTCTTAATCGGGATCCAGTCGGATATTGGATCGGATTCGGGAGCGAAATGTAACACTCGCAAATCGGATTCCAGCCAGGATCCTAAGAAACTACACTGCCAAAAAGAAAAATTTCATTCAAATAGAATCTAAATCAAATAGGTTTCGTTCTTGTCTCACGGCCTACTGCGATCTTATTTGTGTTAAATATATATTTTTAATTGCTCCAGCTATTCTTGTTAAATATTGAATATATTTAAATTAAAAAAATAAAGATTATAATCAAGGCTTATTCTTTCTTTGGACGCATGGGAGATATTTTTTAATCAAAAATATTTTTATAAGCGTGAATAAACGTCTATTTGATTGAAATATATATTTCTTTCAACCCGAATAAACGCAAACGTTGGTCAATACCTTGAATCAAATAAGTAAATATTTCTTGCGATAAAGACAGACCATTAATTCAATCAAATAAGAAAATGTTTGACAGTATGAAAATTATTTTTAATAAAAAAAAATAGATACATTCAGTAAATTCAACTAAATTGTTTTTTGAACAAATGAAGCCGAATCACAGATTTATTAGGAATAAATAAAATATTTAGCAATTAGACGATATTAAATAGATCTTAATTTGAACAAATAAATATATTAAAAATAAATAATTTCAATAATGCAACAAGAATGCAATAAAAAAAAAATTTATTTCACGCAAAATTTAGTTAATTCAGATTTCAAAAAATCAAATAGACGCATCTAGTAAATATCAATATAATTTTTCTGTCAGTGTATTAACGACTCTAGTCAGAATTCAAATAGAAACTTTGCATGGGATTCGAGCTTGAAACCCGAAATTCTAGAACGAGATCTAGTTCGATATCGAATCGGATCCCAGGGATCAATGTAAAAATCACCAGGAGATGTCGATCCGTATCAGCTGGAGACCCTGGATGTTTTCTGAAATCATTTATTCAAGGATGTGAAAAACGATTAGGTCAAAATTCGTGCTACAGTATAACTGTCAAAACTTATATATTTTAATAACAGAATTTCGAACAAAGATCTTTACATTTAACGAAAATTGTCGAAAAAAAGAAACAATATATAGACCTTGAAAAACTTATATTTCCTGGAGGAAAGTGATATAGGTTATTTATTCCAAATAATTAAATTTAATGTATGTATTCAATGAAAATATGTATTTAATTTTCTAAGAAATATGTATTTAATACGTATTTGAAATTCTTGCCACCACGTCTCCGTCGCGCTACGAACGTGGCGCCATCTGGATTCCGATGAGGATACCCCTTCTAGGGAATTCGTACGACATCTCGACCAGGATCTGATCGGAACTTAGGTATCCCTAAGAAATTTCTGCACGGCTACCGGCAAGAAATACAATTTCCCATGCAAACTTTTACACCCCCAACCCTTAAGAGTTGATTTTTGAAAAATCCTTTCTTAGTTCACCTCTATACCTTCGAAGGAACATATCGTCCCTCCATATTTCATGTTTCTATCTTCAGGGTTTTAGGCTATGCGTTGTCTTTTTGTCAGTCAGTCAGTCAGAGGACTCTTTTATATGTATACATTTCTTTATGTTTTCTTGAGTCAAACTTAAACGGCTATTCTACTGTGATGGCTCAAAAAACAAGCTATTTTTAATCATTTTTTTTTTACTGTTGCATATATCATTACAAACTTCTTTCTCTCTTAAAGGTACTTTCTTACACAATAGAAATCAATTTTTTTTGTTGCTTATAAAAGGATACTTATTGAACAATTGATAATCGTGTAAAGGCATGGAAAAACGTATTTCGCTGGCGTTGATGATTTGCGCTCTTCAGGTAATCTGAAACAAAAAATTCAAAAAGATTCTTACTCTGTACGAGTGTCCCTATCGCCCGTACTAGAATGACTAGTCTCCTTGGTACACAATGTACTATTAATAATTCTAGTTCGGGCGATAGCGACACTCATACAGATTAAGAATGTTTTTCAATTCTTTTCAGATTACCTAGAGTGCGCAAATCATCAATACCAGCGACATAGTTTAATTTTTCTGCCTTTAAACAATTATCAATTGTTAAATAAATATACATTTACCAGGTGTACAAGTATGAAATGCGGATTTCAGACAACAGATGGTGCACCAATGCAGTTTGTGCTACAAAGATTTGACACTTCGCCATTTTGTTGTGTCGTCAACAAGTTTCACACGCGCACGAGTGATAAATTGGAAAAGTGTGAGCATAGTGTTGTGTTGTTGTTCTCAATATGTCGAAATTTGTACCGATCAAAGAGCATTCGTGGACAGCATTAATTTTTTGTTTTCATTTGAAGAAAACTGCTGCTGAATCATATCGATTACTTCGAGAAGCTTATGGTGAACATGCTCCATCGCAAGATACGTGTGAACGATGGTTTCGGCGTTTCAAAAGTGGTGACTTCGATGTTGCAGACAAGGAACATGGAAAACCACCAAAAAAATACGAAGATGTGGAATTGCAAGCATTGTTGGACGAAGATGATTCGCAAACACAAAAACAACTCGCCGAGCAATTGGGCGTTAGTCAACAAGCTGTTTCCAATCGGCTACGAGAGATAGGAAAGATTCAGAAGACCGGTAGATGGGTACAACATGAGTTGAACGACAGGCAAATGGAAAAGCGCAAAAACACATGTGACATTTTGCTCGTTCGGTACAAAAGGAAGTCGTTTTTGCATCGTATAGTTATAGGGGATGAAAAGTGGATTTATTTTGAGAATCCCAAGCGGAAAAAATCATGGGTAGACTCAGGCGCACCATCCACATCGACCGCAAGACCGAATCGCTTTGGCAGAAAGACGATGCTCTGTGTTTGGCGGGACCAGAGGGGCGTGGTCTATTATGAGCTGTTAAAACCTGGGGAAACGGTTAATACTAAACGTTACCAACAACAATTGACCGATTTGAACCGTTCGCTGCTTGAAAAAGGCCACAATACCGAAAGAGGTAACACAAAGTCATTTTTCTTCATGACAATGCTCCATCACATATGGCAAAACTGGTTCGCGACACGTTGGAAGCACTCAGCTGGGAAGGTCTACCCCATGCGGCTTACTCACCAGACTCGGCTCCTTCCGATTACCACTTGTTTGCATCGATGGGTCACGCACTTGCTGAGCAGCGCTTTGGTTCGTACGAAGTTGTGAAAAAATGGCTCCATTAATGGTTCGCAGCAAAAGGGGAAGATTTTTACTGACGTGGTATTCACAAATTGCCCGAAAGATGGGAAAAATGTATAACAAGCGATGGAGCATACTTTGAATAAAGCACTTTTTATCCTTCTTCCGAATTTAACGTGTTTTTTTTAAATCCGCATTTCATACTTGTACACCTGGTATATGCAACAATAAAAAAATGGTTTTTTATTCTGTAAGAGTGTACCTATAAGCGAAATAAAAGTTTGAACCGATACATTTGACAGTTAAAAAAAAAATATTATAAAAATAGCTTATTTTTTGAGCCATCACAGTACTATAGCCCCTTAAATAAGATGAATCGATGCAACCTCAATTATTTTGGACGGATTTTGTTCAGGGAAGGGCGCCCCCTGCTCTTCCCTGATCAAGCCAATGTGGACATTAGGGTGGTCCTTATTTGGGCTGTATTTGAATTTTCCTGCGGACAAGGCGGAAAAAGTTTTCAAATAAATAAATAAAAAAGTACGCGAAAGCTGGAGCCTGTAGGCCAACTCAAAGTACTCCCGCCAAGGCCGTGAATTTTCCCATTTAATTTCCACTGTGTTGGATCACTCTTTAAAAAATCTTGTTTTATGTCAAAACGTTCGAAAAATTTCCGCGATTGAGACGAAACGAATAACTCGACAGTTAAATTACGCAAACTTGCGATGTCACGTACTTCCACTCGTTTCGGACAATCTATTTCGTCGTTAATGATGCTCAGCCTAGACATGATGAGTGTCTAAGATGAGTAAAAGACTAAGATGAGTAAAAACTCATGTAAGTATATCTAATTGTTTAATATTATTTATTAATCCATTTATTTCGTTAAATGATGATTTTTTACTTCAAGACGCAACTTTGACGCGCTGGTACTTTGAAAATTTCATCGTTGTAAATCGCCCAATTTTTTGTAGAATACCTATGACTATAGGAAAGATATATGCCAAGTTTCAGATTTTTCAAAATACTATTTAGGTGGGGGCAAAAAAAAAAGCGTAGTAGGTCCGAGTTTCCATTGAAATTAAATGGGAAAATTCACGGCCTTGGCGGCAGTACTTTGAGTTGGCCTACAGGCTCCAGCTTTCGCGTACTTTTTTATTTATTTATTTGAAAACTTTTTCCGCCTTGTCCACAAGAAAATTCAAATACACCCCAAATAAGGACCACCCTAGTGGACATGCTTCATCAAGAGTGCTTTTGTCAATTCATCAACCAGTGAATTTGGTTGAAGAGCCGATAGTTCATGAATCACCGGGCTCTTCCCTCGACCACACCGAGTTCTCACTTACTGGAGTAAAAGCTGATGTTTCTTGATGCATCTGTCGAATTCGCGTATACTCGTGGCGTTCTCGAATTCTTCGGCGAGCAATTGCAGTCGAGCACCGGCGAACCAGACGAGAAGGGACGCCTGACAATCGACCGAGCCGTTCGAGGCGCACTGAAATCCCACCATAGTTTGATGAAGGTAAGCGAGCCCAAAGACCGGGTTATCCACCACGGAAAAGGGATAGGTGACGTTGACGGGCAACGGTTGCGGCAGAATCAGCGGTCCGCACACCATTGCGAGATTAGCCACGAAAGCGCACACGTTGATGGCTACGTGAAACGAGGAGCATCGTTTCGCATAAATTCGCAGCATCTCGCGCTCGCGCTCCGTCGCGACCGCGAGAAAATCTTCGACAGTGCGATGCAACATCTGTCAACGTGATACATTACCATGTATCACGAGTTCCAGAGAAAAATCCATTTTTCTTTTAGACTAAAATTTCAACTAAAATTGAGGGGTGAATACATGTAGCGGCATCAAATATTGATTTTATTCTTACGTAAATTGTTTGATATAAGTTCAGCATTTGGATTTTAAAATACCCAAAATTCCGTTTATATTTTTCACATCGATATTAAAGTCCTTCGATTTCTCACAAACGGACAACCACCGTTAAAACCTTGCTGGAAGACCACGCCATAACGGCAGCATTATGTAATATTTTTTTATGAAACAATTCAATTAAAAGGTTTAATTATGTAATAAATTGTATCCAAAGTTTAATTAATGTAAAACATTTTGTTCATTGTCAAAAAAAAAAACATCAATATTGGCTTTTTTTCGTCATCTACATGTATTCACCCCCTTGAGCTGGCGCGAAAAAGCCTGAAGCTTTTTCTAACCAAACAGACCGAAACGTAACCCAAACAAACCTCGAATCGCGCCCGTTGCACTCTGCAAACGAGCATTTTGATGACTACCTGCGCGCACGCGACACCGATGCAGAATGTCTTGGTAAGCGAGAGCGTGTCGTCCAGTTGATAGCGCATCGCGTTGAACAGTATGAACGTCATCATCAGCGGCGATATCGTGAATATACATAAAAAAATATCGAAGATGGTTTTCCTGAGGTTGGACGCGTTTCTGGGCAGTGGCCAAGTGAATACCAGAGAGACCGATAGTCTCGTGTAAAGCAGAGCACCCTCGGGACTTATCTCGAACATCTCAATCTGAAGGGTTTTCACGCGCGACTGAGCCATAGCCCTGACGATTCTCCGGAACAGGACGATTTGGATAACGATGTATACGTGCAACTCCTGTTATCTAAACGAGCCATGAATTAGTTGACCGACGAAACGTGATACTGAATAATTTATCAGGCACGAGTGTCCCCTGCGTCGGAGCTCCGAGCATCTCAACGGGCCACTTCCGGTGTCATTATTCCTCCGGTTTTCATAAACCGTCGTTACTCCCCGAAACGTCTCGAGGATATTCGACTGCTTGAATTGATTGTCGACGTAATCGACTTTCCGAATAGAAACAATATATGTGTAATCACGTTTTAATTGATACCTTTGTCATCAGCCCACTCGATAATATTGTCATCTGCGCGAATGACACGCTCATCCCGCAAGCAGCTTATCTACGACTTATTTCCTAACGATGTCTTTCTGGAATATAATTATCATGCTGGAAAAGAAATGCCCTCGTAAAGAGCGGTCATTCAAACCCAAAGAAGATATCGATGAGGACCGGGCGTCCTTACTTCGTCAAATAGTCAGCAGCCACTTCGACTTTGGACAATAGACGAATCGTGAGAATACATTTATCCTTCGATTATAGCCCTTAGAGTGACAAAATACGACATTGTTGTTGAGACGAACTGGGAAAGGTGAAAAAGAAAGAAACGCCAAAAACAATTGGTCATCAAAGTTCATCAATCAGGCCGATGGGTAACAATCGAGGGAAAACTTACCGAGGCGTAGAACGCGAGGGTGAGGGCCGGAAGAACTCCGGTCACCGAAACTACCAATGGTTTTTGACTTCTTTGAACGACGAATAGAACACCCGTGCGCATTTTCGGTGCTGCGTCGAACCAGCGAGTGCAGTAGACGACGTCACCCAACTTTTGGCTCTGAACAATGATAATTCGCGTCTCTGAGTGATTTGGGCAGGCCAATAAAAGGGACGAATTGACTTTACCATATCGGCTAAGTCGTCGGCAGGCCAGGCGGTCACATAGAGCCTGAAGAGACCGCAAATCACGAAGAGAAAGAACTGGGAAATCACGAAGATGGGTTGATGCTGTGCGAAAAGAAAGGCAAAGCAGTTACCATGCATTGGGCTTACTTTGATTCGTGGGGTTACTTTGATAAAAACTTTGTTTTATTTTTTAATTCAAATTACGAAGTTTCTGAAGGCGACCGAAAAGTTTTTTTTTACGGTTGGCAAGCCTGAGTGTCTCTTTACGTCATCACTCAGATGCAGCACGAATGAACGGGTTCAAGTGACCGTGAAAATATAAAAAAACGTGGGTAATGTATTTATGCTATTCTTTATGCTGGAATAACTTAAAAAATAACAAGTTGAGTCTTGCAATAAGATGTTTTTTGGTAAAAATCGCCTTGTCCGATGTTTATTAAACTACACCATTATGCTTTGTTGGGTGGCATATCCTCAAAAACATATTTTATGGAGGGCAGTTTTTTCGTTGGGGTGTCTTTGATCGCATCGATAGGGTAACATTGATCATTGATCAATTTCATTCCACGTATTATCTTTATTGCTAGTCTCAGAATATTCTCAGTATTCTCAGTCGTGGCAAAAAAACGTACAATTACGTTTGCCAAATAATGGAATTAGTCCCATCACTAGTGGAAGGTTTCAAATCAGCTAGAAGTAACACAAGATTCAAGAGAATAAAAGTAGATATTAGGTGTAATAAAAAGAAATCCATTATTTTTGCATGAAATTGAAGGCGAAAATAATGAATTTCTTTTTACTACACCTAATATATCTGAAATCGATAAAATCGATATAGTATCATTTTTGCCGAAACCTATCGATAAAAATGATTATGTTGAATTCCTATTTCATATTAATGTTGCAAAATTATAGGTTAAGAAATGTTCCCAATGAACAATTTGATCTGTTTTTGTGATTTACATTACCTAGGTAGACAAAAGTATGTTACCTACCTTACAACTTGTTTTTTCTAGTTTTTTAATATTTCGAAGTTTATGGATGTGTTAGCGCATAAATAATTATAAAATACCAGTTGTTTATCAATGAAGTTGATTTTGAAAAGTGAAGGTGTAATATTTGTTCGATCAAAGTAATCCCAAAACAATAAAAATCGTTGTAACTTTCGATCCCATTGACCGTTTTTTCTTCTTCTTTAGGAAAAATGCGCCTGCTTTTTCTTTTATTTTACTTTATTTACTTTATTGTACTTTCGATTCTCATTAAGAAAAAAGCCTGTATCAAAGTAACCCCACTCTCAGTATAACTTTGATCACGACTAATTATTTTTTCCTCATTCATTTTTTAATATTTCAAATTATAATTTGGAAGATAAAAAGACTAATAAAAGTTGATGTTCCCATTTCAAACAATTTTTTTTACGATATTATTTAAAGAGTTATATTGATTTTCATTTCAAAATTGATCAAAGTTACCCCAATTCACGTTATGGGATTCCCAAGTGAAAAATACCAGATAAACCCAAACAACCCACTGCTAGGAGATTACCCAGTTAAAAAAAAAACCGGAGAAACATAGACATCCTACTGCTAGGGGATCTCCAAGTCAAAAGAACAAATAAACCCACACAGCCCAATGCTGGGCGATCACCACGAGGGAGTAGTAAGGAGACTGAACTCTGTACACAAAATGTGGCAGTGATTTCTGTATGAAAATGAGGCGATTCGCCGAAAGGAGTAACCCAATACGACTGGATCATGCGCAGTATGTCCAGCCGTATTGGCTGTCCTTACTTCTCTCATGGAACGACGAGTGAGAGTATGACGTCTCAATTTGGTTGGTGTTTTGCAAGGGCAAATTTTGGTTATGCAGTTTGAGAAGATAACTATGAGCGTTATAAAAAAAAACGAGCGTTTGTGAACTGAATGTATTTTCTGGTGATCCCCGGCTATAGAAACCAAAGTCAAGTGCGTGCCACTTATAACATCAAATTTATTTATTACATTGATTAGTTAATTACAAATTATACAAAAATAAAGGTAGTACAGTTTGTGATAAAAACTTTATTGAATCGTTTCCAATTCGTACAAAAAATGGGTCAATTAAATGTTACAAATGTATGTATAGGTACATTTCAAGAAAACAAAACTTGTCATAAATACAAGAAATTGATTAGAAAAATTATTAATTCTAGAACCATACACTGGGGTACACACCCCACAAAAACACGCAAAAATATTCATTTTTGCAATGTTTTTTAAATTTTTTGCTCGTTAAACCATTTTTTTCACCAATGCATGTTTACCAAATTTAACTTCACTGTACACTATTCTCTTTGTTATTAAAAAAGAAAAAAAGTTCATGTATAATTAAACCGTATTACCGCGTGTAAGAAGTATTTTACGCTAACGAGAAGGTTGGGGTACAATTGTATGTTGATGAAGAAATTCACAAAAATTATATACAACCATCATGTCAACGATTGTAAAAAGCATTCAACATTTCAATCATTTGACACTGGCATTTCATGAACGATTTTCAGAAGACCAATAAACTGGTATATACTCACAATAGTTATAAATTATGTTAGTGGCACAATTTGTTTCTTAAAATATACTTCGACATGCATGTTCGGTAAGACATCAACTCTTTTTCTGACACTGACATCAGTCTCGATCCTTTGCACGCCCATAAAATGCTCATATCTTTTCGTGTAACTCCAGAAGGATGAAGATAAATTTGGCAAGTTCAGTTTCCTTCTCAAATACTTGAAATCAAATTCCGGGCTAGTCCTTGTGAATTTTTTATTCATGACTGCAACATCAATCCACTATTATTTTGTGATTCCTAGGTAATATAAGGTGTAGTAAAAAGAAATCCATTATTTTTGCATGAAATTGAAGGCTTTATTTAGCATAGTTAGAATGAACCGATTTAGGTCAAATATGCACCGTTTTGATCGATAACTTGTTGCCACTTTGAAGGTAATTTCATTGTGCCTTTCTCATAGAAACCCTCGTCCCTATTGGCAAAAAAACTGGGACAGTCGATTTTCACAAGCTTCTCTTGAGGCGAATTTTTTACCAGCAAAATCATTCGCCATAGACAGGAACAGGTGGCAATCACTTGGTGCCAGATCCGGACTATAAGGTGGATGCTTAAGAATCTCCCTACCAAGCTCCCGGAGCTTCTGGCGAGTCACTATCGATGTGTGTGGCCTGGCGTTGTCCTGATGGAACACAATTCCTCTCCTATTGGCCAAAGCTGGCCGCTTCTAGGCGATTGCTCCCTTCAGACGGTCCAATTGTTGATAGTACAGGTCCGAATTAAGAGTTTGGCCGTAGGGGAGCAGCTCATAGTAGATGATTCCCTGCCATTTCCACCAAACACACAGCAAAATCTTCCTGACCGTCAATCCTGGCTTGGCCACCGTTTGCGCCGGCTCACCGCGATTCGACCATGACCGTTTTCGCTTGACATTGTCGTAAGTGGTCCACTTTTCATCACCAGTCAGCATCCGCTTCAGAAATGGGTCGATTTTATTGCGATTCAGCAGCGATTCGCCGATAGAAATTCGGTCCATGAGGTTTTTTTGCGTTAACTCGTGTGGCACCCATACATCGAACTTCTTTTTGTATCCAGCCTTATTCAAGTGGTTCCAAATGGTTTTTTGTGCAATGTTTAGCTCCTGGGCAATCGAAACAGTGCTTACATGATGATCGGACTCGACGATTTCCATTATTTTATCGACATTTTCGACAATTGGCCTTCCAGAGCGTGGTGCATCTTTGACATCAAAATTACCGGAACCGAATCGACGAAACCAAAATTGCGCGTGATTGGCTGTTACAGTATCAGGACCATAAACACTATTCACATTTTCAGCCGCCTGGCTTGCGTTTTCGCCTTTATCGAAGAAAAACTGTAAAATATGGCGTATTTTCACTTTGCTGGTGGCCATCTTTGACGCGCGCTCAAACAATATTGAGTCAAGCAATCACAAAACAGTCTGAGATGTTTATTTTAGTACGAAATCTTATCTTTCTAATGCCGTCTAGCGTAATCCGATCGCACTTATACAACGCGAGATACAGATTACTAAAGCCATCTATTGCAAAAATAATGGATTTCTTTTTACTATACCTTATATTTTATTGTTGCAAATACTGTAACCTTTAATAACTTGAATCCCATACATTTCATCTTTTGCTATGCATTCACTCTTTTTAAGCGTACGCTTCCATAGGCTTAGGTGGTATAGGAGTACGCACCTAGGCTTCAAAGCGGTGAAAAAAAAACAAACAGATACATTTTACGAATCAGTTTTTCTTTCAATTGAAAGAATATGTAGCATTCTAATTGATTTATGAGCGACAATTAGAATTCGTAATTTTTTTTTAATATCAAACTAAAAACTACAAAAACAGATTTGCGAACTCTTAGACATACGGACATTTAAGAGTACGCACGAGGGTCGATAAGAGTATGCAAACTTCAATCTGGAGAGCTCGAGAGCTCGAAAGAGAGGGTTTGTGATGTTGTTGAAGTTTGTGAAGTTTGCGAAGTTTCCAGAGTTTGCGAAGTTTGTGAAGTTCGTGAGTTCGTATCTCCTCAGGGATGTAGCTGGTGTGAATCTCTTCAGCCTCTTACGAAGAGTGGCTTCAGTCGCTTCCAATGAACGTGCTACTGCCCTCATAGATTCACCATCATTAACTCGCTTCCTTGCATTTTCAACATCCGTAATTGACCATAGACTTCGGTCGGTAGTCCGTTTCCTTCGGAACATCCTGAAAGTAAATAAAAAACAATCTTAAACAACTCCTACACACCTAATCACTGCTTACTCTTATACGACCTGCACATTTTGAACAAACATGACTGTTACTCCCATTTATTAATGAGATGCAAAGTTACTTACATTTTGAACAATAACCTTAGTAAACCGGCATACGAAATAAATTGTTGTTTTCGAAGAAAGTAAATTGTGTTTCGTACTGCTTTGAAAATGTCAAAAATAAATAAGAAATTGCAACCGAAACTTCAAACTTACCTGGCTCCTCCGTTTTATTCCACTTTGGATTTTTTTTGTCACAAACACTTGTGTGTTGTGTTTAAACCCGGTCTAAACACGACTAAAGTTAGCTTCCATTAGCAAGCCGTTTCGTCAGTAGCGTAACTGCGTACTCTTATCGTCCTCCGGTTTATTTTACTATTTACTTACTCGTGATTTTTGACTTCACATTATATCCAAGTTTATTCATGGATCTTCAACAAATAATACAACTAAGTATATCAATGGTGCTCATAATTTTCAAAACACATCACCATAACCTCATTAACTCATTTCACTGTTCAAACCCTACCGCCCCTCTCACTCGTGCTTCCAGCGAGAAAGACACGGGACAGTGACAATGCATACTCCGCATGAGCCAGCCGTATCGGGCTACTCCTTTCGGTGGATCGCCTCATTTTCATACAGAAATCGCTGCCACATTTGAACCAAGGGCCTCACTAGAGTTTGGTTTCCTTACTATTCCTTCGTGGCAATCACCACGGCAAAACGACCAAATAAACCCGAACAAACTCATGCTAGTGTATCACGAAGCTAAAAAGAACTCATGCTATGAATCATCAAATCGAAAAACCAAGTAAATTCATGCTAGAATATGATCGAGCCAACAAGACCATAAAAATCCAGGCAAGCTCATGCACACTTGACTCACATAAATGAGGGGAAATGCGCCGCAAATCGCTGCCAATGCCATTGTGGCGTTGCCCTTAAGCACTAGGAACCGTACCGCGAAGTTGGTCTCCCTGGCGAAGCTTGACAGAGGGAGAGAAAAGAACCAAAATCCATCTTAATTCGAGTAATCTATCATGCATGATTTGCAGAACTTACGCGATTATCCGTTGATGCTCCAGGATGCATCGGCCAAGCTGAAGCTCGTTGACGACCTTCTCCACCTCGCCGGCCAATATTTCCACTCTTGCGGAAGTGTACCAAAGCATCATGCCGACCATCACATCAACCGTAATGCAGAGACTGGTCTGAAGGATCGCCAGGACCTGAGACACGTACAGGCCAAGTCGGACACCCGAAGAGTCGACGGAGAAAGGATACCAGGCATCGGCAGGCAGGCTGGTCCTCATGACCAGCGGACCGCATGAGAACACCACACCGGTCATGGAAAACATACCGCCCAATGTCATCAGAAAGGGCAGATAACGATCCGCGTACTTTTGGTACAGGCGGCAGTCCGCGCTGCTCGCGTTCCCCACGTCATAAATGATCTCTGATAGAAGGGCCTACGGATCGTTAGATGACTCTTATCAACCTGGCAGGGGTTATGCCCTCATTGACATTTATTTGGGGCGAAACGCTTGGATAGGGAGATTGATCCGGCAATTTTTGACATACCCATGCAGAAATGATCGTAGGGATCCAAAAGGACCCCCATACTTTTTTGTCACTTCCTGATCGGGATCCAATGGGTCATCGCATTGGATCCCTATACAAAAACTTCACGCTCGTACATTAGATTCTAATCAGGATTCCCCATTGACATATACGAATTCTATTTGAATCCTAAAGGATTCCCACATTATCAAACAGAATCCAATACGATTTTTTATGGATTCCATTTCATTCTGTTCGTTGAATTGTCTAAAGCAAAAACTTGAGTGCGGTTTTACGAAACTACGCTGCAAGTAAAACTTGTTTGCCATAACTTTAAACAATTTTATTGCAAAATCGCCGTAAGTATATTGTTTTCATCGTTATGATTTAATCCTTTTATTAAATATTGTATGAATAGTCAATGAGAAAGGGAGTAAATACAGATATTAGGTGTGTACAACTTTGCTTCCGCCGTTTTTCGATAGATTTTCGATTCGCCGTTTTCGATAGGCTGCAGCGGTAAGTGCTGATCGAAATAGGCAAATAAAAAAATGTCACGCAGTAAGCTTGGACAACTGTCAATATAACGGCAGCACCACATTGGTGAATTTGTGTTTGCATCATAAATTTATTCTCGATCGAAGATGTCAATTTTCGAGCCAAATTCTCGTCATTTGCGAGAAGTTTCGATTTTCTGCTTCCATTTGAAGAAAACTGCGGCTGATGCGCATCGAATGCTACCAAGTACTTACGGACATTCTGCTCTTAGTGAAAAAAACATGTCGCGAGTGGTTTCAACGCTTCAAGAGCGGTGATTTTGACTCCGAGGACCGGCATGGCGGTGGAAGAGTTTTTCGAAATGGAATCGTTTTTTCGAGATGGTATCCGACAATTGCCAAAGAGATGGGAAAAGTAGTAGCTAGCGACGAAGAGCACTTTGAATCATAAATAAATAATCACTTTTTAAGAACAAAGCGTCAAATTTTGGCAAAAAACGGCGTAAGCAAAGTTGTACACCTAACACAAATGTGTTGTCTTTTTTTTATTGTGATAATCATGACGGTAATACAAAAATACGTTATCGAAAAGTATTAAGGAAAAAAAACATTTGTGCGATGAAAAATGTATCGTTGTTTATTGAAGATAAAAGGGTCTAAAAATACTTCACGAATTTTAAATAACATTGAAAAAGTGCTTTAATCTTAAAACTAAAAAGAATATAAATCATTGGAAATTTCAGAGGGCCCAAAACCGAAAAGTAAAATAATATTGTTTTTATACTAATTAAAATGCATTTACAAAAAGTACTTAGTATTTGTAATTAGTTTAATAAATGTGTTATTTATTATAATTGCAGTCAATCAAATAAACAGAATTGTTCTCCCAAAAAGGATTCAACATTTTCAATAATTGTGTTTATGATATAACTGCATTTTATTTAATTTAAAACAAATACTTGTTCTTTAATTATTTAATATTTTATTATTAACTTGCCATAAACCAAAACAATAAAATAACACAACCTTTATAAAAAGCGCAAATATCAAAATTAGATGAGAGCGCTCTTAAGGCCTTAGGCTACTCTAAAGGCAAAAAAAAGGGCATATTTTGTGAATTTTTTTTTCAGCGAAACCATAAAATAAATCGAAATTACAAAATAGGGGTTCTATTATACACAGACTATACAAAATTATTTTTTCACAGCGATACATGTCAAAATGTCGACTGTGCAGCATTTTTCCGATTACGCCTTTATTTCTGGAAGGTCAACGGTCGGACCCACAGCTCCTATAATTTTTGAGTTATGATGACAGTTATGATGAGCACGACAATACCTTTTTTTTTTTCAAATAACAGCCTTGTTAGTGAAAAAAAAACAAAAATCTTATAACGTTTTTTCACCGCACTTTTATGTCATGAACCTATATTCCTTTCTCGTATTCATTCGATATATCGTGTTTTATCTTTATTTATTTAATTTTAATATATTTCATATTTAAAATTATTAGCTTAAACAAATTAAAAAAAATATTTGAAACAAGTAGTAGGCCGTGAGACAAGAAAAAACACATTTCATATTTAAAAAGACTCGCTTAAACAAATAAAAATAAAAAAAATTGAAACAAGTAGTAGGCCGTGAGACATAAAAAGAACAAATTTCTGCATGGGTATTGCAAGGGCATGCAATCCATCAGAACGCGGAAAAGAACTCCTGAGTTGCTTGGAGTCCTTGGAATTCTGTCTGATGTCCCGAATTGCCTGGATCTTTGGCATTTCGTATAATATCCTCAATCACTTCGAATCTTTATGATTCCGCCTTTTCTCCTAAATGGACCCAGACCCAATTCACCAGGACCCCACGCCCGGATCTTCAGTCACCAGAATTTCTTACCTGGAATCGACGCCGTTGAAACTTGCAGAGTATCAGGTTGACGAAGACCTCGGAGAGGGCGGTAAGCTCAGCCAGTGTCTTCATCAGGATGGCGATCTCGTTGCGATAGTGATAAACGCCAAGTATCAATGGCACCAGCAGTAGGATTACGTTGACCAACGACAGCCACCAGAAGAACTCAGCAATGATTCGCCGGTTTCTCGACACGCCAGGATCGCTGGGCCAGGTGGACGCCATTCTTCCGAACATTTGGACGAACCTGACGACCCGCTTGACCTCGGTGACGCGTCTTGCCATTTATTTGTCATTCGTCAACCAGTCATGGACCATTCGGGTCTAACCGAATGGCAATTTGGATTGGGGTGTGTGCAGTGGTGGCGAACAAACAGACAACTGCCCACAATGGGAAACCTGTGGAATCTTCCATGGGGGGGGGGGGGGGGGGGAGGTGGCAGGCAGGTAGTATCTAGCGATATTTCACGATACCGCACAGCTCGTGGGAATCCAAAAGTTGGCAAAGTCTTTGAAGTCTCTGGACAAAGAGACTCGTTGAGTAGACGAATAATTAGGGCTGAAATACCCTAGCACCTTACTGCCTTTCTCAACCAATCAACCCCTCAATCACCCCATTAATAATTGAGCCTTAAATGGCAACAATCCCACCAGCACTGAACGGATGTATCGAGGTTCGAGAATTTTAATGAGCTATCATTATTTCCATACAGAAAACATCTACAAATTCATCATTCACCCTCGATTCTTCATCCCTCGTCGTTATACATAATTCGCATCGTCGAAAAGTACGAGAACGAGGAAGAGAGAAACTGCAACGAAAAAAAAATCAACAATTCGAATACCGATTTTACGCAAAGGCTCATAGTTTTCGTTTCTCTCATTGTGGACTCACGGAAGCGTAATAGCGAAGAGACAACACTGGAAGAAAACCACCCACCGAAATCATCACTGGCTCCTGCGATCGCTGAATAACGCTGAGGAGAATTTTCTGCATCGACCTTGGCTTTCCCAGCCAGGCACAATTGTAGGCTCGGCTTCCTATGGCTCGGCTCTGATGGAACATTTTCAAAAATTTTATTGCCTTACTATGGATTGGGATTACTTTGATTTCTGGGGTTGCTCTGATAAGAACTTTGTTTTATTTTTTAATTCGAATTACAAAGTTTCTGAAGGCGACCGAAAGTTTTTTCTTACAGTTGGCAAGCCTGAATGTCTCTTTATGTCTCAGACGCAGCACGCAGGGATTAAGTGACCGTGTAAAAATCTAAAAAAAACGTAAGTGATGTATTTAAACTATTCTTTATGCTCGAATAACTTCAAAAATAACAAGTCGATTGTTGCAATGACATGTTTTTTGGTAAAAATCACCTTCTCAGATGTTTATTAAACTACACCATTATGCTTTGGTGTGTGGCATATCCTCAAAAACATATTTTATGGACGGCTGTTGTTTCGTTGGGGTGTCTTTGATCGCTTCGACGGGGTAAAATTGATCATTGTTCAATTTCACCCCACGTATTGTCTTTGTTGCTAGTCTCGAAGTATTCTCAATATTGTCGGTCGTGGAAAAAAAAAAACGAACAAGTACGTTTGCCATTTAATGAAATTAGACCCTTCACTAGTGGAAGATTTCAAATCAGTTGGAAGTAAAACAAGATTCCAGAGAATTAAAGGAGATATATCTATAATGGATAACATTGATATAGTATCATTCTTGCCGAGACCTATCGATAAAAATGATTATGTTGAATTCCCATTTTATATTAATTTTGCAGAATTTTAGGTCAAGAAATGTTCCTAATGAACAATTTGATCTCTTTTAGTGATTTTGATTACCTAGGTAGACAAAAGTATGTTACCTACTTTACAACTTATTTTTTTTCTAGTTTTTTAATTTTTCGAAGTTTATGGATGTGTTACCGCGTAAATAATTATAAAATACGTTGTTTATCAATAAACTTGATTTTTTAAAGTAAAGGTGTAATATTTGTTCGATGAAAGGAACCCCAAAACAATAAAAATTGTTGTAACTTTCGATCTCGTTAAAAAAACTTTAGTTTTTTTTCTTCTTTAGGAAAAATGCCCCTTCTTCTTCTATTTTACATAATTTATTTTACTTTATTTACTTTATTTTACTCCAGATTCTCATTAAGAAAAAGGCCAGTATCAAAGTAATCCCATTCTAAGTATAACTTTGATCACGACCAATTATGTTTGTTTCTCATTTCTTTTTTAATATTTTAAATTGTAATTTGGAAAATAAAAAGGCTAATAAAAGTTGATGTTCCCATTTTAAACAATGTTTTTTTTACGATATTATTTAAAGAGATATATTGATTTTTATTTCAAAATGGATGAAAGTAACCCCAATCCACTGATCGAGACTCGGAGGACATTTTTATGCCCTTTTTTTAGTCTCGTTTGGTCTAAGAACTTCGGGACAAAAAATATGATCGAGGGAACGAGTCTCACCGTCTCCATGAGATTGTCGGCCGGCCAGGCGTACACGAAGAGCTCGACACTCGCGTTGAAAACCATGTTGCCGACGCGCACCTTCACGGAGATCGGCTGACCCTACCGTCCATAAGGCAAGTCTCTTACAAAAAGCTCTCTTACCGTGCATCGATAAATACGGAAAATTGACATTAAGGGGCCAGTCCACGTTGAAAATTTCAAAAAATCGATTTTTTTTTTACTGTTTTCGAAAGTACATACATTCAGAAATATTGTGTCAATATTGTGTCAATATTGCCGATTGAGTTTAGGTAAGAGTTTTTCATAGTATAAACTTCAAACGCGTTTTTCTCGAAACAACGTTTTCAAAATCTAGCTCCATCGTATCTCTAGAACTAATAAACCGATTCTCTTGAAATTTGAACGACATATTGTCAACATGATTCGCAACAAGATGACCCTCGATGGTTTAAAAATTTTGATTTTTACTCTTTTTTTTGGCGAAAAACTGCGAAAAAACGCGTTTTTTTTTACTTTTTTCGTTTTTCATCTGCCATTTTTTTATTTTTTGATAAAACTTTATATCCGAGGGTCATTTTGTAGCTGGTGTCATACTGAATCTAATGGACTTTGATTTTTTTGTTTCGGACAAGCCGTTGCCGAGCTGTGATGGAGCTACCTAGCCCACCTATTTTTGAGGCGTTACGTTAAACTATAGTTTTTGTACTTAAAAATGAATTAAACATTTTTTTTCTGTATTTCAAGACTTTATTTATCAAGCCCAACAACTTTTATATTCATATCTTTTATAAAATCCTCAAAAAAAAAATCGCGAAAATAGCCTTTTTTTCGTGGCTCCAAAGTGGACTGGCCCCTTGACTGAAAAACCAGAAAAAGTCATTTTTGTTTGTACTTTTTTCAAATTAACGATAAGGGTAAAGACATTTTTTTTCTCAAAAACCAATGAAAGAGTCTTGTAGGGAATTTATTCAAGTTTTCAAAGCTGCCCTTTTACTTCCTGTGCGATCATTGGTTGCTGAGATATCGTTGATCAAAGACAAAAGGATCCTTTTTCATGCAAAGTCGGATATCTCAGCCAAAAATTGACGTAGAGAGACTGTCAAAAAATGAAATTGTAACTGAATAAACAAGGTAACTGACCTATATATTGATTGAACTGAAACAAATTTTCTCAAGCCCGTGGACCCTTGAAAAAAAAACGAAAAAATGTTGAAAATTATTTTCTCGCGTTATTTCTTATGATTGCGAGATAACTGTAGCTCATAAAAAAATGTTGCCAAAAGATTTCAAAACGAGAGACTGGAAGCTTTAAAATGCTTTTTTTTTAATTTCGATACGACCATCCAGAGATACAGCGCTCCAAAAAACACTAAAAAAAAATTAAGAAATGTTCTGTTCGTTTAATTCTTTAGAGTAGTGTATCTACGTTGAAATCCATTGCCAAAAGAAATCCCGAAGTTGATGCATTTTTCATGCCTCTTGACGGTAACCTCCCCAACCGTTCGAGCATTGGTATCGTTACCTTATTGATTAGGAGCACACTTTAAAAGTCGACGGGGGTGGGTTTCTACCCCGTACATGAGTTCTAGGATTAATATGTTTTATTTACAAATACCAATATCCTTGAGGGCAAAAATGTGACAAACAACTTAAAAATACGAAAAATTGCGTTTGTTTCTTCAATTATTCATAAACGCCATGTCAATTATTACCCAATTTTAAGGGGCCAGTCCACTTTGAAAATTTCAAAAAATCAATTTTTTTTACTGTTTTCGAAAGTACATACGTTCAGAAATATTGTGTCAAAATTTTATGAAAATCCGAGCTCTCTAAGTATTTTTTTTTTTTACCTGAACGTCAGGACCTTATTTCGTCTACCTGAGCGTATAGCGCGTTCGGCCGACCCATCGGCCTTTAGAATGGTGCAAGTACCTCAAAGCTAAGGCACTTCAGCAACATTACAAACATCCTCCTGCTCTTTCTGAGGAAGTACAGGAAGTTTTAAAACCTATTTACGAGGATCTCACCAAAACAGAACTGCTCGAATGGTGTTTAGGTGGCCATACGCAAAACAATAATGAAAGTTTTAACAACTGCGTATGGAATATGGCACCTAAACACATGTTCAACGGCAAAAAAATCGTAGACACTGCCTGCAAAGTTTCCGCGTGTGTCTTTAATGAAGGATTTCGTCCAGTGCTTAAAATAATGGAAATAATGGGCGTCAAACTCGGCCCGATCGCCATCGGATTCGCCGACAATCGCGATGACGAGCGTGTTCGCTCTGCAAACCGCCGCAGTTCTGAGTGCTCAAAAGACACCAGAATCAAACGAAAGCAAGCAAGACTTGAAGAAATCGACGATGATGAGCAATCAGAAGGGATTTTGTACGGTGCAGGAATTGCCGATTGAGTTTAGGTAAGAGTTTTTCATAGTATAAACTTCAAACGCGTTTTTCTCGAAACAACGTTTTCAAAATCTAGCTCCATCGTATCTCTAAAACTAATAAACCGATTCTCTTGAAATTTGAACCACATATTGTAAACATGATTCGCAACAAGATGATCCTCGATGGTTTTAAAAGTTTGATTTTAACTTTTTTTTTTTGCGAAAAACTGTGAAAAAATAGTAATTTATGCTACAAGTGCGGAAAACAACGAATTCCATCGCGCGTGAAGTTGCCGCATGAGCCGAAGGCTTATGGTGCATTTCATACGAGTACGAGTGAGAAATGCACCATAAGTCGAGGCGAATTCGGCAACTTACGCGCGATGTAATTCGTTTTTTTTCGCACATGTCCCATACATTATTTTTTGCAATGACTGTCTCGAAAGTGGGATTTGAGATTCAACAAAACCAATAACAATTATATTCAAATATATCAGATCAGTTCAGATCATTTCCTTGTCAGAAAATACGACTTTGATAAGTTGACGTTTCATATCACATGAATTTCGCTACATTCAAGTTTCTTCAATCGGTCCAAAATCGTAGAACAAAAAACTATCAACCGTGAAAAAAACCGTTTTTTCGCGAATCAATGTGGTAAAGTGAGCTATAAATAGATTTTTTTCCGCACTAGTGAGGGAAAGTCTCACATTCCCGCACTAGTGCGGGAAAGTAAGCATCGTTGAGAAATAAGCCACTTTCCGCACGCTAAACACCAATCGAAAATCGCACTTTCGGGGCAGGCATTGCGAAAACACGTTTTTTTTACTTTTTTCCTTTTTGATTTGCCATTTTTTTATTTTTTGATAAAACTTTATATCCGAGGGTCATTTTGTAGCTGGTGTCATACTGAATCTAATGGACTTTGATTTTTTTGTTTCAGACAAGCCGTTGCCGAGATGTGATGGAGCTACCTAGCCCACCTATTTTTGAGGCGTTACGTTAAACTATAGTTTTTGTACTTAAAAATGAATAAAAATGAATTAAACGTTATTTTAAATGTATTTCAAGACTTTATTTATCAAGCCCAACAACTTTTATATTCATATCTTTTATAAAATCCTCAAAAAAAAATCGCGAAAATAGGCTTTTTTCGTGGCTCCAAAGTGGACTGGCCCCTTAAGCCTTTAAAGCCTTTCTACTCGCCTTAAATTGAAACATTGAAAAGATTCCTGAACTTAAGGAGGTACGATCATGGGGACGAATCCAACTTTCGGGCCTGAAATTTTTATATGATGTTGACGAATGTGTTGTGCATCCTTTGGAAAAATTTGAGCTTTATTGACCGTTCAGTTTTTTCGTGATAAAATTTCAAAGTCCAGCACTTTGAGCTAGTGAAGCACATCGTTTTGAGGAGACAGTCGACCGGTAGTGCGGTGATCACGTTTTTGCTGCTCACATATCCAACTAAGATCGCTGGAAAACTGAAATTTGATAAATTAGGCATAAAAGATATTGTAAAAAAATCGACAATTCGAACTTTGCCGTGTAGTTCAAGCACTACATTATAAAACGATTTTAACTTCCGGTTGAATATTATCATAATGACGAAATAGTACCCATAGACTTGCCAACGTCGGGCGTAACAGCTGATTCGTTTGACGAGCATAACCTAGCTCTGTAGCGAGATTCTGTAACTCGGTAGTGACAGTTTTCGTTGTCGCTGTCTCGCGACGGCCAATCGCATGCACGATCACAGAAGAAAGGGAGCCTCTTACCAGGTGTACAAGTATGAAATGCGGATTTCAGACAACAGATGGTGCACCAATGCAGTTTGCGCTATAAAGATTTGACACTGCCCCATTTTGTTGTGTCATCAACAAGTGTCAGACGCGCACGAGTGATACATTGGAAAAGTGTGTGCATAGTGTTGTGTTGTTGCGTTCAATATGCCAAAATTTAGACCGAACAAAGAGCATTCGCGGACAGCATTAATTTTTTGTTTTCATTTGAAGAAAACTATTGCTGAATCATACCGATTACTTCGAGAAGCTTCTGGTGAACATGATCCATCGCACGATACGTGTGAACGATGGTTTCGACGTTTCAAAAGTGGTGACTTCGATGTTGCAGACAAGGAACATGGAAAACCGCAAAAAAAAAAATACGAAGATGTGGAATTGCAAGCATTGTTGGACGAAGATGATTCGCAAACACAAAAACAACTCGTCGAGCAATTGGGCGTTAGTCAACAAGCTGTTTCCAATCGGTTACGAGAGATGGGAAAGATTCAGAAGACCGGTAGATGGCTACCACATGAGTTGAACGACAGGCAAATGGAAAAGCGCAAAAGCACATATGACATTTTGCTCGCTCGGTACAAAAGAAAGTCGTTTTTGCATCGTATAATTACAGGGCATGAAAAGTGGATTTATTTTGAGAATCCCAAGCGCAAAAAATCATGGGTAGACCCAGGCGCACCATCCACATCGACCGCAAGACCGAATCGCTTTGGCAGACAGACGATGCTCTGTGTTTGGTGGGACCAGAGGGGCGTGGTCTATTATGAGCTGTTAAAACCTGGGGAAACGGTTAATACTAAACGTTACCAACAACAATTGACCGATTTGAACCGTTCGCTGCTTGAAAAAAGGCCAGAATACCGAAAGAGGCAACACAAAGTCATTTTTCTTCATGACAATGCTCCATCAAATACGGCAAAACCTATTCGCGACACGTTGGAAGCAATCAGCTGGGAAGTTCTACCCCATGCGGCTTACTCACCAGACTTGGCTCATTCCGATTACCACTTGTTTGAATCGATGGGTCACTTGCTGAGCAGCGCTTTGGTTCGTACGAAGATGTGAAAAATGGCTCGGTGAATGGTTCGCAGCAAAAGGGGAAGATTTTTACTGGCGTGTTATTCACAAATTGCCCGAAAGATGGGAAAAATGTACAACAAGCGATGGAGCATACTTTGAATAAAGCACTTTTTATCATTATTCCGAATTTAACGTGTTGTTTTTTTAGAAAAAAAATCCGCATTTCATACTTGTACACCTGGCTGTCGCTAGCTAACGATAACGAAAACGGTCGCTACCGAGTTACAGAATCTCGCTACTGCTTGAAAATCGTCGTGAAGACTCCAGAGTCCTTGAGGATCTAATTTTTCCGTTTTTATTAGTAAATATGCAATAAATAAAATATTTACCGCAAATTTGGCACTTCGGGATCGACAATACGAATATTCAACATAAGTTAAGGCCGTCTTCTAGTCTAGAGGGCCAAAATTAGGGGATTTTTCAACATGCGATTAAAAAAAGAAAACAAAAAATATTTCTGTATCTATCTTTTTACCACATATTTATTCATCCTTTGACATTGTATAAAAAAATTGGCGAAAAAAAAAATCCATAATTCTGGTAGATGCAGGCTGGTAAAGTGGGGGTGGAAAAAAAAACGGCCTCTCCTGGTTGACATGATTCCAACCCTCCTGGTCATCTGAAAAAAAAAAATAGATTCTTAATTAGTAAGGATGTCATTATAGCCCTTACCTCAGGCAAAAAAAAAAAAAAATTCGCAAAATGGCAGCTGTTTAAAAAAAAAGGTCATTGTTTGCCCTTTTTTTCACGATTGTTGATTTTTTTAAAATAATTAGTAACAAAATTTCGCGATAAATCTGGTGGGGGCAATAGAAGGGTGTATAGAGAAGGTTCACAAAAAATTTCAAGTAAATCGGTTCATTACAACTTGAGATATCATGTCAACCGTCTCGAAAAAAAGTAGTTTCGAGAAAAACGCGTTTAAAGATTCGAGTACAGTTTCAGGCAGTCTAAGTCATATAATGGTACATATACTTACATTTCGTTAATCGGCGATTCCTGATCCATAAAATACTCCTTCTTCTTCAAAATCGAAGTCTTTTGATGTTTTTTTGATGATGAGAAGTTCGGAGTTATTGTCTATTGTTCGATTCGGAGTCTATTGTTCGATTCGGTCCGGCAGCGCCGGTTAAGTTTCCACCTCACTAATTACAGCTGTAACTCCGTTAATATTTGGAATTTCCAAATTTCCTTTGGAGGGTATATTCTTGAAATACTAAACATTGAAAATATGCAAAAAAAAATCGATTTTTTTCAAAATTCTAGACTAGAAGACGGCCTTAACATAAATGAGAACACTCGTGGGCTAACATAAATTTAGTCTCTTTATTGAGCCTGAGGGAATAGTCGTACCTCCTTAAATTATTCAAAAAAAAAAAAAAACAATTCCTAAACTAAATTCAAATATTCTCCAAGTCAATTTCCAACTAGAAAAAAAAAACCATTACTTTCTCGGGATCAAAGTACACAGGAATTACCAAAAAATTCGCTGCCTCCGAGCATCAAGAAAGAAGAAAAAAAAAAAATTAAAAATAAAAATCTCTCACGCTTATGAGCGTAAGTCCGCCGCAGATAATTCCAACGGTGGTGGTGACGATCGTTGTCAGAGCTAGCATTCGAGTGGTCCTCGTAAGATTATTCGCGTAGATCAAGAGTTTCTGATGCCTCGCGATGCATCGCACGAGATCGTTCCTGCTCGTGGAATTTTCGTACTCGTCGCCGAGCATCTCGAATCTCGCCGCGGTATACCAAAAAAGTATTGCCACTTGATTGTCGATCGACAGCGCGGCCGCTATGTGAAATATCGCTACGGCCTGTTGTACGTAAATGATCTCGTATACGGGATGAAATTGAACGACGAATGGGAAGACGGAGTCAGTGGGAAACGGCTGCGAGAGCAGCAGAGGCTCGACGATAAAACCGAGACAAGCCGCGTACACGCAGACCGTCACGAAACTGTAAAACTTGCCGCATCTCTTCAGATAACGTTGCAGCACCTTTATCTCCCAAGATTTCGCTTCGTCCAAAAAATGTTCCATTTCCTCGTGCAAGACCTGCGTTAGCAATTCATTTATTCTTCATAGATTTATTATAAATATAGAGAAAATATATTTATAACATTACACAAGCTGATCACATTATTAAGCTTTAATATAAATAAATGTTTTTTAAATATAAATATATTTATAAATTAATAAACAATCGATAACGTATTATTTGCTTATTCTTTGTTTGTTTAATGAAAATATGGATAAATCATTTTTATATTTATTTACATATTAATACAATAAAATGTAAATAAATATAAAAATAAAATAATTATATCTTATTTATTGATTTTTTCTTCATTTATTTTATCAAAGAACCAATGAATAAATTCAATTAATTAATTTATTAATAATTTTTATTGATTAATTTAAGGGACCATTGTACTGTGATGGCTCAAAGAATAAGCTATTTTTTATAATTTTTTTTTCGAAAACTGTTGCATCGGTACAAACTTTTTTCTAGCTTTCCCTTAAGGAGTTTCGGGACAATTAAGGAAATGATACCAGTTGATTCAAATTTATACAGTATATTTTCTGTCGAGGGGCCAGTCCACTTTGAAAATTTCAAAAAATCGATTCCTTTTACTTTTTTTCGAAAGTACATACATTCAGAAATATTATGTCAATATTGCCGATTGAGTTTAGGTAAGAGTTTTTCATAGTATAAACTTCAAACGCGTTTTTCTCGAAACAACGTTTTCAAAATCTAGCTCCATCGTATCTCTAAAACTAATAAACCGATTCTCTTGAAATTTGAACTACATATTGTAAACATGATTCGCAACAAGATGACCCTCGATGGTTTTAAAATTTTTATTTTTACTCTTTTTTTGTGAAAAACTGCGAAAAAAACGCGTTTTTTTACTTTTTTCGTTTTTCATCTGGCATTTTTTTATTTTTTGATAAAACTTTATATCCGAGGGTCATTTTGTAGCTGGTGTCATACTGAATCTAATGGACTTTGATTTTTTTGTTTCAGACAAGCCGTTGCCGAGTTGCGATGGAGCTACCTAGCCCACCTATTTTTGAGGCGTTACGTTAAACTATAGTTTTTGTACTTAAAAATGAATAAAAATGAATTAAAGATTTTTTTTAAATGTATTTCAAGACTTTATTTGTCAAGCCCAACAACTTTTATATTCATATCTTTTATAAAATCCTCAAAAAAAAAATCACGAAAATAGCATTTTTTCGTGGCTCCAAAGTGGACTGGCCCCTTAAATTTGTAAAAAAAAAAACAGTCGAAAAATTCAAAAGTGTGCCATTTTGTTTTCTTTTTATCGGAGGTGAAAGTTTTTAGTAGGGGTCATAACTACAACTCCACTTTATCATAAAATACTCCACTTTTTGTTTTCAGATGCTTCAAAGTTACGGTTTTAACTCGACAGGGTGAAAGCAGGGGTAATTTCAGGCAGCCAGATCACCAGGATATTTTTTTTTTATTTAACTTTTTCTTGTACCTGTAACTTCTATCTCTATTTATAAAAAGATTAAAATATGGAGATAAATTTTATTATGAAAAAAAAATTCTTGAAAATATCAGCGATAGATAGCGACTGATGCCTTAATCTTAATCATCTGAAAAATCTTAATCTTAATCTTTAAAAAATCTAAATTTCCTAATAAGTCATTTTTTGAATTCGAAACTTGCGAAATACTATAAAATGTGTCTTGAAAATGAAATTTTTGGTATGAATTTTCTATTACGAAAACTTTAATCTCAATTATTTAAAAGAATAATTTGAAAGAACCAGACCCGAAATAAATCCAATCGTATAAAAATATATTTCTTTTGTCAGACTCAATTTTAACTACGAAAAAAAAAAAAAAACAACACTTGTAGAAGATCGTACTGAAGAATTCTGATCTGCAGCGTGGCAGAAGAAAAAAAAAACGTTACTCAAAAGTACACCAGAATTAGCGAACATTTTTTTTTTTTCCATTGTGATATAAAAATTGAACCTGAAGGTGATCGCGTTGATGTCTGCAAACGAAGATCTTCATGAGCGCTTGTGCAGTTGCGGTAGTCATGAGTACAGCTTTGACAGCGACAACCGAATCGTGTCGAAATTGCCAGACCCCGTTCACCAATGGTAAAAACAATGCGACCAGAAGTAGAACAGAGATCCACCATCGTACGCGAAAGATGGCGAGGGTGAGTTTTCCAGCTTGTTGGTCCGGTGGCCACGAGCAGACCAAAAAAACACTTGCTTTGACAAATTTCACGGCAGCTCGAAGCGTCAGTTCCAACTTCATTCTCGCACGATAATGGAAGATGAAAAGGAAAATAATCCGCGTTCTTTGTCGCGAACTGTGGGAGGGTAGCTCGTTGGAGGGGGTTGAAAAAAAAATAACTCGAGATAATGATAACTGCGAGGGGGTTAAAAAATAATTCGATATTCCATAAAATGAGGAAAAACATTATTTTTCTTCGAAAACGTTTTTCTCCACCCCCCCCCCCCCCCCCCCCCCCTCCCGCCGCTCGTCGTCGCACCCTCCAGCTCCCTCGACAAGGCGATAAAATTACTCGAGTATTTTATCGTTCCTTCTCATTTTTCCCATTATATTTCCTCGAATTATCTTACTCTTCGCCGTACGTGGATGAGGAAAATTGCATTATTGCATAATGTTTCGCCCCCGAGCCTGTAGGGTGGTGCATTATCAGGGAGAATAAATTATCGGAGGGTGGATATGCTTTGGGAGGATAAAATTACAGCTCTCGCCGTAGGGAGAGTGCCGATGGGGGCGAAGTAACGACGAACAAACGGCGCGGTAAAAATGATCGATCAAATTATCCAAGGGGCGGAAGCTTGGGGATGAAGATGGCGATAGGGGGTGGGAAAAAGTTTACTTGGAGACTAGTCCTTGTGACGGAGCATCATTCGGTGCATCGACGTTCTCCACGAGCGGACGAAAAAAATTCACGCAACATCGACACTCGACGCACTACCCCTAGATTTTTTTCACTATGGGTATGTAAAAAAAAATCACTGATAAAATTTAAATAATTGAATAATAAACATGACGATGATAATGAATCGGTAAAATACTAATTATCACATCGTAAAATTTCGTACCATTAAAATTATTTTTTATCGTCGAACTGGAGCGTAAAAAACTACCCTTATAATTTTTTTTTACTCTCTGCCGTCGAAAAAAAAATCAATGCTAATAAAATTAATATAATCAAATGAGTAATATTCCATAAATGATCACCAATAATTTTTCAAGTTTGTAACTTTACGAGATAAAGATCAAATTATTAAAAACAATAATAATTTTCAAATAATTATAAAAAAAATATCGTCGATTCTACGATTTTTCGTCGGTAACGAGGATTCCCTCGGATAATCGACACCCGCGTTTCCCTCTCGACCGCGAAGAGATAAAGACCATCCACCCCTTCAGCGCGGCCTCCGATAAAGGGAATATCTGTTGCATCGAGTACGAGTAAAATCGGGAAGCAAATTGCTGGGCGAAACTTCAACAAATCCTGTTGAAAAATCGATCGAACCGCACGTCGTTCCAAGGGGCAAGGGAAAAAGAAGGGATGTTTCTGCC
>OZ010724.1:1701738-1762883 GCA_963932345.1 Ophion ventricosus
CTCGGCAACGGTTTGTCTGAAACAAAAAAATCAAAGTCCATTAGATTCCGTATGACACCAGCTACAAAATGACCCTCGGATATAAAGTTTTATCAAAAAGTAAAAAAAATGGTAGATGAAAAACGAAAAAAGTAAAAAAACGCGTTTTTTCGCAGTTTTTCGCAAAAAAAGAGTAAAAATCAAAATTTTAAAACCATCGAGGGTCATCTTGTTGCGAATCATGTTTACAATATGTGGTTCAAATTTCAAGAGAATCGGTTTATTAGTTTTAGAGATACGATGGATCTAGATTTTGAAAAAGTCGTTTCGAGAAAAAAGCGCTTGAAGTTTATAATATGAAAAACTCTTACCTAAACTCAATCTGCAATATTGACACAATATTTCTGAATGTATGTACTTTCGAAAACAGTAGAAAAAAAAAATCGATTTTTGAAATTTTCAAAGTGGACTGGCCCCTTAATCGAGAACTGTACAGGATATATTTATTTCTCTCGGATAATTCGCCAGACCAAGTACTGTACGGGATATTTTGTTTTCAACGAGCAATTCCCCAGACCAAGAACTGTACCGGATATATAGATATATATATATTTTTTCAACAGATAATTCACTGGAATGGCAATTATACATTTTTCTACCGGGCAGCTCTCTAGACCGCGAACTGTACTGGATATTTTTTTCCGAAAGATAATTCACACAAACACACAGTGTGTATGTGTGTGTTGTGCGTTTTTTTCTATTTTATTTTTATTTTTCCTATTTATACCTAAAAATTAATGATAAAACTTATGCGAACTTAGAAACACTTCAGTATTAGGTTGATTAAAAAAAACAAGGAAAAATGTAATTCTTATAAAAAAATTGAATTAAACCTAAGTACAGTTACCGTGCAGAGTACTGTAATATGATTATTGTGGATAAATATTTTTAAGAAATATGAAACTTGTTTTTTTTTATTATTATGTTAGGTGTTTTACATAAAAGAGGCGTACTTTGGAGTACGAATCAAAGTGCCCACTCCATGTATCATTGTGCCCCGTGTATGGGAGCAGTTTGATACGAATGTCGATTTCGCAAAAACAGGTAATAACTGTTTCACCTTGCAACTCGAAGTTGAAATTATTTCTAGGAATTTGACTTAAATATACACTGAACGCATCCAAATAGTTTTTTTTTCAATTATCATCCATTTTATTGATACTTTTTTTCGTTATAAAGAAATCGTTTTGGGGGGGGGGGGGGGGCATTTTTTACTTGAAACTGAGCGTAAACACTCTATAACGGAAATAATGAAACATGCACTTCAGTATTTCTGAACGTTCAACCCTTAAGGTGTTGCAAGGAAATGATAAATTTTGTATAGAAAAACATATTTTTTTAGTCGGATTTACTTGAAAAATTGCATAAATTATCTACAATACAAATTATGAACTACGTATTTCAGCATTGCTCAAAATTTAATCCTTAAGGTGTTGCAAGGGCGTGGCAAAGTTTGTGTAGAAAACAATATTTTTTTTTTTGGTCGATTCTACTTGAACATTGGCATAAATACTCTACAATGCAAATAATGCAACACATATTTCAGCATTTTCCAAAAATTCAACAAGGTTGAATGTGAATTTTGGTTTCTTTTTTCTTCTTAAAATATAAAATTGTTCCTTGCCTGACTGACTGACTGACAGACAACGCCAGACACGGTCAATTTTACGTAGCTTGCTGACGCGTAAGTTCGCCCACGGGCCTGATGATATAGGTGCCGTCAAATTAAGGCCTTATATACGCGAAAAATTTCAAAATTTTTTATTTTTATTTTTGATTCCATTAGCCTGAACGGTTAGGAATATTTTAAGCTTTACAGAATTGAAAAATTCCAAAAATTGTCAAAGTCACAGCACTTAGAGCGTAAAAACTTTTATTTTCTTGAAAGCAGGCAGGTAGCGGCGGTACCTGGTTTGTTTGGGTTTGTTTGAAACCCAAACAAACCTAAACATGCTGGAGACGTTTTAGATGCCGAGGAAGGCCCCACATATAGCGCAAGATGCTATTAAATAAGGTAAGATTCTATTTATAATAAATACCGCGCGGCGCATCCGACCGCCAACTTCAAAGCCGTTTTTCTACGATTCACTTTTTCGAACCTTCTGAAAGTTCTAACTCTTGAACGAAGGTTCAGGTCGCTTTGAAATTGTTACAACATATTCTTAGTATCATCACTTATCGTGTGAACCACAGAAACAAAAATTTCAATGACACAAAAAAATATAAAAAATAAAATACCGACAGAAAATTGAGTAAAAAAATTTTAAGGGACAGCACCACTGTGACGGCTTCAAAAAATCGATTTTTTGAAAACCATCTAGAAAAATCTAAACTACATTTAAGATTAAGATGCCGTTGGACCCAGGTCGAAAAAATAATTATTTTCGGAGATATTGAATATTTTGTGGAGCGGTGCAGCGCTCCGTGACGCTCGGGGTCCCGGCAATTACGCCAGTCTTCGAAAATTTGAGCAGAGACGATTTGCTGCAGCGTTGTTTGGGCGGCTTTACGCAAAACAACAACGAAAGCTACAACAAATCAGTTTGGGCAATAGCCCCCCAAGTGTCAGTCCGGGAGCAAAAAAATCGTTGATATTGCAGCTGGTATCGCGGTATTATTATTCAATGATGGTCTGAGAAGCCTCATGAAAGTTTTGGAGACGTTGGGGATAACTATCGGCCCAAATTGTTTCAATTTTTGCGTTGAAACCGACGCAGCGCGGATCGAGCTGGCGGAGCGCTCGCTCACAGACGCTGCAAAAGAGGCAAGAAGAGCCTCTACAAGTTCGAGAAAAGATGCTAGGGACAATCATTTGCTTCTTGAAGGCCAGCTATATGGTGCCGGCATCGCTGATTAAAGGTAAACAAATTTTTTTTCCAATTTATCGCATAAATTAACAAACCTAAAACTTTGAACGCGTTTTTCTCAAAACCACTTTTTTGAGTGCGGCACGCAGCAGAACTCGAGCAATTTTTATCCGATCGACTTCAAATTTGGACTGCATCAATAAAACTAGATTATCTAAAGAAGTACATAGGATTTTTTCGATATCTCAATAATAAAAAAAGTTATAGCCTATTTTCGACGAGAAATTTTGCTCGAAAATCGTCCTTTAATTTCAAAAGCGTGCCTATTTTTTAAAAATCAATATTTTTTCAAATCCCTATGTACTTCTCGTCAAAATATCATATTATTAACGAAAACACTCGGTATTTTTTTTCAGATCGACTTTGAAGAGAGTTCTGCTGCGTGCCGCGAACCACTGCAGAGGCAACAGTACCTGACGCGGGAGCTTCCCCAGCGTCACCATGGGGCGTGAAAAATTTGAATTTTTTTTTTTATGTATCTTCAATAAACAACGAACAAAACAAAAATTTTTTTTTCGAATATCTCTTTTTTTCCCCACAAAAAAAATTCTTGAAAAATGGCAAAAAAACAGGGGGTCACAGTGGTGTTCTGCCTTAAGTGTCGAATTTTTATTATAATAATTTTTTTTAAATAATATTGTTGGTTCACACTAAAGATACATTCATTATGCAATTATAAATATGTTCATTTTTTTTTTTCAGACACCCACATCGATGCCGAGAACTTTCACCATCGACGCGCGCGCAAAAAAAATATATTGCTTTATTATGTTATATCTCCGCCATTTGTTAATATTTCTGATTTTTTTTTACATATACTTAACCATGTGCATAAATGATCTGTAAAAAAATGTTGTCAATATATATGCGTCAATTTTTTTTTAACCGCGTCTAGAAAAGTACCTTCGAAAATCGGCGAAATCGCGTATATAAGGCCCTAAAAAAAATATTGTTTATAAGGAAATGCTCTGAAAAGTGATAAAATATTTACACTCCCATATGGCGTCATAAATTCCACGCGGATGAAGGTACGGGTAATAACTATATCTTCATATATATATATATATATTTTTTTTCGAAAAATAAATTCATTGAAAAAAGAGTGCCGCGTTTGAAATCAAACAAAATTTATCTACGTAATCTACGCGGACGAAGTCGCGGGCAAAAGCTAGTATCCCATAAAAGTCATACTCGAGCGTTGGAGGTGATCGATCGAACCTGATCAATTCGAGTGCGTGTGCGATGCAAGAATTAAGAAAGAAAAAAAAAACATCTAGGGTAGAATAATAGAGGCCGGAAATAAAAGAAATTCGGCTAAGGAAAACACTTTCCCTCACTCGTTCACCTCTCGGTCTACCAAACTAGTACGTGACTCGGCGTTTGCCCTACCATTTGTCTCGGGCCACGTATCTTTGTACATGACTCGACGAAACTTGTACCACTTTCCATACGACGCGAGTCACGTCGACCCGGAAAGATTCCCCGACGAGAACTCCCACGATATTTCTCGCCTCGTTTCCCTCCAAACAAATGGAACGAAAAGAACCCAAATAAACATCAACAAAAAATCCATTTTTTTTTATCGTGTTACGACTATTACCATGGGAAAGAGTCCATTAGAGGGCATGAGGCTGGGGGGGGGGGGGGGTATAACACCGACGAACCATGAGAAAAAAAGGAAAAAAGAACGAACAAGGTCACGCGGAGTCAAATCCAAGTATGAGATTTAAGGAGTTACGTAGGTTTCGAAGCCAAAAAAAAATATATTTTCTCTATTTTTTTAAATATAGTGGGAGTACAAATTAATTCGGTCCGTTTTTTTTGTGGTGAAAAATCCATTTATTTCAAAATAAAAGGTACGAATAGATTAATCAAAGTATTGTCCATCGCTGGCTACTACTTTTTCCCACCTCTCAGGCAATTTTCGAATTCCATCTCGAACAAAAAGTCTCGTCTCTTGAGGCGATCCAAGTTTTGAGCCAATTTTCGATTTCCGCGAAAGAAGTGAACCGGTGCCCTGTTAAATCCCTGCTGCATCCGTCGGAACAACCGGTAATCAGAAGGAGCCAATGTCTGGAGAATACGGCGGGTGCTGTAAAATATTCCATTTGAGCGTTTCCAAATATTTTGTTTACGACTTTTGCGACACGAGGCCGAGCGTTGTCATGCGGAAGAATAACTTTGTCGTGTCTTTGCTCGTATTCCGGCCGTTTTTCTCGTAATGCAAGGCTCAAACGAATCAATTGTAGTCTATAACGATCGCCCGTAATGGAATCGCCAGGTTGTTCATCGAGTAATGCCTCCGATTCATTGTCTTCGATTTTTTTTCGGCCGTCCAGGGCGAGGCTTGTCTTCAACGCTGAAATCACTGTTCTTAAGGCAGTAGTCTGGTCTAGAGCGAGATTTTTGACGTCATTTTTGGGTTGGAATAACTTTTAAACCGTTGAAATTGTCTTGATGAAATTTTGCATATGTAGGGGAGAGTGGTCCTGAGTCGGCCCACTAGGCTTTTTGTCCGAAAACAGAAGGTAAATCGGATTTCATAGCGCTGCTAAGTGTTTAGTTGCGTAGAGCGATCGCTTGCCTACAATCCAATGTCATTTAGGAAGGTGTAGTGTGGCTTTTGGAGTCGCAATGCAGTGCGGAGTGAAAAAGTACATTTTGACCATTTCTCAAAATAGTGTTCCTGAGTCGGCACCCCCTTGGTCTTGAGTCGGCACCCCATTTTTTTCACTCGAATGCAGGAAAAAGCGCAGATTCTCGAAATTACGACAGGAAATTGATGAATTTGAACGATTTAGAAGAATAAAACATGCATTTTTTGTCCAATTTTATATGGAAATATTTTTCGAGTACAATGTTGAAAATAAAAAAAAATATGAATTTTGAATTGAATGAAAAAAAAAGTAATTGAAAAAGGGATGATCACTCGCTATCGTCGTCAGATTCGCAGTACGTGGGGCGTACTGAACTCTGTTGCGAACGCGAACGCAAGTGCAATCCACTTGTGGAGGGCTGCGAAGAATGGCGTTCTTGTCGTCGTATTTTATCTTTTGTGTCTTGCGTTTGAAATTGCGTCCCATGACTATAGAGCAAAAACACCGAAAATGCAAAAAAAGAAAAATAACAGAAACAATACAAAAAAGCAACAAGATCAAAAAAATTGGTGCCGACTCAGGACCACCTGCTTGGTGCCGACTCAAGACCACTACGACTTTCTATCCGTTTCACGTGATTACGCGCGCGAACAAATCCGAATGGAAAATCGACAAAACCAATCAATTAGAACATTGAATAAAGAAACCAATGCACTCACTCATTTCAAATTTTTAAAATATTTACATATCTGTGGCTACGTCAGAACGAATGACGAAAATAAAATTATGTCACAAACGAAAAATATAAACGCGCTCACGCTGCGCAGAACAATCTAAACTGACAATTGTAAGCATAATTTACATCAGTGTTTACCAGCATGTCATACGACAAAATGATTGAGCCGACACGCACACCATCTCTGAGGAACACCATGGTGCCGGCTCAACCCGCAGTGCCGACTCAGGACCACTCTCCCCTATTTATTGTTCCATTGAGAATGTATCTACATTAAAAAAAAAAATATTTTAATTATTTTCATGTAGTTTTTTTATTTTTTTACAACATGGTCCGCCGAGAACCGCCTCAATCGGCGCCCACTCTGGGTGATGTTGTATGCATCTGAAAAAAAAATATATATATTCTCAATCTGTATGAATATTCTGAACACTGGTAGCAGAATTAGTACTTAAAAAAAATTTGTTACAAAATGGCGGCCTGTTAAACTTTGATTAACGATATTTCATACATTTTCGGGTATACGACGAGTTCTAAAATGTGGGCAAAATTATTGTTCGACTCAATTCTGCTGCCAGTCCTCAGAAAGAGGCTACCGAAGGTATGTGCAAAATTTGAGCTCGATCGGTCAATTAGTTATCGAGATATCGTGGGCGCCGATTTGAAAAACATAGTTCTGAGATAAACCCGTTCAAACCCGACTAGAAATTGACGTTGGATTTTTGTACAGTTCATTGCTGGGTCAACCCAATTCCTTGTTGGGTCATTATCGGGCTTCCCTATCAGGTTCTTATAGGGTGTGTAACGATCTTCTAGGGTTTTCTTTGGGTTCTGTCAGGTTTTGCCTCGGGTAAGCCCAATTTTTTGTTGGATTATTATCGGGCTACCCTAACCGGTCCTACCATTAACCCACTGAAATCAGTAGCGTTGCATGGATTTGGGTTGGGAATTTTTTAGAATGTTATAAAAATTTGTTGCATGTAAAGTCGTGTTCACGCACTTTATAAGATTTTCTCTGATGCCAAAATATACAAATTCACCCCTTCCGTCGACGCCGAGTTGTTCGATGACGCGGTTCGTTTTATTCGTACCTAGGAATGTTTTTATACTCTACGGTAAATTCGGATAGTCCTGTTTTCTTAAAATATTGAGCAACAGTCGTAAGCGCGAGTGGGAGATAGCTGGGGTTCGCAGAGTCCATTTTTTGATATTTTCGAGTGTGTCGAATTCTCCATTTTCACTCGCTGCTTCTTCATCGTTATCATCTTCATGATGCCCAACATTATCATCGTCGAAAAAGTTATCGTCATCACTGTTTTCCACTACTACACGATTAAATTCCTCTCTTGGCTGTTCTTCGGTTTGTTCATTGTCACTGTGCCTAACCTCAAAAACACTGTCACTGTGCCTAACCTCAAAATCATTGTCACTGTGCCTAGCCCCAAAATCTTCCGGTCTTTCATCATTCGAATGTTCTTCAGTCTCCCAATCAGACGTTTCAATTGATAAGCGATTGTTTTTTGCTGATAAACCGCGAAGGGCATGATGTTTTCTTACTCGTAATCGAGTTAATTCTTTGCTTTGCCTGGCTCTCAACATTTTATGCGTACACCAATTCTCTCTCTTTCTCTATATATATATGCTGTTTCAAGTTTTCATCCCCACCTCGTCCAATCCACAGATAGATAAGATAAAATTTTAAGGTATTGTTTACTTTTAAAACAAAATACCGCACAACAAAATAAAATGAAAAATTAAGTTCCGAATAAAAATGAAAAAAATTCCGAATAAAAAAATAAGAAAAGTTCTACAATGAAAAAAAAAAATCTCATAAGATCCACTTATTATTGCAGTATCTATCAAAAATGTATTTGTATATCTATTTATTATTGCGAAGTATAAGGTTTATGTGTTCACCTATGACTCATGTGGTTACCCCTAAATAAACATTGTTGGGACCTTACATCATTACCTTATCGAAACCCCAGATCGGATAACCCTGTTAAAACGTTATAAGGACGTTATCGGTACTTCCCATCGCAGGGTTGTCCCAATACTATCTTTATCAGGACCTTGAGAGGCATTCCCTATTTAGGCTTCACCTGAAAAGGTCCTTATGCCGTATAGGGTTGTCCCTATGAAAATTTCTAGTCGGGAAGTTGCTTCCTGACCGCGCTACTTCAGCGCGCGGCTTGCTTATAATTTCTATTACGCTGCTAATTTTTGAAATATCGATAAACGGTTTTCACGAGCTTATTAAGAAAGGTCTAAGGAATAATAAAATGAAAAAAAAAAACGATTTTGTCAAATTTCTAGACCAGACTACTGTCTTAACCCATTTTGGACTAACATTTTGCACGACGCGACGGTCCATCCAGTAATACCCTAATAGGCCTTAAGGGATATGCTTAACCTTGGAATTTCAAAAAATCGATTTCTGGTTTATTTCATTTTCTCATTGCGTAGAGCCTTAACTTCGATTTAATTGAAAGACTTTGTAAAAACTCCGAAAATCGACCGAGTAATGACGATTTTAGTGGAGCAGGTCAGAACGTCCCGTTGCCTTACGGCTCTAGCGCTCTGCGGTGCGTTGTAATCCATTTATGGTTTCTAAGGGCCTTGATATGACTTTGTCCAACCAGGCTGTTGTATATTGTGTTATACCGTGCAGGAATCGCAGATTGAAGGTACGGAAAATAAATTCGATTTTATCTCAAGCAAGTAGTCCATACACCAAAGCACTTTTTTACAATTAAATTTTTCAAATAGCAATTAGGACGAAAGAGTGCATTTTATAGTGAACATTTCAAATAAAAGATATTTAATTTTTTTCACTAGCTCCATTAATAATGGAGATAAAAGCAACGGAAATTAATCGCATCACCCGTCACTCACCCTTTCGTCCCTTTCACTCATAATTTCGTCTCTCTCATTAAAAGTTTCCTTGTTCATATCTCCATTACTAATGGAGCTAGCAAAAAAATGAAAGAGAACTTTTTTATTGTCAATTCACAAAGAAAAATCTATTATCGCAAACCTTTTTCTACAAAAGGCACTTTCTCGTCACAATCGTCATTGTAACAATTAAATTGTTAATAACGAAAAAAAAACGATTCTAGAACAAAAGAAATGTCCTATTCGTATTTCCCGTACCCAAAACCATAAAGAATCACCGAACATATTGAGCAGACGAAAGCATTTATACGGAAAGAGTGGATTTAGTACATTTGCTTCTCTTGCGTTTATCTCGAAAATATACTTTGCAATATGGCGAATGTCATATTTCAAAATCTAATCGCCCGATTTATTTCAAATTTCGGCTGGACATATTTTATAACATATTCGATCGAAAGACCGGATAATTCTTTCATATGTTCCTCCGTTTGTCAATAACACACATTTGACCCGTTGTGGTCATATGGGGTTCAGCTGACCCCAGGTAAAATTTGCGGCCAAGTGTCTGAAAACTGCCCGAGCAGAAATTTGTTCAGGGTGAAATCCGGACCGGATCAGGCTGCCACAAAAGCAAATCCGGGCCGGATCAGGCAAATTTAGTCCGGCCCTGATCAGGGATGTAACGCTTTTGCAAATTCAGGTCCGGATCAGGCACTATATCTGGCTCGGATCAAGCAACTTATCTGGCCCGGATCAGGTCCCTCATCCTGCCTGAGACATGCGTGTCATCTGGCTCAATCATTTGATTAATTTTTTGTTTAAAAATAGATCAACATTTATTAAATTATTATCGCAGTTACACGTTATCAAGTTTACTAACGTTATTAAAAATATGAAACATATGAAAACATTTTTTTTAAGTTTAAGTTTTTATTTTACTTGACTTGATGGTTTAGTTTTTGTTCCGGTTTTGGCGATGACCGTCCCAATCTTTCCGGCCCAATCTATCCGGCGCAAATCAGGCGTGCCTGATCAGGGCGCCTTATTGATCCCTGCTCAGGCCCCTGTCTGGCGCAAATCAGGCGTGTCTGATCAGGGCGCCTTATTGATCCCTGCTCAGGCCCCTGTCCGGCGCAAGTCATGCGTGCCTGATCAGGGCGCCTTATTGATACCTGATAAGGCTTCTATCCGGCGCAAATCAGGCGTGCCTGATCAGGGCGCCTTATTGATCCCTGCTCAGGCCCCTGTCTGGCACAAATCAGGCCTGCCTGATCAGGGCGCCTCATTGATCCCTGCTCAGGCCCCTGTCCGGCGCAAATCATGCGTGCCTGATCAGGGCGCCTTATTGATCTCTGATCCGGCCCTGATGGATCCTCAGGCAGCCTGATTAGATTTCTGCTCGGGTGGCCGGTCAAAATCAAACCTATGGTGCCATCTGTTGTTGTTGAAAGCTAACTTAATTAGTTTCAAGGCTTTTTGATTTTATGAGTTTTATCAAAATTGTATTCAATCTTAGACCAAAATATTAGGTGTTGGAATTAATTCGTAGCGTTTTACAAGAGATGGCGTAGGTAGTACAGTATTTCGTTGTTACTGATAGTAATGTATTCATCGTGAAACAGCTATCATTGAATGTCATTTGCTGTACATAACCTCTTTTTGAATCGTAAATAACAACACTTTATAATTTATTGAATATGCCAACATTTGTGCCGAATAAAGTGTTTTTGCGGGGAGTTTTAATTCATTACTTTAATATGAAGAAAAGTGCTGCTGAAGCTCATCGTATTTTAGTGAAAGTGTATGCTCTAGCTGAGCAAACGTGTCGGAAGTGGTTTGCACGTTTTAAAGCTGGTGATTTCGACTTGGATGACAAGGAGCGACCTGGCCAGCCGAAAAAATTTGAAGATACTGAGTTGGAGGCATTGCTCAATGAATACTCATCTCAAACACTTCAAGAATTGTCTACATCATTGGGAGTTGACTTATCAACGGTAGGAAAACGTCTGAAAACTTTGGGCATAATCCAGAAGGAAGAACATTGGGTCCCATATGAATTGAAAGCAAGGGACATTGAGAGGCGTCTTTTGACATGTGAACTGCTGCTTCAACGGGAGAAAAGAAAAGGTTTTTTTGGATCGAATTGTCACTGGTGATGAAAAATGGATCCATTACGACAATCCGAAGCGCAGAAAGTCATGGGTTAAGCCCGGCCAACCATCAACATCAGTGGCAAAGCCAAATATCCATGGGTCTAAGCTTCTGCTCTGTATTTGGTGGGATCAGAGGGGTGTGATTTATTATGAACTGCTGAAACCGAATGGAACCATAACTGGGGATCGCTACCGACTGCAATTGATGCGCTTGAGCCGTGCATTGAAAGAAAAACGGCCGGAATACTCCGAAAGACACGAAAAAGTCATTTTGCTGCACGACAATGCTCGTCCGCACGTCGCAAAACCGGTACAAACATATCTGGAAACACTTAAATGGGAAGTCCTACCCCATCCGCCGTATTCTCCAGATATCGCTCCTTCTGATTACCATTTGTTTCGTTCGATGGCTCATAGCCTGTCTGAGCAAAAGTTCACTTTTCGCGAAGATTGTGAAAAATGGGTCGATTCGTGGATTGCATCTAAAGACGAGGGGTTCTTCCAACACGGTATACGTACCCTGCCCGAAAGATGGTCAAAAGTAGTAGAAAGCGATGGGCAATACTTTCATTGATGTATTTTTTTATTTTCATTTAAAATAAATATTTTCTTTTCATTAAAAAAACGCTACGAATTAATTCCAAGTCTTAATATAATAATTTATGATTTTCTTACGCCCATGGAAAAAATTAACTAAAGTAAAAATAAGTGCAAAAGTAATCAATAATAATAATGATAAAAGCTAACAAAAAAATGGCATACTTCGAAATTTATGAATTTCTTACCCACATGGGAGAAATTAAAATAAAATAAAAAATACAAGCAATAATAATAATAATAATAATGAGTTATTCTCCGGCTATATCCATCGTCATTCTCCGGCTATATTCATCGTCATTCTCCGGCTATATCCATCGTCATAACGCGGCCCTAAGGGTGTTATATTACCATCTACGACACTCTTATGGGATAGACCGGGAGCCCGTGCCGCCTTATTTGCCAGGAGATATTGAGTTCGTTTTCGTGGGCGAGAGGTGCAAGATTTATTGGAACTTCTCGTTCGCGACCATCGGGCCGCTTCAAGCGAATAAGCCTGATGTTATCCTCTTCGATTTGGACGAGAAGACGATCTACGTCATTGAGTTCTCGGCCCCGGCCGAGGTTAACATCCCGCGAAAGGAAGAGGAAAAACGGCTCAAATATCAACCTCTCCTGGCCGAGCTGAGTCGTCTGCACCGAGGATTTAGGGTAACCCTCGTGGTTCTCATCATCGCCGCGCTCGGGTGGATGAAGGAGTCTTTCGTGTCAAGGCCTCGCCGGCATACCGGTTTGCAGACCCAGGGTCCGGTTGCTGGCAGGTCAGATGCAGAAGGCGGTCATCCTTGGATCCCGCCGTTTACTCAGGCAACACGATTGTGGACTGCGGTAGTCGCTCACCCTCTGGCTTGAGGGAGCGGCTATCGCAGAACGAGATGTAAACGCGTATTTTCTTTGGACTGGGCGGCAGCCGAGGTGATGTCGGAACCCTCGAGTGCCGCCCAGCATTATTGTCCCGGTCTAGATTAAGTCGGGATCCTGAATTAGCCGGTTCGAAAAATCGATATTTTGAGGAATGTTTTTCGGGTAAAAAAAAAGCAAGTTTAGCGAAATTTTCAGATTATTTTATTACATGTTTGAACATAAGAAAACAATTTTTTTTAAAGAAAAATATCAACAGGCAACCGATTTTTATGCACATTCGTGCCACTGCTGTTTCCATGCGGCGTGACAAATGGAGCTCGTAATTTTCATCTGAAACAAAAAAACCAAAAACCATTTTAATTGTGACATATTTTTCTTCTATATGAACTAAAAAAAACGAAAAACATTTTGAAATTTGAATGTTTTTTCGGGTTTGAAGTAGAAAATGTGCTTTTTGTGAAAAAAAAAAATTATTTCAACATGCTAAAAAAATTGTTAAGAATTTTTGTTTCGACAATGTTTTTAGTTCAAATAGAAAAGAAATGGATACTGAAGCGAACAAGTTTTGGTTTGTTTCGATTGGACTTCTAGTTTTTTGTAATCAGATACGCCAAATTAGAAAAATCGTAAAAACGAAAACTCGATAAAACGGGCGCCCTAACTGCCCGAGCGCCCGTATACCTGCTCGACACTCCACTACGTTCAGTGCTGTATCTTTGGAAATATTTCGAATTGGGCTATAAAACTTTGTCTAGACATTCTTAGATACATCAGGAATAGATTTAAACAATAAAAAAAAAATCGATTTTTTGGACCTTCTAATTCAGGATCCGGCCTTAAGATCGAGCCTAACCCCCGGGGGTAGGTGAATGTTTCCCAGTGAAAAATGAAGAAGTGCGTGCCCGGGCTATAAGTGTATTATAAAAAAAAAAAAAAAAAAGGAATGAGTTATCAAAAAAGGCATATTTTACAAATTGTGAATTTCTCACCCCATGGATAAAATAAAAACTAAAGTAAAAATACAAGCAAATAATAATAATAATAATAATAAACATTAACTGTTGTTCCAAAGTCTTCGTCTCTCTCTATCTTCTTTTTTAATTAGCCTCTAATAAATCAAAAACGTTTTTTTTCTCAGTTTTGATATAAGCATTTTCGGACTAATTAGAACAATAAAAAAATACTTTCTTTTATTTTCGACACAAGCGCATGCGTTTTTCTTTCTTGACATCACTCCCTCGTAGCTGCAATGCGTATATATATATATATATATATTAGGTGTATGACTTAATTTTAACAGATTTTTCAGCAAATTTACTTCATATAAAAAAATAGAGAACAACGAACTTAATCTTGGGAATATTGTCCATCGCTTTCTATGACCTTGCGCCATCTCTCAGGTAACATACGAATGCCGTCGCTAAAGAAACTTGCAGGCGTTTTCCGCTAGATGTCTTTAGTGTGCCATATCTCACGATGTATACATCGCATCGGGTCATACTATACGGCGATTTAAAGGTGACATTACTCTTCAAGAAAAGTTATTTGACAGTTTTGTGTTTGGTGAAGCCAGTTGTGTGTTACAGCGTTCCAAAATGGAGGTAAAAAAAGAGAACATTCGATACATTCTTTAGTACCACTACGACCAAGGTGAAAAGGCGAAGCAGGCGGCCAACAAAATTTGTGCTGTTTATGGACTCAATAGAGTATCGAATGCAACAGCAAAGCAGTGGTTCCAACGATTCCGTTCTGGTAATATGGACGTCGAAGCTGAGGCACGCTCTGGTAGGCCAATCGTCGAAAATGTCGATAAAATCATGGAAATCGTCGAGTCGGACCGGCATGTGAGCACTTATTCCATTGCCCAGGAACTGAAGATTAGCCAGAAAACCGTTTAGAACAATTTGCATAAGACTGGTCTCAAGAAGAAGCTCGATGTATGGGTGCCACACGAATTGACGCAAAAGAACCTTTTGGACCGAATCGATGCCTGCGATTCTTTGCTGAAACGTAACGAAATCGACCCATTTTTGAAGCGGATGGTGACTGGCGATGAAAAATGGGTCACATACGAGAACAACAGCCGAAAAATATTGTGGTCCAATCGCGGTGAGCCGGCCCAAACGATCGCCAAGCCCGGATTAACGGCAAAGAAGGTTTTGCTGTGTGTTTGGTGGGGTTGGAAGGGAATCATCCACTATGAGCTGCTCCCATCGGGCCAAACACTCAATTCGGGCCTCTACTGTCAACAACTGACCAGATTGAAGCAGGCGATCGACCAGAAGCGGCCAGAATTGGCCAATAGGAAGGGTGTTGGTCCAGATCTGGCACCAAACGGTTATCACCTTTTCAAGCATTTGCAAAATTTTCTTGATGGTACAAAACTGGCCTCAAGAGAGGCTTGTGAAAATGAGCTGGTCAAGATTTTTACCAATAGGGACGAGGACTTCTTCAATCGCGGAATTATGAAATTGCCTTCAAAATGGATGAAAGTTATCAAACACACGGCGCATATTTGATCTAAATCGGATAATCCTATGTTAATTTCATCGTCGAAATGAAGCGAAAAAACGCTCAGAACTTTTTACTTCATCTAATATATTTATCTACAATATTAAATTTATTTCATTTCTAATTTTTAAAATGCTATTACATTTTTTATTAATTTACTTTATCTCATTTTGAATTCAGTAAATTTATTTAGTTAAAATCTTTGAATGAAATTTTTAATCTATTAAATTTATTCCATTTATATATTGGATTTATTTAATATATACGTTGATTTAAAAATATTTATATATTTATATTTTTATATATATTGGGTGTTCCGAACGAATACATGCCTTCAAACTTCAGCCTGGATAAACTGTTTTTCTCGCAAAGTAAGCGTAAAAATACAATGAAGAATTTTGAAAAAACACTCAGACGGTCGCTGAATTTTGAGCGAGTGCTGTGGAAATGTGGGTCCCTTTGGAAAGGAACGGTCCATATGGGGGTGTCTTCTCTGCTTGGCTCATCCATTCGGTATTACTCTCTAACCGTTTTGTCCAAAGAGATCGTAGAATGGAAGCTGTATGGACCAATTTCTCTGCCTCTCTCTCTCTCTCTCTCTCTCTCTCTCTACTTTTCCATCTCGTGTCTCCTCGATCTTCCCTCTTAGCTCGGTTTTCCGTCTCTCGCGAAGCCACCACGAACCTTACGGCGAAAGGAATTAATTGCGGTGATTCTCGAGACCCCCTGAACGCCAAGATTAAACGAGTACCCGCGAGAGAGAGAAGAGCGGGGGGGGGGGGGGGGGGGGTAACACAGCCCTTTTCAACCCCCTTATTATCCCAAGTGTGCTGTATATACACGGCAGCCATTCTCCGCAAGGCAAAGTGAAACAAATCGACGCGGAGGGAGCCGATTTTCCTACAGATTCCGAAACTCCAAAGGACTTTACGATCCTTGGCTTTTTTTCCTTCTCTTGTTCCTGCCAAATTTTACGATTTTCCTTTCCCTCGGAATTTTAAGCACGTACGGAGGGTCCTCGAATTGGTAAAGTGGGGTGAACATTGAATTCGTTATTTATGAAATTCACTATCCGTTTGTAATTATTTTATATTAATATATATAAATTTATTTATTTAAATAAACCAATTTATTCATTATTATTTTCAATTAATTTATTATTACAAAGGGCATATCCAACTAAGGTCACTTGAACTGCACCTAGTGAGTTGGAGAATGAAACTCAGCCTGTAGTATCCTTACTAAAAGAAAAAGAAATCCTGAAAATTTCATCTTTCTAACCCAATTATTTTCTCAGCCATGGAAAAAAATGTGATCTTCAGTTTTTTTTAACTTGGATATTTATGGACTCTTGTTAATTTTTAACGAATTACTTATCGACAAAGCACATCAATCTAATAGCTTTGCAAATATTTCAGAGATAGACTTGATTTTTCGCAAAGAGAAGAAAATTGAAAATGCCCATTTCCATGTGTTCCTTTCGGAGTGCAATTACGAAACCATATATGGCTAATTAGCCTCGTATGGTCCCAGCATATAAATTGATATTATGTATCGATTCCCCATGCAATTTGTAAATGAGTTACATAATGCACCTGTTTTCGGACTGGAATATGATTTACATTGATATTCATCATTAGTACTTTTGGTACATGTAAAAAAAGTGATAATAGAGAAAAAACGGTTTTTATTTTTTGTCATAATATTATCCCAAATCAATAAAATTGAAAAAAAAATAAAGAGTAAAGGTACCTAGAAAAACAGTATTTTGCGCGACTTTCATAATTGTATCTCGAAAGGAACACATTGAGTTTGCCATTTCCAATTTTCTTTTCTTTGTGAAAATTCGAGTTTAGCTTTGAAATATTTGAAAAGCTAATTGATTGATGTATTTTGTCGATAAGTAATTTTTTTTTTTTAATCAACAAGAGTCCATCAAAAATATCCAAGATGAAATTTCTCAGAAAATAATTCGGTTAGAGAGCTAAAATGTTCAGCAAAATGTTTTCTTTTAGCAAGGATTTTATAGGCTGAGTGTCAATCAACAACTCTCTGAGGGCAGTTTCAATATCCTTACTTGGCTAGGCTCTGATAAATTATGTATTTATTCAAAATAAATTTCTATTTATTTATCATTTTAAATTAATTCTATCATTCTCAATACTTTGTATGAAATATTAACTCACTTGAAACGTTTTCCAATTATGTTGAATTATTTTTAAAGGATTATTTCATGGGGAATGGAGTAAATAGTTATTCAATTAATTGTTCTAAAGTAATTAATGATGAATTTATTTATTTCTGTGACGTTTAGATAATTTACATAATTTGTGATCGCTTGAATTAGAGACATTTTTAACAATAAGACCACAATTCATGTCAGGTATCGCACAGTGCAATTGCTGAGTTCCTGAACTGGTTTTGATTTTCGAAAATCAATCACGGAGAACGGTCACAGCTTTATTCTAGTCTTCCGATGATGAAAAATTAATCGTCATATTTGCGAAATTATTCGGTGACGAATCCCATTCATATAATTCGTACGGTGTAGCTATTTTTGGATCAACTGATAATTGAAGACTTGCTCTCGCAGCCATTCTTTTAAGGGGCCAGTTGACTTTGAAAATTTCAAAAAATCGATTTTTTTTTACTGTTTTCGAAAGTACATACATTCAGAAATATTGTGTCAATATTGTGTCAACATTGCCGATTGAGTTTAGGTAAGAGTTTTTCATAGTATAAACTTCAAACGCGTTTTTCTCGAAACAACGTTTTCAAAATGTAGCTCCATCGTATCTCTAAAACTAATAAACCGATTCTCTTGAAATTTGAACCACATATTGTAAACATGATTTGCAACAAGATGACCCTCGATGGTTATAAAATTTTGATTTTTACTCTTTTTTTTTGCGAAAAACTGCGAAAAAAACGCGTTTTTTTATTACTTTTTTCGTTTTTCATCTGCTATTTTTTTATTTTTTGATAAAACTTTATATCCGAGGGTCATTTTGTAGCTGGTGTCATACTGAATCTAATGGACTTTGATTTTTTTGTTTCAGACAAGCCGTTGCGGAGTTGTGATGGAGCTACCTAGCCCACCTATTTTTGAGGCGTTACGTTAAACTATAGTTTTTGTATTTAAAAATGAATGAAAATGAATTAAAATTGTTTTTTTTATGTATTTTAAGACTTTATTTATCAAGCCCAACAACTTTTATATTCATATCTTTTATAAAATCCTCAAAAAAATCGCGAAAATAGCCTTTTTTTCGTGGCTCCAAAGTGGACTCGCCCCTTAACTGTGGTGCCAAGGCCATCACAAGGATCTTTGCCATGAGTAGTAGCGAAAAAATGCCATTGAGCAGTCATTCCGAAATCGCTATTGTGATAATATAAATTAACAAAATTCTTAAAATTTTTGAATTGCTGCGCCGCTCCTTGATTTGTTTGCTCCTTGAGAATCTTGATAAAAACTGATATTGTTGCTCGGAAACAAACCTTTATACCTTCGAGAATGTGAAACAAAAATGGAACCCGATACCAGGGGTATGAAATCACCAGGTATTTTCGCAATGCCAAACGCCCAGATCTATGAGTGTCCCATTTTGCCACTCGGAGCGCTACTAGCATTTCAATGTTAGTAGTGCAGCATGTTACCTCACTCGTCAACGTGTTACCCCACTGGTCAAGGCATCTACGAAGCCAGTTCCAGAACACGTCGTATATGATGTCGACGCGCAAGCGTACGACATACCACACCAACATATTGCAAAGTGAGCTTAATCGTTTAAGAACTTAACTAAAAGCTAAGTAAAAAAATGGCAGATACGTAGTTCAACATTTTTGCGGCAAATTCAAATACCATTATACTTACGAAGTTTCTCAGCAAAACATTACTCTAAATGAAATAGTACGTTGCATTTTTTTTTGGAAAACCATAGAATTTATCGATGGACATTATTGCATCAAACAGTTATATTTGGAAAAAAATAAGAATAAAAATGTTTCAATTTAGAAAAAACAATAGAAAGAAAAATTTTACCACGATGGGTCTGGCGGCAAAAAATGCTAAATTTATCATATTCTTTTTAATAAAAATTCAACAGTGGCGTTGTTTGAAAAAAAACGCGTTTTTTCCAAAAAAAACTAAAAAATGATGTCGAAGATGACTTTGAATATTTTTTTTTCATAAAGAACATTTCAAAACGAAGAGTTTCAAAAAAAGAAAAATCATAAACGGTCCATTTTTCCGACAGTTATGAGCTTTTGAAAACAAAACGGAAGATTCTTTCAAAAATTGACTATGTATTGGTGATTATGTAAAGAATTTGAAAAAAATCACACAAGCATTTTAAGATGAAAACAATAACATATTAAAGTTTAAGCCAAATCGAAAGGGGTCGGACCAGGAAGTGGTCAACTTGGCGTGGAATGATCCATATACAGATTAAATAGTATCACTTTTGTCCTTACTCTATTCCTTGACTGTCGTCGGCAGTCTCAGTACGGAGTTGACAGCTATCAGGCCGCGGTCCGGATACCGTAGTAGGGCACGCCTCATCTGTGCCGTATGTCCACCGGGTCAGAGGAACCGTCGTACGGGAGAAGAAGGTGCCCTGATCAGGCTGAAGTAAAGTAGCCTTCTTACTCCTGTACAACGGTTCCACTGATGCGGTCGACATCCGGCACAGATCAGGCGTGCCATAATACGGCGTCCATGGAAACCATGTTACGGCGGCATAGAGGCTACCTTATTTCGGCCTGTTCAGGGTGCCTTCTTACTTTCGTACTACAGTTCTACATATTAGGTGGATATCCGGCACTGATCATTACTGCGGTATTCCGGACAGGAGCTTGATAGCGGCCTGATGAGTCTTTAGGCTGCCGGATCGAAATTTCTAGTCGGGTATGACGGTGTCCGAATGGGTTTTTTACGAAATAAATTTTAATAAAATCGCATTTACAGGGCATTGTTCTCTTCCTCATTGGAAAACGACGAGATTCGTGAACTGATGTTTCTCTTTATTGCTTAATGGAGCGACTGCGCCTATACGAAACCTGTGGAGTGGGTATCTGCCCCAGTCATGATTTAGAAGATAGATAAAATCATATATGAGTTCTAGGGTTAAGGCCGTCTTCTAGTCTAGAATTTTGAAAAAATCAATTTTTTTTGCATATTTTCAATGTTTAGTATTTCAAGAATATACCCTTCAAAGGAAATTTGGAAACTCCAAATATTAACGGAGTTACAGCTGTAATTAGTGAGGTGGAAACTTAACCGGCGCTGCCGGACCGATTCGAACAATAGACGGTTCCGTCTGCTCGACTACCTGAGGCCCAAAAGACATCAAAAGACTTCGATTTTGAAGAAGAAGAAGTATTTTATGGACCAGGAATCGCCGATTAACGAAATGTAAGTATACCCAGATAGACAGTCATGATTATCACAGCGTGCATACAATTGATGAAGCAAATTTTACAGCATATTGGCTACATGTTGTGATGCAAAGCCATGGACTCATTTAGTATCATGCATTTACAAAACATTTTGATCTTAATATGTCGTTTACAAATGCATCGTGCGTTTAGAGCACGTCGAACTCATATCGCTGTGCTCAAGTGTCCGCAATTAATATCCGCAAATTTTACGTCATATTGAAGTCATGTGTAGACATTTTGGTGTGTACTCACTATGGTAACATCAATTGCTCTCATGAATTGTACTCTACATGAACGCAATTTCGTTTACGTTGGTGAATACATTTCATGAGCTCATTCAGTACCTTGGATTTGAGATACATCGTGACTTAAATTTGTCGTTTCGAAATGCATCATCCATTGTCTACAAGATGAACTCATAAAAGGACAAATTTAAATTCTGCAATGAATATTTGCAGATAGACGTCATATGGTAGTGATCCAATGATTTTTGTTGGTGTATTCACTGGGTTAGCACTGGTAGTAGACATGCCATGCAAGCAATATGATGGCGATATGCATATTTCTCAGTGATACACCCCATGAGCGCAATATTCCGGTAAAATGCATGTTTCTCAGTGATACATTCTATGACGGCGATATGCATGTTTTCAGTGATACATTCGATCAGCACAATATGACGGCAATATGCATATTTCTCCGTGACACATCCCATGAGCGCAATATGACGGCGTTATGCGTGTTTCTCAGTGATACATTGTATGGCGGCGATATGCATGTTTCTCAGTGATACATTCGATGAGCGCAATATGACGGCGATATGCATGTTTTTCAGTAATACTACCTATGTGCGCTATACAACGGCGGTAGTAAGTACGATATAGTGAGATAAAATTTCAATAACAATTAATTTCTAAGAATTTGGTGTTTTTTTTTATTCAAATAGATGTATTGTACCTTCTTCAAAAAAAGAACATTTTTTCATCATTCCTTTTAATGCATCTGGATGGCTTTCTTACATCACTAAAATATTTAGCAAGGACAACAAGGTATTCATTTTATATGATACATGTAATAATAAATGAAGTTATTCGTTTATTTTTATCATCATCAAAAGCCTTGAAGTCGTAAAACTATAGAAAGAATACGTAAAAACGTGTGTTATTTTTACTGCCTAAATGGGCAAAAAAAATTCAGTAGTCAAAAAGAATTAATTTTCGTTGCATTGCAACAATGCAAACTTCAACGTTTTCCCACTTATTGACATTTTTTTAAATGATAAAAGTAAGGAGTGAAAAATAGGAAATTTACACAAGTGATAGGATGGTTAGGTAGGTAGCGCGCTTAGCTCTAGAATTAGAAGACGTAAGTTCGAAACCGAGGCTAGACAAAAACTTTAGTGAGGCCAGAGAACACGTTTTAATCCAATTATCCTATATGCAGCAATATAAGTAAAGTATATGGAAACGAAAAATACTACCAGAATTTTTTTTTATTCATAATTTGTAGACTTATTAATTTTTTCATTTCGGGCACAGATCCGACCGCCTGTACAGTATCGTAGTACGGGTTACGCCCTCTAGCGTCCATATAAGCACAACAATTGTATCATGTCATGACGCCAATATGAGCTTCATATGAGCACTACAATTTTGTCACGCCGTGACACCCATATGAGCTCCAAATGAGCACAACGTAGTTGCGTCACGCCGTGACGCCCATATGAGCTCCATATGAGCACTAAAATTTCTTCACGTCGTGACGCTCATATGAGCTCCATATGAATACAACATTTACGTCATCCTGTGACACCAATATGAACCCCATATGCACTCCCTTATTGTTGAATATTCGTGATCCGATTTTGATAGTGCTGATGAATTCATTGTATGCATACTCGCGTGAGAGCAACTTTGCTTTAATTGGATGTATCATCATGAATCATCATGTGATGCAAATATGACCTGAAGGTGAGCACTCATAAGCGGCACATAGCTGTGTTAATTTCTATGCATCATAGATAATGCCCATATGATGCCAATATGAGCTAAATGTGTCTATCTGGGTATGTACCATTATATGACTTAGACTGCCTGAAACTGTACTCGAATCTTTAAACGCGTTTTTCTCGAAACTACTTTTTTCGAGACGGTTGACATGATATCTCAACTTGTAATGAACCGATTTACTTAAAATTTTTTGTGAACCTTCTCTATACACCCCTCTATCGCCCCTACCAGATTTATCGCGAAATTTTGTTACTAATTATTTTCAAAAAATCAACAATCGTGAAAAAAACGGCAAAAAATGACCTTTTTTTAAACAGCCGCCATTTTGCGATTTTTTTTGCCTGAGGTAGGGGCTATAATGACATCCTTACTAATTAAGCATCTATTTTTTTGTCAGATGACCAGGAGGTTTGGAATCATGTCAACCAGGAGAGGCCGTTTTTTTTTCCACCCCCACTTTACCAGCCTGCATCTACCAGAATTATGGATTTTTTTTTTCGCCAATTTTTTTATACAATGTCAAAGGATGAATAAATATGTGGTGAAAAGATAGATACGGAAATATGTTTTGTTTTTTTTTAATCGCATGTTGAAAAATCCCCACATTTTCGCCCTCTAGACTAGAAGACGGCCTTAAACGTTAATTCCGCTGCAACTCGCCGAAAATGAATGTCCACTGAAAGTAAAAATTAACCACTCATCTCGTGCACTCTTTTCTCCAGCATCAAAAATATTTTCTCACGTTTTTTCGACCAAACAAATAACCCAATTTGGTGAACGATGTCCCCCATCCCCCTCTCTCTCTCTCTCTCTCTCTCTCTCTCATGGACTGAAAAGCGAAATGGCCCTGTTGACGAAACTCTCGCGAGTTTCGGAGCAACTCCAGTTGCGCCCTTCTGTCGCGCTACCGCGTGGGCACATCAGCGGATCGCGAGCTGAAGGGACGTCCGCCGATGCTATGAGTCGACCCACAACGGGGATGATTTGTTCCGATACGAGGATAAAAGCGACGGGAAATAGGAGCGATTTAGACCAGAGATCCGCGCAATAGAGAGAGAGAGAAAGAGAGAGAGAAAGAGAGAGAGAGAGAGAGAGAGAGAGAGAGAGAGAGAGAGAGAGAGAGAGAGAGAAGCGGTCGTCCTGTCGCGCGCGCCTGCTGGCATAGACCATCACCACCAACGCCGCAGGCTCGACAATGATTCTACCATAAAACCGTCGGGCGCCCCGGCTGTTTTCCTCCGAATCGACGCGTCCGACAAACCGACCTTTCCATTCACGTATATATATATATGTATATGTACACTATCGACGTGGTGAGTCACTCGAATTTGGACACTCGAAAGGTAGACGTTGCAAAGGATGCTGGCCAATTTCCATTTTCCAGTTGAAATATTTTTTTTTCTTTATTCTTTTATAACACAATCGAGTTGCATTCAAGCGAACTTTAAAAAAGGGAGGTTGATATTTAATTCATTTAAAGTAATATTAAACTACTGTAAACGAAGGTAATATTTACTTGATATTAAATATTAATCTTACTTAACGGGTTACACCTAGTTTTCGGCCGGAAAAAAAAGGTTTTTTCGTGAATTTTTTTTTGGGAAATGGGTGCAAGTTTTTAACTTTTTTTTCATAGTAAAGGGTGTCATTTCAAGTATGTTTGACAATTTTTTTATTGGGAAATATTTATAAACGACGCAGATACAGTAAATTGCACAGATCGCTGTGCAAAAAAGGTCCTTCGCGGTGACCGCTTCTGCTCGGGAACAAATCATCCGAGATCGAAAAACTAAATGAATTTAGTTTTTGTACCGTATTATCTAGTCTTTAGTCGAAGGATTCAATAAAATAATGATTTTTGAAAAAATGGTAACCGATCGAAAGTGAACGACGAAATTTCGGTGAAAAAAACACTCTATTTTCCGTGATATGAAAACAAAGTAGGGGAGAGTGGTCCTGAGTCGGCCCACTAAGTTTTTTGTCCGAAAACAGAAGGTAAATCGGATTTCATAGCGCTGCTAAGTGTTTAGTTGCGTGCAGCGATCGCTTGCCTACAATCCAATGTCATTTAGGAAGGTGTAGTGTGGCTTTTGGCGTCGCAATGCAGTGCGGAGTGAAAAAGTACATCTTGACCATTTCTCAAAATAGTGTTCCTGAGTCGGCACCCCCCCTGGTCTTGAGTCGGCACCCCATTTTTTTCACTCGAATGCAGGAAAAAGCGCAGATTCTCTAAATTACGACAGGAAATGGATGAATTTGAACGATTTAGAAGAATAAAACATGCATTTTTTGTCCAATTTTATATGGAAACATTTTTCGAGTACAATGTTGAAAATAAAAAAAATATGAATTTTGAATTGAATGAAAAAAAAATAATTGAAAAAGGGATGATCACTCGCTATCGTCGTCAGATTCGCAGTACGTGGGGCGTACTGAACTCTGTAGCGAACGCGAACGCAAGTGCAATCCACTTGTGGAGGGCTGCGAAGACTGGCGTTCTTGTCGTCGTATTTTATCTTTTGTGTCTTGCGTTTGAAATTGCGTCCCATGACTATCGAGCAAAAACACCGAAAATGCAAAAAAAAAAAAATAACAGAAACAATACAAAAAAGCAACAAGATCAAAAAAATTGGTGCCGACTCAGGACCACCTGTTTGATGCCGACTCAAGACCACTACGACTTTCTATCCGTTTCACGTGATTACGCACGCGAACAAATCCGAATGGAAAATCGACAAAACCAATCAATTAGAACATTGAATAAAAAAGCCAATGCACTCACTCGTTTCAAATTTTTGAAATATTTACATACCGGTAGCTGCTTCAGAATGAATGACGAAAATAAAAATATGTCACAAACGAAAAATATAAACGCGCTCACGCTGCGCAGAACAATCTAAACTGACAATTGTAAGCATCATTTACGTCAGTGTTTACCAACATGTCATACGACAAAATAATTGAGCCGACACGCACTCCATCTCTGAGGAACACCATGGTGCCGGCTCAACCCGCAGTGCCGACTCAGGACCACTCTCCCCTATGCATTGAAAAAAAAAATCCTTCGATTAAGGACTGCCTTTTGATATACAAAAAATGTCTGGGAAATTTGAAGCAGATCGGTTTAATTGTTTTTGAGATATTTTGGTCACCGATTCTGAAAAAGTTATTCTCAGAAAAACGCGTTTAAAGTTTTACGTCAGGTATATACGTAGATAAAATACCTACCTGTAAGCGCTCATAACAGTCATAAAATTACCTAACGGTAAATACACTACTCCAAAGAATTAAGGGAACAGAAACTTTCTTCAATCTTTATTTAGTGTTTTTTGAAGCGCTGTATCCGTGTGAAGAATGGTCGTATTGAGATGAAAAAAAAGCATTTTGAAGGTTCGAGTGTCTAGTTTTAAGATCATTTGGCGAAACTTTTGCCGACATTTTCATAAAGTATCCATCGAGATCCGTGGCGTATGGGAAGTTCAATTATATTTTGAACATGGAAGGGAAAAAAACGTGTATTTTCGATGCACTTCACTTTTTTATTTACTAAAAGGCAAAAACGCGTTGCAAACTCACAAAAAGATATGCGCCGTGTACGGAGAGAATGCCGTAAGCGGAAGTGTGTATCGGAAATGGTTTACCAAATTTTGTTGTGGAATTTTTTATCTCCAAGATGTGCTCCGGTCGTTCAGTCACTACGGATGTGGATAAAATCAAAGCTTTAATCGTCTGGGAACAGCATTTTACGACTACAGAGGTCGAACCTAACTTCAAAATTGACCGATCAGCTGTTTCGAGACATTTACGGAACCTTGCACGAACTGAGCGACAAGAATATAATGGATCAAATTTACGCTTGCGATTTGCTGCTCAAACGCTATCAGCACGAACAATTTTTAAAGCAAATGATTATGCGCGATGAAAAGTGGATTGTCTGCAACAATCCCGAGTAAAAATTTATAGCCTCCTCTGAACACTCGCAGGAACCATTTTTTTTGTAATGCACAAGACGCCAGCCTCCGGTGAACCTACCAAATCCCATTTGTCGAGTTTAGTGCCATGAAGAGGCCTCCATTTGGTCCAGTGTAGCCTCTGTTAAATCCCAAACCTTCTTTCGACCACCAGCTTCGGTGAAACGTGCAGAACACAGATCCCCTTAACCTGCTCTTAATCTCAAGTCCATTGCCTCGACTCCACCTAACCTGTTTTGAGCCCAAATTCGATATCTCCTCCATCAACACTCCATTGTGGCCTGATCGGCAACCCGTTGGATGAAGAAATAAATACGCTTTCGCTGATTGGAAGGTCCGGAGGGTTTACAGTGCGCTTACAGTAGGCTGAATGAAGGGTCCAGAGGGCCTACAGTGCGCCTATATTAGGCCAAAAGGGGGGCCAGCAGGTTCTGCGGGAGCGCTCGAAGTAGGCCCAACTGGACTTTCGCAGATTCGGTTGCGCTCTGCATTGGCCTCCTTTGAGTGACAATGTCCAGTTTCTGTCATTCGGGAGGTTCATCGGATGCCCTAACGTATTGATATTCCAACATTACACCCTCGTTTAGGTACCCGATAATCCGCTATCGCCGATCGCTGCTAGAGGAAGGAGGCCTGTAATTTGCGAGTTGAACGTGTCTCAAAAATTTTGAGTCGGGATGCCAGTTGAAAAAGATCATGGTCGAAGCTCAGACGGTCGCAAAGGCTGGATTACACCCGAAGAAGGTCATGCTCTGTATCTGGTGGGACTGAAAAGGAAGTGGTTAGGGGAAAGGTGTACGATTTGATCCCATGGGGTAAGATGATCATTTTCAATTGCGACGAAACTAATAACGTTATCTAGTGGTATTCTTTGGTAAAACAGAACGCCCGGCATCCCCCTCATTTAATTCATTATGGCGGTGTGAGCGCCGCACTTGTGTTGACGGAAAAAAATAAAATTGTGAGCTGTTGATCTAGGGTCTGGATGACTTTAAGCTTCGGTAACTTTTATTGTATACTGTCAGTTGCAATTAGTGTTGTGTTTGTGGCTTTATAATATGCTTAATTTGATTTTTTGGTTGGCGTGGGAACAGTGGAATAGATGAAAAAGTTGAGTTTGGGGCAAGATGATTCCCTTCTAGGTTTACAAGATGATTCCTAGGGATCATCTTGTAAACAAATAACGTACTTACTTTATTTTTGTTAAAGCTGATGCAGCGTAATTACAAAAGTTGGTTTTGTTGGTTTATTTTTAAATAAATAATTTAAATAAATCAATAAATTAGTAATAAATCATAAATAAATTATAAATTAATGAATTGCATTGAATTTAAAACTAAATAATAAATTAAAATAAATGTAAGGTGGCTTATTTTTTTTTGGATTGTATGATGGAGAATTTCTTTTCAACATTTGATATTGGTAAAGTTTGTTATCTTAATTATATAAAAAGATTTTAAATCTATATTTACACTACATTATTAATGTATAATTGATATTAAAAATAATAATTGATATACCTAAGTAGTTTACGACTGGCTGTAGAAGACTGGTTTCGTTTAATTCTAGTTGAGTGAGATCAAACTTATAATATTTATTTATGCGAATTTTTATTTATTAAATATTACCATAATTTCTTCAAAATAAAAAAAAATTCCAAAATAGGGGCAGCATGATCCGGGGGATCATCTTGTCCATACCCTAGGGATCATCTTGAACTGACCAAATTAAAGCGAGCAATCGATCAGAAGCGGCTTAAATCGACGAACAGAAAGAGCCGTAGTGTTCCACCCGGACAACGCTAGACCACAGGTTTGTCTGATGACTCGGCAAAAGTTATTGCGGCTTGGTTGGGATGTTTTGGTCCTCCCACTGTATAGTCCGGACCTTGCACCTTCAGACGATCACTTGTTCCGGGCGGTACAGAACAGTTTGAATAATAAAACTTTTAGTTCCCTGGACACTCTCAGAAGAACTACTTGGATGACTTATTTGTCCAAAGTTCGCAGGACTTCTATGAAAGAGGGACAATTAAGCTCGTGGTGAAATGGTAGAATTTCATTGAATAGAATGGAACTTATTTAGTTCATTAAAATGGCTTTTTTGGTAAATATTTTGCGTTTGATATTTACTCGATTTTCCCTACGGAATTATGCATAGATCCAATACACTGACTAAAGTTAATACTTAACCCTCCGACTGCACACTGAGTCATTTTGACTATATTTTTTTTCAACTGCCTGTATCGTAAAACGGGGTAATCTATTCGGCCGCAGTGCGGCGCTCGAATGTTCCCCCACTCCTACTCTATAGGTGGAAACTCGGACCCCATCCGACATCTTGTCCGTGTACTAAGGACAGCTGTCGAAACAGGACCTGGGGTCGAAACGATCCCGGTTATGCAGTAGTGCGGAGAAAGTGAAAAAAAAAAACATTTTTTGTGGAATTTGGAGTTTGTTTGGGTTATGTAAGTGAATTATGATAGAAAATGCTAATAGATATTTTTTTTTTGTTTTACGCTGCTACAATCAATTAGGTATTAGCATTGAAAATGATTTTAAATATGTATACAGGGTGTCCCAGGACAGAATGTCATCCGTGAAATGGGGGGTTGAGGGTGAAATTCTGAGTCGATTGATATAAGCATGTATGGTTCTCAGATCAACCCCTGAATTATTATTAATTTTTAAAGACGGGCCAATCAGCCGCGCGCGATGAGCGGGCTTACGTCGTAGTGGTGGCTGGCGGGCGCGCCTGATTGGCCCGTCTTTAAAACCCGAGTCGAAAAATAAAAGTCTTATTTTCCGGCGTGTTTTCGGTCTAGACCGAATTCACGTCGAAAACCGGCCGGAATAGCGAACCATTCCGGCCAGGCTTTGCGGGCCGAAAACACGCCTGAACTCTGGATTTCGGTTTCTCCGTCAGCCTGCTTTCTCGGGCCGAAAACACGCTGAAACTTACGATTTCAGCCTCTTCATCAACCCGCTTGCTCGGGCCGAAAACACGCAGAAATCTGGAATTTCGGTCTCCCCATCGAGTATCAATGTTTGGTAATATAATGAGTGATAATTAGTGCAATTCGATCTTGCTTCCTCTTAAATCTCTACGATAATAAAGAAGATCCTTTTTACCGTGTTTTTTTATTCAAAATAATGAATTTATACAGAGCCTTGAGTAAATTAGTTGGGAGTTAAAGTGATGTAAAATTAGGAGTTAAAGTGATGTAAAATTTCAGCTTTGATTAGCTGAATTCTGCCAATTGTTGAACTGTTCTTGTGAGTTCGATTGATAATGAGGAGCCTGTAACCTGGGACGTCGATCAGTAGACCGAAAAAATGAGTATCGGCATATTTTCGGCCTGAGCAGAACGCTGACTGATGTAAGCTGAAATCCCAAGTTTCGGCGTACTTTCAGCCTGCAACCCGTTAGGCCGATCAACACGCCGGAACTAAGTTCTGGCGTTTTTTTCCGGCGCATTTTCGGTACGTTCCGGTTTATAAGTCGCCTGAATTATTACGATTTTAAAAGATTCGCCGTTTTTTCGGTCTAAGTCGCCAACCGTAGGCCATCTTTTACAATTTCGGCCGAATCGAATAAAGTTTTCGGCCTTAGTTTTCGACTCGGGAAATTATTAATAATTCACTCACAGTTTATGCACTTCTTGCTCGGCATTCACTCGCTTCGTGGTTACCGGCACACTTATGACATGTTTCCTCTCTTGTACAGTTCTTCGCCATATGATAGTAGCCCTAACATTTATAGCATCGCTTCTCGTTGACGTGGTTGTAAACCGGACACTTCCTCCATCCCACGCTGATCCTGCCTTTATTCAGTAGTTTTTGATGGGTTCCTTCATCCACTACCATTATTATTGAGCCTTCGTGTCTCCCGTCTTTGTTTATTCTTTTGACGATTTTCATCCCTCTTCCTTCTTTTCCCTTCATTGCGTTCTGCGTCTTTATTGATTCAACCAGCTCGTCATCTGTCCACTCGAATTCATCCATTTCCATGTTAATGATCTTAATTTTCGATTTTTATTGCGTTGTTTCAGTGACTTTGAATCCCTCTTCCATTTTCTCCTGTATTATTGTCTTCGGCTTATCTGACTCTTCCGTCGTTTCACAGCCCAAAATCACTATTCCACTACTGCCTTTTTTTTTAACCTTGTTACTCCCACCAGCATGTTTTTGATATCAACTTTTTCTTTGATCGTCTTTTTTGTAGCTTCACTTTCTTGATGTTCTTTAGGCTTGATAACTATAACCGTCTCTTTTTTATTTTCTTTGACTGCTCCACTATAGGTTCTTATTACTTCCGTTGCTAGACCTGGAACTCCTTGTATAAACTTTTTTATTCCTTCCATTTCACGCTTCATGCCTTCCACTTCTCCTTCAACTATTACTTTAATTATCATCTTTACTTCGTTTTCGCATGCAACTTCGTCCTTCAATTCTTTCACAGACCTCACCAACCAGTCAATTTTTCCTTCCATATTTGCTGACACACTCATACCGCTGCTGGCAATAATTGAGCCAGACGGACTCCGTCGATCTCTGCTGACACTGCTGCCACCTGCTGCGGGTGTTGACCTCTGGTCTTCGTCAACTGAGAAGTTCTCGAAAGGACCCTTACACCGCATTAATTCTCTGTTTCTATCGTACAGCTTATGTTTATTCGCACATCACGGACGGTAAAAAAGCTTCGGGCAACGTCTTGCATCGCGCTATCACATCTTTTATCGTTTTTTTGCACGCTGTACATCGATATTCATCATACTCGATCGTTCTGTCCATTCTTTTTGTATCAGTACGGTCGGTCATTTACCAATCATATCATACCGATACACTTCATCCGCTATCGTGCCACCGTGGCAGCGATAATGGTCCCTGTCACCTTGTTCACGGAACGAAGAATTTTAATATAAAAAAAAGATACAGAGCGCCACGATTCCGATATCTATCACAATCATCAATAATTCAAATTGTTCACCACACAAAAGCGATCACTTAGTTATAGTTTTTATGTTTATTGCACACTTATTTTTCACGGAAAATCGGCTCAATGACGGAGTGCATTTGACATACGTCTCAACTCTCGGACTCCTAAAAAAAAAACCTCAACGGCTTTTTTTATATTTAAAAAAAATGATATTTTTCATGCAAGTACGTATTATTCAACGCATGTCCGACTTTGAACGAATGTTTGGGCACTGGATTTTTGTTTCTCTTAAAAAATACATTTCGGAACATAAAATAAGGATCATTGACTACAAAAAACGTCTTCACAAAATAAATTTAAAAATGCATATTTACTGAAATACAACGATCTGTAAAACGTCTGGGGTCAGATTAACCCCATATGCAGTCAGAGGTTCGTGGTGGAAGTGTGCAGTCGAAGGGTTAAAGAAATATTGAACCAGTCAACTTGGATCCTCGACTGCTTCTAATTCTAACGAAATTGATTAGGTTCATAGAAAAATAAAGATACATATAATTTCGGGGCGTTCGATCGTCATCGAACTTTTTTCTTCATCGCCACCGACCCGCCCCCACCCCCCTCCCATTTCGCTTCATTTTAATAAATACTCTCCGACCATTAATTTTTTCTCATGCTGTCGATATTGTACTCCATGAAGAATAACTTTCGTGGGCATACTCGATATTTCCCACCGACCTTTTTTTTTGTCACCCTTTTTTACCCTCGGCAATATTCCAACCACCTTTTTTGCGTGGGTTGATCACATGCCTCGGACTTCGAGACGCGATAAGAAAAAGAAGAAACGAAACGTGACCGTTACAAGCCGTCATATTGAATTTACTTTGGGTACACGAGGGTGTGAGGAAAATGGGAAAAGGGAAAAAAGGAGTGGTTGGGCGAGATTGGAGGGTGGGGGATCGAGTCGGAGGGTGGTGCAATGGATATGCGACACACGCAGTGGGGAGAAATCATCGTGAGGTTGACCACATACGAGAAGAAAGAAAAAAAACGAAGAAAAAATAAAAAGAAAGAAAACGCGTTGGCTAGACGTCCAAAGTCCTCTGAGATTGTTCTCTCTTTTTATCTTTTACTTTCGAGGCGGCAATCCCCTAGACTCGATTTTCCTTTTTTCGATTGTCGTCTTCGCCGATCTGCGTGGATTTCTTTTTTTTTTTTTTTTTTGCAGCCCTCGTTACGAACCGCGCGAGACCACCAATTCGTATAGAAGCACGAATAAAAAAGTTAAAAATACTTTTGCAAATATTCGTCCCCGATAATCCGATGCTCCTGCAGGTACGGGCATTTTTCAATATTTTATTCTCGCTGCACAATGAAACGTGAAAAAAAAAAACAATAATTTTATCGGCGAATAGTCATGGTTCATTTTTTTTTTCGAAAGTTTTTTTTCTTGTCATTTTATTTGAAATTACAGTGATCTTCGTTGCCATTTGTTTCGGTAGAAATGGACTTTTCAATGTCAGTTTCCATTGCTGTTATGCACCTGGGCGTGAAATCCCGTCTCGTCCGCGTAATACTTGACGGTTCTGACATTTCCGGTTGGCTCTTTGACCGTGTACTCGCCCGTCACGTCGTGACCTGTACATAAATGGGCGAAAATTTCATCAATGTCACAAAAAGAAATATGAATGATCATATAGACACGGTGGTCCACGAGTCGTGGATGAAACGAAGTGGGGAGGTAGCCAAGGTCGTTTCCAACGATAAAGGGTATATGAGGCATTCTTCATCAACTGGGCCACTTTTTTTTTCAACCTCTCCAATTTTTTTCACAACCTGCCAGTTACAAATATTAGTCAAAATGAACGTCTGTAATTTTTTTTAGATTTTTTTAGGCGTCCGTTCAGGATTTTCAATTTTTCATTACGAACACTGTATCCGAAAAAATATTCATCAAACAAAAAAAAAACAAGAATAAAAACTTTTTTATTTTTTCCGCTTTATCGAAAAAAAACAAAATCATAATTTTTCTGCATTGAGATCATTGAAATTTGGCAAAAAAATGAGAATAACATTTTTTTAAACCTAATAACACACTTTCGATTTCGGTACAAATTTTACAGGATGTCTGTCATTTGGTAAAGAGTCTGCAAAAAAAATTTCAGAATGGTAGCTGCAATGGTTAGGATGAAAAAAAAATAAAAACACTGCGAAATCTCATAATCGCATATATGCGGTTATGAGATTTCGCAGGGTTTAAATTTTTTGTCATCCTAATCCTTTTTCATCCTAATGGTTAGGATGAAAAAAAAATAAAAACCCTGCGAAATCTCATAACCGCATATATGCGGTTATGAGATTTCGCAGGGTTTTTATTTTGTTTCATCCTAACCATTGCAGGTACCATTCTGAAATTTTTTTCGCAGTCTCTTTACCCAATGACAGACATCCTGTAAAATTTGTACCGAAATCGAAAGTGTGTTATTAGGTTTAAAAAAATGTTATTCTCATTTTTTTGCCAAATTTCAATGTTCTCAATGCAGAAAAATTATGATTTTGATTTTTTTCGATAAAGCGGAAAAAATTAAAAAGTTTTTATTCTTGTTTTTTTTTGTTTGATGAATATTTTTTTGGATACAGTGTTCGTAATGAAAAATTGAAAATCCTGAACGGACGCCTAAAAAAATCTAAAAAAAATCACAGACGTTCCTTTTGACTAATATTTCAAACTAGCAGATTTTGAAAAAAATTTGAGAGGTTGGAAAAAAAAGTGGCCCAGTTGATGAAGAATGCCTCATATACAGGTTGACCGTTTATGAACTATTCCAAAGCTATAATATTTCAATATTTTTGTAAAATCGTTTTCCAGCTGGACAAAAAAAAATAATTAAAAAAACTATTTACTATACGCTGGTTATTTTTTAAAAAGTTGTAGCCTGATAATGTGGCTTTCGCATGAAAATGTACTCTTCATAATTGTCATATAAAGAGTTCGTAGAATAAACTGAATTTGTAATATTAGGATGTTCACTAAGTTCTCGCTGTTTTTTTTCGTGAAAATTAGTGCTACATTTTAAATAATTAGTAACAAACATGTCAATGAAAGTATTATCTATCGCTAGCCACTATTTTTTTCCATCTTTCTAGCAGCATTTTAATTCCACGGTAGGAAAAACGACACGTCTTTTGAGGCTATCCAAGAGTCCACCCATTATTTGGCATCTTCATAAGAATGGTAGTGCTGTTCAGCCAGGCCATGTACCATCGATTGCAACAAGTGATAATCGGAAGGGGCAATGTCTGGTGAATACGGCAGGTGGGGTAGGACTTCCCATTTAAGCGTTTCCAAGTAGGTTTTCACCGGTTTTGCAACATGTGACCGAACATTGTCATGCTACAAAATCACTTCGTCGTGTCTCTGCTCGTATATTGGTCGTTTTTCCTTCAACGCTCGCCTCAAACGCATCAATTGTAGTCGATAACAATGTCCCGTGATAGTTTAATTTGGTTTGAGAAGCTCATAATAAACTACACCCAGCTGATACCACCAAATGCAGAGCAGTAGCTTGATACCATGGATATTCGGCTTTGCCGACGATGTTGATACATGGCCGTGCTTACCCCACGATTTTCTACGCTTAGGGTTTCAGTAGTGTATCCATTTTTCATAGCCAGTCACGATACGTCAAGGTCAAGGTCACGATCGAGGTCACCACTAGATGCACCTTGTTAAAATTGATAACTTTGGTCTTAACGATAGAATTTAAGAAGCTTCTATTCTTGTCCGAGGTATCCATACTGTGTTTAAGTTTAATTAACCCTGCAGTGACCTTCAAGGTCAAAGGGGACCGGTGACTCAAGTACATATCTGTACGTAAAATTTCCCGCTCTATCGATTGCCGATGTCAAAAAAGGGGGTTCCCATTTGAAAAACAAAAGTTGACCTTGAAATAACCTTGATGGACATCGCCAAGGTCAAAATGAAGGTCACCATTGAATTCGTTGGGAAAAGTTACTTCAAGAACGACCTTAACATTTTGGAAAATTGTCTTACCTGCGGAAATATTCAGCCGTCCCGTTACTTTTCTGACACCCTGTATAATTATCGACTTAAATGTATATAACAGATTGAAGAAATTGATTGAAATATAGTTGTGATGCATTTAATTACGTGATATTCTTTTTTAATTTTATCAATCGTGTTAAGGGCTATGATATATGATATATTATTTATAATATATTGGGACGTTGAATAAGTTCTCGCTATTTTCTAACAGATGGCGTTACCTGAATTACGTGCGTGTAGTTTGAGATAGTAACGCATCTATAAAGAAGTACTATAAGCAGTTTAAAGAATTTTTTTTACATTCGTGCCAAAAAAGAGCATTTGCGGGTAATTTTACTGCACTCATTTATTTTTACAAAAATCTGCAGCTGAAGCACACAGAATTCTTGTTGAGACTTACGGTAACCATGCTCTATCGGAAATAACATGCAGAGATTTGTTTAAACGCTTCATAAATAATGATATTGATGTTGAAGATAAAGAACGCTCTGGAGCACCGAAAGAGTTTTAAGACGAATAATTCGAGGCATTACGTCATCAAGACTCACGTCAGACGCTAGCTGAACTTGCAGAATCATTAGGAGTTGATTACACAACAGTTTCGAAACGTTTGAAAGCATTAGGCATGATTCAAAAGCAAGGGCATTGGGGTGCCGTACGAGTTGAAGCCAAGAGACGTCGAACGACGTCTTTGCACATGTCAGCAGCTGCTTTAACGGCAGAAAAGAAAAGGCATTTTGCATCGTATCGTGACTGGTGAAGAAAAATGGATATACTACGTTAAGGCTGAGTGTAGAAAAGCGAGTACAATTGATGCGTTTGAGCCGAGCATTGAAGGAAAAGCGGCCGCTATACAAGAGACACGACAAAGTGATTTTTCAGCATGACAAGGCTCGGCCACACGCTGCAAAACCGATAAAAACCTACTTGGAAACGCTTAAGGGGCCAGTCCACTTTGAAAATTTCAAAAAATCGATTTTTTTTACTGTTTTCGAAAGTACATACATTCAGAAATATTGTGTCAACATTTTATGAAAATCCGAGCTCTCTAAGTATTTTTTTTTTACCTGAACGTCAGGACCTCATTTCGTCTACCTGAGCGTATAGCGCGCTCGGCCGACCCATCGGCCTTTAGAATGGTGCAAGTACCTCAAAGCTAAGGCACTTCAGCAACATTACAAACATCCTCCTGCTCTTCCTGAGGAAGTACAGGAAGTTTTAAAACCTATTTACGAGGATCTCACCAAAACAGAACTGCTCGAAAGGTGTTTAGGTGGCCGCATACGCAAAACAATAATGAAAGTTTTAACAACTGCGTATGGAATATGGCACCTAAACACATGTTCAACGGCAAAAAAATCGTAGACATTGCCTGCAAAGTTTCCGCGTGTGTCTTTAATGAAGGATTTCGTCCAGTGCTTAAAATAATGGAAATAATGGGCGTCAAACTCGGCCCGATCGCCATCGGATTCGCCGACAATCGCGATGACGAGCGTGTTCGCTCTGCAAACCGCCGCAGTTCCGAGTGCTCAAAAGAGACCAGAATCAAACGAAAGCAAGCAAGACTTGAAGAAATCGACGATGATGAGCAATCAGAAGGGATTTTGTACGGTGCAGGAATTGCCGATTGAGTTTAGGTAAGAGTTTTTCATAGTATAAACTTCAAACGCGTTTTTCTCGAAACAACGTTTTCAAAATCTAGCTCCATCGTATCTCTAAAACTAATGAACCGATTCTCTTGAGATTTGAACCACTTATTGTAAATATGATTCGCAACAAGATGACCCTGGATGGTTTTAAAATTTTGATTTTTACTCTTTTTTTTTGCGAAAAACTGTGAAAAAACGCGTTTTTTTTACTTTTTTCGTTTTTCATCTGCCATTTTTTTATTTTTTGATAAAACTTTATATCCGAGGGTCATTTTGTAGCTGGTGTCATACTGAATCTAATGGACTTTGATTTTTTTGTTTCAGACAAGCCGTTGCCGAGTTGTGATGGAGCTACCTAGTCCACCTATTTTTGAGGCGTTACGTTAAACTATAGTTTTTTTTACTTAAAAATGAATAAAAATGAATTAAAAAATTGTTTTTTATGTATTTCAAGACTTTATTTATCAAGCCCAACAACTTTTATATTCATATCTTTGATAAAATCCTCAAAAAAAAATCGCGAAAATAGCCTTTTTTCGTGGCTCCAAAGTGGACCGGCCCCTTAATGAAGTTCGAAAGATACGTTCCTTAAGGGGCACAGAGATGTCCTAAAGAGGATTACCTTCGCGCATGATCAACTATATGTGGGTTGTACGAGTGTATCGAATGTCTGAAACTTGAATGTGCTCGCCGAAGACCATAAATCATACGATCTTGTCTGCGGAACTATATTGCAAAGCCATATAGTTCTGTAGACAACAATGCCATTGTATGAAGGTTGGCACTTTTATACCACTACTTCGTGAATTACCAACCCTTAGCTCAGCCAGTCAGTCTATCACCGTGCCTGACACATATAACACTCCACCTTCTTTCATTATCTCTTACGTTTTTTGGCTCTTTGTTTATCTCTTCTCTGGATTAAATCCTAAAATCGATGTGGACGAAGTCGCGAGCAAAAGCCAGCTGACAAAAGCTAATTCACTATTAGCTAATTGACAAATCTAAATCTAAAAAAAATAAAACAAAAAAAATGGATTTGGCCGACTAACCATCACGATGCTCCTTCTGTCCATGATAATCACCGGTATGATGATCATTGACACCGTAAGCATATTCGTAATGCGGATGGGCAACGTAATCCTTATGGGGATGGCCGTGCTCGTCCTCCGAAACAATTTCCTTGGCATCGCCGATCGTCGGACCGTGAAAGTGTTGAAAGGAATGCGCGTGGCCGTCTGCATTCGCCATATCGATGAAAAAGCACGTCGCGACAAGAACAAGAGCCGTCAACTGCTGAGACGACAAACGGATATTGAAAAAAAAAAAAAGAAAAAAATATACAGATTGTACAGTTTTTTTTACACGGAGAGAATTAAATGTTAAAAATTACCGTGCAGTAACGGTAACCAGATGACAACCCTGAAACTTCGCGTATTATTACTGAGTAAAACACAGACTTTCACGAAAATAAAATAAAATTTCTTCTTCAGATACAAAATTTTACTAGATTTTCTAGTAAATTTTGATGTGTAACAAAATACGCAAAAGTTAAATTTAAAAAATATATAATATCAGCGAAATTTTACTGTGCATTTTATTATTTTATGCCTTTCAAAAATGTCTATAAAAAGTATCATCTTTATAACAGTTATTTTAAGATTTATTATAGAATTTAATAAGTGTTATAGGAAAATGTATTGTGCTCTCGGTAAAAATTATCGTGCGCGCTACCCTTCTTGTGTAGTAAAATTTTAGCTACGTATTTGAAATTTTCTGTAACGTGAGTTAAAAAAAAACTTGTCGCATACGAATTATTATGCTTTTCTCACTTGTCACCACATTGAAATATATCACGGTAATTTTTACCGTGAAATTCACGACAAAAATTACTTTTTAATTCTCTCCGTGTATAATAATGATTTTTCTTATTAACAATTTTTTTCTCTGCTCGAAAAAAATTAAAGTTAACTTTTGTTGATTTCATTTATTTTTATTAAATTTGTTTCTTCGTGTGCGGGGGAGGAGGAGATAAAAAAAGGGCGAGACTTACTTTTCGAAAAATCATAACGAGGAGTATATAATTCCTGGATAATTACAAATAGCTCGAGTCCGTTATGGGCGATAGCAAGAGGCACTGTACGATTTTTCGACACTCGAGTGCTCTTTATAGACCTTTAGAAAGAGACAGAGAGCAAGAGACAGCCCTCGATTTGCCCAATTTCTTGATGATATCGATCACGTTACAAAATATCGATTATTCAACGGCCTGATGAGAGCCAGAGAGAGAGAGCGAGTCAGAGAGCGCAACACAAAAAAAAGCAACGAGACTCGTGTTCGTTCGGGCGAAACTTTAGAAAAGTTCGATACAACGGTGTTTCTCGTCCAGATCTCTCCGCGGATCTTGTCAAAAGAATAAAAGAAAGAAAAAAAAAAAACCGTGTAAAAGAAAGAGCAATTACGCTTCTCTAATTTTCGTGATACTCGTTCAAGCGACTCGTCGATATTCCTCCGTACGCGGAAATTCGTTTATCCGGCTCGCCTTCTCGCCAGTCCGCGAGCTATGATTTTTAACTTGATTTTTCAAACGCCAAACGAACCTACGGAAAATAAAGTTACGCCAAATGAAAGCGCACGAAAAAAAAAAAAAAAAAAAAAAAAAAAATAAGTGTAGAATTCATATTTTGCAAGTCAAGAAATGGGGCAAGGATGGGAATACGGGGCGCGGTGTAAAAAAGTCAGCAAATTCGTGATGGCAGGGAAACACGAAGGAGTATATCCGAAGCGTGGATTAGGGTGATAAATTATGCGACGTAATAAGGTTTGCTGGGATTACCGAGGGTGCGTCCCTCGGTTACTATATATTTCAGCAAAACAAGGTGCAACTTATATATATATATATATATATATATATATATATATATATATATATATAGGACAATGGTGTGAGCAGAAAAGCTGTCGCGTTAAAAATGGACACTGGAAATTTTCTTTCGTCCTTTTTTCTTTTCGTTCCTCTCACCCTCCTCTTCTTGCTCCAATCCGACGAGGATTCGTCCATCCGTGGAGGATTCGTTTATTTATTTACGGAGGACTCCTTGAGTCGCCGTAGGTATCCCGGAAGAAACTATAAGTGCGGAATATTCTTACTGGGAAACCAAGCCGAGTGATAAATCTTTTCCACCGGGGCGAAAGATTAATGTCCCGGTCGGCGTTGAATTTTTCTTACAATGCCACGCCAAACATTTCACGCTTTTGTGCCACTTAATCGTATCCGTGAACTTTGCGGTGCACACGTGGATATGAACGAATACGTACTTATATATATATATATATATATACATATATATATACAGGGTGAGGCACATAAAGTGTTACAGAGCAATAGCACTCAAACTATTGATCATATCCCAAAATGTTTCAGACAAAAGTTTCAGTGTTCGAGAAGGCCGTCATACTGGACTACCCTATTTTTTTATCGGTGGAGGCGCTGAAGCTACGTCAAGGTCAACTCCACTTTTTTAAATGGAACCATGTATTTTTTTTTCGATGACATTATTGCCGATTTTAAGACGAATTCAGCGACCTACAACACAAGGTCATTCTAGTCACGCAAAGTATGAAAATAGTCGAAAAATCGAAAAATATCGGAATAATCACTTTCAAAGAATCAACTAACCTTGGTTTGGGTCAGCCTCCTGGCACTCAGCTCACTGGCTAGTCTCTCGAAAGCTAATTTCGAACACCTATTAAAATGAAATACAAATCTAAATATCTTGGATCACTACTAAATATTTGGCAGTGATTCGAGATATTTAGATTTGTATCATCGATAGTGACCTTGAATGACCTTGAACGACTTTGACCCCCAAATGTTTTTTATGCGGCTTGAGGTGCTCCACAAGATGGTTGAATAAAAAATGTACCATTCCCTTTAAAAAAGTGGAGGTGACCTTCACTGTGCGTCAGTGCCTCCACCGAAAAAAAAAAAATGGTCGCATTTGATGGCCCCCTTCACACCGTACAACTTTTGTCTGGAACACTTTTTTGTGACGTCGATAATTACCGAGTTATTTCGGGTGGCAGAGATAAAATAGACACCCTGTATATATATATATATATATATTAGGGTGGCTGCAATTTGGGTCAAATTTGATTTTTCAAAGTCCCCTAGTAAAAACATAATCAAGATATATAAAATTCATCATGTGCAAAGTTTCAAGGCCCTCGGAAAATATTTAATGGTGCCTGTGAGGGTTCGAATTTTTAATACAAAAATACATGTGTTTTGCCAAGTGATTACTTAATTATTTCTCGTGCTTAGGATATTGGTGGGAAAATTGAACCTTGGCACACATATTGTGCACATTATGAAGTATATGAAAAAAATTTACAGATTTTTCCAGGAATAGTCTTTGATGAATGAAACTCAAAAAAAAAAAACGAAATCGCGGTTGTCATTGCAAAGCTAGTAATAATGACAATTACTACTGGAAAAATCTGGAAAAACTTGGAAAAACACATGCATTTTTGTATTGAAAATTCAAACCCTCACATGCACCATTAAACAATTTTCAGCGCTTTAAAATTTTGCATTTTTTTTATATTCTATATCTTAATTATGTTTTTACAAGGGGACTTTGAAAATTAAAATTTGACCCAAATTGCAGCCACCCTAACATATATATATATATATATATTTGTTTATGTATACAAATTCTGGAGAAGAAAAATTAGGACTGATTTTGGCAATGGGCACCGGTTGATAATCAACATATACAGGGTGTCCCAGGACGGAATGTCATCCCTGAAATGGGGGGTTGGGGGTGAAGTTCCGAGTCGATTGATATAAGTATGAATGGTTCCCAGATCAACCCCTGAATTATTAATAATTTTTAAAGACGGGCCAATCAGGCCCGAAAGTTTTTTCTTTCGGGCCTGAATGGTTGATACGCGCGTGTACCCGACTAGAAATTGACGTTGGGTTTTTCTACAGTTCATTGCTGGGTCAACCCAATTCCTTGTTGGGTCATTATCGGGCTTCCCTATCAGGTTCTTATAGGGTGTGTAACGATCTTCTAGGGTTTTCTTTGGGTTCTGTCAGGTTTTGCCTCGGGTAAGCCCAATTTTTTGTTGGGTTCTTATCGGGCTACCCTAACCCGTCCTACCATTAACCCACTGAAATCAGTAGCGTTGCATGGATTTGGGTTGGGATTTTTTTATAACGTTATAAAAATTTGTTGCATGTAAAGTCGTGTTCACGCACTTTATAAGATTTTCTCTGATGCCAAAATATACAAATTCACCCCTTCCGTCGACGCCGAGTTATTCGATGACGCGGTTCGTTTTATTCGTACCTAGGAATGTTTTTACACTCTTCGGTAAATTCGGATAGTCCTGTTTTCTTAAAATATTGAGCAACAGTTGTAAGCGCGAGTGGGGGATTGCTGGGGTTCGCAGCGGCCATTTTTTGATATTTTCGAGTGTGTCGAATTCTCCATTTTCACTCACTGCTTCTTCATCGTTATCATCTTCATGATGCCCAACATTATCATCGTCGAAAAAGTTATCGTCATCACTGTTTTCCACTACTACACGATTAAATTCCTCTCTTGGCTGTTCGTCGGTTTGTTCATTGTCACTGTGCCTAACCTCAAAATCCCTGCCACTGTGCCTAACCTCAAAATCATTGTCACTGTGCCTAGCCTCAAAATCTTCCGGTCTTTCATCATTCGTCTGTTCTTCAGTCTCCCAATTAGACGTTTCAATTGATAAGCGATTGTTGTTTGCTGATAAACCGCGAAGGGCACGATGTTTTCTTACTCGTAATCGAGTTAATTCTTTGCTTTGCCTGGCTCTCAACATTTTATGCGTACACCGATTCTCTCTCTTCCTCTATATATATGCCGTTTCAAGTTTTCATCCCCACCTCCTCCAATCCACAGATAGGTAAGATAAAATTTTAAGGTATTGTTTACTTTTAAAACAAAATACCGCACAACAAAATGAAATGAAAAATTAAGTTCCGAATGAAAATGAAAAAAATTCCGAATAAAAAAATAAGAAAAGTTCTACAATGAAAAAAAAAATCTCATAAAATCCACGTATTATTGCAGTATCTATCAAAAATGTATTTGTATATCTATTCATTATTGCGAAGTATAAGGTTTATATGTTCACCTATGACTCATGTGGTTACCCCTAAATAAACATTGTTGGGACCTTACATCATTACCTTATCCAAACCCCAGACGGGATAACCCTGTTAAAACGTTATAAGGACGTTACCGGTACTTCCCATCGCAGGGTTGTCCCAATACTATCTTTATCAGGACCTTGAGAGGCATTCCCTATTTAGGGTTCACCTGAAAAGGTCCTTATGCCGTATAGGGTTGTCCCTATGAATATTTCTAGTCGGGTAGTGGTGCCTGGCGGAGTGGTGCTCCTACCGTGCTCCACCAGGCACCACTATACGCGTGTATCAACTGACTTGCAACGTGACTTTGCAAAAATTGCAAAGTCGAGCACTTTGAGCTAGTGAAGCACGTCTTCGTATGGAGATGGCCGATCGGAAGTGCGGTGATCACGGTTTTGCTCCTCACGTATCAAAGTAAGATCGTTGGAAAACCGCAATTTGATCAATTAGACATAATAGATATTGTAAAAAATCGAAAATTCCCACTTCACCTTGTAGTTCAAGCACTACATTATAAAACGGTTTCAACTTCCGGTTGAACATTATCATAATGACGAAATAGCCCCCATAGATTTGCCAATGTCAGACGTAATAGCTGATTCGTTTGGCGAGCATAACCTAGCTCTGCTTGGAAATCGTAGTGAAGGCGAGTCGCCACAAAACGTTTAATATTAATTCCGCTGCGGTAATTCTGAGCTAATTAAATAGGATTCCGATAGATTTGGTGTAACGTTTTTTAGTCCGTTTTTATGGTGAAACTGTCATTATGAATATGACGTAGACTACTCCAGAGTCGTTGAGAATCTAATTTTTCAGTTTTTATTACTAAATATTCAATAACTAAAATATCCCACATTGGGCACTTTGGGATCGACGATACGAATAATCAACAACAGTTAACATAAATCAGAACACCCGTGGGCTAACATAAATTTAGTCTCTTTGCTGACTCTGAAGAACTAGTCGTACCTTCTTAAGGTGGTTATGGAGTCGGGCCATCGGGGGTAAAGTACGATGGGGGCGTCCTATGCTTATGCACGCGGTCAATTGTCTGTTACCAACTATTAGGTATCAAATAATCGTCATATTAAACGTACCCTTTCGAACAATTTTTCAATACTTATTTATAAAAACACGTATTTTTGACCATTCGCTGATTACATGAAATGTTCTGATTACTCTGTATTGGGAGTACAAATTAATTCGGTCCGTTTTTTTGTGGTAAAAAATCCATTTATTTCAAAATAAAAGGTATGAATAGATTAATCAAAGTATTGTCCATCGCTGGCTACTACTTTTTCCCACCTCTCAGGCAATTTTCGAATTCCATCTCGAACAAAAAGTCTCGTCTTTTGAGGCGATCCAAGTTTTGAGCCAATTTTCGATTTCTGCGAAAGAAGTGAACCGGTGACCTGCTAAATCCTGCTGCATCCGTCGGAACAACCAGTAATCAGAAGGAGCGATGTCCGGAGAATACGGCGGGTGCTGTAAAATATCCCAATTGCGCGTTTCCAAATATTTTTTTACGACTTTTGCGATTTGAGGCCGAGCGTTGTCATGCAGAAGAATAATTTTGTCATGTCTTTGCTCGTATTCCGGCCGTTTTTCTCGTAACGCACGGCTCAAACGAATCAATTGTAGTCTATACCGATCGCCCGTAATGGAATCGTCAGGTTGTAGCAGCTCATTGGCCCATTTGGCTGTCCAGGGCGAGGCTTGTCTTCAACGCTGAAATCACCGTTCTTAAGGCAGAACACCACTGTGACCCCCTGTTTTTTTGCCATTTTTCAAGAATTTTTTTTTGTGGGAAAAAAAAGAGATATTCGAAAAAAAAATTATTGTTTTGTTCGTTGTTTATTGAAGATACATAAAAAAAAAATTTCAAATTTTTCACGCCCCATGGTGACGCTGGGGAAGCTCCCGCGTCAGGTACTGTTGCCTCTGCAGTGGTTCGCGGCACGCAGCAGAACTCTCTTCAAAGTCGATCTGAAAAAAAATACCGAGTGTTTTCGTTAATAATATGATATTTTGAAGAGAAGTACACAGGGATTTGAAAAAATATTGATTTTTAAAAAATATACACGCTTTTGAAATTAAAGGACGATTTTCGAGCAAAATTTCTCGTCGAAAATAGGCTATAACTTTTTTTATTATTGAAATATCGAAAAAATCCTATGTACTTCTTTAGATAATCTAGTTTTATTGATGCAGTCCAAATTTGAAGTCGATCGGATAAAAATTGCTCGAGTTCTGCTGCGTGCCGCACTCAAAAAAGTGGTTTTGAGAAAAACGCGTTCAAAGTTTTAGGTTTGTTAATTTATGCGATAAATTGGAAAAAAAAATTTTTACCTTTAATCAGCGATGCCGGCACCATATAGCTGGCCTTTAAGAAGCAAATGATTGTCCCTAGCATCTTTTCTCGAACTTGTAGAGGCTCTTCTTGCCTCTTTTGCAGCGTCTGTGAGCGAGCGCTCCGTCAGCTCGATCCGCGCTGCGTCGGTTTCAACGCAAAAATTGAAACAATTTGGGCCGATAGTTATCCCCAACGTCTCCAAAACTTTCATGAGGCTTCTCAGGCCATCATTGAATAATAATACCGCGATATCAGCTGCAATATCGACGATTTTTTTGCTCCCGGACTGACACTTGGGGGCTATTGCCCAAACTGATTTGTTGTAGCTTTCGTTGTTGTTTTGCGTGAAGCCGCCCAAACAACGCTGCAGCAAATCGTCTCTGCTCAAATTTTCGAAGACTGGCGTAATTGCCGGGACCCCGAGCGTCACGGAGCGCTGCACCGCTCCATAAAATATTCAATATCTCCGAAAATAATTATTTTTTCGACCTGGGTCCAACGGCATCTTAATCTTAAATGTATTTTAGATTTTTCTAGATGGTTTTCAAAAAATCGATTTTTTGAAGCCGTCACAGTGGTGTTGTCCCTTAAAGCGTCAAAACCATTCCCTACATGATTTATCAGTTGGAGCATCATCACCATAAACTTCAACAAGCATTCGACGCGCTTCAGCTGCACTTTTCTTCCAATTAAAGCAGAAAAGTAAAACTTCCCGCAAATGCTGATTAGTTAACACAAAATTTGACATATTCAACACAGTAAAAAACAAGGTTTTTAATGGAACTCAAAGCGATATAAACTGAATGTTATTGACAGATGTCTAACCTCTCTGAAACCACCGAAATCAGCTGTCACTATGAAACATTCATAACAACCAGAGCCATCTCGTGAAAACGGACCGAATTAATTTTTACTCCCAATATAATTATTTATTATCATTTTTTCTCGCTTACTTAACGCGAGGCGAATTAGCAACGTCGTAAATCGTCGTATATGATAATGCTCAGGTTGGTGGCAGTGTCGCGAAGTTAGAGACATGCGCGCCACGTGCATAACCGCAAAATCGGCTCGAGACGCTGTCAACCATGAATATCGGGCCAGGCAAAAAATTCTCTCGCTGGAAAAGGGAAAAGTGTGTACCGAAGCGGCCTATAAGAAGCAAATAGCTCAAGTGGAAAGTCAAAAAAATACGGCGAAAAAACTTCGCACAAATATAGAAGAGCCACAGATTTCTAATTCGAAAATTGAAGGATGTCTAATTGACGATATGAGCAGTTTTATTAGCCGCATGAAATGTACATCGTGTACGAAATCATTGTCTTTGGCGAATATCGAAAAGGAAGATAAGCAAGGATTGGCATCGGTATTCTGCATACGCCGTCAACATTGCCTCCTTGTGAATCGTGTACCGACCAGCGAAAAAGCCAACGCTGCCGATATTAATCAAGGGGACGCGTGGTAAGACGTCAATCATATTTCGCGTCTCGTTCTCGAAATTGCAGTGTAGTTACTCCCCGAGTACGCCAGAAGTCACAACGCTCAGAGTATTACGATTTTCTTTCTTTTTTGTTTGGGTTGTTTGTGGGGTCCTCGTCTCCCAGAGTGCCCGCCGTGCTTCATATTCTTTCTTTGTGCGCTGGAAGCAACATCGTGACAAAGTTAGGTTTCAGAAACGTTTAATAGAGATTTGTAAGAAAAAAAATTGTGTAAAGAATATCCAGTGAGGAGATGTGCAAAAGAAAACAGAAAGAGGAAATAGAGGAGTTGAGTAAGAGAATAAAATCGCTAAGAGAAACAATCGGAAGATTGGAATCTTCGGAGGACGAATCATATGAAGAACATTCCTTGCAATATGGTGATGAGGAAGATGGCCTACAGATTGACTTGGAAGGTAAGAAACAAAAATATATACTCGAATTAGAAAGCACGATGAGTTTGCAAGGGAGGCAAAACAGATCGTAGCATTATCCTGATGAGGTTATATGAAAAATAACAAAAATCAGAGACTCAGCTGATGAGCAGGCACGAGTGGTCTGACATATCAGACTATGAAATGGTCAAGCTCGCACGAGAGGCGCGATGACCAATTTCCGGAGAATAATCAGCATTGTCGCAGTGTGCACTGAGGAGGAACAAATAAAACAAAAAGCAAAATTGACTAGACTGAGTTCATAAATATGTCAAAAAAACAAAAAAATTGAAAAAATCAATAGCAAATTGTTTTTTACGTTAAATTGTCGTTATTCCATTCAGATTTGATAGGCGCAGAGGACAAAGAGAATGACAAGCCAGAGGACAATAATATAGGGGTGAGATTGTCCAACAGGGCGAGAAGTGATGAGAAAGAACTTGACATGGCAGTCCTAGAAGTATTGGAAGAGGATCCATCAGCATCTAGAGCATCGAACTTTGATCTTCACACCTCGTTGGCTAACAGGTGGAAACATTTTATGTCTCATGGAATTTCCAAAGAGGATAAAGACAAATTACTCGAAAAATACGCGAGAAAGAAAGGATTTGATGCCCCAGAGCTTAACGAAGAAATCGTAGCAGTGCTAAACGAATCTGGACAGCAAAGAGACGGTTTTTTGATAGAAACCCTGAAGCTGGCTGGCTTTACGCTAATGTCATTCGGAATGGCAATATCGTCTCTTTTAGACAAGGACGAGAGCATCGACAAGTTGACATTTTTGGAGGATCTGAACGACGCCGCCAAACTGATTACAGAGATTCATTTTAAACAGAATGAATCTAGAAAAGCCTTTATCTTACCGGGGATGAGCAAGCAGGTGAAGGAGTTATTAGGCAAGACAAAGTCGGACACCCTCCAGTTTGGCAAAGACTTAAGTGAAAAGGTCAAGGGATTCAAGACTTTAGAAAAAATTGGCTTGAGAAATACATACGCTCAGAGCGGCGTAAGTCGTAATCAAGGACAATCAGGAGGTTTAAACTTCGGGGCCCGTAGGGAAGAAGACCGTTCCCGACCCACGCGGGCAGTTTTCAATCGAACAATCAGGGCCGACCGAGATTGTCATTCAGAGGCAAATAACAACCTGTCAACCCAAGGGGACAGATCTCCAAATTCAGAACGAGAAGAGGAAAATGAATAATAAAGTAGGTACATTAGCAGGACGATTGAGAATATTCAGAAAAAAATGGAGGCTCATATAACAAATGACAAATTTGTCTTGAGTTGTATCAACTTTAAATAAAAAATTTACCAGAATGTTAAGCCTCAGATTGTTGTACCCGATAAACAATTAGAGAATTATCGACAGGCAATAAAAGCCTCATTGAAGAAAGGGGCAATCGAAAAATGTATTGAGAGTGAAGACCAGTTTATTGCGTCATATTTTTTAATACCGAAACAAGGTGGAAACCACAGGTTTATATTAAATTTGAAGAAGCTGAACAGATTTATTGAGAAGATATTCGGACGGTAACAAGATTAGTATCTCCAGACAGTTTTATGGTAAAAATTTACTTGCAGGACGCCTATTATTTGATACCAGTCGATAGAAATAGTAGAAGATACTTGAGATTCTTATTAATAGGTCAGCTGTATCAATTTAGATGCCTGCCTTTCGGTTTGGCAACAGCACCGCGTCTTTTCACAAAGATCTTGAAACCAACGGTTCGGTACTTGAGGTCCAGTGGCTACGCATCTGTAATTTACCTGGATGATTTATTATGTGCAGAAGATAGGGTAGAAAAATGTGAAATGAATGTGCATGATTCACATAAGTTATTAGAATCTTTAGGGTTCTTAGTCAATGAGAGAAAAAGCGAGCTAGTACCAAGGACAAGATGTCGTTCCCTGGGATTTCATTATAGATTCAAAAAGATTTTCACTAGAGTTACCAGAGGAAAGGAAAAACAATCTATATAATCTGGTTAGGAGATACAAAAGTAAAAAAGAATGTAGGATCAGAGAATTCGCCGAGCTCATAGGAAGTCTAGAGGCAGCCTGTCTAGCTATTGAATATGGTTGGCTATATACGAAGATTATGGAAAGAGAAAAGATCAAGGTTCTGTTATCAAGAAATGCCGATTATAATGCAAGGATGGAGATTCCACAGAACATCTTACCTGATCTATCCTGGTCGGAAAATCACCTCAAGGAGGGATTTAACCTAATAAAGACCGAATTTTTCGAAATAACCATATTTACAGATGCTTCGGATTCTGGTTGGGGAGCAGTTAGAGGAAATAGAAAAACGTATGGTTTATGGTCGAAAGCCCAGACAAAATGGCACATTAACTTTAAAGAACTCTTTGCAGTGAAACTAGCACTACAAGAGTTGGCCAGGGACAGTGTAGATTGTCAGATCCTGCTGCGTATAGAAAACATAACAGCAATTGCCTATGTAACCAAAATGGGAGGCACGTGGTTCCCCAAATACAATTCTCTCGCTAGAGAAATCTGGCAATGGGCAGAGCACAGAAGGAATTTTATATTCGCGTCATATATACCATTAGCAGAGAATATAGAAGCAGATGGATTATCAAGAATCAAGAATGCGGGTACTGAATGGGAGTTAGCCAGCCAGGCATTTGAGGAAATTAGTATTTCTTTGGGCACGCCAGAAATAGACTTATTGGCGTCAAATGCGAATGCTAAATGTAAAAAAATGTTGCTCATGGTTTCCGGAAATAGGTGCCACGATAATCGATGCTCTTACAATAAGCTGGACGGATCTAAAATTCTACGCTTTCCCCCCTTTTTCCTTGATTTTACGCATACTCGCAAAAATAAAAAGGGACAAAGCCGAGGGAATTCTGGTAGTATCCGCTTGGCCTAACCAGCCGTGATATCCGATACTCAAGAGCGCCATTACGAGAAAACTGTTAAAATTTGGACCTGACGATAATTTGTTGTCATCCCCATACAGGCAAACAAAGCATCCGAGGGCGCAAAACTTGATTTTGATAGCAGCCAGGGTCTTCGCACGGCTTTCTTAAAAAGACAAATCCCGTCGGAAGCATTGGAGATTATATTATCACCCTTGATTCCATCAACAATCAAGCAGTACAAGACGGCCTTGACAAAATGGGCGACTTTTTGCAAAGACAACAGAATCGATTTTTTCAAACCTCAGGTGAACTCTGTATTCAGTTTCTTAACATCACACTTCAAAAAAGGAGCCTCATACAGTACCTTGAACTGTGTACGGTCTGCCATCTCTAATTTCGGAGGAAAAAATTGCTGAAGATCCTATAATCAGGAGATTTTTGAGAGGGGTGTTTAAATTAAAGCCTAAGTTACCCAAATACTCTTCGACTTGGGACGTGGTATTGGTATTGGACCAACTGTCATCATGGCATCTCGCAGAAGATTTGTCCAGAGAAAAATTAACTAAGAATACTGTGATGCTATTAGCATTAGGTACAGCCAGTAGGGCTCAGATGCTTGCAAACATAGACATAAGAAATATCATAAGTTCTGAGAGTGGATAAGAGATACCAATCACTAAATTATTAAAAACATCTGGACCAGGAAAAAGACAACCTGTACTTATAATCCCAAGGCTCAATCAGAAACCAGAGTTATGTGTAGCCACGGGTGTAGAAAAGTATTTAAAAAAAAACAGCAGACTCTCGGGGTGAAAAAAATAGTCTCTTCCTAGCCGTTAAAAAACCACACAATAAAGTGGGGGCTCAGACCATCAGCAGGTGGATCAAGAGCGTCATGAAGAGCAGCGGTATTGATGCTGCCCTTTGTTCGGCTCATTCGACACGGCATGCCGCTACGTCAGCAGCCTTTGAGAGAGGAGTATGTCTAGACACGATTAGAAAGACGGCAAGATCGTCCGAGAAATCACAAATGTTTGCTATTCGCTAAACACAAATGTTTTCTTGATTTTCGCAAAAATTTTTGATTAAAAACATTCATAATTTTATAACGGTGCTGCGAATCCTCATTTTCACGGTACCAAGGGTTAGCCCGATAATTAGTCGAATAATACCTGTTTTCTCAGATCTGTGGTAATCTTTTTTTTAGCAGATATTAATAATACACTGTGAAAGGATCGGCACTTTTCCACAAGCGTAATGTAATTAGCCCACGAAATACGTAGATTTTCCGATGTTTTTTTAACAGTACTGTGGATCCCATCCAAATTGCACAAACTGATTACTGTACAGGTTATGAACTTCCAGAAAAAATTTCAACTCGGTGGTAAACATTTCATCTGGCCTCATAACAACCTTAACCCTGGTTGAATCATTTCGATTCCGTCACACTCGCGTGGATTCTGACGCCCATTATTCGTGTGGAATAATTGAGAATTGGGTGAAAAATAATATCACTTGTGAAACAATTCCTGTAGAGTTTTCCTCATCAAGTTTCTCAGCAACAACGCACACCGTCTTGTGTTTGTTTAAAACCTGGATCAGCTTTTCAATAACCTGAGAGAGGTTATCCATTTGATATTTCAACTTATTAATTTATTCCTCCTCTCTTCGTTGATGTTTATGATTTTTCTTGGTTCTCGATCGTGACCTAGATCGTTTCCTCTTCTTTTTACGATTCGGCATCTTGTAATTGAATAATTATAGAATTATTTTTTGTCACTAGGCTGAAAATAACGTGGCGATCCTGCTACAAATTCCCACACGGGATTCCACGTGGTGTTTTCGTACAGGGAACCCGTACGGGTTCCCATATGGTGACCCATACGGGTTCCTGTATGAGATCTCGTACGGGATCCCACGTGGTGTCCCGTACGGGTTCCCTGTATGAAAACACCACGTGGGATCCCGTGTGGGATCCCGTACGGGATCCCAAACAGGTTCCTGTGTGGGAATTTATCCCTGTGTGGGAATATTATAAATCATATAATATTATTGCAATTTTCTGTAAACACATTTTTGTAAGACGTAAAATGATAACATATTAAAAAAGTTTAATAAAAAAACATTAAGATATTGCGTTTAATTAAGTTTAACTAAGAACTGTGTATTAAATATTTCACGCCATTTTGCGAGGCCGGGATCCACGTTGAAAAACAATACTTTTGACTTCAGATAACAACATTTTCAAAAAAACGTTGACAATAGTGATTAATGATTTATTTTCTCACGAAAGTGTAGATACAAATGAAAAAAATTAGAAGTTTCACATTTGTTTTGATTCAATCGTGATTAGCTTATTAAGCGCCGTCTCAAAAATTAAACTACCCATATTGCCCCACACAGGTTCCCATGTAGGTTCCTGTACAGGAATTTATTTTCTGCATTCTCCCGTACAGGATCCCGTACAGGATTCAGCATCCCGCGTTGCCCCACACCGGTTCCCATGCAGGTTCCTGTACAGGAATTTATTTTCTGCGTTCTCCCGTACAAGATTCCGTACAGGATTCAGCTTCCCACGTTGCCCCACACAGGTTCCCATGCAGGTTCCCGTACAGAAATTTATTTCCTGCGTTCTCCCGTACAGGATCCCGTACAGGATTCAGCTTCCCACGTTGCCCCACACAGGTTCCCATGCAATTTCCCGTACAGGAATTTATTTCCTGCGTTCTCCCGTACAGGATCCCGTACAGGATTCAGCTTTCCACGTTGGCCCACACAGGTTCCCATGCATGTTCCCGTACAGGAATTGATTTCCTGTGTTCTCCCGTACAGGATCCCGTACAGGAATTTATTTCCTGCGTTCTCCCGTACAGGATCCCGTACAGGATTCAGCATCCCATGTTGCCCCACACCGGTTCCCATGCAGGTTCCTGTACAGGAATTTATTTCCTGCGTTCTCCCGTACAGGAGCCCGTACAGGATTCAGCTTCCCACGTTGCCCCACACAGGTTCCCATGCAATTTCCCGTACAGGAATTTATTTCCTGCGTTCTTCCGTACAGGATCCCGTACAGGATTCAGCTTCCCACGTTGGCCCACACAGGTTCCCATGCAGGTTCCCGTACAGGAATTTATTTCCTGTGTTCTCCCGTACAGGATCCCGTACAGGAATTTATTTCCTGCGTTCTCCCGTACAGGATCCCGTACAGGATTCAGCATCCCACGTTGCCCCACACCGGTTCCCATGCAGGTTCCTGTACAGGAATTTATTTCCTGCGTTCTCCCGTACAGGATCCCGTACAGGATTCAGCTTCCCACGTTGCCCCACACAGGTTCCCATGCAATTTCCCGTACAGGAATTTATTTCCTGCGTTCTTCCGTACAGGATCCCGTACAGGATTCAGCTTCCCACGTTGGCCCACACAGGTTCCCATGCAGGTTCCCGTACAGGAATTTATTTCCTGTGTTCTCCCGTACAGGATCCCGTACAGGAATTTATTTCCTGCGTTCTCCCGTACAGGATCCCGTACAGGATTCAGCATCCCACGTTGCCCCACACCGGTTCCCATGCAGGTTCCTGTACAGGAATTTATTTCCTGCGTTCTCCCGTACAGGATCCCGTACAGGATTCAGCTTCCCACGTTGCCCCACACAGGTTCCCATGCAGGTTCCCGTACAGGAATTTATTTCCTGCGTTCTCCCGTACAGGATCCCGTACAGGATTCAGCTTCCCACGTTGCCCCACACAGGTTCCCATGCAATTTCCCGTACAGGAATTTATTTCCTGCGTTCTCCCGTACAGGATCCCGTACAGGATTCAGCTTCCCACGTTGGCCCACACAGGTTCCCATGCAGGTTCCCGTACAGGAATTGATTTCCTGTGTTCTCCCGTACAGGATCCCGTACAGGAATTTATTTCCTGCGTTCTCCCGTACAGGATCCCGTACAGGATTCAGCATCCCACGTTGCCCCACACCGGTTCCCATGCAGGTTCCTGTACAGGAATTTATTTCCTGCGTTCTCCCGTACAGGATCCCGTACAGGATTCAGCTTCCCACGTTGCCCCACACAGGTTCCCATGCAATTTCCCGTACAGGAATTTATTTCCTGCGTTCTTCCATACAGGATCCCGTACAGGATTCAGCTTCCCACGTTGGCCCACACAGGTTCCCATGCAGGTTCCCGTACAGGAATTTATTTCCTGTGTTCTCCCGTACAGGATCCCGTACAGGAATTTATTTCCTGCGTTCTCCCGTACAGGATCCCGTACAGGATTCAGCATCCCACGTTGCCCCACACCGGTTCCCATGCAGGTTCCTGTACAGGAATTTATTTCCTGCGTTCTCCCGTACAGGATCCCGTACAGGATTCAGCTTCCCACGTTGCCCCACACAGGTTCCCATGCAGGTTCCCGTACAGGAATTTATTTCCTACGTTCTCCCGTACAGGATCCCGTACAGGATTCAGCTTCCCACGTTGGCCCACACAGGTTCCCATGCAGGTTCCCGTACAGGAATTTATTTCCTGTGTTCTCCCGTACAGGATCCCGTACAGGAATTTATTTCCTGCGTTCTCCCGTACAGGATTCAGCATCCCACGTTGCCCCACACCGGTTCCCATGCAGGTTCCTGTACAGGAATTTATTTCCTGCGTTCTCCCGTACAGGATCCCGTACAGGATTCAGCTTCCCACGTTGCCCCACACAGGTTCCCATGCAGGTTCCCGTACAGGAATTTATTTCCTGCGTTCTCCCGTACAGGATCCCGTACAGGATTCAGCTTCCCACGTTGCCCCACACAGGTTCCCATGCAGGTTCCCGTACAGGAATTTATTTCCTGTGTTCTCCCGTACAGGATCCCGTACAGGAATTTATTTCCTGCGTTCTCCCGTACAGGATCCCGTACAGGAATTTATTTCCTGCGTTCTCCCGTACAGGATCCCGTACAGGATTCAGCTTCCCACGTTGCCCCACACAGGTTCCCATGCAGGTTCCCGTACAGGAATTTATTTCCTGTGTTCTCCCGTACAGGATCCCGTACAGGAATTTATTTCCTGCGTTCTCCCGTACAGGATCCCGTACAGGATTCAGCATCCCACGTTGCCCCACACCGGTTCCCATGCAGGTTCCTGTACAGGAATTTCTTTCCTGCGTTCTCCCGTACAGGATCCCGTACAGGATTCAGCTTCCCACGTTACCCCACACAGGTTCCCATGCAGGTTCCCGTACAGGAATTTATTTCCTGCGTTCTCCCGTACAGGATCCCGTACAGGATTCAGCTTCCCACGTTGCCCCACACAGGTTCCCATGCAGGTTCCCGTACAGGAATTTATTTCCTGTGTTCTCCCGTACAGGATCCCGTACAGGAATTTATTTCCTGCGTTCTCCCGTGCAGGATCCCGTACAGGATTCAGCATCCCACGTTGCCCCACACCGGTTCCCATGCAGGTTCCTGTACAGGAATTTATTTCCTGCGTTCTCCCGTACAGGATCCCGTACAGGATTCAGCTTCCCACGTTGCCCCACACAGGTTCCCATGCAGGTTCCCGTACAGGAATTTATTTCCTGCGTTCTCCCGTACAGGATCCCGTACAGGATTCAGCTTCCCACGTTGCCCCACACAGGTTCCCATGCAGGTTCCCGTACACGAATTTATTTCCTGTGTTCTCCCGTACAGGATCCCGTACAGGAATTTATTTCCTGCGTTCTCCCGTACAGGATCCCGTACAGGAATTTATTTCCTGCGTACTCCCGTACAGGATCCCGCACAGGATTCAGCTTCCCACGTTGCCCCACACAGGTTCCCATGCAGGTTCCCGTACAGGAATTTATTTCCTGCATTCTCCCGTACAGGATCCCGTACAGGATTCAGCTTCCCACGTTGCCCCACACAGGTTCCCATGCAGGTTCCCGTACAGGAATTTATTTCCTGTGTTCTCCCGTACAGGATCCCGTACAGGATTTTATTTCCTGCGTTCTCCCGTACAGGATCCCGTACATGATCCCGTACACGATTCAGCTTCCCACGTTGCCCCACACAGGTTCCCATGCAGGTTCCTGTACAGGAATGTTCATCCTGTACAGGAAACCGTACGGGATCCCACACTTTCCTTGACTGTCCCATGCTTTCCCACACATTCCCACCCTAAAACCCGTACGGGAATTTGCAGCAGGGGAAGCTTCGGCACAACCAAACAATATAAAGTCGATGGACATTGCACCGTACGAGCCGAGCGAGACCGTGCTGGCCACGTAAATACAAGGGAAAAAAGCGGTAACTAGGCGTTAAGCGTTGTGAAATTAGCATGACAAGCATTACTACATTGACTTTCATCGAGAACGAGACGTACAATGTAATTGCTCTCACATATAGCAGTTTTAATAAACGAGTTTTTAGCCATTAAAAGCATTCCTGTGGCTTCTCACCTTCCTTATTCGCTTCACTTGAGTCCTTGTGACTTTTTCTCTACCGGATGTTGAAAAATCACCTGAAGGGACTTCATTTTGGGAGACTCGAAGACATTCAAATGGCTGTAACCGACCAGCTGTAGGCTATTTCAGTATCCGAGCTCCAGCACTGCTACGAGGATTGGAAGAACCGTCTCCAGCGCTGTGTGGTTTCCCAAGGAAGTTATTTTGAGGGAGACAATATTGAATTGTAATTCTATTGAAATTAAAAAAAAATTGAAAAAATCAGTCTCATTATTTAAGGGGGGAAAAGCCTTTAGACGCCCGAAAATGAGTCATTTTTCAGTTATTTCTAGAAAAAAAACGTTCGCATTTTGCCAAGAAAAAAGTCCTGTTTCACCAGGATAATGCTCGGGTTTACACGTGCATGCTCGCCATGTTAAAATTGAACAAATTAAAGTTTGAATTGCTTGCGCACCCACCCTATTCGCCAGATCTAGCTTCCTGCGACTTTTTTCTGTTGCCCAATTTGAAAAAACATCTCGGGCAGAAAAGTTATGGGTCAAATGCCCAGGTGCACGGAGAGAATTAAAAAGTAATTTTTGTCGTGAATTTCACGGTAAAAATTACCGTGATATATTTCAATGTGGTGACAAGTGAGAAAAGCATAATAATTCGTATGCGACAAGTTTTTTTTAACTCACGTTACAGAAAATTTCAAATACGTAGCTAAAATTTTACTATACAAGAAGGGTAGCGCGCACGATAATTTTTACCGAGAGCAGAATACATTTTCCTATAACACTCATTAAATTTTATAATAAATCTTAAAATAACTGTTATAAAGACGATACTTTTTTATAGACATTTTTGAAAGGCATAAAATAATAAAATGCACAGTAAAATTTCGCTGATATTATATATTTTTTAAATTTAAGTTTTGCGTATTTTGTTACACATGAAAATTTACTAGAAAATCTGGTAAAATTTTCTATCTGAAGAAGAAATTTTATTTTATTTTCGTGAAAATCTGTGTTTTACTCAGTAATAATAAGCGAAGTTTCAGGGTTCTCATCTGGTTACCGTTAAAGCACGGAAATTTTTAACATTTAATTCTCTCCGTGTGGAAGACGCAGTAAATCAGTATTGTTCGGGTTTAGAGAATCAATTGTTCTTCGGACGGTTTGAAAGGTTGAGAGAAGCGTTGGACCAAATGTATCGAGAAGGGGGACTACGCCGGGAAATAAATTTTGTTATGCTTCGAAAAATGTGTTTTTGTTAAAACGACCGGAAACTTTTCAAATTACTCTCCTGCACACATATGTGCGCTATATATCATATATTATGTACAGGTAATTATTTATAAGTAGCACGCCTTGCCAAATATGTTGAGGAATTTGTGTTTTAGGCATTTAGAATATTGCGAATGATAATATTCAGGAGAGGGGAGACTGTGGTTGACGTGAAGCATTTTTTTTTCCATTGTGAAAATAGCCCATTGTAAAATTTTTAATAATTACCGGCATATTTCGCATCGAGTGATACACCTTACATATTATTTTTTTATACAATGAATAAGATATATCATATAACATAATATATAAATATATTCATATATAAATATATTATAAATTGTATATAATCATATTTACATACATGCCGGCCAAAAGTTTGGATACACTCATCGAAATTTTTTAGCGCACTATAAGTTAGATAGCGGACTCAAAACTGAAAATGATTGAATTTCCCAAGTGGCGTTTTAAAGAGGACAAGTTTACGTTTATTTTGCTTCTTTAGAAAATTCTCTACTATTTTTTTTGACCCGGTACGCACTTTTGAACATGGCTAGTTTTCGGCTATTTTTTTGGCCGTCGAAAATTAATTGCAAAGTTTGTGGAAAATTTTTTCTTCGGTTCTTTTCATGGTAAGCTTGAAAAGGATATCAAAACCTACATTTTCATTTTTTAGAAAGTCTCGCAGGATTTTTTTCGCCCTAGTATTGCATTTTTAGCTAGAAAATATATGTTTTAGAAAAAAAGGTGTCATCGAAGAACTATAGGGTTTCAGGGGAAATGTTAAGAGGGTTAAAAGTTGCATGGTTTCAGACTGGAGTGGCTAGAATTTATTCAGAATTTTTCTTGGAAATTTTCTTTTACCCTTTTTAGTTGGAACTTTGATGAATGGAGAGGCTCCACTTGGGAATTATGGAGTCTAGGACAATTAAGAAAGAAAATTTGTTTACATTTTCATTTTTAATTAACTACTATTTTTGTAAAAGTTTTATTATTTTTGAAAATTAAAATAAAAAAATGAAAATGAAAAAAATGATAAAAAAATGGTTGTTAATTAAAAATGAATACGTAAACAAATTTCCTTTCCCAATATATTGTCCTAGACCCCATAATTCTCGAGTGGAGCCTCTCCACTCTTCAAGTTCCAACCAAAAATGGTAAAAAAAAATGTCAAAGAAAATTCTGAAAAATTTCTAGCCACTGCAGTGTGAACCCATGCAACTTTTTGCCCTCTTGACAATTCCTCTGAAACCCTATAGTTCTTCGACGACGCCTTTTTTTCTGAAACATGTCTTTTTTAGCTAAAAATGCACTATTGGGGCGAAAAAAAAATCGTACGAGACGTTCTAAAAAATAAAAATGTAGGTTTTGATATTCTTTTTAAGTCTACCATAGAAAAAACGGAGGAAAAAAATTTCTATAAAAAAATAGCCGAGTTCAAAAGTGCGCACCGGGGCGATAAAAAATCGTAGAGAATTTTCTAAAAGATTAAAATAAAGGTAAATTCGTCCTCTTTAAAACGCCACTTGGGAAATTCAATTACCTTTATTTTTAAGTCCGCTATGTACATTTTAGTGCGGCAAGAAATTTCGACTAGTGCACGGAGACAATTAAATGTTAAAAATTACCGTGCAGTAACGGTAACCAGATGACAACCCTGAAACTTCGCTTATTATTACTGAGTAAAACACAGATTTTCACGAAAATAAAATAAAATTTCTTCTTCAGATAGAAAATTTTGCCAGATTTTCTAGTAAATTTTCATGTGTAACAAAATACGCAAAACTTAAATTTAAAAAATATATAATATCAGCGAAATTTTACTGTGCATTTTATTATTTTATGTCTTTCAAAAATGTCTATAAAAAAGTATCGTCTTTATGACAGTTATTTTAAGATTTATTATAAAATTTAATGAGTGTTATAGGAAAATGTATTGTGCTCTCGGTAAAAATTATCGTGCGCGCTACCCTTCTTGTATAGTAAAATTTTAGCTACGTATTTGAAATTTTCTGTAACGTGAGTTACAAAAAACTTGTCGCATACGAATTATTATGCTTTTCTCACTTGTCACCATATTGAAATATATCACGGTAATTTTTACCGTGAAATTCAAGACAAAAATTACTTTTTAATTCTCTCCGTGTGCGTACTTTTTCGTCCAGAACTGTATATTGTATATCATATATCACATATTATAAATTATATGTTATTTATTACTGGCATTTTCGCTTTGATGTGCGCAATTTCAATCGAATACACATCGCTACATCCACATTAGGACAAAGTGATAATTCATAAGTGATTAATTTATTTGTTTAACGATTTTCGTTTCAATCCCGTTGCGATGATCGTGGATTGTAACCGATGGATGAAATTTATTCAATGCTGGCGGCGTGCGGTGAGTGGGTGATGGTGGAGGGGGGATTGTGCTCGTAAATACACAAGCATACAGGTTGTACATAATACGGCGGATTAACAAAAGGGAGAGAACCAACAAGGCTTTCTGATCGCAATAGCAAGGCTTAATGATATAGGCTTCTTCGTGGATTTTGCGAGCTCCGAGGCAAGACGAGCCCCGGGAAGAGCGGAAGCCAAGAAACGACGAAGGGCGAAAGGGCGAGAGAGAGAGCGAGAGAGAGAGAGAGAGAGAGAGAGAGAGAGAGGAGCGAGGGGGTGGATTTTGCTGCGACGTTCAATCGGAGAGTTAATTGGTTTTTGGCCCTCCCACGCGACTCGTAAACGTTGCCGTCATAGCCCTTCAGCCCCCAACGTCC
>OZ010724.1:1763083-1793083 GCA_963932345.1 Ophion ventricosus
AGTGTACTCTCGTTTCCTCGTAGTCTCTGCTTCTTCTCTTAATTGTTTTTTTCTCTCGAAACAATTGGGTCTGACAGTGGTGGCGGGAAACGAGAGAACTTCTATCTCGCGCCGCTAAAATAGCGGCTGAGTGAGCGACGATGAGGGCCGAGAGGGGCGGAGGGGCAAAAAAATGGAATAATTCAGCAGGAGCAAAAACGTGTCTGGTAGATGCGCAGAGCGAGAGAGAGAGAGAGGTAGAGAGAGAGGGAGGGAGAGAGAGTGAGAGAGAGAGAGAGAGAGAGAGAGAGAGAGAGAGAGAGAGAGAGATTAGGGGATGGCGCGAACGGCTTAAGAACGGAAGTTGAAAGGAAATCGCGATCGATCTGACCTCGGAGTCCCTAGTACACGACGCTATTTTTGCACCTCTCCCTCCCTCTCCCTCGCCCTCCCTCTCTCTCTCTCTCTCTCTCTCTCTCTCTCTCTCTCTCTCGCTCTCTCTCCACCCTGAATATTCATAAAACAATGATTTGTGGTTTACTGCAGCACCGGCGCCGCGCTATTTCCCGCGTCCAATTCATTTCTGTTTCGCCCCTTCCCCCTGCGCCTTCCAGCCCCCTTAAAACCTTCCCCCCCGCGAGATTCTCGTAACCGGTCACGTTTCTCCGCTGCCCTTTTTTACGCAACGTCGAGATTATCGGTTACGGAAAGCTCCCGGCATACCGCCCTCCCGCCCTTGTTGCCGTCCTCCTCTCTTTCTCCCTTGCGGCCGAGCTGTTTTCTTTTTTATTTCATGTTTTTTTTCCAACCCATAAAGCGACGCTTCTTTTGTTCTCGCTTCGACGTTCGTACCCCGTCGAGCGGAGGCATTTAACTCGGGGCTGTTTCGTCCTTTTTTTTTGCTTTCCGTGCAGGTGTAACTCGAGCGATAGCGTTGTCGCCGTGTTACGACGGCGGCTGTCACGTGTGTGCTTGGAAAAACCCATGGATAAGCATCGCGGGAGATAGAGACGTCGCGAGCTGTACTATTAATTTTTACCACTTTTGGTCACCACTGATGACGGTTATAATTCCAAGGATTTTGAGCGTTATATTAGATGTGGTAAAAAGAAATCCATTATTTTTGCAATAGATGGCTTTAGTAATCTGTATCTCGCGTTGTATAAGTGCGATCGGATTGCGCTAGATGGCGTTAGAAAGATAAGATTTCGTACTAAAATAAACATTTCAGACAGTTTTGTGATTGCTTGACTCAATATTTTTTGAGCGCGCGTCAAAGATGGCCACCAGCAAAGTGAAAATACGCCATATTTTACAGTTTTTCTTCGATAAAGGCGAAAACGCAAGCCAGGCGGCTGAAAATGTGAATATTGTTTATGGTCCTGATACTGTAACAGCCAATCACGCGCAATTTTGGTTTCGTCGATTCCGTTCCGGTAATTTTGATGTCAAAGATGCACCACGCTCTGGAAGGCCAATTGTCGAAAATGTCGATAAAATAATGGAAATCGTCGAGTCCGACCGTCATGTAAGCACTGTTTCGATTGCCCAGGAGCTAAACATTGCACGAAAAACTGTTTGGAACCACTTGAATAAGGCTGGATACAAAAAGAAGTTCGATGTAAGGGTACCATACGAGTTAACGCAAAAAAACCTAATGGACCGAATTTCCATCTGCGAATCGCTGCTGAATCGCAACTAAATCGACCCATTTCTGCAGCGGATGGTGACTGGTGATATAAAGTGGGTCACTTACGACAACGTCAAGCGAAAACGGTCGTGGTCGAATCCGGGTGAGCCGGCGCAAAAGGTGGCCAAGCCAGGATTGACGGTCAGGAAGATTTTACTGTTCGTTTGGTGGGATTTGGTGGGATGGACCGTCTGAAGGAAGCGATCGCCCAGAAGCGGCCAGCTTTGGCCAATAGGAGAGGAATTGTGTTCCATCAGGACAACGCCAGGCCACACACATCGGTAGTGACTCGCCAGAAGCTCCAGGAGTTTGGTTGGGAGGTTCTTATGCATCCACCTTATAGTACGGATCTGGAACCAAGTGATTACCACCTGTTCCTGTCTATGGCGAATGATTTTACTAGTGAAAAATTTGCCTCAAGAGAAGCTTGTGAAAATCGACTGTTCCAGTTTTTTGCCAATAGGGACGAGGGTTTCGATGAGAAAGGCATAACAAAATTGCTTTCAAAGTGGCAACAAGTTATCGATCAAAACAGTGCATATTAGACCTAAATCGGATCATTCTAACTATGCTAAATAAAGCCTTCAATTTCATGCAAAATTAATGGATTTCTTTTTACTACACCTTATATATTAGGTATATGACTTAATTTTTACAGATTTTTTCTTCGAGCTTGAAATTATATTTAAAATAAAAACCCGAGCAGAAATTTGTTCAGGGTGAAATCCGGACCGGATCAGGCTGCCACAATAGCAAATCCGGGCCGGATCAGGCAAATTTAGTCCGGCCCTGATCAGGGATGTAACGCTTTTGCAAATTCAGGTCCGGATCAGGCACCTTATCAGGCTCTGATCAGGCGCTTTATCAGGCCCGGATCAGGCACCTTATTACCAGGCTCGGATTAGGCACTATATCTGGCTCGGATCAAGCAACTTATCTGGCCCGGATCAGGTGCCTCATCCAGCCTGAGACATGCGTGTCATCTGGCTCAATCATTTGATTAATTTTTTGTTTAAAAATAGATCAACATTTATTAAATTATTATCGCAGTTACACGTTATCAAGTTTACTAACGTTATTAAAAATATGAAACATATGAAAACATTTTTTTTAAGTTTAAGTTTTTATTTTACTTGACTTGATCGTTTAGTTTTTGTTCCGGTTTTGGCGATGACCGTCCAAATCTTTCCGGCCCAATCTGTCCGGCGCAAATCATGCGTGCCTGATCAGGGCGCCTTATTGATACCTGATGAGGCTTCTATACGGCGCAAATCAGGCGTGCCTGATCAGGGCGCCTTATTGATCCCTGCTCAGGCCCCTGTCCGGCGCAAATCATGCGTGCCTGATCAGGGCGCCTTATTGATACCTGATAAGGCTTCTATCCGGCGCAAATCAGGCGCGCCTGATCAGGGCGCCTTATTGATCCCTGCTCAGGCCCCTGTCTGGCGGAAATCAGGCGTGCCTGATCAGGGCGCCTTATTGATCCCTGCTCAGGCCCCTGTCTGGCTCAAATCAGGTGTACTTGATCAGGGCGCCTTATTGATCCCTGATCCGGCCCTGATGGATCCTCAGGCAGCCTGATTAGATTTCTGCTCGGGAATATTTTCGCGGTCTTTTGTAGTTTTGAAAGGTTCGGACGCAAGGTTTCAGAACACCGAACGACAAGTCTACGCGAGTTACATAACCTCTCAGAATAGCAGAGTTTACGATGGCAACTGATAAACAGCACATTCGGCACTGCATTTTATACGAATTCCAACAAGGAAAAAATGCTTCTAAGCACGGGAATCAATTTGTAGTGTTCTTGATGCCAACGTCGTGTCTTATGAAATGTATAATTATTGGTACAAACGATTTAGAAGTGGTAATTTCGATCTTAGTGATCAGCCGCATCCTGGACAGGATATGAAGGGTGTGCTTTATTACGAACTCCTGGAAACTGGTCAGACGGTGATTGCGGAACGCTACAGCCGACAATTGAACAAAATGAGCTAAGAACTTGATCAGAAAAGGTTATTTACTGGGCAAGGAAGCAGGCAAGTCATACCGCCGCATGACAACGCTCGACCTCACGTTGCTCGCGCGACTCAGAAGACCCTCTTGAACTTGGGATGGGAAGTTCTCCCGCACGCGGCATATTCACCAGACTTGGCCCCATCCGACTACCATTTGTTCCGGTCAATGCAGCACGCCTTGGTGGATGAACAGTTCAAAATGCTGGACGATGTGCGTAAATTTGTCGATGACTTTATCGCGTCGAAGCCTGCAAGTTTCTTTCGCGACGGCATTCGTATGTTACCTGATGAGCTAGGGCAAGGTCATAGAAAACGATGGACAATATTTCCAAGATTAAGTTCGTTTTTCTCTATTTTTTTATGTTAAATAAATTTGCTGAAAAATCTGTAAAAATTAAGTCATACACCTAATAAAGGGTGTCTCAAAATGACCTGACATGTTTAATTGCTCGACATTTTTTTTTGGCGAACATAGAGTACTAATTCTTGGAAACTGGCATCAGGAAGTATTGAGATTTAGTCATGGTGAATTACACGATCGAGCACAGGCGTAGCCAAGAATTTCTTCAGTGCCGGGGGGGGGGGGGGGGTTAAAAGCAAGGAAAGTCGATATAAAGTACTTATTAAGGGGTCAGTCCACTTTGGAGCCACGAAAAAAAGGCTATTTTCGCGATTTTTTTTTGAGGATTTTATAAAAGTTATGAATATAAAAGTTGTTGGGCTTGATAAATAAAGTCTTGAAATACAATTAAAAAAAAATAATTCATTTTTATTCATTTTTAAGTACAAAAACTATAGTTTAACGTAACGCCTCCAAAATAGGTGGGCTAGGTAGCTCCATCACAACTCGGCAACGGCTTGTCTGAAACAAAAAAATCGAAGTCCATTAGATTCAGTATGACACCAGCTACAAAATCACCCTCGGATATAAAGTTTTATCAAAAAATAAAAAAATCCCAGATGAAAAACAAAAAAAAGTAAAAAAATGCGTTTTTTTCGCAGTTTTTCGCAAAAAAAAAGAGTAAAAATCAAAATTTTAAAACCATCGAGGGTCATCTTGTTGCGAATCATGCTTACAATATGTGGTTCAAATTTCACGAGAATCGGTTTATTAGTTTTAGAGATACGATGGAGCTAGATTTTGAAAACGTTGTTTCGAGAAAAACGCGTTTGAAGTTTATACTATGAAAAACTCTTATCTAAACTCAATCGGCAATTCCTGCACCGTACAAAATCCCTTCTGATTGCTCATCATCGTCGATTTCTTCAAGTCTTGCTTGCTTTCGTTTGGTTCTGGTCTCTTTTGAGCACTCAGAGCTGCGGCGGTTTGCAGAGCCAACACCATCGTCATCGCGATTGTCGGCGAATCCGATGGCGATCGGGCCGAGTTTGACGCCCATTATTTCCATTATTTTAAGCATTGGACGAAATCCTTCATTAAAGACACACGCGGAAACTTTGCAGGCAATGTCTACGATTTTTTTGCCGTTGAACATGTGTTTAGGTGCCATATTCCAGACGCAGTTGTTAAAACTTTAATTATTGTTTTGCGTATGGTCACCTAAACACCTTTCGAGCAGTTCTGTTTTGGTGAGATCCTCGTAAATAGATTTTAAAACTTCCTGTACTTCCTCAGAAAGAGCAGGAGGATGTTTGTAATGTTGCTGAAGTGCCTTAGCTTTGAGGTACTTGCACCATTCTATAGGCCGATGGGTCGGCCGAGCGCGCTATACGCTCAGGTAGACGAAATGAGGTACTGACGTTCAGGTAAAAAAAAAATACTTAGAGAGCTCGGATTTTCATAAAATTTTGACACAATATTTCTGAATGTATGTACTTTCGAAAACAGTAAAAAAAATCGATTTTTTGAAATTTTCAAAGTGGACTGGCCCCTTAAATAATTTTCCTCAAAACTGTAATCGACTTCAATCATGTCTTAACCATATGTCGTACCTACAAAATTTCCGCGGCCACTTCACTCGTTTGCAGCATTTCCCTATTCTTGCATAACAGCTCTGAGCTCGCTTCGTTGGCCTCTAAAATTTACACTTTGGCAATCCTAGGAATAAAATAATAAATATTTGGGGACAATCAGTAAAATGTGAACCGTCGGGTTAAAGTTTTGCCGAATGGGGGACAGTGGGGTACAGTGTGGCACTTTTTTTCTAACGAATTTTCACTCTAACCAAAATAGTTTGATTAGAAAAAAAAGGTCATAGCCGATTTTATAGACCTTTGGGCTTGTACGCCCAAAGGTCTATAAAATAAAACTACCATATTTAAAGCTACCATAAAGCTACCATATTTTATGCGAAAAAATTTAAAAAACAAAATAATGGGATTCAAAAAAAATCGCGATTGGCTCATGGTACTCCATGGGTGGACTACAATGTGTCGTGTAGATGGGTACAGTGTGTCAAGTACTACGAAACCTAGGGTACAATGAGCCGGTTGAAACTCTTATATTTTCCTGGCATAGATAACAGATTTTCATACATAACAGTACGAACACAAACAAAATCAGTACCAACAAGTACACAAATATAGAAATTTTAATAAGAATAATTCAATTTTCACTTCTACGTATCACAGGAAAGTTGAACGTCATCTTATCTTATTTTTTACTGATCGGCCTTTTGGCTTAGCCGTCTTTGGCTCAATATTCTTAATTCCTTTGGCTTGTCTTTGATTTTTTTCCGAGGCGTGATCAGTGCTCCATGCTAAACGGTATGGATTTATTCCTCGGCCACAGTTCTTCTTCTCAGCCTACTTTAGCAAAAGATAATATATATTATAAATCACGGTCGAACACAAAAAAATTCGGAATTTACGAGCTACAAACCTCCAAGAAATCGCATCTGGCTCACAGTCCCCCGTGGCACATTGTATCCCAATCTCCCGTACATGATTTGGTTGTAATGGTTTTAATAATTTTGGGGTACTCATTTATTTGACTTTACTAGATTAATTTACTCAGATACATAGGTACGACCAACACCATCTGTTAGATTGTTCAGCAAGTGATATCGCATTCATAATAAAACGTCCTCAGTTAAATTACCATGCTACTTAACTAGATTTTACTTATCTAAATCTAACCTATAAAATTAGCATACTCTATTGACTGACTTGTTTATCACTTATAACGTTTATGACATTGCGAAATCGTGGAGTTGGACCGGCATGTGAGCACTTATTCCATTGCCCAGGAACTGAAGATTAGCCAGAAAACCGTTTGGAACCATTTGTATAAGGCTGGTCTCAAGAAGACGCTCGATGTATGGGTGCCACACGAATTGACGCAAAAGAACCTTTTGGACCGAATTAATGCCTGCGATTCTTTGCTGAAACGCAACGAAATCGACCCATTTCTGAAGCGGATGGTGAGTGACGATGAAAAATAGGTCACATACGAGAACAACAGTCAAAAAAGATCGTAGTCCAACCGCGGTGAGCTGGCCTGACCGATCGCCAAGCCCGGATTAACGTCCAAGAAGGTTTTACTGTGTGTTTGGTGGGATTGGAAGGGAATCATCCACTATGAGCTGCTCCCATCGGGCCCAACACTCAATTCAGACCTCTACTGTCAACAACTGACCAGATTGAAGCAGGCGATCGACCAGAACTGGCCAGAATTGGCCAATAGGAAGGGTGTTGTGCTCCATCAAGACAACGCCAGGCCGCACACATCTTTAACGACGCGCCAGAAGCTCCGAGAGCTTTGATGGGAGGTTCTATCGCACCCAACGTATAATCCAGACTTGGCACCAAGCGATTATTACCTTTTCAAGCATTTGCAAAATTTTCTTGATGGTACAAAACTGGCTTCAAGAGAGGCTTGTAAAAATGAGCTGGTCAAGTTTTTTTACCAATAGGGACGAGGACTTCTTCAATTGCGCAATTATGAAATTGCCTTCAAAATGGATAAAAGTTATCGAACAAAACGGCGCATATTTCGACGGCAGTATGGAAGAACGTGCTATCTCAAATTGTGATAGAAGAACGTGCTGTCCCAAATTGTGATAGAAGAACGTGGTATCTCAAATTGTGATAGAAGAACGTGCTATCTCAAACTGTGATAGAAGAACGTGCTATCTTAAATTATGAGAGAAAAACGTGCTATCTCAAATTGTGATAGAAGAACGTGCTATCTCAAATTGTGATAGAAGAACGTGCTATCTCGTATTATGAGAGAAGAACGTGCTATGTCAAATTGTGATAGAAGAACGTGCTATCTGAAATTGTGATAGAATAACGTGCTACCTCGAATTGTGATAGAAGAACGTGCTATCTCGATCAGTCAACATATTTTCATTGATACAGCACTGGTATTTGGGGCACCTCAGTATACAGAGCACTTTTTTTGTTAAGTTATTTAATTTTCTAATATGATTTAGCTCGATAACAGAAAAAAATTAACGTATGTTCGAATAAACAACTTTTTTTTATCATCAATATATTTATTTATATGGAATTTACGTTACCTACAGTAACTAGGTTCTAAAAATTGCATATAAATAAATATATTGATGATTAAAAAAAAGTTGTTTATTCAAACATATCTTAATTTTTTTCTATTATTAAGCTAAATAATATTAGAAATTTAAATAACCTTACAGAAAAAGTGCTCTGTATACTGAGGTGCCCCAAATACCAGTGCTGTATCAATGAAAATATGTTGACTCATCGAGATAGCACGTTCTTCTATCACAATTCGAAATAGCACGTTCTTCAATCACAAATTCAGATAGCACGTTCTTCTATCACAATTTGAGATAGCACGTTCTTCTCTCATAATATGAGATAGCACTTTCTTCTATCACAATTTGAGATAGCACGTTCTTCTATCACAATTTGAGATAGCACGTTCTTCTCTTATAATTTGAGATAGCACGTTCTTCTATCACAATTTGAGATAGCACGTTCTTCTATCATAATTTGAGATAGCACGTTCTTCTATCACAATTTGAGATATCACGTTCTTCTCTCATAATATGAGATAGCACGTTCTTCTATCACAATTTGAGATAGCACGTTCTTCTATCACAATTTGAGATAGCACGTTCTTCTCTCATAATTTGAGATAGCACGTTCTTCTATCACAATTTGAGATAGCACGTTCTTCTATCACAATTTGAGATAGCACGTTCTTCTATTACAATTTGGGATAGCACGTTCTTCTATCACAATTTGAGATAGCACATTCTTCCATACTGCCGTCGGTTTGATCTAAATAGGATAATCCTAACTATGTTAATTTCATCGTCGAAATAAAGCGAAAAAACGCTCAGAACTTTTTACTTCATCTAATATATAGCATAAAAATAAATTATTATTAACATCCGTCTCACGAAATACTCTCGCTGGTCCCCCTCTCTCCCTGTTTCTGGTTGTCAAGAAATTTTTCCATTTCCGTAATGCGTACGACATCACTCGGCAAGAAACGTCGCGAGGAGTAACATTCGATTACTTCGTACAAGGTCGCGGAGGCAAGTAAATTTTATCACTCCGGTGATGAGAGTATTCCGTGACGTAGAAGATACGCACAGCCCAACACCCTTCCCCCCGCGGCCGTCCTTGGCCAAGGTATGAAGAACGACAAAGTGAAATAAGGGAAGGAAAAAAAGTCTCGTAAAATCGTATTTCATGGCTCCTAACGAACATGATAAAGTTGACGATGGTGCTTCGTGAACGTAGCAATTTTCCGGGTCCCGTCGCCAACTTTTATATCTCACATTCTTTTCTCTCACTTTTTTCAGTTCTTATCCCCCCTGCCCTCCCGCCCCTTGTAGAGCTTTTCATCCAACGTGGAAAGAAAATCGGCACGGGGATGAAAATCGGTTCGCCTTGCGTACAGCAAAGTTTCAAAGAGCTTTGCCTCCTTCCCATGCCCCGGCCGCTCTCCGGTCGGCAGCTTCCGGTTAGTTGCCTAGCTTAGTACGACTCAACTTCTTTTTTTTTTTAAATAGTAGCTTTGGCATTATGCGAGAAAACAGTTCAATTCATCACGTTTGGTTTTCATCCCCTGGAGCAAGAATCTTTTTTGCGCTAATCTCATAGAGATTATTGAGCGGTAATGATAGATTGGGACCTCCCAGGACCAAGGGATACTTTGTAGCCTATACTAAGGATGAATAGGCTACAACTGAAAATGATAATAAACTGTTCAAAACTTGACAAATCTTTCAAAAATTAAACTTAGCTCATGTGCTAAATTTCAAGACGATTGACCAAATACATCAAAAGTTATAGAGTAACTAATTAAACCTGTGCTCTTATGATATATATATATATATATATATATATACAGGGTGTCCATTTTATCTCTGCTACCCGAAATAACTCGGTAATTATCGACGTCACAAAAAAATGTTCCAGACAAAAGTTGTACGGTGTGAAGGGGGCCATCAAATGTGACCGTTTTTTTTTCATTTCGGTGGAGGCGCTGACGCACAGTGAAGGTCACCTCCACGTTTTTAAAGGGAATGGTACATTTTTTTTTCAGCCATCTTGTAGAGCACCTCAAGCTGCATAAAAAACATTTGGGGGTCAAAGTTGTTCAAGGTCATTCAAGGTCAGTATCGATGATACAAATATAAATATCTCGAATCACTGCCAAATATTTAGTAGTGATCCAAGATATTTAGATTTGTATTTAATTTTAATAGGTGTTCGAAATTAGCTTAAAATGAGAGATATCGGAGATCGGAGTCATCGACAACACTTCGAATACCTTCTGTTTGTTTACCAACTCGCGTTAATCCGTATCGTATGTAGCTCAATCGAGGTTGTCGTTCAGTTTGATTTCGAATTTGGATAAGAGCTATTCATAGTTTGAAAATGTACCGTCAATTCGAAAAAATGGACATGATACTGTGTTACGGTGAAGCAAGTAAAAATTCCACAAAAGCGCGTTTGTTGTATGCTGAGCAATTTCCAGATCGACAGTGTCCAAGCCGGCGAACGTTTGACGCGGTAGTCTCGAAAGCTAATTTCGAACACTAATTAAAATGAAATACAAATCTAAATATCTTGGATCACTACTAAATATTTGGCAGTGATTCGAGATATTTAGATTTGTATCATCGATACTGACCTTGAATGACCTTGAACGACTTTGACCCCCAAATGTTTTTTATGCGGCTTCAGGTGCTCCACAAGATGGTTGAATAAAAAATGTACCATTCCCTTTAAAAAAGTGGAGGTGACCTTCACTGTGCGTCAGCGCCTCCACCGAAATAAAAAAAAATGGTCGCATTTGATGGGCCCCTTCACACCGTCCAACTTTTGTCTGGAACATTTTTCTGTGACGTCGATAATTACCGAGTTATTTCGGGTGGCAGAGATAAAATGGACACCCTGCATATACAGGGTGGACCATTTAACGTGACCACCCCAAATATCTCCGTTGCCTTTAGAGTGACGAAAAAAATGTTAGGAGATAATTTTATTGATACAGTGGCGACAAATTCATTTTTGTCAAGGCCATAGTTTTTGCGTTCTCAAGGTCATCAATGGTTTTTCAAATGGGAACGTGTTTTTTCTTATTAAGACGTTGTAGCTGATATTCAGACGAATCCAACGACCTGTGATATCATGACCTTGAAATGATGTTTCACCAAAATACACGTGTAAAAACGGGAAATCGTGATGCTGTTGACAATTAGAATATCCGAATAATGTAATTGAATGTTTTGTGAAGAAAATTTATTGTAACAAATGTTCGAAGTGATGGCCATTAACCTCGACAGATTTTAAAAGACGTCGGATGAAGGATTCTCTTGACCTTTGAATAGTTTCTGGTATGATAGCGGCGCAGGTTATCCAACGGATATAATAATGTCAATAGTCGGAGATGTTTCTGATGTTTGTAAATACTGGCATCGTAACGTAGTAGAGTGAAGTATGTTTACCATCTACGAATATTCGAATCAGTAGGCAAGTGAATCCATCCAAAGTAACATGTAATAACCGCATCGAAAATGGTGGTGTACAGTAAAGCAGAGTGATTGTACAGTCAAGCATGATGTTCCGACGATGCCGGCGAACATGCAAAAACGAATTACAAGAGCCTGCGCCGCTATCACACCAGAAATTATTCGAAGGTCAAGAGAATCATTCATCCGACGTCTTTAAAAATGTGTCGAGGTTAATGGCCATGACTTCGAACATTTGTTACAATAAAATTTCTGCACACAAAATTCAATTACATTAGTCGGATATTCTTATTGTTAATACCATCACGATTTCCCGTTTTCACGCGTGTATTTTGGTGAAAAGTCATTTTAAGGTAATAGTTCATATCATAGATCGTTGGATTCGTCTGAATATCAGCTACAACGTCTTAATAAAAAAAAAATATGTTCCCATTTGAAAAACCATTAATGACCTTGAGAACGCAAAAACGATGACCTTGACAAAAATGATTTTTTCACCACTGTTTCAGCACTTCGAAATCAATCAAATTACCTCCTGACATTTTTTTCGTCACTCTAAAGGCAACGAAGATATTTGGGGTGATCACGTTAAATGGTCCACCCTGTGTATATATATATATATATATATATATATATATACACACGCACCCACACACGCGCATGAGGCATTCTTCATCAACTGGGCCACTTTTTTTTCAACCTCTCAAATTTTTTTCAAAATCTGCCAGTTTGAAATATTAGTCAAAAGGAACGTCTGTGATGTTTTTTAGATTTTTTTAGGCGTCCGTTCAGGATTTTCAATTTTTCATTACGAACACTGTATCCGAAAAAATATTCATCAAACAAAAAAAAACACAAGAATAAAAACTTTTTTATTTTTTCCGCTTTATCGAAAAAAATAAAAATCATAATTTTTCTGCATTGAGAACATTGAAATTTGGCAAAAAAATGAGAATAACATTTTTTTAAACCTAATAACACACTTTCGATTTCGGTACAAATTTTACAGGATGTCTGTCATTGGGTAAAGAGTCTGCGAAAAAAATTTCAGAATGGTACCTGCAATGGTTAGGATGAAAAAAAATAAAAACCCTTTTTATTTTTTTTTCAGCCTAACCATTAGGATGAAAAAGGATTAGGATGAAAAAAAATAAAAACCCTGCGAAATCTCATAACCGCATTATGCGGTTATGAGATTTCGCAGGGTTTTAATTTTTTTTCATCCTAACCATTGCAGGTACCATTCTGAAATTTTTTTCGCAGACTCTTTACCCAATGAGAGACATCCTGTAAAATTTGTACCGAAATGCAAAGTGTGTTATTAGGTTTAAAAAAAATGTTATTCTCATTTTTTTGCCATATTTCAATGATCTCAATGCAGAAAAATTATGATTTTTATTTTTTTCGATAAAGCGGAAAAAATAAAAAACGTTTTTATTCTTGTTTTTTTTTTGTTTGATGAATATTTTTTCGGATACAGGGTTCGTAATGAAAAATTGAAAACCCTGAACGGACGCCTAAAAAAATCTAAAAAAAATCACAGACGTTCCTTTTGACTAATATTTCAAACTGGCAGATTTTGAAAAAAATTGGAGAGGTTGAAAAAAAAAGTGGCCCAGTTGATGAAGAATGCGTCATATATATATACATATACACATGTACACTGCTCCAAAAAATTAAAGGATACAGAACATTTCTTCCCTTTTTTCAGTGTTTTTTGAAGCGCTGTATCTCTGTGAAAAATGGCCGTATCGAGATGAAAAAAAAGCATTTTGAAGCTCCAAGTCTCTAGTATTCAGAACTTTTGGCAAAAAATTATGTGAGCTACCGTTATCTCGCAATCATAAGAAATAGCGCGAGACAAATATTTTGAAGATTTTTTTTTTTTTTTAAAAGGTCCACAGGATCGCAAATTTTTTTCTGTTGAATCAATGTATGGGTCAGTTAGCTTGTTTATTCAGCGTCAATTTCGTTTTTTGTTACTTTCTCAACGTCAATTTTTTGCTGAGATATCAGACTTTGAATGAAAAAGAATCCTTTTGTCTTCGATCATCGATATCTCCGCAACCAATGATCACACAGGGAATTAAAGCGCAGTTTTGAAAACTTGAATACATTTTCTACATGATCCTTTCATGGATTTTGGAGAAAATAATTTTTTTCCAACCTTAACATCAATGTAAAAAAAGTGCAGAAAAATTTAAGTAAATCTACTACTTTACAAATATTTATGGAAAGACTAATGTTGCCAGGTTTTATTTTCAGCTTAATGTACCCCCAATTGGCCTGTAAATTTTCAAATTGATCCATCGAACCGTTTTTCCGGATCGATTAATGAAAGTTTTACAAAGTAATTGAAGGAACAAGTGTATCTTAAGCGATCGGTATCAGTCTATTTTCGGAAATTTTCGATTTCCTAAAGATATCGGTTTCGTATACTATATACCTGGAGAAATACGGTAGAGAACGTTATTTAGGTCGGAGTGACCGATAAGGGGCTAAAAAGAGTGATACAATAGAAGCGTCTCTGCGTTCTCTGCGGGCTACCGCCCTGTCGAGCGTCCAACGCTCGCAGAACAGACATCCAAAACCAAAAATCCCAAAAAAGTGAAGCTCTTGAAAAAGCTGATGGAACAATGTATAGACCAGGCATCGCTGATTGAGGGTAAGAGGCTTTTTCAAAGCTTTATGTACATTTTTACAAGAGAAACTTTAAACTCGTTTTTCTTAACGGGCCAGTCCACTTTGGAGCCACGAAAAAAGGCTATTTTCGCGATTTTTTTTTGAGGATTTTATAAAAGATATGAATGTAAAAGTTGTTGGGCTTGATACATAAAGTCTTGAAATACATTTAAAAAAAAATTTAATTCATTTTTATTCATTTTTAAGTACATAAACTATAGTTTAACGTAACGCCTCAAAAATAGGTGGGCTAGGTAGCTCCATCACAACTCGGCAACGGCTTGTCTGAAACAAAAAAATCAAAGTCCATTAGATTCAGTATGACATCAGCTACAAAATGACCCTCGGATATAAAGTTTTATCAAAAAATAAAAAAATGGCAGATGAAAAACGAAAAAAGTAAAAAAAACGCGTTTTTTCGCAGTTTTTCGCAAAAAAAAGAGTAAAAATAAAAAATTTTAAACCATCGAGGGTCATCTTGTTGCGAATCATGTTTACAATATGTGGTTCAAATTTCAAGAGAATCGGTTTATTAGTTTTAGAGATACGATGGAGCTAGATTTTGAAAACGTTGTTTCGAGAAAAACGCGTTTGAAGTTTATACTATGAAAAACTCTTACCTAAACTCAATCGGCAATTCCTGCACCATACAAAATCCCTTTTGATTGCTCATCATCGTCGATTTCTTCAAGTCTTGCTTGCTTTCGTTTGGTTCTGGTCTCTTTTGAGCACTGAGAACTGCGGCGGATTGCAGAGCGAACACGCTCGTCATCGCGATTGTCGGCAAATCCGATGGCGATCGGGCCGAGTTTGACGCCCGAAAAAAATACTTAGAGAGCTCGGATTTTCATAAAATTTTGACACAATATTTCTGAATGTATGTACTTTCGAAAACAGTAAAAAAAATCGATTTTTTGGAATTTTCAAAGTGGACTGGCCCATTAAAAGAACGTATTTCGACCTTGTCGACAGGATTTTGGAAAAACTATTGCACCGATTAGGTTCAAATTTACAGGGATTATTCTATGCATGCATCTCTTCGACCCCTACTAACGGTATAAAAATTCATCAATATGTAATCCCATATAAAAAAAATGAAATTGTAAAAAACAGACAAAAAATTCATTAGTGCGCCATTTTCTTTTCTTTTTATCGAGGGTGAAAGTTTTTAGCAGGGGTCATAACGACAACTCCACTTTATAATAAAATACTCGATTTTTTGTTTTCAGATGCTCCAAAGTTAAGATTTCGCAGGGGTAACTCCAGGCAGCCAGATCACCAAGACAAATTGAAGAAAAAAAATGTATATTTTTTTCTTGTACTTTCAAACTTCTATTTCTATGTATAAAAAGGTACAAATATGGTGATAAATTTTATTATCAAAAAAAATTTTTCAAAATATCTCCGATAGATGGAGACTGATGCCTTGAGAAGTTGCTAAAAAATGAGTCGACTCTTACTCTCAAAAGACGTGTCGTTCTTCCGACGTGGAATTGAAATGCTGCGAGAAAGATGAGGAAAAATAGTGGCTATCGATGGCCAATATTTTCAGTGACACGTTTCTTTTACTAATTTTGTAAAATAAACCATTCATTTTCACAAAAGACCAGCGAGAACTTATTCGACATCCCAATACATTATAAGCTTTTTTTTAATTATTTTTATTCCTATGACAAATTATAATTATTATTTGTATTATATTATCTTTATATGATTAAATTTAAGTGCTGGTTGAGTTTCTCCCCTGTGTTTTCGTCCCTTGGAAAAGGTGAAAAGGGCGCTGCAGTTGGGGCAATATGTGGAGCAATACAAAGGCAAAAATGGAATGAGAGACGCGAACTGAGGGAAGCTGCTGAAGGATAACAGATAACAGAAAGAGAGCGAGGAGCGGAGAGAGCTGGGTAAAATTATGCTGCCTGTCTTGTCTCATTGTTAGCGATCAAAATGCGCATGGTAGCAGCAAAGGTGAAATTTTCCATTCCTCGCCCGAGGAGTGTTTTCGTCCCGTGGTAAAGGAATTACAATGAAACAACTGGGCCAGAGAGGACACGGGAGAGACACAAGCGAAACGGAAACACGTTGCTCAGTCTGGCGTTGTCCTGAGATACCCTTTTGTCCCGTTTGTTACGAATTTTCAAGCTCGACTTGCCCACTCTTGAACCCCCTCTCCTTCCATTCACGTCCGTTCTCCCCTATCCCCTCCCTCAAACACTTTGAGCTCGCTATCTCATCACGCGAGAAGCCTGAACGTTTCCGTTAATGTGGCCCCGGCTCCTTTGTCCCTCTTCGCGTATCTCGAGGGAGATTGAGGCACATCAAGCTTCCCTCAGCGGGAGAAAGAAAAAGAGCGGGAGTGGGCGGGTGGTGGGGGATGGGGAGGAAGACGATGCCACGAGAACATGAACGCTGAACGAGCTCTCATCACTCGCAATTATGGAGTAGACCATATCTATGTATATTTGTTCGTGTACAAATATTACTACAGGGTGATGCAAAAAAAATCGGTTTTTCTTTTTTCTTTGAGGACACAGCGAAAAATGTTAGCATATGGAAATAAAAAATATCAAGAGAGGCGGCAGTGTCTTGACGTTAAGTAATAAAAAAGAAATTTTGATGTCACAGACGAACTGGTCGTGTACTCTTTATACACTAAATTGGGCTTCTATTGGTCGTTTATGAATTTTTAATCGGCGCCACGCACGAACGAGTCGACGAATCGAAAATCTGATGATATTTGACAAGAGTGACGTGATTTTTGCTTATCGCTTGGGCTAGGTTACTTTTCGATCCGTCCACTCAATCTCCTGATTTTTTACCCTAAAAATGATTTCACACTTCGTAGATTAGCGGAATAAGGCCAATCCGTCGTATCGTAAACATAGTACTTGAGCCGTTTTTATAATAACTTAACAAAATTGATTAAGGGGCCAGTCCACTTTTGAAAATTTCAAAAAATCGATTTTTCTTTTTACTGTTTTCGAAAGTACATACATTCAGAAATATTGTGTCAAAATTTTATGAAAATCCGAGCTCTCTAAGTATTTTTTTTTTACCTGAACGTCAGGCCCTCATTTCGTCTACCTGAGCGTATAGCGCGCTCGGCCGACCCATCGGCCTTTAGAATGGTGCAAGTACCTCAAAGCTAAGGCACTTCAGCAACATTACAAACATCCTCCTGCTCTTTCTGAGGAAGTACAGGAAGTTTTAAAACCTATTTACGAGGATCTCACCAAAACAGAACTGCTCGAAAGGTATTTAGGTGGTCATACGCAAAACAATAATGAAAGTTTTAACAACTGCGTATGGAATATGGCACCTAAACACATGTTAAACGGCAAAAAAATCGTAGACATTGCCTGCAAAGTTTCCGCGTGTGTCTTTAATGAAGGATTTCGTTCAGTGCTTAAAATAATAGAAATAATGGGCGTCAAACTCGGCCCGATCACCATCGGATTCGCCGACAATCGCGATGACGAGCGTGTTCGCTCTGCAAACCGCCGCAGTTCTGAGTGCTCAAAAGAGACCAGAACCAAACGAAAGCAAGCAAGACTTGAAGAAATCGACGATGATGAGCAATCAGAAGGGATTTTGTTTGGGTTTTTCATAGTATAAACTTCAAACGCGTTTTTCTCGAAACAACGTTTTCAAAATCTAGCTCCATCGTATCTGTAAAACTAATAAACCGATTCTCTTGAAATTTGAACCACATATTGTAAACATGATTCGCAACAAGATGATCCTCGATGGTTTTAAAATTTTTATTTTTACTCTTTTTTTTTGCGAAAATTGCGAAAAAACGCGTTTTTTTTTACTTTTTTCGTTTTTCATCTGCCATTTTTTTATTTTTTGATAAAACTTTATATCCGAGGGTCATTTTGTAGCTGGTGTCATACTGAATCTAATGGACTTTGATTTTTTTGTTTCAGACAAGCCGTTGCCGAGTTGTGATGGAGCTACCTAGCCCACCTATTTTTGAGGCGTTACGTTAAACTATAGTTTTTGTACTTAAAAATGAATAAAAATGAATTAAACATTTCTTTATGTATTTCGAGACTTTATTTATCAAGCCCAACAACTTTTATATTCATATCTTTTATAAAAGTCTCAAAAAAAAATCGCGAAAATAGCCTTTTTCGTGGCTCCAAAGTGGACTGGCCCCTTAAGAATAAAATGCTCGACGAAGCATTTCGATTTTCCAACTATTGTACTCTCAGGTATAAAACAATGAAATTACTAAGTCAGATGGTGGCAATTGGGGCTACTGTTTTTTAGATCATAGTAATATGCTCATTCTGGAAAGTGAATTCTGCATAATTGTATTTCAGAGAAGTAAAATTATTCTTGAACTTCTTTAGACAATTACATCAAACACTCGATCGGTTATATGAATGGTAATTAAATTATGATCTCATAAAGTACAGTCACAGATCTGTGATGGGCCTTTACGCCTTCACAAACTTTAAATTCTAATTGATTTAAATAGTTTAAAAAGTTAAATAAAAATATAAATAATCTACTTTATGATACATCTATTGCAGATACCATTAAATATATTTTTGTCACTGACGAGCAACTGGTGCGAATGTAAAAAAAATATACATATGTCGCAAAAGCTATTTACGCGGATAGTAGGAACGGAAAATTCTATATCTTCCCGACCTTTTCCCTCTTAACCATGCACGCCAAGACCTTGTACGGCATTTCCAATGTACTTGTGTGGTTCGTAAATTGTATTTTTCTAGACTAGTAATACCAATTTTCTATTATGATAATGTAATTTTTAAATAAAAATAATATATTTTTCATAAGATTATTTCTAAGGTTTAACAATTTTGTGTATGACATTTGTTGTAGACTTGCATAATACGTACATTGTACTTGGCTGTTTTATAAGTAATTTCATTTTTTTTTGTAGAACTGATCAATAAAAAAAACCGTTCGAATTAAAACAAACAACAAGGTTTTCGAGGAGATTTTTTATTACTTTACGTACTTTTTTAACTTTTCAAATGTTTCTAACATATATATACCCGAGTAGAAATTGTGCTAGCCTGCTGAGTTACGTGCTAGTAACTGGCTCGTCGAATTGAACTCATACGAGCTGACTAATGGCTGCCTCGCTACGAGTTAGTAATATTCTAAATGTTATGTTATCCAGCCCTTGTCTATTCACTGCCTAATCGATTTTCACTGTAGATGTCGCTGCGTTGCAATAAAAATGTCACCTAGTAACTAGGCCGCACTGGACTAGCCAACAATGGTTACGAATAACAAAGTGAGGTTATGTGACTGCGCGTACTATCATCTAGCGAATAACTCATGGCTGGTTAGCCAACTTGAGTTTCAGATGGCGTTGCGAATGAAACAAAAGTCTGGAGTTGGTACCTCGCCATGACCTAGCCAACGGTAGCCAACTGGGGCTATGCACCCCTTGGATAGTCACTGCCTAGCCGAACTTGATCACAGATATCGCTGCCTTACAACAATACCGCTTAAGGGGCCAGTCCACTTTGGAGCCACGAAAAAAAGGCTATTTTCGTGATTTTTTTTTGAGGATTTTATAAAAGATATGAATATAAAAGTTGTTGGGCTTGATGAATAAAGTCTTGAAATATATTTTAAAAAATTTAATTCATTTTTATTCATTTTTAAGTACAAAAACTATAGTTTAACGTAACGCCTCAAAAATAGGTGGGCTAGGTAGCTCCATTACAACTCGGCAACGGCTTGTCTGAAACAAAAAAATCAAAGTCCATTAGATTCAGTATGACACCAGCTACAAAATGACCCTCGGATATAAAGTTTTATCAAAAAATAAAAAAATGGCAGATGAAAAACGTAAAAAGTAAAAAAAACGCGTTTTTTTCGCAGTTTTTCGCAAAAAAAAAGTAAAAATCAAAATTTTAAAACCATCGAGGGTCATCTTGTTGCGAATCATGTTTACAATATGTGGTTCAAATTTCAAGAGAATCGGTTTATTAGTTTCAGAGATACGATGGAGCTAGATTTTGAAAACGTCGTTTCGAGAAAAACACGTTTAAAGTTTATACTATAAAAAACTCTTACCTAAACTCAATCGGCAATTCCTGCACCGTACAAAATCCCTTCTGATTGCTCATCATCGTCGATTTCTTCAAGTCTTGCTTGCTTTCGTTTGGTTCTGGTCTCTTTTGAACACTCAGAACTGCGGCGGTTTGCAGAGCGAACACGCTCGTCATCGCGATTGTCGGCGAATCCGATGGCGATCGGGCCGAGTTTGACGCCCATTATTTCTATTATTTTAAGCACTGAACGAAATCCTTCATTAAAGACACACGCGGAAACTTTGCAGGCAATGTCTACGATTTTTTTGCCGTTGAACATGTGTTTAGGTGCCATATTCCATACGCAGTTGTTAAAACTTTCATTATTGTTTTGCGTATGGCCACCTAAACACCTTTCGAGCAGTTCTGTTTTGGTGAGATCCTCGTAAATAGGTTTTAAAACTTCCTGTACTTCCTCAGAAAGAGCAGGAGGATGTTTGTAATGTTGCTGAAGTGCCTTAGCTTTGAGGTACTTGCACCATTCTATCGAGCAGTTGTGATGTTGCGGCTTGACATCGGTCGAAATTTTGTGGTTTTGTCGAAATACCCTGCCCATATTTCTTTGCGCATACCTTCAATAGAATTCAAATTCCTTCGAATAGCTAAGCCGTAATTTTCGGACAACTGTTTCATCAACTTGATCGTCAAAGTTTCTGTTTTTGCTTTTGACACTTTTTTTACGGTAGCCGTTTTTTTCTTCACAACTACAATTTTTTTCGGTGCGGTTTTTTTCGATGCGGCTTTTTTCGGTATAACGTTTTTCGATGCGATTTTTTCCTCTTCTGCTTCCTTTAGAGCTTTTTTCTTCTGGATCAAAGATTTTCTTGCTTCATTTGCACGTTTGAAAACGCGTTTGGCCATAAGCTCAGGTAGACGAAATGAGGTCCTGACGTTCAGGTAAAAAAAAAAATACTCAGAGAGGTCGGATTTTCATAAAATTTTGACACAATATTTCTGAATGTATGTACTTTCGAAAACAGTAAAAAAAATCGATTTTTTGAAATTTTCAAAGTGGACTGGCCCCTTAATGATTAACAATAAGTCGTAGTGGCTAGCCAATGAACGTCGTAAATGAAAAAGTGAGGTTACGTGACTACATGTAGTCCCAGCGAGCGATTGGATCATGGCTGGCTAAGCAATTTGAGTAAAAGATGGAGTTGCAAATGTAGACAAAATCATCAAGTTCATATCGCGCGATGACTTAGCCAACACTAGCCAACCGCCGCTATGTTCCCTTTGATTAGCCACTATCCAGTCGATCGTCAATAGTTTATATAATGTTTAAATTGTTATTAGTAGTTTGTATAATGTATAGCATCCGTTGCATTAACATTGTACTAATTAATTCGTCACCTGCCAGAATAATTCCTTTGACAAATATAATTTGAGGTTACGTAATTCCATGCGAATATAGCTGTTAATGCAAAAAGTAATCAATCCGATAATGTTATTTGAATTTGTTGATCCACCCGTTTCTTAATACCCCAACTTTTTGCATGTGTAGACGATGTGGAATTAATAAATTAACTAAGTAGAACTGGCTCAGTAGACAATGCAACGTCGTGGATTTATCACCAAGAGGTACACTGCCAAAAAAAATATTTAATTTAAATAGGATCTATTTAAATCAAATAGGTTTTTTCCTTGTTTCGCGGTCTACTCCAATGCTACCATATTTGTTTCAAATATTTTTTTTTTATTTGTTCAAGCTATTCTTTATAAATATTCAATATATTCAAATGAAATAAATCAAAATTAGATTCAAATTAAATCAATAAAGATGAAAGAGGATATATCGCATGAATACGAGAAAGGAATATAGGTTCATTAGGGTGGTCATTATTTGGGGTCAAAATTAATGTTACCCTTTCCGCTCCCTAAATCGGTTCGAAATACGTAAAAAGTAACGCTGTAATTTTTTCAGATTAAAAAAAAAAGTTTAACCCTTGACCACGGGGGTTGAACTTTTCCATTTAAAATACATGGGGTTTTCCTGCGTTTGCAGTCACTATTTTACTGTGGGCCTAAATATGTTTGTAAAATCTTGAAATTTTCAGAAATTAGTTTACAAGCATGTTGCTACATGTAAAAAATTTCCAAAACCCCTACCCTCAAAATGTTGTATAACATCACCATAATAATTAAAACTTTTTTTTTTTATAATTTTTTTATTATTTTGCTTCCTCGTTTTTTTTATAAATGTATTTAAAATAGAATAATTTTCTAAACGAGTTACAAATTCTTAAGTATTTTCTCCTTTCTTGCGTCTGGATGATTTTTTCGATATTCTCTTACAATTTGTAAAATGAACTGTTCACCGATTACAATGAAATACTCACACGGAACGAACAACAAAAACAGTTCATTTTACAAATTGTAAGAGAACATCGAAAAAATCATCCAGACGCAAAAAAGGAGACAATACTTAAGAATTTGTAACTCGTTTAGAAAATTATTCTATTTTAAATACATTTATAAAAAAACTAGGAAGCAAAATAAATAAATAAATTATAAAAAAAAAGTTATAATTATTATGGTGATGTTATACAACATTTTGAGGGTAGGGGTTTTGGAAATGTTTTCCATGTAGCAACATGCTTGTAAACTAATTTCTGAAAATTTCAAGATTTTACAAACATATTTAGGCCCACAGTAAAATAGTGACTGCAAACGCAGGAAAACCCCATGTATTTTAAATGGAAAACTTCAACCCCCGTGGTCAAGGGTTGAACATTTTTTTAAAAATCTGATAAAATGACAGCGTTACTTTTTACGTATTTCGAACCGATTTAGGGGGCGGAAAGGGTAAAATTAATTTTGACCCCAAATAATGACCACCCTAAGGTTCATACATAAAAGTGCGGTGCAAAAAACTTAAATTATTTTTCATATTTTCACTAACATGGCTATTGTTTGAAAAAAAAAGGAAGGTATCGTCGTGCCGTTTATTAACAGGCGGGGCTATTTATGTGAAGAAAGACTAACCCTTTTCCTCAACCGCGGCATATGACAACAGTCTTCTAATGAAAACAAAGCCATGAGATTTTTGACAGACTGAATCGTATACTATTTTTCCGTCTGTCTCTTTTGTTTTATACTACCAGATGAAACCAAATCACAGATTTATTAGGAATAAATAAAATATTTAGTTATTGGACGATAATAAATAGATCTTGCTTTGAATAAATTAATACATTTAAAATAAATAATTGCAATAATGCAATGCAATAGGAAAAAAAATTAATTTACGAAAAGTCTAGTTAATTTAAATTTAAAAATATCAAAGAGACACATCTAGTTAATATCAAAAGAATTGTTCTGTCAGTGTACCGGGATCGAAACCACCTTACACGTGAGCGTTTTTCTCACGCGAATAACCGAAATTGACAGACGGGAAAGAAAATTGTTAAATTGCGCCGTGATATAAAAAATGTGAAAATTTGTTTGCACATTATCTAGAGAAGAAATATTAAGGAGCTCCGAGATATTTTTGTTTTATCTAATCACCATATTATTTTTTGAACCCAGTCACTAGACGACGAAAGCGTTACAAGCCTGGACAGTTACTAGCTAAAACGGCTAGCTACTGGCGAATTGAAATGTAATTGTATTAGCTCAAGGCTAGACAATGATGAGTCGTATGTTCCACTCGGGTGGTGGAATTGGAAAGGAATCTTCTATTGCAGCCACCCAACAAAACGATCGGTTCGACCAAGTACTGCTCAAAACTGGCCAAACTAAAGGGAGCAATCGATCAGAAGCGGCCCAAATTGGCGAACAGAAAGGGCGTAGTGTTTCACCAGGACCCGAGTAGAAATCTTGCTCCGGCTACAATAAAGGCCTCATCAGGCATCCTGATTTCTTTTTCCGGCCTTGATCAGGATTCTTGATCAAGCCCTGATCATTTTTGTGATACTTTCCCTGATTTCGGCCTAATCAGGGTAAAAAATCAACGCCTGATCAGGGTACAAAATCAAGGCCTGATCAGAGCTTGATTTTGTAAGGCTTGATCAAAATGAAAAATCATGGCCTAGTCAGTATGATGTAATGGAGCCCTGTTTAGGATGTCCTAATTATTCCTGAAATAAAAAAATACCACGCATATTTAAAAGAGAAAAAGGCACAAAATTATAATTAACGCTAATAGTTTATTTTTTAAACTGAATTTGAATTTTTACTTATCAAATACATTTTTCACGTAGAAGCATATAGAAAATAAATAACACTTTCTCTTAGAGATTTGATTGGACCTGCATCGATGGCATCACATTCACCGGACTAAACTACGCAGTCATCTTACCATTGTTTGGTAGCCAACGCTGTCCGACTGCTTGACTATCGCCTCCAGCTAGTCGAATCAGGCAAATTAAAGTCAGCCGTAAGTCCGGATGCTTGACCAGCGCCTGAATCTAGCCGGATCAGGCAACTGGAGGAGAACGTACATCCAGTTGCCTGAATATCGCCAGACACCAGCCGGATCAGGCAAATTAAGGCATGCCTTAAATAAGGCCTCCGTACTACAACTTGATCAGGCCCGGATCAAATATCAGGCCAGCCTGACAATATTTCTACTCGGGGACAACGCTAAACCATACGTTTCTCTGATGACTCGGCGAAAGTTATTGCGGCTTGAGTGGACTGTTTTTGGCCACCCACCGTATAGCCTGGACCTTGCAGCTTCAGAGTATCACTTGTTCCGGGCGTTACAGAATAGTTTGAATAATGAAACCTTCGGTTCCCTGGACGTCCTTAAAAACCACCTCGGTGAATTATTTGCCCAAAGATCTCAGGACTTCTATAGAAGAGGGATAATGAAGTTCGTGGATAGATGGCAGAAAGTCATTGAATATAATGAAACATATTTATTGATTGAAATCGCTTTTTTGGTAAATATTTTGCGTTTGAAATTTACTCAATTTTCGCTACGGCATTATACATAGACCCAATATATTATATATCGACGGCAGTATGGAAGAACGTGCTATCTCAAATTGTGATAGAAGAACGTGCTGTCCCAAATTGTGATAGAAGAACGTGCTATCTCAAATTGTGATAGAAGAACGTGCTATCTCAAACTGTGATAGAAGAAGGTGCTATCTCAGATTATGAGAGAAGAACGTGCTATGTCAAATTGTGATAGAAGAACGTGCTATCTCAAATTGTGATAGAAAAACGTGCTATCTCGTATTATGAGAGAAGAACGTGCTATGTCAAATTGTGATAGAAGAACGTGCTATCTCAAATTGTGATAGAAGAACGTGCTATCTCAAATTGTGATAGAAGAACGTGCTATCTCGAATTGTGATAGAAGAACGTGCTATCTCGATCAGTCAACATATTTTCATTGATACAGCACTGCTATTTGGGGCACCTCAGTATACAGAGCACTTTTTTTGTTAAGTTATTTAATTTTCTAATATGATTTAGCTCGATAACAGAAAAAAATTAAGATATGTTTGAATAAACAACTTTTTTTTTATCATCAATATATTTATTTATATGGAATTTACCAGTTACCTACAGTAACTGTAGGTTCTAAAAACTCCATATAAATAAATATATTGATGATTAAAAAAAAGTTGTTTATTCAAACATATCTTAATTTTTATTATCGAGCTAAATCATATTAGAAACTTTTTTTTAATCATCAATATATTTATTTATATGGAATTTTTAGAACCTACAGTAACTGTAGGTTCTAAAAATTGCATATAAATAAATATATTGATGATTAAAAAAAAATTGTTTATTCAAACATATCTTAATTTTTTTCTATTATCGAGCTAAATAATATTAGAAAATTAAATAACCTTACAGAAAAAGTGCTCTGTATACTGAGGTGCCCCAAATACCAGTGCTGTATCAATGAAAATATGTTGACTGATCGAGATAGCACGTTTTTCTATCACAATTCGAAATAGCACGTTCTTCTATCACAATTTGAGATAGCACGTTCTTCTATCACAATTTGAGATAGCACGTTCTTCTCTCATAATATGAGATAGCACGTTCTTCTATCACAATTTGAGATAGCACGTTCTTCTATCACAATTTGAGATAGCACGTTCTTCCATACTGCCGTCGATATGTGATTAATAAATTGCTGTTTTTTTCCGAGCGATATAAACTTAATTCATTTCTCTAATCACAATACTCGAGTGGAAAATACAACTCATCATCGCCTAGACCTGAGCTAGTAAAATTATATTTCGAATCGCCACTAGCTAGTCGTTTTAGCTAGTAAGTGTCCAGGGTTAGCTAGTAAGTGTCCAAAATTAGGTAGTGACGAGATAAAAAAAAATACCTCGCAGCTGAATAATGTTTCTTCTCTAGATTATGTGCAAATATTTTTTTGTACATCATTTATATTACTGCAAAATTATGCAATTTTCTTCCTCATTTGGCCAATGTTGGTTATTAAATTTGCGCTGCAAAAATATTTATTTATTCATTTGAAATTATATCAGAAAAACGGTTACGTGTGAGGTGGCTTTGATCCCGGTACCTCTGGGTGATAAATCCACGACGCTGTCCACTGAGCCAGTTCTACTTAGCTAATTTATTAATTTCGCATTATCTATACATGTAGAAAGTTGCGTTATTAAGAAATGGGTGGATTAACAAATTTAAATAACATTGTCGGATAGGGTTAATTTTTTTTGCAATGAGAGCTATATTGGCATAGAATTATATAACCTTAAATTGTATTTGTCCAATAATTCATTCTGGCTTGTGACGAATTAATGAGTCCTATGTTAATGCAACGAATGCTATCCATCATATAAACTACTGATAACGAAATAACCATTATATAAGCTAATCACTTTCGACAGGGTAGTGGCTAATCAAAGAAAACATAGCGGCAGTTGGCTAGTATTGGCTGCCTCATTGCGAGATATCCCCTTGAGGATTTTTTTCTTCATTCACAACGCCATCTTTTACTCAAATTGCTTACCCAGCCATGAGGCAATCGCTCTATGAACCTAGACGTAGTCACATAACCTCACTTTGTCATTTGTGACTATCATTAGCTAGCCAGGTACGACTTAGTCATTAGGTGGTATTTTTATCGTAACGCAGCGACATCTATAATCAACGTCGGCTGGGCAGTGACTAGCCAAGGGGTGCATAGCTAGAGTTAGCTAGTGTTGGCTAGGTCATGACAAGATACCAACTTGATATGTTTGTTTCATTCGCAACGCCACCTGAAACTCTAGTTGGCTAGCTAGCCATGAGTCATTTGCTAGATGATGTTACGTGTAATCACATAACCTCACTTTGTTATTCGTAACCATGGCTGGCTAGTCCAGTACGGCCTAGTTACTAGGCATGTTTATTGTAACGAAGCGACATCTATAGTGAAAATCGATTGGGTACTGAATAGACAAGGGCTGGATAATAAAACATTTACTAGCACCTAGCTCAGACAGGCTAGCACAATTTCTACTCGGGCAGATACAGAGCATGACCTTCTTCGGGTGTAATCCAGCCTTTGCGACCATCAGTGCAGCCTCCCCGAGCTCCGACCATGATCTTTTCGACTGACATTGTTGTAGACAATTTATTTTTCATCGCCAGTAATCATTCGTTTTAAAAATAGTTCGTTTTGATGATGTTTGAGCAACAAACCGCAAGCTTAAATTCGGTCCATTCAACTCTTTTCGCTCGGCGGCACCCAAACATCAAGTTTTGTTTACTACCGCAAGCTTCCGTTAATGTCTCGAAAACAGTTGATAGGTAAATGTTGAGATTATGTTCGATCTCTGTAATCGTCAAACCCCGGTTGGAATCGATTAAAGTCTTGATTTTATCGGCATTAATAGTAACCGGCCGACCGGAGCGAGGCGCATCTTGGAGATCAAAATCTCGGCAACGAAATTTCGCAAACCACTTCCGACGGACACTTTCACTTACAGCATTCTCTCCATACACGGCGTATACCTATTTGTGAGTTTGCGACGCGTTTTTGCCTTTTTGGAAATAAAAAAGTGAAATGCATCGAAAAGACGAGTTATGGCTTTCTATGTTCAAATTGTAATTAAATTTCCTATATGTCACGAATCTCGATGGATACTCTTTTAGAATGTCGGCAGAAGTTTCAGCTTTCATTTAAGGGATCATCACAGTGTAACGGGTTGAAAAATAGTCGATTTTCGCGTTTTTCTCCAATACTTAACATACGCTAATCAGTCTGATTTTGTTATGTCAAATCAAAGCACTCATGAAGAACAGAAAATAAATTTTTTAACGTTTTTTTTTACATTTTTTTAACATTCGGAAATTAAAAAAAAAGTGGAGTCCCCACGGTGTACACGGTTGTGACTGTAAATGTTATCTGAAAGAAAATTTGTAAAAAGATTATTTATCAGTATAAAAGCCGCTATCTTCCTATAGAGGTTTTTAAAAATCAAAGTTGACAAAAAAAAGTATCGAATTTAGCCTATTTTTTCGGCAGTTTTTCGTTAAAAAAAGTATGAAGAATAAAAAAAACAAGCTTCCCTAGGGAGATAAAGAATGGCGTGACGAATGTTGTGTCAAAATTTGAGACGGATAGCTTGAAAACTCTTCCTTTGAGAGTGTACACCGTTTCGAAAAACGACATTTCGAGGAAAACGCGTTTAAAGTTTCGCCAGGTCTCAGGCCGCTGCTCGAATCACTAAGAAAGGTTGTAGTGACTAAAATTATTCTAATTTCGCCCCAAAAATTGAACAGCAAGTTTATAACCTTCTATACTATCGAATAATGCGAAAAAATCGATTTTTTGAAAATTTAACACAGTGATGATCCCTTAATATGCAACACTTCATACGGTTGACGATGTGCAATCGAAGAAACAAGTGCGAATGACATCTGACGGAATTTCTCTACGGAATTATGCATACACCCAATAGGGCACGTGTATAGGGTGATGCAAAAAAGAAACGATATTTCTTTTTCTTCAAAGCCACAACAAAAAAGTTAGTATATGGTAATAGAAAAATCTATGTATATATATATTTTCCCTTCGGAGCCTCTAGACCACACCCAACCCCGTGGCAACCGTTCGGCTTGAACTTTTGCCGATCGTTCGGACAGGACTGCATACGAGACGACGACATCAGGCACGCGAATGCAAGCGCAAAGCAAATAAGAGTAGGCAAGCGGCGCTAAGTTGTCTCGAAAGCGGCGGGTGGGACGAGCAGGGGGTGAAAGCGAGTTTGATACTCGAGACCTGTGGAGCACGGCCTCGTGCATTGTTGAAGTCTGAACACACGCGGCCACACCGTCATACAAAAGGACCTCGGGGCTAAAATTGTCGACGGTTTTGCCACCATCACCGCCTTCTCTGGCCCGATGAACAGCCGGGCCACGACAGATCGGGCGGGTCTGACTACTACTCGACCTCTCTCTTGCTCTCCAGCTCCTGTAGCTTTTCCTCTCTTGCGCCCTGAGAGGGCAGAGAGGAAAGGGGTAGTTTTGCCGCGAAGTGAATACTAGAAGCTTCGGGCTAGTGGCAAGGGTGGCAAGGGAGGGTTGACAGAGAGAGGAAGAGGACTTGGGGATGTTCGAAAAAGGTGCTGAGCGAGTTTCACGTAGCCACAGGGCTGAGAAAACTTTGAACAAGGACAACAAAA
>OZ010724.1:1793283-1867566 GCA_963932345.1 Ophion ventricosus
TGTTGGTGGGTTTGGGTTTGTTGGGGTTTGCTGAGGTTTGGTTTGGTTTGGTTTGGTTCGGTTTGGTTTGGATGGATGGATGAATGTATGGATAGTGATAATGTGAGAATGTGACGATTTGAGAATGTGAGAATTTGAGAATGTGAGTGAGAGAGTGCCAGAGAGAGATTGATTGATTGATTGATTGATTGATTGATTGATTGATTGATTGGGTTTATTTATGCCATGGTAATACCTTAAGACAAGTTAATAACAGAAAGTATAAACAAGATTATGTTAGAAGTTATGTGATAGAATAACGATATAATATAAAACAGTTATATATAATGTATGTAAAATAATTAAACTTGTAAATAAAACTAAAACTAAAAGAAAATAACAATAAGATTATTACATCCTAGTGTGACTTTCGTAACTTAAAAAATAAGGATATCTCTCTCGAATAAATGTGAGAATAATCGTGATTTTAATATTGCCAGATTAGGTGAACGCGTGACATCAGTTGGTAGACTGTGCCAAAAGTAAATTGAAGCTAGGCGAAAGGATTTGCGATAAATCATTGTTCTGTCGTTTGGTATGGAAAACACACGGTTCGAGGGATTGCGTGCCGGACGAATAGACGGTGGTAGCGGAGTAAAAATGTCCGACCGGTAGGTTGGGGCGTTGCTGTGGAGGATTTTGAATATGCTAACGCCCAAAAAATAAAGTCGTCTGGATCTAACCGTAAGCAATTTTAATTGTCTTCGATAGGGTGTGATATGCTCATCTCTTCTGAGATGAAAGATAAACCTGATACAACTATTCATTAGTTTTTGGAGCTTCAGGTTTAGATCACCCGAAAGATCGTTATAGCCTAAGCAGCAGTAATGGGCCAAGGGAAACACAAGGGTTGTTACCAACATGATTCTCAAGTCGCGTGATAGTACATTGCGATGGTATTTCAGTCTGTATAAGGTGTAATTTACCCTGCTCGATATGGAAAGAATCTGTTTGTTCCATGAGAGATTGGACGACATGATCACTCCCAAGTTCCGGGCTTCTTTTACATGAGGGATAGGAATTCCATTTATAATCACAGGCCTAAGAGATGTAAGATCGATGTGACTAACATAAGCATTACTACCCATGATGAGGACATTAGATTTTGTCAGATTTAGTTGCAGTCCATTCTCTTTCGCATAAAGAGTATTGGCATTGACATCATGAGCTAATTGAGCAATGGAAGATTCTAACTCGGAAGGTGAACAGCTCATATATATCTGGGTATCATCTGCAAATATAATGTAGTCAGAGTACCCAAGTTGGCTCCAATGTCATTAATATATAATGAGAAAAGTAGCGGTCCAAGAACTCACCCTTGAGGAACACCACACGTCGTACTCAACCACTCTGAGTGACCACCCTTGTTGTCGACTACTGCTTGTGTTCTACCGGTTGAATAAGAGTGCATCCATTTCAGAGCACCACGACAGAACCCGATGTTGCGGAGCTTGGTTAGAAGTTTAAAGTGATCGACTGTATCAAAAGCCTTAGAGAAATCAAATAAAACTAGAAGGGTAAGCTTTCTGTTATCTGCAGCACGTCTAATGTCATCATTCAATCTTAACAGTGCTGTCGCCACTTCTGTAAGCAGACTGCCGCGAGTCGAGAATGTTATTAGCAGAAAGATACTTGACGATTGGGTTGAGGACAATCTTTTCGAAAATTTTGGATGAATCACATAGATTAGCTATCGGTCGACAGTGAGAGGGAGATTGCGGTGGATTGCATTTCAGCAACGGACGGATAAATGCTCGTTTCCAAGGTGATGGAAAGTGCTGGAGTTTAAGGCAACGATTGAACAAGGCGGCTAGATGCGAAGATAGAACTTGGCCTCCCATACGTAACGCGAAGGGAGACACTCCGTCGGGCCCAGCAGCGAGGGAGGAGGAGAACGTTGTTGGGTGTGATCTCGGAAAATTCGAATTGGTGCTGGATTTGTGTAGGACGATCAGAGTCAAGGAAGTGGGTGAGGTCACATGATGGGTGAATATTTGAAGCACTAACAAAGACTGTATTTAACTCATTTGCAGTGAAGAAGTTCAGGGGAGCGCTTTGGTGTAATTTAACAAGACCAAGATTGGCAAGTTCCTTCCATACTCTGGCAATGTCAGTTAGTCCAATAAACTTATTAATACGGAGAGGGAGAGGGAGTGGGAGAGGGAGAGGGAGAGGGAGTGGGAGAGGGAGAGGGAGAGGGAGAGGGAGAGGGAGAGAGAGACAGAGAGAGAGAGAGAGAGAGAGAGAGAGAGGAACTCAAATCATTTGCATGTACTTTTTTTTATCACCCGAAAAGTCTGTTTACATTTTCAATGCCATGAAATAGTTCCACTGTGTAATGCTACTTTTTGATATTTGTTTTTTTGCGTTTTGTTGTTAATTATAATTATTTATGTTCTTTTCTGTATTATTAATATTGATTTCGATTAATTTTTCGAGAATGGCGGGCAAGTTTTGTCAATAATTATATTGGTAGTGAATGAGTTTTCGATGACACGGTTAAATCTAGAAGGGTTAAACTTGAAATACAAGCATTAAATATTCCAATAAATACAAGCAATAAATCAATAAACAATACATTTTCCTGACCCAGCTTCTTTTTTTTATATGACGTATTTCTGAATTTTGCTTTTTATTTACTTTATCATCACATACGAGTATTTTTTATTTTTGTTATTTTATTATCGTTTTTTTTTATGTTAATTCTCCTATTATATTGTATTGAAGTTGGAATGCAACGATGTTTTTTCTTTTCTTATTGTCCAATTTTCTCTTAGCTCATTTAGGCAACAAATATCATTAAAATATTTTCGAAGATTCTTATTAAGGATCCATAACGTAAAACTGCAAAAAAAAAGAGTTTAAATATTAATAAAAATAAAGAAATGAAAAAATTAACAATATTCGTTGTATTTCAACGATGCAAACTTCAACAGCATCTTAATTAATAGTGATTTCTATATTCTTAATTATTTTTGTTGTTTTGCATTATACATGCACATTTTTAACCTTTTAAGGACGGGGCTGGTCGATATATCGACCAGCAGTTAGGCTTGGGGCTCCAATTGAGAAATTCATCGATTTTATTGTTATCTTTCATGTAAAAAAAAAGTCGATTTTAATGGAAATTTTCCCGTCCTTAAAAGGTTAAATTATAAATTATTATTTATTCTTATTCTGATGAATTTATTTTTAATGACTCATTCTTTTTATCTTATTTTTTAATTTCATTATTCAGAATTTTTATGATCAATTTCTCAATATTTTAATTTCCTTGACAGACAGGGTGAAAGGGTCGCAGCGAGGTAGGAATGAAAATATTCTTGGTTGCCGAAGAAACGAATGAGGAAGGAATCAGCATTGAAAGGGGTTGAGAATGGAGTCAACTCAACAAGACGTGCGAAAACAGATATAAGTATACTTTGAGGCTTATTTCCGGTTTTTTTTTTTGCGCTTTTCCTTTTCTTTATTTTTTCTTCTTTTTTTTGACGAGAGCCGAGGGTCGTACAAGAGACCGAATTAAGTCTCGAGGAGTAGAGAGGGATGCGATGGGGAGAAAAGAAAATGGGGTCAAGCCGAGAAAAATCCACAGTCCGCCCGAGTTAACTCGGAGACGTCGGGCTTATATATTCTCGTGTCGGAGAAGCGACCGAGTGCAGCGGAGACGGCGAAGGAGCAAGGGGAGAGAAAGTTAAACGTAATGTTTAGGACATGTCCTAGGAAACTTTTGCACATATCTGATGACCCGGCTCAACCGTGCTTCTTTTCTCTACGTCACCGAAAGAAGATCAACCCTTGCACAAAGATCTCGAAGAGATTTATTTTTCGACCCCTTCAAGCATCGAATTGCCCGTATGCAATTTTCCAAATGCTTTTTTTAACCCATGAAAATCTCAGACTACACATTTTTTATTTTATATCTAAAAGTTGATGAATTTTTCATTCCAAATGCCAAATGTTTTTTTAATTTTAGAAGCTCTACTTTTTATGTTCCCTAAGGTTGATCGGAATCTAGAAATTCTTATTTTTGATCAAAATGTTTTATTCACTCGTGAGCTCCAATTTCTTAGATTTTTTTAATTAAACGTGATCAAAGTTTCTTATTCCAGATCTAACATTTTTGTTTTATTTGTGAACTTTGAATTTTTTTTTAGATTTCTAATATTGATCAGGATCTAAAAATTCTTATTTTAGATCTAACATTTTTTTTTCTCTTGTGAGCTCAAATTTGTTTACATTGCTAGAATGGACCGGGATCTGAAATTTCTTATTTCAGATCTAAAGGTTTTCTTTATTTGTAAGCTCTATTTTTTTAGATCTCCTTGATAATCTCTCGGGATCTTAGTTTTTTTCTTTTCAATATAAAAGTCTTTCACCCTCGAAGCTCTAAATTTCATCATTCCTAAAAAAAATCAGGGCTCGAAAATGTATCCTTTTAGTTGCAATAATATTTTGCCGTCGGTCAATCTGTACATTATTTAAAAAAAAAAGAATTATTTTCTGCTCTTCAGATGTCTTAGGTTACAAAAAAATATTGAATTCCTCATCCTCCGTTAAAAAAAATTTTAAGCGCGAGCAGGAATTTATTGGTATATTATAATTAGGAGACGATCTATCGGGAAATAATCCCGAAATAATTGCGCTCGGCGGAGATTGGGCGAGAAAAGAATTGAATAGCGAGCAGCACGTCGAAGGAAAAATTATCGATAATTATCGGGGAAATGTTTTCCTATAAACGATACAATATTTATCGAAAAACAATGACGATATTATTGTTATTCCTAAAAAAAATGTGTAAAAGCTTCTAATTTTTTTAAATCTGCGAAACTTTTTTTTTTATTTATTTAAATGGCAGATAGAACGTGGTGCACGATTGGATATTCGGTGGATGAAGAAAAAAATGCACTGCTGATGGACCCGCAACATCGAACGGTCGTGTAAACTCCCCTTCCACCCTCTCTCACCCCACCCTGAGAACTTAAAAACAAGGGATCCTTTTTGTTCCCTGTAAATTGTAGTCTATTGAGAACTGCGAGGAAAGGCAAAAAAACGAATGGAGCGAACAAAATACAAAAATTGCACTGCACACGAATGTCGTGCGAGAGAGAAAAATGAAGAGAAAAACAGCATTTTCCGTTTATTCAGGAACTCGAATCTGCAGTTGTTAATCCAGTATTATATCAATGCGAGCAATAAAACGCATTTTGCTCTGTCGAATTACACGTGTAAAAATAAAGTCGAATGAAATGGTGTGCAATAAAATATTTGGATGAAATTGTCATTATTATTATTTATTGACATATATATTTTGAAAAAATGATTTTATTTGAATATAAATATATATATATATATATATATATATTAGGTGTAGTAAAAAGAAATCCCTTATTTTTGCAATAGATGGCTTTAGTAATCTGTATCTCGCGTTGTATAAGTGCGATCGGATTACGCTACATGGCGTTAGAAAGATAAGATTTCGTACGAAAATAAACAACTCAGACAGTTTTGTGATTGCTTGACTCAATATTTTTTGAGCGCGCGTCAAAGATGGCCACCAGCAAAGTGAAAATAGGCCATATTTTACAGTTTTTCTTCGATAGAGGCGAAAACGCAAGCCAGGCGGCTGAAAATGTGAATAGTGTTTACGGTCCTGATACTGTAACAGCCAATCAAGGGCAATTTTGGTTTCGTCGATTCCGTTCCGGTAATTTTAATGTCAAAGATGCACCACGCTCTGGAAGGCCAATTGTCGAAAATGTCGATAAAATAATGGAAACCGTCGAGTCCGACCGTCATGTAAGCACTGTTTCGATAACCCAGGAGCCAAACATTGCACAAAAAACCGTTTGGAACCACTTGAATAAGGCTGGATATAAAAAGAAGCTCGATGTATGGGTGCCACACGAGTTAACGCAAAGAAAATCTCATGGACCGAATTTTCATCTGCGAATCGCTGCTGAATCGCAACAAAATCGACCCATTTCTGAAGCGGATGGTGACTGGTGATGAAAAATGGGTCACTTACGACAACGTCAAGCGAAAATGGTCGTGGTCGAATCGCGGTGAGCCGGCGCAAACGGTGGCCAAGCCAGGATTAACGGTCAGGAAGATTTTACTGTGTGTTTGGTGAGATTGGCAGGGAATCATCTACTATGAGCTGCTCCCCTACGGCCAAACTCTTAATTCGGACCTGTACTGTCAACAATTGGACCGTCTGAAGGAAGCAATCGCCCAGAAGCGGCCAGCTTTGGCCGATAGGTGAGAAATTGTGTTCCATCAGTGGCCAAGCCAGGATTGACGGTCAGGAAGATTTTACTGTGTGTTTGGTGGGATTGGCAGGAAATCATCTACTATGAGCTGCTCCCCTACGGCCAAACTCTTAATTCGGACCTGTACTGTCAACAATTGGACCGTCTGAAGGAAGCAATCGCCCAGAAGAGGCCAGCTTTGGCCAATAGGAGAGGAATTGTGTTCCATCAGGACAACGCCAGGCCACACACATCGATAGTGACTCGCCAGAAGCTCCGGGAGCTTGGTTGGGAGGTTCTTATGCATCCACCTTATAGTCCGGATCTGGCACCAAGTGATTACCACCTGTTCCTGTGTATGGCGAAAGATTTTGCGGGTGAAAAATTCGCCTCAAGAGAAGCTTGTGAAAATCGACTGTCCCAGTTTTTTGCCAATAGGGACGAGGGTTTCTATGAAAAAGGCATAATGAAATTACCTTCAAAGTGGCAACAAGTTATCGATCAAAACGGTGCATATTAGACCTAAATCGGATCATTCTAACTATGCTAAATAAAGCCTTCAATTTCATGCAAAAATAATGGATTTCTTTTTACTACACCTTATATATACAGGGTGGACCATTTAACGTGACCACCCCAAATATCTCCATTGCCTTTAGTGACGAAAAAAATGTCAGGAGGTAATTTGATTGATTTCGAAGGGCTGGTACAGTGGTGAAAAATTCATATTTGTCAAGGTCATAGTTTTCGTGTTCTCAAGGTCATCAATAGTTTTTCAAATGGGAACATGTTCTTTTTTAAATTAAGACGTTGTAGCTGATATTCAGACAAATCCAACGACCTATGATACCATGACCTTGAAATGATTTTTCACAAAAATACACGTGTAAAAACGGGAAATCGTGATGGTATTGTCAATAAGAATTTTCGAATAATGTAATTGAATTTTTTGTGCAGAAAATTTATTATAATAAATGTTCGAAGTCATGGCCATTAACCTCGACACATTTTTGAAGACGTCGGATGAATGATTCTCTTGACCTTCGAATAGTTTGTGGTGTGATAGCGGCGCAGGCTCTTGTAATTCGTTCTCGCATGTTCGCCAGCGTCGTCGGAACATGGTAAACACGATCCTTTATAGCTTCCCATAGGAAAAAATCAAGTGGCGTTAAATCCGGCAAACGAGCAGGCCAAGGGATTACTGCACCTCTCCCAATCCAGCGTCCGGGAAATTTTCGGTTTAACACTTCGCGAGCTATAACTGCCCAATGAGCTGGACAGCCATCGTGTTGATAACATATTCGGCATCGCTGTGCTAACGGGACATCTTGTAGCAATTCCCCCAAAGTGTGGTTAAAAAAATCAAGGTATTTCCGTCCATTCAAATTGCCGTCTATGAAAAATGGTCCAATAATCCGGTCCTCAACTATGTCACACCACACATTAACACTGTAAGGACGCTGATGCACAATTTACCGGAGCCACTTCGGATTTTCGATTCACCAATAGTGCATGTTATGCGTATTCAACTGTCCATGGTTAGTAAAAGTTGATTCGTCAGTAAAACAAAACGTCGTCGAAAAAATGCGGATTCACTTGTAACTGGCGCAGAGCCCATTCACACAACTGAACCCTATTTCCAAAATCGGTACCATGAAGTTCTTGATTCTAGGAAATATGGTACGGATGAAATTTATGACGTCTTAATATTCTTAAAACATTCGCCTTGGAAATTTTTGAATAGCGCTCAATTGCCGACTATTTAATTGCGGATCATGAACTACTGCAGCCAGAACGGCAATCTCTGCTTCTTCGTTTGTTTTAGTCTTGCGATGTTTTCTTTTGATTGGATTGACACTGCCCGTTTCACGGAATAGATGAATAATTCAATCAAAACATCGACGGGAAGGATGATTTCTGTCAGGATAGCGTTGTGTATAAAGTTCCTGCGCTTGCACAGACTTTCTGCCGGTCTCACCATAAATCAGAATCATTTCCACTTTCTCTGATTGACTGTACAATACCATTTTCGATACGGTTATTACGTGTTACTTTGGATGGATACACTTGTCTACTGATTCTAATATTGATAGATGGTAAACATTCTTCACTCTGCTACAGTTTTACAACGTTGCAATGCCAGTATTTACAAACATCAGAAACATTTCCGACTATTGACATTATTGTATGCGTTGGATAATCTGCGCCGCTATCACACCAGAAACTATTCGTTTAAAATCTGTCGAGGTTAATGGCCTTTACTTCGAATATTTGTTACAATTAATTTTCTACACAAACAATTCAATTACATTATTCGGATATCCTTGTTGTCAATATCATCACGATTTCCCGTTTTTACACGTGTATTTTGGTGAAAAATCATTTCAAGGTCATGATATCATAGGTCGTAGGATTCACCTGAATATCAGCTACAACGTCTTAATAGAAAAAAAAACATGTTTACATTTGAAAAACCATTGATGACCTTGAGAACGCAAAAGCTATGACCTTGATCAAAATGAATTTTTTCGCAACTGTATCGGCCCTTCGAAATCAATCAAATTACCTCGTGACTTTTTTTTCGTCACTCTAAAGGCAACGGAGATATTTGGGGTGGTCACGGTAAATGGTCCACCCTGTATAAATATTTATTTATTTATTCAATAACATTTATATATGGGGCATTCCATACCAATTCGACCTGGGTCTGACCCTCGACCCCTCAAATCTGGTTCCCGATTTTTCCTAGCATTACTCTCACTCTATCAAGCAATTACAATTTTTTTCAGATTTTTCAAAATAAATTTGAGCGCGTCATGAATTTTTGAACTTTTTTTTTGAACACCTCGATGGCCGTAATCGAAAAATCTGAAAAAATTCCCAAAAATACAGTGTCAGATATAAAACATGTTGGTGTAAAATTCATAATGTCTGGGCTTTTGCTTCAACCCGTTTTTTAGCTTTTTGAGCAAAAAAAAATGAAAAAAATAAGAAGGAGAGGTCAATTTACTGTAGACTGTTGCTCGAAATTTTGTATGCATAGTACCAGATTAAAAAAAAAAATTCTCCGATTTTTCTAAAGTGTATTTTGTAATTTTCGAATTTTTTTTTTATCATAGTTGACAAAAACCCTAATTAGGGATTTGGAAATGATGCGAATTGCACTAACAATAAGCGTAAGATGCCTGGTGAGGTTCGGTACACTCTAAACTACTATTGAACTACTACTGTAGACAGTAGCTTGAATATTTTTGATGATAGCGAACGGTTTTTGGAAATTTTTAAGGATTTTTTAAAGCATTTTTTTCTGTAATATCATCGTAAAATCATGATTAATTAAAAGCGGTCATTCAAAAATTCAAAAATTCTTGACGCGCTCAAATTTATTTTGAAAAATCTGAAAAAAATTGTAATTGCTTGATAGAGTGGGAGTAATGATAGGAACAATCGGGAACCAGATTTGAGGGGTCGAGGGTCAGACCCAGGTCGCATTGGTATGGAATGCCCCATATATATATATTAGGGTGATTAAGAAAAATCGACTATTTTTTTTAATTCCCCTCTTTAGTAGCTCCAGTAAGGTTAAATAAGACGCCTGTTAAAATATGAGCCCTTAATAGTAATATGTAGAGGTTCTTTACCGCGATTTTCCATTTCCCATACTAATAACACGGAGAAAACTTTGCTTGCTACTTTTGTATTTTATAACTCGCTAACGGGTAAAAGTAGAACAATGCCCATGATATCTTTTCGTAGGCAATTAAACGCTTTACATAAAAGGTCTCTTATCGTTTTATGATAAATATATTCTTTCAAAAGTTATTCAAGGTCAAAGTTGAATTTATAGTAAATTCCAGGATTTTTCATTCTTTCGGCGAAACTATTGAACTTATCACAAAATGTCATAGGACCTTTTTTGTAGATCATTTCATTTTCTATAAAATCATGTCATTAAATAAGTTAAAAATTAAAATGTTATTTGTTAACGGCTTTACCAATTAATTTTTTGTCGACAAGTCGCTAGTTCCGTCTGATTAATTGTTATATTAACTTTTGTTGCATGCGTACGGAGTAAAGAAGGTTACTTTGAGTAAAATTTATCACTCGAGTTTATTTATTAAAAAACATCGGAAACAGAAAACGTCTTTACTTAACCTTGACCCTGGCAAACTAGTATCTCTTGACCACATAATGAATGATTTCTATTACGTGTAGGGCTGGAAAGGATATAAACTAGAGAACTTTTTAAAACAAAGCTAAGTTCAAAATAGCGTTTAGTTTTTTTTTTATGAATGTAGGAGTTGACATTTTTCATACATTTACACTTTTTTTAAGTCTTTGGAAGCTCATGAGTCATTTTCTTGGAATTAATTGTTTTAAATGATTCATTATTTATAATAAACATACAACAAAAAAATACAACTAGAATTATTTCCTGCTATTACAGCGACAAATAAAAAAGTTATGACCATTTCAAGGCAAAAGTTCGGGTAATTAAAAAAAACGAAAAGAACGATATACCTCAATTACCGTGTCACTTAGGAAATACGGTCTAAGGATAAAAAAGTAAGCAAATGAACCCCCCCCCCCCCCCAATCCCCAAAAAAATGTTGTCGGTCGATGTGCCGAACACCCTGTATATATTAAATATATATTCAAAAAAACAATAGACATCAAATTCTTTGATATATATATTTATTTTAATATTTTCATTGCAAGTTGATGGCATTTTTTTAAACATTTCATCAACAGTGATAAGATAATAGTAAGGGATGATTAAGGGCTACATGGACAGGTCAGTTCAGGGTTAAAAGGTTGTTAAACGAAGCCATGCTCGTCATTTTTTCAAGGACACGAGATGGCAGTAGAAGGAGAGGATAATGAAAAGCTGGCTGTAATATATATATATATATATACAATAAAAGCTATCGCTCTCGCTCATTGGATTTTCCGTCTTTCATTATACGGGGATGATTGATGAGCCACCACGGTGATATTATTTTGAGCAGAGCACCTCCTGCTGCCAGTATCCCCTTCGCCACCGCTCCCTTCGTTTCGCGAATAACCACCGGAGGGTGCTTTCAATGCTCTCAGAGTTTGTCACCCCTCCGCTCACCCTTTCCTATCCCTTATTTTTCCACACTTCGGCCAACTCCGACCATACCTCGTACACACCGTTCGAACATGCGGAACATCCTGCCCCATTATCCTCGCAAAGTTAGGACAACCCATCACCTAACTTTCATGGATAATCGCAGTCTCTTGTACTTTTTTTTCGCTCTTCTCTCTCTCTCTCTCTCTCTCTATATATATATATATATATATATATATATATATATATGTATATATATATATATATATATATATACAGGGTGATTTGTTTATCTTGAGACTGCTAAATATCTCGAAAAATAAGCCTTGTACGACAAAAATGTTCCAAATAAACCTTCAATAGTTTCCAAGGGGCAATTTAATCCCACAGAAATTAACCGCCTGCCCCCCCCCCCCCGGGGGTGGGGCGGGGGGGAACTTTGAAATCTTAAATGGGAACCCCTACTTTTCATTACAGATTCGGATTATGCATAAAAAAAACACGTAACTTTTGTCTGAACTTTTTTTTTTTATTCGGGATAGATAGCGCTGCATTCGGTGAAGATTGGATAACCTTCCTTTTCTTGAAGGGAAAGTCCCTATGTTTTATTGCACAATGGCGCTACGTCGAAGAAAAGTAACTTTAGTCGGAAACATGTTTTTTTTTAATTATCGTAAATATCTACTATAATTTTGTATCCGTTCTTAGCTTTACCCAGGATTAAGAACGTGGACCTGACGGAAATTTAATCTCTTTGGGGTGCTTGATTGTTGTGAGTCCCCTTCACTCTCACCATTCAATTCAATAAGTGTTCAAACTGATGACCTTCAACCTCCATGCATTTATTGATTCGTAGTTCGAATGATTGTACACAACTCAAAAGTTTGTCCGCTTTAATTTTTGCGCAAGCTAACCCAAATCAATTGTTGCGAAGTTAATCAGGGACTCATAATAATCACGCACCCCAAAGGGGTTAAATTTCCGCCAGGTCCACGTCCTTAGTCCTGGCCAAAGCTAAGAACGGATAAAAAATTATCGTAGATATGTACAATAATTCAAAAAAACATGTTTCCGACAAAAGTTACTTTTCTTTGACGTAGCGTCATTATGCAATAAAACATAGGGGATTTCCCTTGAAGAAAAGGAAGGTTACCCAATCTTCACTGAATGCAGCGCCATCTATCCCGAATTAAAAAAAAAAGTTCAGACAAAAGTTACGTGTTTTTTTTATGTATAATCCGAATCTGTAATAAAAAGTAAGGGTTCCCATTTAAGATTTCAAAGTTCCTCCCCGCCCCAACCCCAAGGGGGGCGGCAGGCGGTTAATTTATGTGGGATTGAATTGCCCCTTGGAAACTATTGAAGGTTTATTTGGGACATTTTTGTCGCATAAGGCTTATTTTCCGAGATATTTAGCAGTCTCAAGATTAAAAAATCACCCTATATATATATATATATGTATGTATGTATGCATGTATATAAATATATCTCCTTTCATCCCCATAAAATTGACGACAATAACAACGAGAACAACGATAAGTGGAAAAAATATTTAACATCGCGCGTTACTTTCTCCATGATTTATCTTTCAATTTTGGGAACATTTTTTTAGAGGTCCCTTCGAACGAATAAAATACTAAGGGATTTTTTATCTTTTTAAGGAGGGGGTAAAAATGCTAATTACGTACTGCAAGAGAGTCCTGTGGACTCTCCCGTGTGTCGGACTCTAGCACACAACGGTGCCGTCGGCATGGTGATATACCGATTAAAACATCTCCCTCCCCTGTCCGCCGCGCGGGGTGGCAACACGTTAGTAAAACCTCACCCACGAGGGTCCTGTCCATTGTCCGTCTCGTTTCGTTTGCCAGTCAGTACGAGTACATCTCTCGAGTTTAGATGTCACGTCCTCTCATTTATACTCCAGCATCCATCATCTTTCTTACGTCTCAGCACTGCCTCGACGAAAGGGGGGGTGTTTTTCCAGTGGTCTTCGTTCCGTAGTATCAGCCCGATTATGTTATCGGGCGTGATGTACCCAGTCCTTCCATCCAGTTGTTGTCTCCGTGTTGTCCATCTGTCGCACGCAAAGAAGGTAAAATGGGTCGGTTTTCTTCTGTGGCTAGTAAGTCTATAGGAATAACGCCCGCCACCACCAGGATCGCCTCTGCCGAGACGGTCCTGTAGGCGCACGTTATCCTTAGTGCCCCCTGCCTTTGTACGTACGTCATAGTCTTCCTGTATTTTTTAATCGCTAGCATGTCCGCCCAGACCTCTGCACCATACAGGAGGATCGAGTGGGCCGTCGTCATTAGTAGTCTCCGTATTGACGGTCTCGGTCCGTGCGTATTCGCCATCAGGCGGTTGAGCGATGAGACATCACCGCCGCCTTCTCGGCCGTTCGTTTTACGTGGGGCCAGAATGTCAGCTTTGCCCCAGAGTCACCCCTAGATACTTGGCCTCCTCCCTGGTCCCCGTACGTTCCGTTCCGACTGACATCGAAAAGATTGTCGGTATTAGTCGTCTCGTAAGCATGAGGAGCTCCGTCTTGTCCACTGCGAGAATCAATCCGTGCTCCGTCATTCATCTATCTACGCGCCTCATGACATGATTCAATGACAGCGGGGCCAGATCCGCACTGCGCTCTACGATCACCGCCGCCATCTCGTCACCGTAAGCGACGAGTGATACGTTGCGCGACATCTCCAGCCTCAGCAGGGTGGCGTACGTCACATTCCATAGATCCGGTCCTCGGAGTGATTCTTGCGCGACAGCCGCAGTGAAACTTCTGGTCACCTGTCCGTCTGCCGTCTCGTACGTGATGCGTCTGTCATTAAGATAGTCCCTCAGTACCCGTAGAAGATAAGGGGGGATCCGGAGAGTGCTTTCCAGCACCCCCAAGATGTCCTCCCACTTAGCCGAGTTGAAGGCATTTCTTACGTCCAAAGTCACCAGTCCCACTAGGGGCCTTGTCGCGTGACAGGCCTCGCCCGTCCTCCTGACTACAGAGGGGCAGACGAGGGAAAAAATCCATTTTCCAAAAGTGAGAATTTTAATTATTGAATATTTGCCTCTAATAGTGAATTAGCCGTAGAATCAAGATATGAAAGACTTTTTTCGATCATCGATTTCTGAAACGAAGTAATACTTCTTCAAAGTCGGAAATTTGTCGAACTTGTGAAATGAGGGTACTTATGGGAAGCACACAATGCAGATTTTGTAAAAGAGTATTTGGCCAGCCATGAGTAATATCGATTAACACTCAATAATGATGCAACTGCTTTGTTTGGATAAAAAATGTAGAGTGGGAATTGTTTGGTAGAGCAAATACGCCGTATTCGTGAATGTTTTCTCGCAGTTAGCATAGAGTTTTAAAAATGCTCCATTATCCTCCGGCTGGGCTTGCTAATTTTTCTCATATATATATATTCAAGAAGAAGCCGTGTTAATTTCAGCTGCGTAAATCTGCGAATGTGGACTCACGAGAACTAAACTCTACGAAGTTCGTGCGACATATGCTCGACATTGTCAACATATACCAACTAATTATAGATTCCCACGGATTTCCTGAAATATCTGATGGAATCAAATAATTCACGTGCCAAAATGTATGTTTTGTATATGGCTACGCGGCTCTTCTCCCCTTTAAGTCGTGACATGAGCCAAACGTTTTATTTCACATCATTTCTATTACGGCTTCAGCATGGTAATAATATAATCTACTTTTTTTTTATTCAATAAATTTCCTGAAAAGACAGTCGTTCGTCTATCAATTTGACATTGTATGGTCAAATTTCGTGAAATTCTAAAGAGCCGTTTAGAAAATCCGTGGGTATCTACAATCCCGCCATACCGATAGAGCCGAGGTACCGTTCCGTCTTAAAGTTGACTTTTGAAAATTCCTCTACACCTTGTGAGGAACATATCTTCGGAATTTCATGTTTCTATCTTCAGCGGTTTCGGTTGTGCGTTTTCTATATGTCAGTCAGTCATTCAATCAGTTAGTCAGTCACAGAACTGCTTTATCTTTTACCATACAAACTTTGCCACCACTTTCACCCTTAAGGGTTGAATTTCCAAAAACACTCAAATTTCATTCATTGTGTCTCGAATTTCGAAATCGTCAATTACATTATCCGAAGCTGCTTGAAGTTTCATCTTATCGTGTTATTTTTCAGTTATGTTCACTACTAATTCAAATCAAACTGATACAACTAAAGATAAGATGAATGACAACAAAAAAAAAATGCAAATCGGCCCGTGTCTTCTAAACCAGTTCGCGGCCCATGATGCCAATTTTTTCTGTATGTCCACACTAACAACAGAAAATTCAGAAAAATTTAGAGCAAAATCAAACGTGACATACTTTTTGAAAATCGATTTTTTTCATTTATTATATAATTTTTGTACGAAAAAAATTTTTTTTATTGTTAAAGTCTAAAGTTCATTCAAAATCAAAAATATTTTGTGCGATAATTTTTTTTGCCTGGGCCATAGTTTTTAAGGTACATCTAGTTGAAAATTAATTCTCATTTTTCAAAAATTGAGATATCTAGAGCAGGACTCATAAACAAAATCTGAAAAAAATCACAGACACTCCTAGTAAGTACCTTATGATAATAAAAACATTGCAGGACTCTGAAAAATAGTGAGGGTTTTGACCTTGCTGAAAACCTGTGGAATGCCTCATATACAGGGTGGACCACGCAACGTGTGCACCTCTTTTACGACCAAAATATGCGTTGCACAAAAAAATGTTTTATACAAAACTTACATGGTTTATAAGGCTAAACTATGTGGTGCATTTTTTTTTTTTATAGGTGGAGGCGCTTCGAAGATTTGAAGGTCAACTTTATTTTTTCAAATGGAATAGTATATTTTTTTATAGCGTAATATGATAGAGTATCGAATTCTGAGTAAAAAAGTATAGACCTTTATTAGCCCTAGAGTTAATAGCTAACGAGTAATTTCACTTTATTACTTTAAAATTTTCTTTACGTAATATCAAGTTGGAGATTCATTCATTCATTTTCACTTTTATCTTTCTGATAATAATCACGCACAATCACCGAAGGATACTTTAATACTGGATTACAATCATTGAGAAGATTGTGAATCATGATAAGTGTGTGTGATGTGGTAAAGGTTTTCATATTGATAAACACTGTGATGTAAACACTGCCATTCAGAAATTTGTAGTAGATTTAAATCTCCAACTTGATATTACGTGAAGAAAATTTTAAAGTAATAAAGTGACATTACTCGTTAGCTATTAACTCTATGGCTAATAAAGGTCTATACTTTTTTACTCAGAATTCGATACTCTATCATATTACGCTATAAAAAATATAGCATTCCATTTGAAAAAATAAAGTTGACCTTCAAATCTTCGAAGCGCCTCCACTTATAAAAAAAAAATAAATGCACCAGATAGTGTAGCCTTATAAACCATGTAACTTTTGTATAAAACATTTTTTTGTGCAACGCATATTTTGGTCGTAAAAGAGGTGCACACGTTGCGTGGCCCACCCTGTATATTAAAGATAACTTTCAAATTTAATAGCAAGATTCTTCAAATGCTATTGTTATTAGTACTGACATCAATTTTTAGTATTGAAAGATAATTTGTAAATTATTTATGTAAACGTACAGACTGAAATTCTTATTTTTATCCTGCAGGTAAATATTTTTTTCATTAAATGAATATACGTATATATATATATACAAATGTTGCAAATTCAAACGCTATTAGCTGTGGCAGTCGGCAGATTGCGTCCTTAATTTCGTACGAGTTGTGTAACCCCTGCTAATTCATATTCGATTACCCGCTTCGAATTTCAGGGTGCTTTGTACGTAAATTGGGAACAAACAGGCGCTTGAACAAAAAAGTTTTTAGAGCCCAAATGGAAACGAGCCCCGTTGAAAATTAGTCCTCCCGAACGAAGAGGGCTCAACGAAAATCGTGACGAAAGTTAAAATTTGCCAATTTCCGGTCGACAAGGTGAGAAAAGAAGAATAGGACGACGCGATAAAAGGACAGAGATAAAAACAGCTTCACAGGGGCCTCGATACACGCCAAAGTTTAACGGGCACACCAATAAAAGCCTTTCACCGCGACATAACGAGTTTCGGCCATACCGTGAATTAATTGAAATTGTTCCGGTCTTTTAGCGCTCCGTTTCACCTAGTACAATAATGCGAGCGCGGCGGAATTTCGAGTGCCAAAAATGTACGCGTTTCACCGAACCTTCCTTTCTTTTTTATTTTTTTCGGAATCTTCTCTCAGCGAATCGTTCGATCCAATCAAAATTGACAAAAAAAAGTCGCGTACACGTGGGAAACTAATTTGTCGCGAATTTCGAATAAAAGATACACTGATTCTTCTATTTCGACTCGTCCCGAAAAACTCTTTGCATTGTTAGGCAATTGTTTTTTATTATTAGAATTTTTTCCTACCCTGATGGGATTCGTTTGCTTCAGTTTTTTTCTAAATTTTTATATTGGACATTCAGAGAGCAAGTAAAACAAAAAAATATGTTATTTCGTTTCGTGTCCGTGTGAATGACTGCAATAGTGATCGAGAAAATAAGAAAAGCGGATGTGGGTATAGAAACATGGCGAATGGGGGAAGGGTGGTGTGTATTGTTCTCGGTAGACGGTGCGATTGCGAGGGTGGCCTTAAAGTTTCATTTATGTCGTCCTCCAGGTCGTTCAACGTTTTGTGGGTCCTGAGAGGGTTGAAAAGCTTGCAACTTTCGACATTCGGTTCCGAGGATGTAAACACGACTATTGGCACCCTTTTTCCATCTCCACCTCTATCTCTATCTTTTTAATTTTATAATATCGCATTCCCATAGCAAGCTCGTTTTTCCATCAGGATTCCGACCGTCATATTTTCATTTCATCCCTCATTCCCATTTGTTTATTTAGAGCAAGCAAATAAATTTTCGTTTGCCTACAATAATAATAATTTTTAATTATAATAAGAATAATAATACTAATTCTCAATAGTAGTATTAGTATCAATAATAGTATCGGCGTAGGGATCCTGGCGTGCCCACTGCCCGGGATGGTGTTCTGCATCCTCTCGCAACAGCCACCGGCGTTCCGGACTAACCACCCGATATTGCCAGAACACGCATTTCTACACAACCTACAAGCACCGACACAAACACGTCCGAGTGACACACCGTTGATGCGAATGATCAGGTACTCTATAAACGGGTTATCCTGAGAAAGCAAATGCTCGGGGCCCCTATAAACGGGCTCCCCCTAAAACCGAATTCTCGGGGACCCTATAAATCGGTAAATTCACCCTATGCAAGTGAATGGACCGGTAGTGTCACGGAGTCGGGTCCTCAGACACACGCACATTTTACCTGGCGAGAGCGCTGGGAGCCATTCGCGCTGGGGTGGTCCTCATCAAACCCAGCGGTGGGAAGACGCACGCCGAAATACTGCGACGCATGAAAGCCGTTAACCCTGCTACCGAAAAGGTGCAGGTCAGCGGCTATCGCATGACAAAGAACGGAGGTGTTTTGCTCCATGTCAAAAGCGGGGTGGGAAACCGACAAAACTTCCGGGACAAGATTCGGCAAGCCCTGGTAGTGGACGGACAGGTACAGGACATGAGCTCCAACATTAAACTGGACATACTGGACTTAGACTGTGTTACTGATAAATAGGAAGTAACGGAGGCACTTGCCGACACGAGGAATCCGAAGGTGCATATCTCTGGGCCCAATAAACAGGGACAGTATATGACTGTGTGCGAGCTTGAGGAAGGCGCCGCAAACGCCCTACTGGAGAAAGAACGGCTGAACATAGGTTGGGTGTATTGCCGCGTCAAACCTAGGACGGAAGTGACAAGGTGCTAAAGGTGCCTTGGGTACGGACATACTAGGGCGCACTCCAACGGCCCGGACAGAAGGCAAATCTGCTAGAAATGCGGCAGGATGGACCACGTCGGTAAGTACAAGGACTGAAGGCATTCCTCTGAACGTAAGGAATGCCTTCAACTCGGCTAGGTGGGGAGATATCTTGGGGGTGCTGGAAGGTATTCTTCGGATCCCCCCCTACCTTCTTAGGGTACTGAAGGACTACCCCAATGACAGACATATCACATACGAGACGAAGGAAGGACAGGTGACCCCTAACATAACCACGGGGGTCGTGCAAGGATCCATACGAGGATCGGTATATGGAACGCGACTACGAAGCCTGCTGAGGCTGGAGATTCCGCGAAACGCTTCGCTCGTCGCTTACGCCGACGACGTGGTGGCGGTGATCGTGGAGCGCAACGCAGATCTGTCCCAGCTGAAACTTAACCAGGTCATGAGGTGCATCGACAAATGGATGACGGATCACGGACCGACTCTCGCACCAGACAAGATCGAGACCCTTATATTGACCAGACGACGGATACCGACGATTATACCGATACAAGTCGGGACGGAACTAACGGGAACTAGTAGGGAAGCCAAGTATCTGGGGGTGACCCTGGATACGAAGCTCACCTTCTGGCCACACATAAAACGGACAGCCGAGAGGGCGGCGGTGAACATCGCTTCGCTCAGTCGCCTGATGGTAAACACTTACGGGTCGAAACCATCAATACGCAGACTACTCATGACGATGGCCCACTCGATCCTTTTGTATGGCGCAGAGGTCTGGGCGGACGCGTTCGCCGTTAAAAAGTACAGAAAAGCAATGACGTATGTACAGAGTGAGGGGGGCACTAAAGATAGCGTGCGCCTACAGGACCGTCTCAGCTGAAGCGGTTCTGATAGTGGCGGGCGTGATTCCTATAGACCTAGTAGCCGCAGAACGGAGACGAATTTACGAATGCGATGGAATGACCGAGGGGGCTGACGCGGCAATGCGTGAAAGGGAAAGGACTCCGACTAACTGGCACGCACGCTGGACGACCGAGATGGGTGAAAGGTGGGTCAAATGACTTATACGGGACCTAAGATGGTGGACGGAGCGAGAATTTGGGGAGGAAAATGTTTACCTAATGCCTGACGGCGTTACGGATGCCAAACTGTAAGTACTGCGGACACATACGAGATGACGTGGAGCACATGTTCTTCACGTGTGACATATGGACAACATGAAGACTACAACTGGAACGGAGGACAGGTGTTATAACACCCGAAAACATAATCGGACTGATGCTACGGGACGAAGACAGCTGGACGCTCGTCGCCACGTTCATCAAGGCGGTTCTGAGAGGAAAGAAAGAGGACGGATGCCTGGAGAGTGCATGATTATGAATGGCAAAGGAATGAAATGTGATGATTTATGAATGGGATCCTTGGGACTGACAGATGACACGAAACGGACGATGGACAGGTCCCGTGGGTGTGAAGTTATACTTACGTGTTGCCACCCCGCGGAGATAGGACAGAGGAGGTTTTTGGTCGACAGGCCATAAGGAGAGTCCGACACACGGGAGAGAACGTGGGTCTCTCTTATGGTGTCCAACGCATTTTCCTCCTCGCAAAAAGAAAAGAAAAAATGCTCAACAATAGTAACAACAATAATAATAATAGCGCTAAATGTTAATATTAATCATTTTCAATAATAAGTCTTACTGATAATAATGTTTCTTAATATTAATAATATTCAATAATTATAATTATTATTAATATTAATAAGTTGCAATAATAATAATAATTCTTAGTATTAATCATTTTTAATAATAATAATAATAACCCTTAGTATTTTACTTAGGGGCAATCCGTAGGGTATTCGAGACCGTCACACGGAGGGGCAAAATAGCTGAAAAGCAGCAAAAATGATATATTTTGAGAATAGATGATCGTATTTACCTTGGGTTGGTCTCATTCGACTTGGAATGAATTGAGACCTTCGACATTTACCTGCTTCTGTTGAATGTTTTGTAAATGATTCATTTCAGATAGACGAGCCTGACAAATGGAGCAATTGCTTGATGACGAAGTTTCCGTTACGGCTTGGGCGACCTTACCGTCCAACATTGAAAAGATAAGAAAATGTTTGACAGAGATGATAATCCCCCCGAAGTTCACTCCCGTTGTCTGCAAGTTGGCATATTCACCTTCCATACTTTCATTTTCGGCACCGTCCAGTTCAAGAGTTTCTTTTTCGTAACGAAAACACATTGGCCTGCAATATTGAATGGAGGAGGGTCAATGGTTTTCCCAAATCACCTCATTTTGAGGTTCACTTAAAATCAACCTTAAAGGAACCAAGGGTGTCATGAATAAATGGGAATCAGATTTATCTTCATCCTCATTCCAATAGCTCTGAGCATATTCATTTTGTCCGGAGGTTCTGTCAAACCCCCATATCGAGGTCAATGAACGTTCTTGGCCGTTCAATTTCTCCAGCTCATCCTGATTTTTTATTTTGAGGATCCTTTCAACTGTGTGATTGAGCAAGTCTTGTAGCGAAACCTGCGCAGACGGGTCTGTAATTTTGACATTGATGGGGTAGCAGTCCTTTTTCGCTGCTGTCATTTTTTTATAGCTGGGAAATATATTACACCCGATACTGTTAGCAGCGTTTCTGATGACCTCGTATTGGTACTTAGTGAATTTTGCTTGATTGAATAGTGACAAAACGCAATTATTACTGAAAACCGGAACGTTCTCTTTTGATGAGGAACCTGCTACGTCTATAAGGCTCTGCGGATATGAAGATCGCAGATTGTGAATTTCTACTTTTTTCACCGCACGCCTCAAATTTCTTTTCTGGGCGCCCTCTAAGATGAAAAGAAGCGTATGCGTCGTCGATGTCGTCAGAAAAATTTACCAAAAAACTCACCTTCCTTCCACTGTGAGTACTTCTTCCGAAACATAGCTCTATTGCGAAAAACATCCTACAACTTTTTGTTGAAATGTGGCACGAAACATTTTTTCAATTGTTCTATAAGCATCGAACGATTGTGTTCGCCTAAGTGCTGAAAATGAAGTGAAACATAATCTTCAATGGTCCTCCCATCGAGTAGAACTTCACACAAGGATGGATATGGTATTTTTATGGGCTCCATCACGAGTTCACTAAACTGACGAACCGAACGTGTCATGAAATCGTTTCGTATTCAGACGAAACATTTTATAAGACCACAATAATCTTTCAAACAGATGAGGTTTGTACCATTAAATCCTGATATTTCATTAAACAACGCTTTACATTTGAACAAGTGCAATTAAGTAGGCCTCCTCCCGCTCCTAATAGATAAAAGAACTTTGGGGGAAGACCCGTAACGCCGGACGGCACTTAGCACCGGACACTCGTAATATCTCGGCAAGTCGCAGCGTGTTTGATTGAAAAACGGGTGAAAGGGGCGAAGGGGGTCTTGTCCGTGTGACGGCCGAAATATTACGAGTGTCCGGCGCTAGGTGCCGTCCAGCGTTACGGGACTTCCCCTTACAGAGTCCACGGTCACAGATTTACGCAGCTGAAATTTAACAAGGCTTCTTCTTGAATATATATAGATGAGAAAAATTAGCAAGCCCAACCGGAGGATAATGGAGCTTTTTCTAAAACTCTAACTACAAGAAAACACTCACGAATACAGCGTATTTGCTCTACCAAACAATTCCCACTCGAAATTTTTGGCCCAAACAAAGCAGTTGCATCATCATTGAGTGTTAATCGATATTATTCATGGCTGGCCAAATACTCTTTTACAAAATCTGCATTGTGGGCTTCCCATAACTACCCTCATTTCACAAGTTGGACAAATTTCCAACTTTGAAGAAGTATTATTTCGTTTCAAAAATCGCTCATCGAAAAAAGCCTTTCATATCTTGATTCTACGGTTAATTCACTATTAGAGGCAAGTATTCAATAATTAAAATTTTCAGTTTTGGGAAATCGATTTTTTGCCGCGTTTGCCCCTCTGTGAGCCGTGGGTGGAAGCTAATTTACTATAAAAACGGATTAAGCTTTAAATTGTTAATATAAAAAAATACAAGCAGTACTCTAAATCAAATAACCGGGTACATGTATATTTATATTAGTAGAACATATGGATATATATTTATTCAATAATAAACAAAAATTTACGTGTGGGACAAAAATAAGAATTTTATTCTGTATGCATAAATAATTCAAATGTCAATATTACAATTAATAGCAATAGAATTTAAAGAATCTTCCTATCAAATAAATCATTATCCTTGGCAAATTGTCTTTGATTTACTATAAAAGTGTACTATAAAAAGAAAAATTACAAAATTATACTCAATTTACTGTAAAAACTAACAAAACTTCAAATTGTTGGTATAAAAAAATTGCAAAAAATTCTGCAAATCAAACAATAAAAAATAAATGAATATATTTATTCATTAAAACTTTGTTAATAAAATAGGCATAAATGAATACAGATAATTATAAATGAATAAAAACAAATATTAAACATAAACTGGAACTATCTTCACTATAAAATCCAACTTTCTCTAAATGGTTACTAAAAAAAAAGGTATGCGTGGATACTCCGCGCGAAAGAAACTTCGTAGATAGGGGAGTAAATTCATTTGTTTTTATTCCTTATTTGACGAGAGAGACCACATGTTAGGTATGTTTACCCAAATACATATTTATACATACATTATCATATCGTTGATCACATTACTCGGTGCTTTCCGGATCTTGAAAGTCTAAAAATGATAAAATAGGTTTATGATAACTGAAATATTCTATAAAAAGTATTGGTTTCAATGTGGGTAAATGACGTGAGAAAACTGCATCAATAGTAGTCCCATATATCGTAATAGATTCTGTACTCGAGTTATTCATCTTTAAAGTTAATTTTTGGTTAAGAAAATCAATCAACGGTTGTGCATAATCTGCAGCGAAGTTTATGTTGAAATCTCCACTGAGGATCATTGGAATTTTATGCAGATCGGTTCAAAGTAAAGCCGAACCCTCGACTGTGCAAGGTCTGATGGATAAATCGTATGATTTGTTGAATATACTGATTAACCGAGATATATATAGCAATTATTAATATCGGCTGCCCGATTTCCGCGCGGCATTCAGCTGCGCAAGTTTATCCAACTGAAGATATATTTACAGACACAGAGTTCATTTCTTGTAGATCGGTATTCGAATGCGGTGTAGCAATAATCGCTGTATCCTTAGAATGCTGGTAAATTACTACTCCACCAGCTCTTATATTGGGACGTTTGAAATGTATGATACAATGGAAGCTGGGTATGTCCACGACGTCTTCATTCGCGAGCCACGTTTCTGAGAGTAGTAAGATGTTAGATCGTTGCACTACTACGTAGTTTAGGTCTTCAGAATGAGCTCGTAGACTTTGACGGTTCAGGGTAATCATTGATAGTCCTGGTCTACTACCGATAAAGTCTGTAACCGTTTTGCTCAAAGATATCAATGGCTTAAGAGAAAGCCTACTAAATTTGTCTTGGAGACTGGTGATTGATGTTGTTCCTCTTGGTCCATGGTAGAATAAGTTCTCGTTATATTTGAGACGATATAAAATCCTTGGATGCTTGTTACTCTCGACAATGCCACGTAGAGGAGTTATTGAAAATGCGTTTTGTGGTATTCATAGACTATCTCGTGAAAAGTCCCACCTTGAGATTTGTGAATTGTCATCGCACAAGCAGATACCAATGGCAGATGATTCTGTTTAATGACGATCGTTTTGTTATAATTTATCGGAATCGTAGAAGTTTTTCGTCCGAGAGAAACAGCTGTGCGACTCTTACCATTGGCTTGAATGTGTGCTGCAGCTTTTTTTCTCACTTTTAATCAGTTTTAGGTGAAGCCGGAAATTCACATTATTCAAAAATTGTTTCTCAAAAATTTGATGAGCATTCCTATGCACCATGAAGTTTTTATATGGTAAACCATCATTTAAACAAGAATGACTACCACCAATTGGATGAGTCGTTGTACTCGTTGATGCCTCATTGAGATTTGGCAGAGTCTATATATATATATATATATATATATATATATATATATATATATATATATACGGACGTACGCAGGTATAGCGTTTCGTAGTGTGTGCTCTCGGGAGTAAATACGCACACACACACACACACACGCGCGCGCGCACGCTCGCACACACACACACACACACACACACACACACACACACACACACACACACACACACACACACCAGCGTGTGTGCGTGTGTGTGTATGTGTGTGTGTGTGTGCGTGTGTGCGTGTGTGTGTGTGTGTGTGTGTGCGTGTGTGTGTATATATATATATATATATATATATATATATATACTCTCCCCTACCACACGCCTCGGAACGCTTCAGCTCCTTAGGCCCGTATATATATATTCTTGACTCGTACCCCGACAATAGAAGTTTCACTTAAAAATGGTACAAAATCCTCCTAATTGTATGAAATAATATACCCATATATTCAACCTAATATTAACACACACACACACACACCAGTGTGTGTGTGTGTGCGTGTGTGTGTGTGTGTGCGCGCGCGCGCGTGTGTGTGTGTGTGTGTGTGTGTGTGTATATATATATATATATATATATATATATACACTCTCCCCTACCACACGCCTCGGAACGCTTCAGCTGCTTAGGCCCGTATATATATATTCTTGACTCGTACCCCAACAATAGAAGTTTCACTTAAAAATGGTACAAAATCCTCCTAATTGTATGAAATAATATACCCATATATTCAACCTAATATTAACATAAGATATATAATTTTTATACCAGGTACAAATCCAGCATTCTTCATTTTCCACAGTGAAAAACCATAAAGTCAAAAACCCTCACAATAATGATCTCCCAGGTAGTCAAACTAATAATAATCGTTGTTTCAACGATTTCGACTCGTATTGCCCCGAATCATTCCGGCGACGGTCGGGTTTCCGGTGCAGTTCTCTCAAGATATTGCGATTCGAGCTGTTCCTTCCCGGCCACGTAGTGTATGTATACGAACGTCTGTGTGTGTACGTGTGTGTGTGTGTTAGTGAATGTGTACTGAGAGGTAACGTTGTCGAGAGTTTTGCTAATAAGCATTATGTACAGCCGAAGCAACGAAACTATTTACATTTGGTAAACATATCCTTCTACGGAAGGAATATATATATATATATATATATATATATATATATATATATATATCTACCTGACTATATGTATATATAAAGGGGGTAGTATAATATACACGAGGGTACACGTATTATCCAAGTATAACCATAAACTTCATGTCTATATATATATATATATATGTGATAAGCGCACAGTTGAACGAGCAATGCGAGTCTCTCGTGATTATAACTGCGCCTGTGAAGTAACTCGCGAAGCGATTTCCCCGTGAGTTTCTAATTAAAACGCTGACAATTAAATTGAAACCGGATGAACGACGGTCGTCGTACGTAGTGTGCCAGGGTTTAAGCCAGGCGAACTGTTATACGAGGCCCGTGTTAAAAATTCGGCATCATTGTGGGGTAGTGATTGATTATTGTCGAGGTTCCGATTTACGTGAATGATGATGGATAGGATTTTGAAGATTAATATTGCGAGGCTTATTAATAATGCAGTCTGAGTACACCATTTTTTTCTCGGAAATTAAGCAGAGACTTCCGGGAATTGTGCTTTGAGTTTCCGAAGATCCAGTTTTTTGTCCTCGCTGCTCACCGGAAGTGAAAATTGGGTGAGTAGAGTGAACCGACAAGGATGCGGGATAGGGGAGGGTGGGTGGGTGTGGGATGAGAACCGGAAGCTGCGTTGCTTCGTATAAGAATCTCAGATATTTATGGGACAAGTTCAAAGTGGTTTTCGAGTAAGTTTAACTCGATATATTGCCTGAAATCTCTCGTGAGCTACTCCTCGCGAGCCCTCCAGCCTCGCTCGCCTCGTTGCCATTTAAAAGGAGCCACCTTCAACCCCCTGAAGGCTCGAAGCGAAGCTCTTTTCCGTTGCGTTCGCGCCATCCACCCCGTCGAACAAAAGACCAACCCCTTCGTACAACCTCGATCCTATATCTTCTCTCCCTCGCTTTTGTATATCCGTGCGTAAAAAGTGTTATGTACAGTGCAGTACGGGTAATTGCTTTCGTATTCACCTAGGAACTACCCCGTAGAAAACAATAAAGACTTACAAGTTATTAACAGAAAGATAAGAATAATAATGATAATAATAACAATGATGATGATTATGATGAATATGACGATGACAATGATGATGTTAGTGATGACAATAACAAAAACAAAAACAAAATCATAATTTAGTAATAACAATAATAATGAATACAAAAACAACATAAATAACCCAAATGTATAATACTTATTATTATTGCTATACTTTCACAATAATAATAACAATAATAACAATAATGATAGTTTAACTTATTATTATAATCGATTTAATGCTTTGGCAACGCACTTTCTCAGCTGGGCTGGGAAACATTACGAAACATTTACTATTGAGCCTAGCCCCGGGGGTTAGGCTCAATAGTAAACTAGACCGGAACAATAATACTGTTGGGCGACATTCGCGGGTTCCAGCACCATCTCGGCTGTCGCCCAGCTAAAAACGCGATAAAACGATGCGATAGCTGCTCCCTCAAGCCAGAGGATAAGCAGCTATCGCAGTCCACAATCATGTTGCCTGAGTAAACGGAGGGCTCCAAGGATAACCGCCTTCTGCATCTGACCTGCTAGCAACCGGACACTGGGTTTGCAGACCGGTATGCCGGCAAGGCTTGATACAAAAGACTCCTTCATCCCCTCAAGCGCGCCGATTATGAGGACAACGAGAGTTATCCTGAATCCCCGGTGCAGACGACGCAGCTCGGCCGCAGGGGTATCGACGCAGGTTGATACTTGCGCCGGTTCTCCTCTTCCTTTCGTAGGATGTTAACCTCGGCCGGGGCCGAGAACTCAATGACGTAAATCGTCTTCTCGTCGAAATCAAAGAGGACAACATCAGGCTTAGTCGCTTGAAGTGGCCCGATGGTCGCGAACGAGAAGTTCCAATAAATCTTGCACCTCTCGCCCACGACAACGGACTCAACATCTCCTGGCAAATAAGGCGGCACGGGTTCCCGGTCTATCCCATAAGAGTGCCGTCAATGGTAATACAACACCCTCAGGGCCGCGTTATGGCGATGGATATAGCCGGAGACCGCATATACTGGGCAAGCCGACAGTAGATGCGTTAGTGTGTCCGGCGATTGTTTGCATGCACGATACATAATGGTCGGCAGAGACTGACCCATAACGTGGCTACGATAGACCAGGGTGTCGATGACTCCATCTTGGCAGGCGCAGATAAACCCTTCGGTTTCGGACATCAGCCCAGCTGACCGCAAGAAGGAAAAGGTCAGCTGGGTGGACAGCCCATACTCCTCCATATGTCGAAGACCACACCATGCATAGGCCTGCTCACATGCTGGCGAGTCAGGACAGTCTGCTCGGCAGCCCTGATCGTCCGCCGACGTCGGGACTTGGGCAACCGAGCGACGGAGTCTATGGGCAAGGCTCCGCGCCGGCGCCGGCGAAACTCCAAGCCGAGGGTCTCTGCCGCACGATCTGCCGTCTTATAAAGAAATGACCCAACTCCATGAAGCTCATGCTGGCGCACTATCTCCAGGAGTGGGTCCGAGCTCGTTGTTACGTCGCATGCTATTCCGAGGACAATGCGGTCATGAAGACACTCCAATCCCAAGAGCCCACGCTCTCCGCTCTGTCGTGGCATGTACAGGCGCGGGGTGGAAGGTCGAGGGTGCAAGCTCCGTTGGATGTTCATGGTCTTGCGCGTGCCAATGTCCAGATGTTTGAGCTCGTCTCTACGCCATTTGACAACGCCAAATGAGTAGAGCAGGACTGGGACAGCGAGCATATTGGTGGCGGTGATCTTGTTTCTCCCAGACAGAACTGATTTGAGCGAGTATAGGCGGCATCTCTAGGAATTGTTTCGCAACCCCCAGGTTCCGCACCTTTTCCACGTAGCGCTCCTTCACAAGAAGAAGGATAGCTTTGTTGAATGTGTGGTGACGGCATTTCAATTTCGAGGTGATTTTTCGGATTTTCGGGGTAAACGCCCACCCCGCTGTAATGAAGTCCATCAGACACTGAATACGGGATGCCTGCCTCCGCGCTTCATTGATCTTATTTTGGAGCTGTGTAACGCGCCGTCGAGTCTTGACAACGAACGCCACCTTGTCATTGCATGTTCGAGGTCTCGCCTCAACAGCAGCGTAATACACAGCCCAGTTCAAGCTGAGGAGATCAGCGGTCTCAGGAATCACTGCCGCCAGGGACTTATTTGCCGCTTCTAGGTAACCAGGCTGAAAAGAAAATTTCCTAGTGATTCGCTCCCTCCTTGATCCCCAGTCCTCTGTTAAATCGCCGTGCAATGAGGGGGTTCCAACTACCAGGAGGATCGATCCTTCGGCCGGCCGGCACTGATCCGCGTAAAGTGCGCAGAGGAGCGCCTGCCGGACAGCCGCGATGATATTAATAAGAGATCGTACCCCTGCCGTCGGAGGCGGGCGGCTTGACCTCGCAAATGTTAATGCGAGAGGTGTACAAGCTCTGGATGCACTTGACTCCACAAAGCTTGCAACCTCGCCATATGGCCCCGCCCCGACGGTCTGCTATCCCTCCAGCAGCGGATGAGGTCCTCCTTGAGTTCCTCCGACCACTCGAGGCGGCGATTTCAAGCCGAAGTCGTTGCCGTGGATCCTATGCGGGTGCCCTTCCCAACTGATCCTTGGTCCCCATCCGAGTGGGACCGGTTGTGCGGGGCATGACCAGGTTGGGTGGTAACCTAGTTTTCGGCGTGCAAGGTGGTTGGCCTGGCACGCCGGTGGCTATTGCGAGGGAGTGTCGTTGCACTCCCCCGAGCAATGATAATTTAAAAAACTATTTACCCATTTTTGATATCGATTATTAACATTTTTTCGCGTTTTTTTACTGTGTGGCAGTCGAGGTGGTGTCGAAGCCCTCGAGTCCCGCCCAGCATTATTGTTCCGGTCTAGATTCAGATCAAGCCTAACCCCCGGGGGTAGGTCAATGTTTCCCAGTACAAACTGGGAAAGTCTGTTGCCTGGAGCAATACGTATATTATCAAATAAAAAAAAAGAATAATATGGTAGGTATTCATATTTTTACTATACTTTCACAAAAATAATAGTGATAATAAAAATAACCGAAATAATAATAATGTGGTTATTATTGACGTAGGCGTAGGGAAGTCGGCGTGCCCATCGTCCGGGGGAGTGCAACAACACTCTCTTGCAATAACCACTGGCGTGCCGGACCAACCATCTAGCATGCCGAAAAGTAGGTTACCACCTAACCTAGTCAGACCACCCTCAACTGGCCCCTCTCGGATGGGAATCAAGGATCGGTTGAGAGGGGCACCCGTATAGGATCCATGGCAACCAACACGAAATCGGCGCCTCGAGTGGACGACGGAATTCAAGGACGATCTCATCATCTGCGAGACCAGGCGGCCCGCCTGCGACGACAAGGCCACATCTTCTTCTATTACCTCCGTGGGTGTCCGGTCGGCGCTCTGGCCAGCCGCAGAATGGGTCCCCCTGACAGTCTCCCTCCGTTGGCGCGTCGGTTGGACAGAGGACTGGGGAACAAGGAGGATGAGAATCACTGGGAAATTTTCTCTTCAGCCTGGTTACCTCGCACCGGCAAATGAATCCCTTGCAGCAACAATTCCTGAGGCTGCTGGTCTCCTCAGCTTGGAGTATCGCGCGGCTGTAGAGGCAAGGTCTTGGACATGCAATAACAAGGCGGTGGTCATGTTTCAGAGTCGGTGGCTCGTTGCACAGCTTCAAAATAAAATCAATGATACACAGACGCAGGCACCCCGTGTTCAATGTGTAATAAACTTCATTACGGCGGGGGGGGGGCGTTTACCCAAGAATCCGAAAAATCAGCTCGAAACTCAAATGCCATCACCAAATCACCACACATTGAACAAAGCTATCCTTCTTCTTGTGAAGGGACGCTATGTGGAAAAGGTGCGGAACCTGGGGGTTGCGAAGCAATCCCTAGAGAGGCTGCTGGGTCGGGCATTGGACAACGCCCTCATTCACTCTGGCCCAGATCGCTGGTTCCAACCATCTGCGCCTGCCCCCGATAAAGCGCCATCAAACTTTCAGGTGGAGCGGTTTTGGGGACAGCTGTATAGTGAGGCGGGCCATTTTGATGAAAACACTCCAGCTCTAGGGCGGTTTGTTAGGTTTTTCCGGCAGCAACGGAGTCAGCGTGGCAACTGTCTTCCGGTCACGCGGGGTGAGGTGGAGACGGCGCTGAGTAGCATGAGGAAACACGCCGTTCTCGGGCCGGATGGGACAACATCTTCCTGTGGAAGAAATTCATATGTACCCATACCTACCTAGCGCGTATCTTCTCGTTGTTCATCGATGGGACGGTGCCAATCCCTGCGTGGCTGAGAGAGGGAAGGACGGTATTACTCCTCAAAACAGGGGATCTGTCTCGTCCGGAGCACTACCGCTCGATAACGTATCTGAATACACTCTGCAACCCCTTTACGAAGATACTCTATGAGCATATTGTGTACGAGATTGAACCTGCATAGAGGGAGATATACGAACGAAGGGGATCCAAGAGGGAGCTGGGTGGTCCAATAGCAGGAGAACCTGCTGGTGAACCGCTGTATCACACAAGATGCGGTCCAGCACAAACGTAACCTCTCAGTCGCTTGGATAGACTACTGGAAGGCGCTTGACACAGTCTGTCACAAACTGATATTTCACGCACTCGAACGCCTTTCAGTGAGTTCTTACATAGCGGGATGCATTAAGCAGCTCATGTCACTCAGGAAGACACGCTCCACAGTTGAACTAATGAAGGCAACGTGTCTACCGGAATGATCGGGTATCGGAGAGGAATGACCCAGGGAGGTTATCTCAGTCTCCTCCTATTTTGCATCTAACTATTAGCCCTATCTGTTGCCTTGCGGGCTGCACACGGGCACGAAGCAGGGTCTCCTGGGGAGCGTGGGTACAGGTTTACACAACTATTCTTTATGAACGACCTCAAGGTATACACCCCTTGGGCAGGGAGGGGGGCTTAAGCTCCTCTTGAACATCGTAGCGACGTACACGCGGACGCTTGGTATGGACTTCGAACTGGACAAGTGCGCTATTTTCCATCTCAGGAGAGGGAGAGCAGAGGGTATCGCGCCTGATGTCCGGTTGGTGGACGAGAACGTCTTCAAATACCTAAACACCGGAGGGTCTTATTGTTACTTTGGCATCGATCAGCGCTTTTTAAAAGACGCTGAGGGGTCAAAGGGGCCCTCCGCAGCAAGTATATGCGGCGTCTCGGACGGATCTGGAAATAGCCGTGTCCAGACTGGCCGAGACAAGTCCCGAGGCAGCCTTGCGCAGCAGTTCCTCGCACAATGTGAACCTGCTCCGGTCTAAGCGCCCGGCGGTGGCTCGGGTATCATTTCACGGCGCTCATTGGTACCTCAGCCGCAATTCGCTCGCTCACTCTGGACGTGTTCGTGCATACACCCATACACCAAGCGAGGCAGGCGTCAAATCGTGGCACAGATATAGTATCTTCGTCCAGTTACGTTTACTTTTCTTAATCTTTGTTAAATTTCGGTGTTTTACTAAAAAAAAAGCTACTGCGGCAGCGGCGGCTTGCACGTGTGCTGCCATTTGGGTCTTTGAGGATACTAGCGTGCATCCGGGTAAATTATGGATCGCCCTTACCGCGCGAGCAAGCCGCCTAACAATTTACTGCGAGCCCGAGGTTGCCGCGGCCGAAGCATACGCACCGAGGCTGTCTCGCGAGGCAGCTCGCTCTCTCATACGTCCAGAGTGCGCGAGCGAATCGCGGCCGAGGTACCAATGAGGGTCGTGAAATGAGACCCGAGCCACCACCGGGCGCTCAGACCGAGGGTGCCGCAAGTGCGGCGACGAGCGACCGAGGCATGTGCATATTGTGCGAGGCACTGCCGCGCGAGGCTGCCTCGATAGTTGCCTCGGCCAGTCTGGACACGGCTAATGACAAATAAATGTTTGCACACGACTCTACAAAAAAAAGGGACGTTTCAGCGCATCGGGGGAAGACGGGGTTCTCCGAGCGCAATGGCCTCTTGATTTTCGAACTACGACCGATATACGCGAAAGGCTTAACGTTAATAACGAACAAAAGAAAAAAGAACACGAAAAAGTTTCCGAAAGTACCAGTCCGACTAGGACGGCAAATCACGAGAGGGGACGACGACTTCGCATCGGCCAGCGGCCGGTGCCTCGTCCGGCGTCTCTCTCTCTCTCTCTCTCTCTCTCTCTCTCTCTCTCTCTCAGCGTCTAATTCCATTGGCTTTTTACAGTTCCTCGCTCCTATCACGGCTCCGTCTTTCACCACATACAGTCAGTCGGCTTCTTCATCTTCGAAAATTTTCTCTAGATGGGGAATCCTCACATCCATTTTCAGACGTTCGATTTTCCTCGCTTTTCGGGCAGTCTTTGGCGACGTTATGTCGGATCGCTGTAGGGGTCCCGGCCGGGCCACACCATCCAAGTGACGCACTTCGGAAGGCGAGGGCACATGTGGCAACGGGTGAGGCTAGGTGGTGCGAGGTGACTAGAACGAGCCCCCTACCACTAGTATATATTTCTTAATAGTACGATGCCCCCGTTATATCGTCGCTCCGAAAAAGAGCCCACCGTGCGGCGCTAGTAGTCACCTGCGTTACCCCCGCTCCGCAAAACGCCTCATCGCATCATTTCAGCATTTCTAACCTCCGGAACGTGCACATTTTCTTTGATTTTCTTGATCTCGACATTGGATTGAACAAACGAATAACGTGGGGATTCGTCGACGAAGTGATTAAATAAAAAAACATTTTCGGTGGTTTTAGTTTTTATGTACGCAGCCATTGAACAATGGCTGCGTACATGGTTCTTGGATGCACGTCGGGTTATAAATCAAATAAGGAAACGTCACATTTTTCAATATACCCAGTAAATCAGAAACCCTAGAATTACGGAAAAAAGCCATCGGACACACAGGTATATGCATCAATCCAAACGCGTCGTATGCGTCGAACGCTGACGCATACGACGGCTATAGCCGACGGCCCGGCGTACTTCCTCTGATTAGAACAGTGTCCTACCTCTGACTAGAACGTAGTATGCCGGGCCGGCGTGGCTATAGCCGACGGCGGCGTGATCGCTGTCTTCGGGGCATCGTGCGGAATATACCGGAGGCGAAGGGGGGGGGGGGGGGGGGGGGGGGGTAGAAGACGGCACCGCGGAAACGATATAATCCAACTTAACGCTGAGTTCTTATGACTAACATCACTTAATAAAGGCCCTGTGGCGGGGATCGAGTCCAAACGCGGTCAAGCGGGTCTTGTCAAATTCTTTTTGCGACACGTCATACAGCATATTCTACTTATCAACACCTGTCGCGTGAACCTCGAAAAGTAAAAGAAAAATATATTACCCAATTTTTTAAATGAATAATTGATAAGTATAAAATTGATTCTAAAAGTTGAAGTACTCCTATCTTCAGATCGGTTTTTGTTGAATATTTTTGTTGGTTCACATACATCTGGAACGTACATCTGTTATGTAATTATAACTATGTCAATTTTTCTTCGGACACTCACAATCGACGCCGAGGACTTACGCCATCAACACTTACGCCATCAATGGGTTTACACGACCAGCGTCGTGTAAACCCATTCACTTACCGGCCAATAACTCCGCCGTTCTTCAATATTTCCGTAATTTTTTTTTTGTTAAAGTTAAGGAACAAAATACACGCAGTGGCATAAAAAAAGATTTTTTTTACGTACAATGATAGTTAAACATCTCAAGAATCAGCCCTGGATTCACTGATTCGCCGACAAGTCGCTGAAATCATTGAGTTTCGTAGTTCGAAACATTCAACACGTTTCATTGTACATATTTTGAGTTTGTGGGAAACCTTATTTCAAAACGAGTTGACCGGTCGTGGTAAAATTCTACACACAACTGAATAACAATATTATCTTGCAGTTATACCTATTTGTTCATGAAAATCACTTTTGAAAAGTACTTTTTTATTGCAAAAAGAACAAAAATGTTGTGAACCGACACTGGTGGATGCGCGATCGGGGTTCGGCTTCGGTGGAACATCGAGTTAAGCAGCATTGCGCGTGGCCAATATTCGTAGAGGTGACTGCTTAGCCGTGCCCCGGTTGGCGCATCGAACAGTGAGCGGAAGGGAAATCCTTCTAATACTTTGGTGTAGATACTTGAGTAAAAGTATTATGCAGCAAAAACCCAGAGGAATATTGAGGGGTCTATACCGGTACGGGTTGTTCATAGTTTCCCCGTACCCTCGGCAAATGCGATATAGTGTAGCTTAAGACGACTGTGGACGCAACGGAAGTTAGGTTAGATTAGCGAAGTGCGGGTAGGTAATGATAGGAAAAAAGGGTTCAATTGGGAAGGGTAATACGTAAAAACCCGCAAGGCTATACGTTGGAACACTGGAAAAAAAAATGTTTTGTACAGTTTCAACTTTTATTTAAGTGGCCAGTTTTGTTTTTTCAACCTTTTAAATGTTTCTTAGGTAAAAATTCAGCATTTGGATGTGAAAATACAAAAAAATCTTGGCTCATACTGTTCAGATCAATATTGAAGTCGTTGAATTTCCCACAAACGGACAACTGCTGGCAAAATATTTCGGGAAGACCACGCCATAACGTCGCCAATTTGCAATATTTTTTTATGAAAAAATTAATTTCAACAGTTGAATTATGAAATAAATTGTACCTAAAATTTCATCACTGTAAAACGTGTTTTTCTTATAAAAAAAATGATCAGAATTGGCTATTTTTTCGTGGTCTATATGTATTGTAGAACCCCCCAAAATATTGCGAAAAATTGAATGAAGGCACAGATTTTTAGTGAGGGATTAAGCTAAGGTTGAGTCTGATGTCATTGGAAAAGGGAAATCTTCATATATGAATATGCTACCCCCGATGTTACCAAAATCAACTTTTTCCATATACAGGGTGATTCATAATAGGTGACGCACTCTGAATTGGCGGGTTCAGGGGGGTGCCCGGAGTGTAATTGTCAAGGCTTTTTTGTTTCCGTCGAATAGATTTTGAATGGGAAGCATTAGAATTTGGGCGTTCGATGCATTGTCATAGGACTAGAGTCCGCCATGATCGACGCCGCCACTCAGTCCTCGGAGCCGAGCGCGGGGCACGTAGCAGACGACAAGCAAGGCAGATCGGCATCTGTCTCGCTTTTTCTGGTGATGTGACGTTTCGTGTATCGTCTGCTAACGCTTTCCGTCATCTTGGGTGCGCAAGTTCAGAGCGTCAAGCCGCGCGGAACACAAGCGAATGAGCGTGAATTGTCTTTTCGGGTGTCGTCGCCTGTTATTCGTCGCTCTTTCGTCCTTCGTTATTATCTTACTGTCACTCATTGGCATTCTTGCGTTTCTTATTTCTCCTCGATTATACTTGTCGTTTGTCCCATCTTCCCTTACCTCTGCGCATTCTTTCGCTTTTCCGTCGATCCACTCTCAACGACTCTTACATGAAAAATCACTTTGAGTTTCCGCCTTCGAATTTCAAATTTGACCGTGATTATTCATTGAGAGAGCCTGTAATTGTGTTTTATGAAGAAATAAAAATGAATAAAATCAGCAAATACTCAATAGTCCTCAAATTACGATAGACCGAGCGACTTTATCGCGCAATGAAAAAAGAAGATGAAATTTTATTACCAAACTGTCAATAATTTGTCGCTAAATTTTCGAAGATTGGATGTTTTCCGGATTCTATTTCTCATTCGATCATTCCGTCTTGTATAATACTCGGATTGATCTCCAAAAATAAATTACGATAAAAGACGAAACCAGTTGGTACGGGAAGACGAAAACTGATACGAGGTGTTATGAGGATTTGAAAAAAAATGAGATCTTCACAGCGTGAGATAGGTACGTATTTTCACTTTTCTATACGGACGGTTTCCGGAAATCCAAAAGGGTTGCAAAGAACCCTCATATTCTTAGAAGGAAAAACAAACTTTGTTTGTTTTTCCTTCTAAGAATATGAGAATACCGGCGTCGTCTAAAGCGTCGAAATTTGAGCGACTTAAAAAAAAATTTACTTATTTATTCATTTTACTTGTGGTCATAGTGAGTGGACAATTCGGGCAGTTCAGGAAGCTGCGAGTACGACGAATTATTTACGTGATAAATATAAAATCATTGTTGCGCTTGATGTTTCCGCGCGAGTTTCAACGTCGTTGGTGCATGCTGAGTCGTTGCAACGCGGCTCGAGCGACTACCGGCTCGCACCAAGCGATCAAAGATGAAATCGATGCTCAGGATGGTTTTTGGAGCTTCAATAGGGTATCCCTAAACGTTTCACTCAATATCGTTCTCGATCGCATCTTATTATTTTCGGTCACAGCGAGTGGACAAGTCGCGCGGTCTTGCGAGTCGCCACTACGACAACAGGGTGGTTATTTATGCGATAAAGATGAAAGCATCGTTTCCCACGACGTTTCCGCACGACTTTGAACGTTGTTCGATCATCCTCGTCATAGCAGTCGTCGATTTCATCTTCGATCAAGCAAGCGATTGCGAATAAGGGCAAGGTGCGTCGTTGAACCGCAGCTCGAGCGACCACCGGCTCGCACCAAGCGCCTAAGATGACATTATCGTTGCCTTCGACGTTTCCGCACAACTTTGAACGTCGTTCGACCATCCCCGTCATAGCGGACGTCAATTTCATCTAGGATCCAGCAAACGATTGCGAATAAGAGCATGGTGCGTCGTTGAAACGCAGCTCGAGCGGCTACCGGCTCGCGACAAACGAACAAAGACGAATTCGATGCACCGAACGGCAATCGGACATCCCTGAAATGATCGACTCAAAGTCGTTCTCGAGAAGTAGCCAGAAGATTCAGACACGCGCAATTTTTTTTTGTACAAGGTGTACAACACAGCAATTGGGTGTTGTTCCATGTCACTCTCTGCTGATTTATTAAGTCTAATATTTTTTTTCAACTACTAGAGAGTTCTAGTATACATGAGAAAACATGTCAGAAGGAGCGAGAAGCATCGGGCGAACGGAATAATTTTTTTGATCGAAAGTGTACCAAACAACGGTGAAACAGCCACACCTCTCATACCGTGATGACTGTTGGCTAGCGATTTTTTTGTAGTACTAGAGAGTTTTGGTACACATAAAAACATCTGTGATAAGTAACAAGATTTTTCAGACGAGCGAAATGATTTTTGTATGGAAGCTTCACCACACAACAATCGAGTCTTTTTTTATTTCACACTCTGATGATTTATTATGGTGTAATATTTTTTGACAGCACTAAAAAGTTATAGTAAGCATAAAATCATATGCGAGAAGTATCCAGAAGCTCCAGATACCCGAAAATAATTTTTTTCAGTGAAGCTCTACCACAAGACAATCGAGCAGTGTCACCTCTCATTCCTTGATGGCTTATTGCGGTCTAGTATTTTTTTTACAATACTAGAGAGTTATAGCATACACAAAAAGGTATCTGAGAAGTAGTCAGAAGATTGAGAGGCGCGAAATCATTTATTTCATGAAAGTTGTACGGTAGAACAATCGAGCAGTGTCACTTTGCATCCCTCGATGACTTATTGTTTTTTAATATATTTTTTCAAGTGGTAGACAGTTCTAGTACATATAAAAACATGTGTGAGAAGGATAAGAGGCTTCAGACGCGCGATATTATTGTTTTTATCGAAGCTGTATCATACAACATTCGAGAAGTCTCACCTCTCATTCCTTGCGGATTTAATGTTGTCCAATATTTTTTTTTGGAGTACTGGAGAGTACTAGTATACATAAAAACATATGTGAAAAGCAGCCAAAAGATTCAGACATACGCTATTTTTTTTTTTTTTTGGTAGAAGGTGTACAATACAACAATCGAGTGTTGTTCTATCTCACTCTCTGCTGATTTTTGAAGTCTAATTTTTTTTCGACTATTAGTACATATAAAGACACGTGTGACAAGAAGCCAGAAACTTCGGACGAACGAAATAATTTTGTTAATAGAAACTGTACCATACAACGTTCCAGCAATCTCACCACTCATCCCTTGATGACTGATTGCTGTTTAATTTTTTTTTTGTCTGATCTGCTGTTAGATAGGCGTTATTTCTAGGTACTTTCTGGGTAGGATACTATGGAATTTGTATTGTTCGATGTATTCGAAAAGAGTTCTGGCTCCTAACTGTTGTCAAATAATTTTTAAATAAAATTATCAGCATCTGAACTATGCAAGTGTGATCTGCTGATGGATAGGCGTTAGTTCTAGGGACTTTCTGGGTAGGATACTATGGTATTTGTTTCGCATGATATATTCGAAAAGAGTTCTGGCTTCTTACTGTTGTCAAATAATTGTAAACAAATTTTATCAGCATCTTAACTATGCAAGTGTGATCTGCTGATGGATAGGCGTTAGTTCTAGGTACTTTCTGGATAGTATACTATGGGATTTGTATTGTTCGATGTATTCGAAAAGAGTTCTGGCTCCTAACTGTTGTCAAATAATTGTAAAAAAAAATGATCAGCATCTGAACTATGCAAGTGTGATCTGCTGATAGATAGGCGTTATTTCTAGGTACTTTCTGGGTAGTATACTATGGGATTTGTATTGTTCGATGTATTCGAAAAGAGTTCTGGCTTCTAACTGTTGTCAAATAATTGTAAAAAAAATTTATCAGCATCTTAACTATGCAAGTGTGATCTGCTGATGGATAGGCGTTAGTTCTAGGTACTTTCTGGGTAGGATACTATGGTATTTGTTTCGTATGATGTATTCGAAAAGAGTTCTGGCTTCTAACTGTTGTCAAATAATTGTAAAAAAAATTTATCAGCATCTTAACTATGCAAGTGTGATCTGCTGATGGATAGGCGTTAGTTCTAGGTACTTTCTGGGTAGGATACTATAGAATTTGTATTGTTCGATGTATTCGAAAAGAGTTCTGGCTCCTAACTGTTAGCAAATAATTGTAAAAAAAAATTATCAGCATCTGAACTATGCAAGTGTGATCTGCTGATAGATAGGCGTTATTTGTAGGTCCTTTCTGGGTAGAATACTATGGAATTTGTATTGTTCGATGTATTCGAAAAGAGTTCTGGCTCCTAACTGTCTTCAAATAATTTTAAAATAAAATTATCAGCATCTGAACTATGCAAGTGTGATCTGCTGATGGATAGGCGTTGGTTCTAGGGGCTTTCTGGGTAGGATACTCTGGTATTTGTTTCGCATGATATATTCGAAAAGAGTTCTGGCTTCTTACTGTTGTCAAATAATTGTAAACAAATTTTATCAGCATCTTAACCATGCAAGTGTGATCTGCTGATGGATAGGCGTTAGTTCTAGGTACTTTCTGGGTAGTATACGATGGGATTTGTATTGTTCGATGTATTCGAAAAGAGTTCTGGCTTATAACTGTTGTCAAACAATTGTAAAAAAAAATTTATCAGCATCTTAACTATGCAAGTATGATCTGCTGATGGATAGGCGTTAGTTCTAGGTACTTTCTGGGTAGGATACTATGGAATTTGTATTGTTCGATGTATTCGAAAAGAGTTCTGGCTCCTAACTGTTAGCAAATAATTGTAAAAAAAAATGATCAGCATCTGAACTATGCAAGTGTGATCTGCTGATAGATAGGCGTTATTTCTAGGTACTTTCTGGGTAGGATACTATGGAATTTGTATTGTTCGATGTATTCGAAAAGAGTTCTGGCTCCTAACTGTTGTCAAATAATTTTTAAATAAAATTATCAGCATCTGAACTATGCAAGTGTGATCTGCTGATGGATAGGCGTTAGTTCTAGGGACTTTCTGGGTAGGATACTATGCGATTTGTATTGTTCGATGTATTCGAAAAGAGTTCTGGCTTCTAACTGTTGTCAAATAATTGTAAAAAAAATTTATCAGCATCTTAACTGTGCAAGTGTGATCTGCTGATAGATAGGCGTTATTTCTAGGTACTTTCTGGGTAGTATACGATGGGATTTGTATTGTTCGATGTATTCGAAAGGAGTTCTGGCTCCTAACTGTTGTCAAATAATTGTAAAAAAAAATTATCAGCATCTGAACTATGCAAGTGTGATCTGCTGATAGATAAGCGTTATTTCTAGGTACTTCCTGGGTAGTATACTATGGGATTTGTATTGTTCGATGTATTCGAAAAGAGTTCTGGCTTCTAACTGTTGTCCAATAATTATGAAAAAAATTTATCAGCATCTTAACTATGCAAGTGTGATCTGCTGATTGATAGGCGTTAGTTCTAGGTACTTTCTGGGTAGGATACTATGGTATTTGTTTCGTATGATGTATTCGAAAAGAGTTCTGGCTTCTAACTGTTGTCAAACAATTGTAAAAAAAAATTATCAGCATCTTAACTATGCAAGTGTGATCTGCTGATGGATAGGCGTTAGTTCTAGGTACTTTCTGGGTAGGATACTATAGAATTTGTATTGTTCGATGTATTCGAAAAGAGTTCTGGCTCCTAACTGTTAGCAAATAATTGTAAAAAAAAATTATCAGCATCTGAACTATGCAAGTGTGATCTGCTGATAGATAGGCGTTATTTGTAGGTCCTTTCTGGGTAGAATACTATGGAATTTGTATTGTTCGATGTATTCGAAAAGAGTTCTGGCTCCTAACTGTTTTCAAATAATTTTAAAATAAAATTATCAGCATCTGAACTATGCAAGTGTGATCTGCTGATGGATAGGCGTTGGTTCTAGGGACTTTCTGGGTAGGATACTCTGGTATTTGTTTCGCATGATATATTCGAAAAGAGTTCTGGCTTCTTACTGTTGTCAAATAATTGTAAACAAATTTTATCAGCATCTTAACCATGCAAGTGTGATCTGCTGATGGATAGGCGTTAGTTCTAGGTACTTTCTGGGTAGTATACGATGGGATTTGTATTGTTCGATGTATTCGAAAAGAGTTCTGGCTTATAACTGTTGTCAAACAATTGTAAAAAAAAATTTATCAGCATCTTAACTATGCAAGTATGATCTGCTGATGGATAGGCGTTAGTTCTAGGTACTTTCTGGGTAGGATACTATGGAATTTGTATTGTGGGATGTATTCGAAAAGAGTTCTGGCTCCTAACTGTTAGCAAATAATTGTAAAAAAAAATTATCAGCAGCTGAACTATGCAAGTGTGATCTGCTGATAGATAGGCGTTATTTCTAGGTACTTTCTGGGTAGGATACTATGGAATTTGTATTGTTCGATGTATTCGAAAAGAGTTCTGGCTCCTAACTGTTGTCAAATAATTTTTAAATAAAATTATCAGCATCTGAACTATGCAAGTGTGATCTGCTGATGGATAGGCGTTAGTTCTAGGGACTTCCTGGGTAGGATACTATGCGATTTGTATTGTTCGATGTATTCGAAAAGAGTTCTGGCTTCTAACTGTTGTCAAATAATTGTAAAAAAAATTTATCAGCATCTTAACTGTGCAAGTGTGATCTGCTGATAGATAGGCGTTATTTCTAGGTACTTTCTGGGTAGTATACTATGGGATTTGTATTGTTCGATGTATTCGAAAGGAGTTCTGGCTCCTAACTGTTGTCAAATAATTGTAAAAAAAAATTATCAGCATCTGAACTATGCAAGTGTGATCTGCTGATAGATAGGCGTTATTTCTAGGTAGTTCCTGGGTAGTATACTATGGGATTTGTATTGTTCGATGTATTCGAAAAGAGTTCTGGCTTCTAACTGTTGTCCAATAATTATGAAAAAAATTTATCAGCATCTTAACTATGCAAGTGTGATCTGCTAATTGATAGGCGTTAGTTCTAGGTACTTTCTGGGTGGGATACTATGGTATTTGTTTCGTATGATGTATTCGAAAAGAGTTCTGGCTTCTAACTGTTGTCAAACAATTGTAAAAAAAAATTATCAGCATCTTAACTATGCAAGTGTGATCTGCTGATGGATAGGCGTTAGTTCTAGGGACTTTCTGGGTAGGATACGATGGTATTTATTTCTCATGATATATTCGAAAAGAGTTCTGGCTTCTTACTGTCGTCAAATAATTGTAAACAAATTTTATCAGCATTTTAACTATGCAGTTGTGATCTGCTGATGGATAGGCGTTAGTTCTAGGTACTTTCTGGGTAGGATACTATGGAATTTGTATTGTTCGATGTATTCGAAAAGAGTTCCGGCTTCTAACTGTTGTCAAATAATTGTAAAAAAAAATTATCAGCATCTTAACTATGCAAGTGTGATCTGCTGATGGATAGGCGTTAGTTCTAGGTACTTTCTGGGTAGGATACTATGGAATTTGTATTGTTCGATGTATTCGAAAAGAGTTCTGGCTCCTAACTGTTGTCAAATAATTTTAAAATAAAATTATCAGCATCTGAACTATGCAAGTGTGATCTGCTGATGGATAGGCGTTGGTTCTAGGGACTTTCTGGGTAGGATACTCTGGTATTTGTTTCGCATGATATATTCGAAAAGAGTTCTGGCTTCTTACTGTTGTCAAATAATTGTAAACAAATTTTATCAGCATCTTAACCAGGCAAGTGTGATCTGCTGATGGATAGGCGTTAGTTCTAGGTACTTTCTGGGTAGGATACTATGGAATTTGTATTGTTCGATGTATTCGAAAAGAGTTCTGGCTCCTAACTGTTGTCAAATAATTGTAAAAAAAATTATCAGCATCTGAACTATGCAAGTGTGATCTGCTGATAGATAGGCGTTATTTCTAGGTACTTTCTGGGTAGTATACTATGGGATTTGTATTGTTCGATGTATTCGAAAAGAGTTCTGGCTTCTAACTGTTGTCAAATAATTGTAAAAAAAATTTATCACAACAATACATATCCCATAGTATACTACCCAGAAAGTACCTAGAAATAACGCCTATCTATCAGCAGATCACACTTGCATAGTTCAGATGCTGATAATTTTTTTTTATAATTATTTGACAACAGTTAGGAGGCAGAACTCTTTTGGAATAGATCGAACAATACAAATTCCATAGTATCCTACCCAGAAAGTACCTAGAACTAACGCCTATCCATTAGCAGATCACACTTGCATAGTTAAGATGCTGATAAATTTTTTTTACAATTATTTGACAACAGTTAGAAGCCAGAACTCTTTTCGAATACATCGAACAATACAAATCCCATAGTATAATACCCAGAAAGTACCTAGAAATAACGCCTATCTATCAGCAGATCACACTTGCATAGTTCAGATGCTGATAATTTTTTTTTACAATTATTTGACAACAGTCAGGAGCCAGAACTCTTTTCGAATACATCGAACAATACAAATCCCATAGTATACTACCCAGAAAGTACCTACAACTAACGCCTATCCATCAGCAGATCACACTTGCATAGTTAAGATGCTGATAAAATTTGTTTGCAATTATTTGACAACAGTAAGAAGCCAGAATTCTTTTCGAATATATCATGCGAAACAAATACCATAGTATCCTACCCAGAGAGTCCCTAGAACTAACGCCTATCCATCAGCAGATCACACTTGCATAGTTCAGATGCTGATAATTTTATTTTAAAATTATTTGACAACAGTTAGGAGCCAGAACTCTTTTCGAATACATCGAACAATACAAATTCCATAGTATCCTACCCAGAAAGTACCTAAAAAATAACGCCTATCTATCAGCAGATCACACTTGCATAGTTCAGATGCTGATAATTTTTTTTTACAATTATTTGCTAACAGTTAGGAGCCAGAACTCTTTTCGAATACATCGAACAATACAAATTCTATAGTATCCTACCCAGAAAGTACCTAGAACTAACGCCTATCCATTAGCAGATCACACTTGCATAGTTAAGTTGCTGATAAATTTTTTTTACAATTATTTGACAACAGTTAGAAGCCAGAACTCTTTCGAATACATCGAACAATACAAATCCCATAGTATACTACCTAGAAAGTACCTAGAAATAACGCCTATCCACCAGCAGATCACACTTGCATAGTTAAGATGCTGATAAATTTTTTTTACAATTATTTGACAACACTTAGAAGCCAGAACTCTTTTCGAATACATCGAACAATACAAATCCCATAGTATACTACCCAGAAAGTACCTAGAAATAACGCCTATCTATCAGCAGATCACACTTGCATAGTTAAGATGCTGATAAAATTTGTTTACAATTATTTGACAACAGTAAGAAGCCAGAATTCTTTTCGAATATATCATGCGAAACAAATACCATAGTATCCTACCCAGAAAGTCCCTAGAACTAACGCCTATCCATCAGCAGATCACACTTGCATAGTTCAGATGCTTATAATTTTATTTTAAAATTATTTGACAACAGTTAGGAGCCAGAACTCTTTTCGAATACATCGAACAATACAAATTCCATAATATCCTACCCAGAAAGTACCTAAAAAATAACGCCTATCTATCAGCAGATCACACTTGCATAGTTCAGATGCTGATAATTTTTTTTTACAATTATTTGCTAACAGTTAGGAGCCAGAACTCTTTTCGAATACATCGAACAATACAAATTCTATAGTATCCTACCCAGAAAGTACCTAGAAATAACGCCTATCTATCAGCAGATCACACTTGCATAGTTCAGATGCTGATAAATTTTTTTTACAATTATTTGACAACAGTTAGAAGCCAGAACTCTTTTCGAATACATCGAACAATACAAATCCCATAGTATACTACCCAGAAAGTACCTAGAAATAACGCCTATCTATCAGCAGATCACACTTGCATAGTTCAGATGCTGATAATTTTTTTTTACAATTATTTGACAACAGTCAGGAGCCAGAACTCTTTTCGAATACATCGTACAATACAAATTCCATAGTATCCTACCCAGAAAGTACCTAGAACTAACGCCTATCCATCAGCAGATCACACTTGCATAGTTAAGATGCTGATAAATTTTTTTTACAATTATTTGACAACAGTTAGAAGCCAGAACTCTTTTCGAATACACCATACGAAACAAATACCATAGTATCCTACCCAGAAAGTACCTAGAACTAACGCCTATCCATCAGCAGATCACACTTGCATAGTTACGATGCTGATAATTTTTTGTTACAATTATTTGACAACAGTTAGGAGCCAGAACTCTTTTCGAATACATCGAACAATACAAATCCCATAGTATACTACCCAGAAAGTACCTACAACTAACGCCTATCCATCAGCAGATCACACTTGCATAGTTAAGATGCTGATCAAATTTGTTTACAATTATTTGACAACAGTAAGAAGCCAGAATTCTTTTCGAATATATCATGCGAAACAAATACCATAGTATCCTACCCAGAAAGTCCCTAGAACTAACGCCTATCCATCAGCAGATCACACTTGCATAGTTCAGATGCTTATAATTTTATTTTAAAATTATTTGACAACAGTTAGGAGCCAGAACTCTTTTCGAATACATCGAACAATACAAATTCCATCGTATCCTACCCAGAAAGTACCTAAAAAATAACGCCTATCTATCAGCAGATCACACTTGCATAGTTCAGATGCTGATAATTTTTTTTTACAATTATTTGCTAACAGTTAGGAGCCAGAACTCTTTTCGAATACATCGAACAATACAAATTCTATAGTATCCTACCCAGAAAGTACCTAGAACTAACGCCTATCCATTAGCAGATCACACTTGCATAGTTAAGATGCTGATAAATTTTTTTTACAATTATTTGACAACAGTTAGAAGCCAGAACTCTTTTCGAATACACCGAACAATACAAATCCCATAGTATACTACCCAGAAAGTACCTAGAAATAACGCCTATCTATCAGCAGATCACACTTGCATAGTTCAGATGCTGATAATTTTTTTTTACAATTATTTGACAACAGTTAGGAGCCAGAACTCTTTTCGAATACATCGAACAATACAAATTCCATAGTATCCTACCCAGAAAGTACCTAGAACTAACGCCTATCCACCAGCAGATCACACTCGCATAGTTAAGATGCTGATAAATTTTTTTTACAATTATTTAACAACAGTTAGAAGCCAGAACTCTTTTCGAATACATCGAACAATACAAATCCCATAGTATACTACCCAGAAAGTACCTAGAAATAACGCCTATCTATCAGCAGATCACACTTGCATAGTTCAGATGCTGATAATTTTTGTTACAATTATTTGACAACAGTCAGGAGCCAGAACTCTTTTCGAATACATCGTACAATACAAATTCCATAGTATCCTACCCAGAAAGTACCTACAACTAACGCCTGTCCATCAGCAGATCACACTTGCATAGTTAAGATGCTGATAAATTTTTTTTACAATTATTTGACAACAGTTAGAAGCCAGAACTCTTTTCGAATACATCATACGAAACAAATACCATAGTATCCTACCCAGAAAGTACCTAGAACTAACGCCTATCCATCAGCAGATCACACTTGCATAGTTAAGATGCTGATAAATTTTTTTTACAATTATTTGACAACAGTTAGAAGCCAGAACTCTTTTCGAATACATCGAACAATACAAATCCCATAGTATACTACCCAGAAAGTACCTAGAAATAACGCCTATCTATCAGCAGATCACACTTCCATAGTTCAGATGCTGATAATTTTTTTTTACAATTATTTGACAACAGTCAGGAGCCAGAACTCTTTTCGAATACATCGTACAATACAAATTCCATGGTATCCTACCCAGAAAGTACCTAGAACTAATGCCTGTCCATCAGCAGATCACACTTGCATAGTTAAGATGCTGATAAATTTTTTTTACAATTATTTGACAACAGTTAGAAGCCAGAACTCTTTTCGAATACATCATACGAAACAAATACCATAGTATCCTACCCAGAAAGTACCTAGAACTAACGCCTATCCATCAGCAGATCACACTTGCATAGTTAAGATGCTGATAAATTTTTTTTACAATTATTTGACAACAGTTAGAAGCCAGAACTCTTTTCGAATACATCGAACAATACAAATCCCATAGTATACTACCCAGAAAGTACCTAGAAATAACGCCTATCTATCAGCAGATCACACTTGCATAGTTCAGATGCTGATAATTTTTTTTTACAATTATTTGACAACAGTTAGGAGCCAGAACTCTTTTCGAATACATCGTACAATACAAATACCATAGTATCCTACCCAGAAAGTACCTAGAACTAACGCCTATCCATCAGCAGATCACACTTGCATAGTTAAGATGCTGATAAATTTTTTTTACAATTATTTGACAACAGTTAGAAGCCAGAACTCTTTTTGAATACATCATACGAAACAAATACCATAGTATCCTACCCAGAAAGTACCTAGAACTAACGCCTATCCATCAGCAGATCACACTTGCATAGTTAAGATGCTGATAAATTTTTTTTACAATTATTTGACAACAGTTAGAAGCCAGAACTCTTTTTGAATACATCATACGAAACAAATACCATAGTATCCCACCCAGAAAGTACCTAGAACTAACGCCTATCCATCAGCAGATCACACTTGCATAGTTAAGATGCTGATAAATTTTTTTTACAATTATTTGACAACAGTTAGAAGCCAGAACTCTTTTTGAATACATCATACGAAACAAATACCATAGTATCCTACCCAGAAAGTACCTAGAACTAACGCCTATCCATCAGCAGATCACACTTGCATAGTTGGGATGCTGATACATTTTTTTTACAATTATTTGACAACAGTTAGAAGCCAGAACTCTTTTCGAATACTTCGAACAATACAAATCCCATAGTATACTACCCAGAAAGTACCTAGAAATAACGCCTATCTATCAGCAGATCACACTTGCATAGTTCAGATGCTGATAATGTCGTTGAGAGTGGATCGACGGAATAGCGAAAGAATGCGCAGACGTAAGGGAAGATGAGACAAACGACAAGTATAATCGAGGAGAAATAAGAAACGCAAGAATGCCAATGAGTGACAGTAAGATAATAACGAAGGACGAAAGAGCGACGAATAACAGGCGACGACACCCGAAAAGACAATTCACGCTCATTCGCTTGTGTTCCGCGCGGCTTGACGCTCTGAACTTGCGCACCCAAGATGACGGAAAGCGTTAGCAGACGATACACGAAACGTCACATCACCAGAAAAAGCGAGACAGATGCCGATCTGCCTTGCTTGTCGTCTGCTACGTGCCCCGCGCTCGGCTCCGAGGACTGAGTAGCGGCGTCGATCATGGCGGACTGTAGTCCTATGACAATGCATCGAACGCCCAAATTCTAATGCTTCCCATTCAAAATCTATTCGACGGAAACAAAAAAGCCTTGACAATTACACTCCGGGCACCCCCCTGAACCCGCCAATTCAGAGTGCGTCACCTATTATCAATCACCCTGTATATGAATATATTCAGTGGCGTGTAAGAGTTTTGGGCCAAACCTATTTTTGGGTGAACTGATAAAATCTTAAATTCCTGAACTGGTTCATCATTGCAAATTCTTAAGAGAGCTATCGTATGAATAATAGCATGATATGTTTATTTTTTTGTATGGCGTATTATTTGTGTATAGCATATAACGAATTTTGTTGGGGTGCAAAAGTATCGGGCCGCTATCTCGCCCGGCTTCGTACGCACAGTTGGCTTACATTTTCTTTCGTATAAATGAATCTCGTTAAAACTTTCTTCGGAAGGAAAGAGTTCTCGCGATATTGCGACCATTTTATTCTTTAGAAAAACTACGGCCAAACGTATTATTCGTAAATATGAATTAATAAATTCGTTGTGTGACAAATCTCGAAATAGTAGACCGCCAAAAACTACGGAATACGTTGACAAATTTATAAAAAGGAAGTGCGTTATAGATTCACGAAAAACTGCAGCAGGCATTTCGAGAGAATTACGTCGTGAAAATCGGGCCGAGATTAGTCGAAATACAGTATCCCGACGTCCGAATGCTGTAGGACTGATTGGAAGCATTGGTGTAAAAAAACCACACCGCAGTAAAAAGAATCAATAGACCAGATTTAATTTTGCAAAAAAAAATATCAGCATTGGACAGCATCAGATTGGCCGACAGTTATTTTTTCCGATGAATCCAAATTTCAATTATTTGGAAGTGATGATCGGAAGTACGTAAGACGTCCAACATGCACCAGATTCAACTTAAGGGGGCAATGCCATTTACAAATTTGAAAAAAATCGATCCGCCCCCCCTCCCTCACACAAATCAATGTCTAAAGAATATTCTGTTCAATTTGTAGAGCGAAATTTCAAGAATTTTCTGAGTTTTCGCGGAAAAACGCCAAGCGCGATCGTGCCGAGTAGACGCAGATGTGCGACCGAGGACGGCGGCACATCACAAAATTCATTTTATTAAGCTGTCATTTTGTGAATTTTACATATATTTCCCAAATCTTGGTTCACCGACAGCGTATGGGTGTCACCGTCAAGAATCATTTTGATTTTTTTGTTTCAGACAATTACAGCGTGAGGTAGAACTCCAGCAGTGCGGAAACTTTTTGAGCAACTTCCTCTGAACATCGATATACAGGACTAGCAATTAGCATTGAAAAAAATATATATATATTTTTGCATAGTTAAAATATTAAATGAAACACACGTAAAGTTACAAATTTCCATGTAAGGTTTTCCTTAAAAAAAAAATCATAAGAAACCCCTAATTTTGTACCTTCTAAATGGTCTTCCCCCTTTGAGGTATCAAATTCCTACGGTAAAGCACGGTGGTGGGAACATTGAAGTTTGGGGATATCACATCCGGAAAGGATAAGAGCATAATATTTCGGTTCCCTCTTTGTTGCCTACGCTTAGCGCAATGGCACGGTATGAGGGTAAAAGGAGGATATGTGTGAGAAAAGTGACTTCACAGGGTTTTCGCAAATTGATAGTATTTGAGGAATAATTCTAGTGCAACCCATCTTGATTCATGTCGTGACTTTCTACTAACTTTAAACGCGTATATGTTAAAACTACATTTTTCAAGTCGGCCGGACTCATAACTCAAACAAATTTCAACCGATTCACTTGAAATTTTAACTGTATATTTAGAATTACATTTTCTGAGATAATACGTAGGAATTTTAAAAATTATATTGCATAGTTCCTTTCTTATGAACAATTTTCTGACGATTGTCTCATGGCATTTTATACATTTTGTTTTAGAAATCCGCCATTTTGACAAAAAAAACAATATATCAAAAAATCCTACGTACTTCTATGGCTATTCTTATATATAATCGAGAAAACTTTAGTGTCTCATCATAACTCAAAAATTATAGGAGCTGTTGGTCCGGCCGTTGACCGTCCAGAAATAAAGGCGTCATCGGAAAAATGCTGCACAGTCGCCATTTTGACATGTATCGCTGTGAAAAAAATAATTTTTCATAGTCCATTACGTGTATAATAAAACCCCTATTTTGTAATTCCGATTTATTTTATGGTTTCGCTGGAAAAAAATCACAAAATATGCCCTTTTTTGGCCTCTAGAGTGGCGTAAAACCCTTAAATGATGCACTTTGCGTAAACCGAAATGTGAACTCAATCGAAGAATAACAAATTTAGACCGTTCGTCGCGGACCGAGGATAGAAATTATATGAGTGTAAACAGAGGAACTTTGGAGATTAGGAAGAAGCACTTGACATCGTTCAAAGGGTTACGATAGAGACTGTTCCGTGAAAGGTTGACAGAAGATCAACTCGGATGGAAATTGATTGAAAAATACACGTTGGACTGCTGGATTAAGAACTTACGCACTTGTGACGGCAAATGAGGATACTGAGAATAACCGAGGGAAGAGTGTCCCCTGCCCATTGGCTAGGATCTATCAGGGAGCATTTTCTGATAATGGCGTTGGACCGCTGGTAGAAATTCAATGCAATATGGCCGTTACAATGTACAAAAATACATTGCAAGACCAGATGTTACCATTGGCAATGAATAAAAAAAATGCCACGCGGTTGGATTTTACAAAACGATAACGACCTCAAACATGCTTCACGTCTTGTAAAAGGCTTTCTTCAAAGACGAAAAATACGCCTCATCGAATGGTCACCGCCGTCCCCGGACTTAAATCCGATCAAGCACTTATAACAATACCTAAAAGATCGTGTTGGAACAAAAAAAAATCACTCTAACGAGACGGAATTATAGAATCATTTGAGACATGAGTGGGAAAATTTGCCACAAGAAAGGATCTCACAACAAATAGCGTCTATGCCTCATCGATATGCCGCAGTTATCGCTGCTGAGGACATGGCAACAAAGTACTGAGTCACGTGAAGAAGGTCGAATCTCATTTCGTTATTTTCAAAACATTTTGTTATGTTTTTCACACCCAATAGTATGTGGCCCAATATTTGTTCATACTTGTTAAATAAAAAGCAATAGACAATCAAATATTTAAGAACGATATGCATATAATTAATTGGTTTCAAATATAAAGAAATACATGTAGCCATGACTCGTTTATCTTGTCCCCGCCGTCGAATTTTAATGCAATATGCTGAAAAATAGGGTTGCCCAAAACTTTTGCACCCCACTGTATAACATATGTATACGCGTGTATATTTAGGTAGAGACAATGTGGCGGGAGAAGAGGCTGAATAGAAAACCTCCATCAATTATATCACTATCGTGTTTAAGGGAGCACCGGAGGCGATGGAGCAAGACCGAGAGAGAGAGAGAGAGAGAGAGAGAGAGAGAGAGAGAGAGAGAAAGTGTGTACGAAGTGAAGGTTGGAGGCGCACTATTACACTCCCAAGATAATGGCTCTTAATTGGGTATTAACTTGGGGATTACGGCGTTGAACGCGCAGTTTCATGCGCGCCAGTCCACGGCTCAGAAATACTCCAAGTATATGCTTGCAGAGAGCACCATGGACCGCCTTGTTTCCCCAACCGATTTTTTGCACATCGAGTTCATTATGTTGCATTTTTTCTTTGTTCATTACCCCACCCCCTTCTCTCTGTCTCTCTCTAATTGCACGATATTTTTAATTAAAATTATTCTCCTACCCTCAAACTCATTTTGCTCGCCCCTAATTTTCTCCCTTGCTCAATTTCCTATCTTCTTCCCTCCTACCTAAAATCCCTGAACATAGATTGTTTTTTTCTTTTTTTTCGAAAAAAAAAAAAAAACAAAAAAGATAAACACAATGAATACCATCACGCGACATTATAACACGGACATTTTTGCGGCGCTGAGATAACCCACAGAGCGTGACAAAAGTTTTCTTATAATTGGAATGGTGGTGCCGGTGGCTTTCGTGTTGGACACGAGAAGCACTGGCTCGCGAGTGTTTCGATGTTTGAGCAAGCCCGCGGACACGGAAATGCACTTAAACGTTACGAGGGAGTAAAAGACGAGTGTAGGAAAAGGGACGGAGATACTCTACCAACCTCTATATATAAATATTTATTTATATATGTGTGTGTATATATTGTAATGTTACGATTTCGCAACGTTACAACTCCTTATATATATATATATATATATATATATCTCTGTTGTCGCGTGTACATAAATACATATGTACAATTCGCTGATATGAAATTTCGCAAAAAGAAGCCCTCTCGCGTGTTATCTCGGTGTTCGCGACGAGATAACATGAACCACCCCTCCTCCGTCATGAAGACATTTTTATTCGCGCCGCTTTTGTACATTTTTCTCTTTCCTCTATTTCTCATGCGCACTAGCGAATTTTGCGTATGCACACGGATGAGATCGCACAGTACTCGCGTATTGCAGATTTTTACTATTGCACAGGTCTCGGGACTCATGCTCCGAGTATTCCTCTCTACCGGGCTGTGCGATTTATTTCTCTCTCTCTCTCTCTCTCTCTTCTCTCTCTCTCTCTCTCTCTCTCTCTCTCTCTCTCTCTCTCTCTCTCTCTCTCTCTCTCTCTCACTCACTCTCTGAGTTTCTTTCTCTTTCTCTATCTTTCTCTGACTCTCTCTCTCTCTCTCTCTCTCTCTCGCTTTCTCTCGATTTTCAGCGATTCTCCTCTTCACTTCCTCTTCAATTTGTGACCGCCTGAAGTTAACCAAGTGGTGCTTGAAACGCAGCTCTCACATTGTTATTATTATTTTACAAAAAAATTCAATTCAAAGATGATTTGTGTTTTTTACATGGGTACATATTACATGTACATGTGTAAGTATGTATTGATGCGAAGAGATCTGGAGTTTCGTACGCGAGACGCGCTGCGAAAATGGGAGCATGGAATAAATCGAAATTGTACAAGATGATCCACATTCAATCGACGAATCTCGAAAAAAAATCCGATTTACATCCGCATTTGGAGCATTGATGAGAATGAAAAGCCAAATAACTTTTTGCATCAATCTCCATCGAGGAAAAAAAAAGATATTTTTCTCAATGAATTAATCAATCATGTCGTGCCTATGGATATATAGGGCAAACAAATTGTCGGCTGTGACTGGAAGTGACTGTAGGAGGAAAATGAAGAGGGAAGAGCTTGCGCGAGAGAGAAAACCGTTTATTCCGTCCTCTCGAACCCAAGAGAGAAAGAGAGAGAGAGAGAAAGAGAGAGAGAGAGAGAGAGAGAGAGAGAGAGAGAGAGAGAGAGCCAATCTTTCAATCCCGAAGTACGCGAAAGCTTTCGAGTCCTATATCATCGTATACAAGCGAAAATATATACCTGTATATATTGAAGTATCAGCGAAGGTAAGTGAAGTACAGTACGAAAACTGGATGAGCTGGAATCGAAAGCATCTCAGCAACGGGAGCGTGGAGGAGCCTGCAGAGAGAGCGCAAGAGATTCAACTCCTCTGAACTTGTAGATGGATGGACTCAAGGGCCGCAAGGAGGAGGGGGAGGGATAATCCGCGTATCACTAAGTGCAAACAAATGCGAATAAATAAAAACGGCTTCTCCGAATGAAACGATTAATAAATAATAGTAATAACAAATAAAAATAACTATATATATATATACAGGGTGAGGCACATAAAGTGTTACAGAGCAATAGCACTCAAACTATTGATCATATCCAAAAATGTTTCAGACAAAAGTTTCAGTGTTCGAGAAGGCCGTCAGACTGGAGCACCCTATTTTTTTATCGGTGGAGGCGCTGAAGCTACCTCAAGGTCAACTTCACTTTTTTAAATGGAACCATGTATTTTTTTTCGATGACATTATTACCCATTTTAAGACGAATTCAGCGACCTACAGCTCAAGGACATTCTAGTCACGCAAAGTATGAAAATAGTCGAAAAATATCGGAATAATCACTTTCAAAGGATCCACTAACCTTGGTTCGGGTCTACCTACAGAAGATGCTCGAAGTGATGACCCTCGACTTGTAAGAATTTGTTAATTAGCTGATGAAAAGACCGTCTAACTTCAGCCAACATTTGTGGTGTAATTTCGGTATATGCTCGGCGTATTCTTTCTTTCATGTCGTCAGGCGTGGTAGGTGCTACCGCCATTACGCGTTCTTTGACAAAACCCCATAAAAAGTAATCTGGTGATGTTAGATCTGGCGAACGAGGTGGCAAAGCGACAGGGCCGCCTCGTCCTATCCACTTTTCACCAAAAATCTCATTCATCACTTGTCTTGAACACAGAGCATAATGGGGTGATGCACCGTCGTGTTGCATCCACATGTTCATGCGAACATGCAAGGGCACGTCTTTCAGTAATTGAGGCAGTACGTTTGCAGAAAGTTTGCGTAAAGTTGCCCAGTCAAGCGACCTTCAAAAAAATATGGTCCAATGACGTGATCGCCGACAATGCCGCACCCACAATTAACGGACCACGAATGTTGAAATTGTACAGTTCTCATCCATTGAGGATTCGCATTTTCTCAATAATACATGTTATGCCTATTCACATTTCCCGTATTTGTGAAGTTAGATTCGTCAGAAAAAAGCACATGACTCAAAAATGAGACATCTGTGCGCATTTTTCTACGAATCCAGTTACAGAAATTGACGCGATTTAGGAAATCATTGCCGTACAAATCCTGATGTAATGACATACGATACGAATGGAACTTGTGTTGATGTAAGATTCTTAATACAGATCGCTGACTAATTCCACTCTCTCTTTCCATTTGCCTGCTGCTCGCATGTGGAGTTACTGCAGCAAAAGCTAAGATAGCAGCCGCATTATTTTCATTAACAATCGGTCGACGTTTGACTCGTGTTTGTTTCACTGTACCGAAGCGACAGAAACGGCCAGCTAATCGCTTAAAAGCCATGTGCGATTTTTGTTGCCTATCCGGATAACGAGCCGCATACAAATTTTGAGCGTTTCTGTAATGTTTACGGCCTTCCCCCAGCATCATCAACATATTAAAAGATTCTTGAATATCGTTCATTTTCGCGATCCGATGTACTTACATTAGAAGGCAATGAGTGACTAACTGATATGTCAACAGAAAATGCGTACTTGCTGCCGATAAGAAACATTGGTATCGTAAGAAATGAAAACAGCGATCAAACAAGTGCTTACAAGTCTAGGGTCATCACTTCGAGCATCTTCTGTAGGTAGACCCAAACCAAGGTTAGTGGATCCTTTAAAAGTGATTATTCCGATATTTTTCGATTTTTCGACTATTTTCATACTTTGCGTGACTAGAATGACCTTGTGTTGTAGGTCGCTGAATTCGTCTTAAAATCGGTAATAATGTCAGGCGAAAAAAAAATACATGGTTCCATTTAAAAAAGTGGAGTTGACCTTGACGTAGCTTCAGCGCCTCCACCGATAAAAAAAATAGGGTGGTCCAGTATGACGGTCTTCTCGAACACTGAAACTTTTGTCTGAATCATTTTTGGATATGATCAATAGTTTGAGTGCTATTGCTCTGTAACACTTTATGTGCCTCACCCTGTATATTAGGGTGGCTGCAATTTGGGTCAAATTTGAATTTTCAAAGACCCCTTGTAAAATAATCAAGATATATAAAAAGAATTATGTGTTTTAAGGCGCTGGTAAAAATTTCAATGGTGCCTGTGAGGGTTTAAATTTTCAATACAAAAATACGTATGTTTTTCGAAGTTATTACTTGATTATTTCTCATGCTTAAGATATTGGTGGGCAAAACTCTGAAACTTGGCACACATATTGTGCACATTATGAAATATATGACCAAATTTGAACAATTTTTTTCAGTAATAATTGTCGTTATTATTAGTGTCACGTACGACGTTTTCTTTTATTTTCTGTTTCTGTATAATGCGCATAATCGTACACGTGTAAGAAGCAATAGAGGCTACTATTTCTATTTTTTTCACCGTAACCAAAAATATAAGCGTTCGAGATATCCACAACATTTTATTGCTTCTCACACTACAGAATCAATACACTACGTGCATCTCTAGACCATAGCGAAGATATACTCTTTCCTTGTTTGTTAAGGGGCCAGTCCACTTTGGAGCCACGAAAAAAAGGCTATTTTCGCGATTTTTTTTTGAGGATTTTATAAAATATATGAATATAAAAGTTGTTGGGCGTGATAAATAAAGTCTTGAGATACATAAAAAAAAATGTTTAGTTCATTTTTATTCATTTTTAAGTACAAAAACTATAGTTTAACGTAACGCCTCAAAAATAGGTGGGCTAGGTAGCTCCATCCCAACTCGGCAACGGCTTGTCTGAAACAAAAAAAATCAAAGTCCATTAGATGCAGTATGACACCAGCTACAAAATGACCCTCGGATATAAAGTCTTATCAAAAAATAAAAAAATGACAGATGAAAAACGAAAAAAGCAAAAAAAAACGCGTTTTTTTCGCAGTTTTTCGCAAAAAAAACAGTAAAAATCAAAATTTTAAAACTATCGAGGGTCATCTTGTTGCGAATCATGTTTACAATATGTGGTTCAAATTTCAAGAGAATCGGTTTATTAGTTTTAGAGATACGTTGGAGCTAGATTTTGAAAACGTTGTTTCGAGAAAAACGCGTTTGAAGTTTATACTATGAAAAACTCTTACCTAAACTCAATCGGCAATATTGACACAATATTTCTGAATGTATGTACTTTCGAAAACAGTAAAAGAAAATCGATTTTTGGAAATTTTCAAAGTGGACTGGCCCCTTAATTGCGCACAACAGCCTATACCCGTAGTTCCGTATCATAGAGCGTTTCGTTCAACGAGCCGTTCTGCTATTTTTTCCCGCTCTGCATGGGCGCGATAATAAAAGATCTCCGCTCGAACCTATGAACTCTTTTTCCAGAGAGTAAGTATGGTGACATAGTAGGGAACCAAAATACCAAATTTTTATTGCTTCTCAGAAGGGGGCAAACTTGTGGAAAATAGATAGAAAATAGTTAACGTTTCCATGCCCAAATTCAGAAACAGCTCTCCTGCTAAGTCACCCAACTTATAAAAACCCACTGTTCTAAAGAACAGAGCGCAATCACGCCGAAGTTTTCAACGCCGATACACTGTTCGTGATCCAGATCTTCCGTAGAAGAGACTGATACGACAGTAGTATCGGACGTATATTTATCTTCAGTCTCAATTCAAAACTGTCACACGACGTCACGCTGTCCGAAATCCGGGTCTTCCGTAGAAGAGTGTGATTCGGCCGAATTATCGAAGTTAAACTTATATTGTCTTTATAATCAAAAGTGTCAAGCGAACAAGATAAAATTTTACCATAATAGAAAAGTTTTTTTTTTCTATCAGAAGTATGAAAACTCCTTAAAATTAAATTTCAACTTTGAATCAAACCTGAGCCACAAACTTGTTGCACTGAAATAAATTACCGCAATGAATACTAAGTAAGTGAGTTGACTGCGTAGTTCAGTCTGGTGAATGTGATGCCATCGGTGCAGGTTAGCCTGTACAGCGTAGGCCAACCAAATAGTGGTAAGTTGACAGCGTAGTATAGTTCAGTGACTGTAATGTTCATTCGAAGTGCATTTTGATTGGACTAACTTGCACCGATGGCATTACGTTCACTGAACTGAACTACGCTATCAACTTACCATTATTTGTTTGGCCTACGCTATCCGAGTTAACCGGCACATTATCTGTATATATAAAACTGTTCCGTGACAGACAAAGCACACTCTAAACTACTGAAGATAGAAACATGAAATTTGGTACATATGTTCCTTAGAGGGGGTAGAGGTACACTAAGAGAGAATTTTTTTGAAATTCGCTCCTTAAGGGTGTGAAATGGGGTGTAATAGTTTGTAGCGGAAAAAATATTTTTTTGGTCGGATTTACTTGAAACTTTTTATAAGAACTCTACAATAAAATTAACCCAAACCCAAACAAACCCAAACAAACACGTATTTAAGCATTTCCCAAAAATTCAACCCATAAGTGGTTGCAAGGGGGTAGAAAAGTTTGTCTGGAAAAACATATTTTTTTGGTTGTTCGACTTGAGAAATGGCATAAATACTCTACAATACCATTAATGCAACACTCATTCCAATATTTTCCAAAATTTAACCCTTAAGGGGTTGCAAGGGTGTGGAAAAGTTTGTGTACAAAACGTATTTCAGCATTTCCCAAAATTTAACCCTCAAGGGGTTGCAAGGGCGTGGAAAAGTTTGTGTAGCAAAAAATATTTTTTTGGTCGATTCTACTTGAACTTTGGCATAAATACTCTACAATGCAAATAATGCAACACATATTTCAGCATTTTCCAAAATTCAACAAGGTTGAATTTGAATTTTGGTTTTTTTTCTTCTTAAAATATAAATCTGTTCCTTGACTGACTGACAGACAACGCACAGCCTATTTTATTTCTGTGCGATAGATTTGAGGGAAGATTGTTTCTCCCACGGTCAATTTTACGTAACGTGCTCACGCATAAGTTCGCCCGCGGGCCTGGTGATATTGGTGCCAAAAAATATTGTTTATAAGGAAATGCTCTGAAAAGCAATCAAATATTTACACTCCCACGGCGCCACAAATTCCACGCGGAGGAATTCACGGGTAATAACTATAACTTCATATATATATTTTCGAAACATAAATTCCTTAAAAAAGAGTCCCGCATTAATTTAAGTTGGTAAAATAAAAAAAGTCATAGAGAAACAGACCAACTTAATCTTCTCCGTTTAAAAACAAACCAAATCAAATGCAGACGAAGTCGGTAAAATTATTTTATAGTCATAAATGCCTAACCTGCTGCTGTATTATTTCTTCTTTTTTCCCTATTTAGTGCTCGCCATTCACGCAGACACAGTCGTTGCGCAATTTTTTCCTCTTTTGTTTTTCCATCTCATTCACAACGTACACGTTATATGTGAAAATGTGTAATGTTATTAATATAAGGTGTAGTAAAAAGAAATCCATTATTTTTGCATGAAATTGAAGGCTTTATTTAGCATAGTTAGAGTGATCTGATTTAGGTCTAATATGCACCGTTTTGATCGATAATTTGTTGCCACTTTGAAGGTAATTTCATTATGCCTTTCTCATAGAATCCCTCGTCCCTATTGGCAAAAAACTGGGACAGTCGATTTTCACAAGCTTCTCTTGAGGGGAATTTTTCACCAACAAAATCATTCGCCATAGACAGGAACAGGTGGTAATCACTTGGTGCCAGATCCGGACTATAAGGTGGATGCATAAGAACCTCCCAACCAAACTTCCGGAGCTTCTGACGAGTCACTATCGATGTGTGTGGCCTGGCGTTGTCCTGATGGAACACAATTCCTCTCCTATCGGCCAGAGCTGGCCGCTTCTGGGCGATTGCTTCCTTCAGACGGTCCAATTTTTGACAGTACAGGTCCGAATTAAGAGTTGGGCCGTAGGGGTGCAGCTTATAGTAGATGATTCCCTGCCAATCCCACCAAACACACAGTAAAATCTTCCTGACCGTCAATCCTGGCTTGGCCACTGTTTGCGCCGGCTCACCGCGATTCGACCACGACCATTTTCGCTTGACGTTATCGTAAGTGACCCACTTTTCATCACCAGTCACCATCCGCTTCAGAAATGGGTCGATTTTGTTGCGATTCAGCAGCGATTCGCAGATGGAAATTCGGCCCATGAGGTTTTTTTGCGTTAACTCGTGTGGCACCTATAGATCGAGCTTCTTTTTGTATCCAGCCTTATTCAAGTGGTTCCAAACGGTTTTTTGTGCAATGTTTAGCTCCTGGGTAATCGAAACAGTGCTTACATGACGGTCGAACTCGACGATTTCCATTATTTTATCGACATTTTCGACAATTGGCCTTCCAGAGTGTGGTACATCTTTGACATCAAAATTACCGGAACGGAATCGACGAAACCAAAATTGCGCGTGATTGGCTGTTACAGTATCAGGACCATAAACAATATTCACATTTTCAGCCGCCTGGCTTGCATTTTCGCCTTTATCGAAGAAAAACTGTAAAATATAGCGTATTTTCACATTGCTGGTAGCCATCTTTGACGCGCGCTCAAAAAATATTGAGTCAAGCAATCACAAAACTGTCTGAAATGTTTATTTTAGTACGAAATATTATCTTTTTAACGCCATCTAGCGTAATCCGATCGCACTTATACAACGCGAGATATAGATTACTACAGCCATCTATTGCAAAAATAATGGATTTCTTTTTACTACACCTAATATGTCTCGTGCTTCTCTCCTGTCGCTTTAGAATTTAACAAGATGAGGGTAGGCACGTTTTAGCGCAAAACGGTGTAAGTCCAGTTGCTTGACCGTCGCCTGAAGCTAACCGGATCAGGCAACTGGAAGAGACCGTACATCCAGTCGCCTGATTATCGCCTGACACCAGCCGGATGAGGCAACTGAAGGAGACCGTACATCCAGTTACCTGGCTATCGCCTGACACCAGCCGGATGAGGCAACTGGAGGAAACCATACATCCAGTTATCTGGCTATCGCCGGACACCAGCCGGATGAGGCAAATTAAGGCATACCTTAAGTAAGGCCTCCGTACTGCAACGTCATCAGGCCTGGATCAAATATCAGGCCAGCCTGACAATATTTCTACTCGTGTTACTTCATATATATGTATAAAACTGTCAACAAAAAAACTATTAGTGAAAAAACTACATGAGAAATAAATGATTATTTTATTAATTTTTAAAAGTGTTGCTAGTGTTTTGTTATTTACTATTATATATATATATATATATATATATATATATATATATATATATACGTGTATATATAAAACTGCATGCTTTACGATTGAATTTATGCTTCGCCGTTCGTTCACAATGGTATGAGGAGGAAAACGCTCAACGAGGCGAAAGACAGCCGCGATATTTTCCTTTGTCGAATTGTTCGTGGTCAGACGGGCGTGTGATATGTTACGGTTCTGCGGCCGATAAATTTCTCGTTCCTGGATGTCTCGAAACGCGTATTATAACATGCATGGGTCGTTCCTCGCAAAATCGACCAGGTACGAGTAAAAAAAACCCCAAATCGACAATATTTAAAAATACAAAAAGGTCTAAAAATTTTCTTGACGAGAAAATTCTTCTTAAAAAATGTGCATAAAAAAAATGAAAATTCCACTATTGCTATATACTTATCAAATGTGGATTGAAAAAAATAAAAAATAAATTAAGACTGTTATATGAAATTAAAATTAAATAATATTTTCAAACGCATCGCCATGAGAGCATTGAATAATATTATAATAGTGGGAAAAAGGATCATTCGTATGAGTACCACCCGTGGACCCATGACAAAATCAGCTGGGCAGAATCGATGCAAATGAAAACACTTTTGCGCTAATGGCGAGCTGTTCACTCATGTCGATCTTTTTGTTTGCACATACACACACACCCACATTGAAGCAAGAGCGTTGAAAATGGATGACGTTAATAACCCGGTCGAGCATCGGAATTATTTATTTAATGCGCTCGCACGTCAATTATTTGGTTAAGCAAACCTTTTATATAGTATACAAGCTTTTACACGCGGCTTTGACCGCGTTGCTTTTAACAATGGTAGACATAATACAACCCAACTAAAAACACCTAAACTAAAACATTTGTCTCTTTACAAATATGTTACCAGCATGATAACACTGGTTACGCGCGCACGCACGCACACACGCACCCACGCCTGCACGCACGCACGCACGCACTCACGCACGCACGCACACACACACCAGTGATTTTGGTGACAGGTCCTTATTATCGGAACACATAGGTAGTTGAAAATATGGCTAAATTGAAAGGCAAACGTACGATAACTACCAATGAAATCTTGAACTGCAAATTAAGGGGCCAGTCCACTTTGAAAATTTCAAAAAATCGATTTTTTTTACTGTTTTCGAAAGTACATACATTCAGAAATATTGTGTCAAAATATTATGAAAATCCGAGCTCTCTAAGTATTTTTTTCGGGCGTCAAACTCGGCCCGATCGCCATCGGATTCGCCGACAATCGCGATGACGAGCCTGTTCGTTCTGCAAACCGCCGCAGTTCTGAGTGCTCAAAAGAGACCAGAACCAAATAAAAGCAAGCAAGACTTGAAGAAATCGACGATGATGAGCAATCAGAAGGGATTTTGTACGGTGCAGGAATTGCCGATTGAGTTTAGGTAAGAGTTTTTCATAGTATAAACTTCAAACGCGTTTTTCTCGAAACAACGTTTTCAAAATCTAGCTCCATCGTATCTCTAAAACTAATGAACCGATTCTGTTGAAATTTGAACCATATATTGTAAACATGATTCGCAACAAGATGACCCTCGATGGTTTTAAAATTTTTATTTTTACTCTTTTTTTTTTGCGAAAAACTGCGAAAAAAACGCGTTTTTTTTTACTTTTTTCGTTTTTCATCTGCCATTTTTTAATTTTTTGATAAAACTTTATATCCGAGGGTCATTTTGTAGCTGGTATCATATTGAATCTAATGGACTTTGATTTTTTTGTTTCAGACAAGCTGTTGCCGAGTTGTGATGGAGCTACCTAGCCCATCTATTTTTGAGGCCTTACGTTAAACTATAGTTTTTGTACTTAAAAATGAATAAAAATGAATTAAAACTTTTTTAAAAATGTATTTCAAGACTTTATTTATCAAGCCCAACAACTTTTATATTCATATATTTTATAAAATCCTCAAAAAAAAAAATCGCGAAAATAGCCTTTTTTTCGTGGCTCCAAAATGGACTGGCCCCTTAAAAGTGAATACAAATACTCGTTTTTCAATGAATCAGACAACTATGGTTCGTTGATTAATCAAATTGCTCTTTTGGTTATTTATTCCTTCGGAACTGTGTTTGATGTAAAGTCTCTTGACAGATGACGAAAAATACAAAATCGAGATATGAAAGTAGCTACATAGCTATATCTTCATGGTTCGATTTTTGACGTTTTGTCTTCTGACAAGAGACTGCTTGCCGAGAGTAGAGTATGCCATGGTATAACAGCTATGAATGTATCCTTATAGCGACTATTTGATGTTTCACAATGAAAATTTTCTAAACTAAACATTTGAGTGCCAAAATGTGTGCCAAATTTCATCATTGAATTCTAATATACTTTAATATTATAATTAGAATTATTATATTCTATTCTAATTATATTATTTTTTTTGTATTCCATAATAATTTGAATTTCATCATTACATTCAATTTGACTCGAATATTATAATTAGAAAAATATGAGATGTTAAGGGGCTATTTTGAAGTGAAGGCTCAACAAATAAGTTATTTAATTTTTTTCTTTTATTACTGCATTTATCTTGAAAAACTTTTTTTCGCTCAAAGTTAAAAACTTTATCGTTAAAAACTTTTTTTCGCTTATTCTCTTGTAGAATAGAAAAAAAAATTTGTTGCATATAAATGTATATTTATTTAACAATTTATAATCGTGTTTATGAAAATTACTTTTGAAAAGTACTTTTTTATTGCATAAAAGAAAGGAAATTTTGTGTAAATTTGTAATTTTTTTCTGACGCGTACGATTTATTTAAATTTGAACTTTTAAAATGTTTCTTAGGTATATGTTCAGCATTTGCATGTTAAGATCATAAAAAATGGTTGGCTCATATTATTTAGATCAATATTGAAGTTGTTGGATTTCCCACAAACGGGGAATTGCCGCCAAAAGCTTCCTGGAAAACCACGGCATAACATCACTGTTTCGAAATATGTTTACTAAAAAAAATAATTTAAACAGTTTAATGGTGTAATAAATTGTACTGAAAGTTTCATAAATGTCAAACGGTTTGATCCTTCGAAAAAAAAAAATCATAAAAATTGAATATTTTTTCATCGCCTACACGTTTTCCCCCTCTTCAAAATATCCTAAAACATGCATGGGGCTGATTCGGATATATGTTGATACGAAGCATCGAGATCTTTTGGATGATATTTTTCGGGCCAACCTGCATATATGTATTGGGTCTATGCATAATTCCGTAGCAAAACTCCGACAGATGTCGTTCGCAGTTGTTTCTCCGCTTGCACATTCGTCAACCATATAAAGTAGCATATGCTAAGTGAAAGCTGAAACTTGTACCGTCATTTAAAAAAGTATCCATAGAGGTCCGTGACGTATAGGAAGGTTAATTATATTTTGAGCATGGAAGGACAAAAACGTGTATTTTCGATGCAATTCGCTTTTAGCATTGAAAATGCTTTTAAAGATGTAATATATAGGGGGTCTGATTTAGCGAGATGTCACACGAAACTAACGCTACCCCCACTCCACTGCCCCTGTGTTGTAGCAGGGTGGGGAGAGCTGCGACATGCTATGTCGCAGTTGTAAGTTTCATGTACAAGTTGTAAGTTTCAATTTTGGTATGTGCATTACAATGTTGGTGGGTTTGTCGGGGTTCGTCGAGGTTTGTCGAGGTTTGTCGAGGTTTGTCGGGGTTTGTCAGGATTTGTCGAGGTTCGTCGAGATTTGTCGGGGCTTGTGGGGGTTTGACGGGATTTATCGGGGTTTGTCGAGGTTTGTCGGGGTTTGTCGTGGTCTGTCGGGGTTTGTCGAGGTTTGTGAGGGTTTGTCGGGGTTTGGCGAGGTTTGTCGGGGTTTGTCGAGGTATGTTGAGGTTTGTCGGGGTTTATCGAGGTTTGGCGGGGTTTGTTGAGGTATGTCAACGTTTGTCGAGGTTTGTCGAGGTATGTCGAGGTTTGTCGGAGTTTGTCGGGGTTTGTCGAGGTTTGTCGGAGTTTGGCGGGGTTTGTTGAGGCATATCAAGGTTTGTCGAGGCTTGTCGAGGTTTGCCGGCGTTTGTTGAGGTTTGTCGGAAGTTGTCGAGGTTTGGCGAGGTTTGTCGGGGTTTGTCGAGGTATGTCGAGGTTTGTTGAGGTTTGTCGGGGTTTGTCGGGGTTTGTCGGGGTTTGGTGGGGTTTGTTAAGGTATGTTAAGGTTTGTTGAGGTTTGTCGGATGAATGGACGGAGGGACGGACGGACGGACGAACGGAGGACGGATGGATGGATGGATGGATGGATAGTGAGAGAGTAAGAATGCGTGAATATGAGAATGGGAGTGAGAGAGTGAGAATGTGAGAATAGGGTGAGAGTGTGAGAGAGTGAAAATGTGAGAAGAGGGTGAGAGAGTAAGAGAGTTAGAGAGAGAGAGAGAGAGAGGGTAACTCATATTATTTACATGTACCTTTTTTATCACCCGAAAATTTTGATTACATTTTCAATGCCATGAAATAGTTGCACTTTGTGTAGTATCTGTAGATTTTTCATTTCCTAAAAGAGGAAAACGCGTCGCAAACTCACAAAAAGATATGCGTCGTGTGCGGAGTGAATGCCGTAACCGAAAGAGTGTTTTGGAAGAGGTTTGCGAAATTTCGTTGTGAAGATTTTGATCTCCATGATGCTCTTCGCTCTGGTCGGTCAGTCACTACTGATGTCGATAAAATTAAGGCTTTAATAGACTCCGATCGGTATTTGATAAATAGAAAGATCGGACATAGCCTTAACATTGACCAATCAACTGTTTCGAGACATGTACGGAAACTTGGAATGGTAAACAAGTTTGACGTTTGGGTACTGCGCGAGCTGAGCGAAGAGAACTTAACGGAACGAATTTCAGCTTGCGTTCTGTTACTCGAACCATTTTTAAAGCAAATGATTACTGGCGATGAGAAGTGGATCGTCTACAACAATGTCAGTCGAAAAAGATCATGGTCGAAGCTCGGGGAGGCTGCTCAGATGGTCGCTAAGGCTGGATTACACCTGAAGAAGGTCATGCTCTGAATCTAGTGGGGTTGGAAAGGAATGGTCTATTATGAGCTACTGCCACCCAACAAAACGAGTTATTCGGCCAAGTACGGCTCACAACTGGCCAAATTAAAGCAAGCAATCGATCAAAAGCGGCCTCTATTGGCGAACAGAAACGGTGTAGTGTTCCACCGGGACAACGCTAGATCACATATTTCTCTGCTGACCCGGCAAAATTTATTGCGGCTTGGGTGGGATGTTTTAGTGCATCCACCGTATATAGTCCGGGCCTTGCACCTTCAGACTATCACTTGTACCGGGTAAAACAGAGCACAGAACAGTTTGAATAATAAAATCTTCAGTTCCCTGGACGTCCTCAAAAGCCACTTGCATGAATTCTTTGCCCAAAGATCTCAGGACTCGAATGAAAGAGGGATAATTGAGCTCGTAGAGAGATGGCAGATAGTAATTGTTTTTTTTTCTTCAAATTTAACTAGTAACTAGTGCAAAGTTGTCGAAAAAGTCGAAAAAAATGCGTCTTTTAATTTTCATGATGAATATACGATGTTGAGGAACAATACACTTGTTCCTTTAATTGTGTTTTTAAAACTTCTATCAATGAGCTGAAAAAAACGGTTCAACGGATCTACTTGAAAATTACAGGGCTATTGGGGGTACATTAAGCTGAAAAAACCTGGCAACATTAGTCTTTCCATAAAAATTTGTAAAGTAGTGGTGGATTTACTGAAAAACCGTAAAAAGTCATTTTTTTTAAATTTTGTCAAATAAATGTGAATGGTGAAAAAAATTCTCAACAATCAATGAAAGGCAACATTAGTCTTTCCATAAAAATGTGTAAAGTAGTGGTGGATTTACTGAAAAACCGTAAAAAGTCATTTTTTTTTAATTTTGTCAAATAAATGTGAATGGTGAAAAAAATTCTCAACAATCAATGAAAGGCTCTTGTAGGAAATTTATTCAAGTTTTCAAAGCTGCCCTTCAATTCTCTGTGCGATCATTGGTTGCTGAGATATCGATGATCAATCCTTTTGATCATCGATGACAAAAGGATCCTTTTTCATCTAAAGTGGGATATCTCAGTAAAAAATTGACGTAGAGAGACCAAAGAAAAAACAAATTGTAGCTGAATAAACAAGCTAACTGACCTATGCGATGATTTAACTGAAAAAAAAATTCCGAGCGCGTGGACCCTTGAAAAAAAACGTAGCTCGCAAAAATATTTTGCAAAAAGATTTCAAGACTAAAAACTTGAAACTTTAAAATGCTTTTTTTCATCTCGATACGATCATTTTTTCACACAGATACAGCGATTCAAAAAATACTAAAACAATTTAGAACATTTTCTGTTCCTTTAATTTTTTGGAGTAGTGTATGATTTTTCTCTCGTAACCCTTTCTTTCTGTCTCTCTCTCTCTCTCTCTCTCTCTCTCTCTCTGTCTTTCTCTCTCTCTCAAATTTTTCTTTTAATTTTTCGGAGTAGTGTATGATTTTTCCCTCGCAACCCTTTCTCGCTTTCTCTCTCTCTCTCTCTCTCTCTCTCTCTCTCTCTCTCTCTCTCTCTCTCCTCTCTCTCGTTGCCAGTCCTCACCAGGTCTGTCATCGGTCACCAGAACGTTATACGTTCATTCGATTGATGACCAAAATGCCCGAGCAAAATTTAATCATGCGTGCGAGGCTGTACGCCCGCGGTGTCTACTCCCCCGTGGCCGTTGCCTCTCTTTCACGTTCTCTCCCTTCCTCTCTCTCAATCTCTCTCTCCCTTCCTCTCTCTCTCTCTCTCTCTCTCTCTCTCTCTCTCTCTCTCTCTCTTTTCTCTCGCTCTCTCTCAGCGTTTGATTCGATATGCACAATTTCTAATGCCAACAGCAGCAGTACGTTCCCCGAACTCTCGTGGCGCGCAAAACACATGAGGGCTGTTACGTGGACTAGCGAGCACGCGCGCGGGAGCCCGGCTATTGCGTGACTCGAAATTCGTCATCTCTCATGCACGGAATACGCGCGCGCAATGTCAATACATTTGCGAGGGTGAGGAGCGAATTTGATGAAAGTTAGGTATGGCATGGCGGAGAGGAAAAGAGAGAGCGGGGTGGAGTAGAGGGAGGGAGATAGAAATTGAATCCAAAAGTTTTGGAACAGAATATATATATAGATATATAATATTTAAAAGGTTGAGGGAGAGAGAGAAAGAGAGAGAGAGAGAGAGAGAGAGAGAGAGAGAGAGAGAGAATAAAAAATTCTTACCAGAACTCCATACCAATGATTTTATCACTGACCATATTCGTCGCCATTGATCTTCTTCAGTTCCTTTGAAAACCCAATTTCCTTTTCAGAAACCCGAAAGTTAGTTCCAATTTTACCAAAAGTCGCCAGACCTCATTCCCCGAAAATTATCGACGAACTGATTTTCGTCAAGTTCTCAACTATCGAAAAATTATTTCGTAAAATTGTGTTTTCGTATTTTTTCCCACGACCTTGGTCTCTCGCAAGGCTTCGGAAATAATGATATTTGGTTCGAGCTCCAGACTTGTGTGTGCTCGATATTTCGTTCCATTTTTTTTTCTTTTTCGCGTCTGCGAGAACTATGTTGTCGTCGTAAATTTCCGGCAAAATTTCTGCCTGGCGTTATCCGAAAAATCAAAAAGGAAAAATCATAAAATTGAACGCGTTCTCGAGGGGTTCGGGAAAATTTGCGAGAAGAAAGAGAGTGAGGGGGCAATAAAGACCGGGAGATTGCAAAGGACGAAGGGTACACGGGACAAGAAGAGGCGGTACGGGGGAGGATTTCAGCCGGAGATTCAATCGCCTAGGGAGATCGAGTCTCCTCCCTCCCCCGCTCCCTCTCACCCTCTCACACTCTTGCTTTCGAGCCCTTAGAAAAATCGTTTCCGGTTACCAGCCCGGACGTTCATGGTAGTCCTTCGAGAGACCTCGATATACATATACATAAATGCTAAAGAGAATAAGCGCATTTGGGAAATATTCTCGGATCAACGAAAATGTGCTCCAGAAGTACCATAGTCTCTTTCCTTAAGGTACCTTGTCCCTTCTGCCACTTCTACTTCCCGACATCTTTTCCTTATTTAGGTGCCCTCGGCCCCGGGCTAAAGAGCCCTGCTATTGCTTTTTCGCAACGAGAAAAAGCTATTGTATCATTCGTTTATTTTATTTTTCGTATCAATATAATCAAAACATCATTGTTATGTATATACATATAAAGAGCAAAGTCCTGACTGACTGACTCATCATCGTCCAACCTAAACCCCGAAAATGTAGAAACGCGAAATTTGGAAGGCATGTTCATTTTATTATGTAGGCATCATTTAAGGAAGCAGTATCGCCACAGTCAGGTTGAAAAGTTTATTCTCCGCTCAATTGATGATAGCTTCGAAATATTGGGAAATATCCTTATAATAAACTCATAAAGTAATGATGAAAACGTCTAATACACTGTTTACCTAAGCCTCACTTTTTTATCAGACTATCCATTCCTGCTACATTACTCTGCGTAAACGGATATGCACATACTACTGTAATCTAGTTGTAGTTTGCTCCAGTCGCTTCGTGGCCCTAGCGTCGCTAGACATTGCTCAATTTAAATCGCTATATCTTTGAAATTAGACGGTCAAAATTCATTATTTTTTACCCATTTCTTCATATGGACCTCTGTAATTAAGATTTTTTTAAAATCTGTAGTAAAGTTTCGAAATTATTGCGCGAAATGTGAAATTTTCAACTGCTCTCCATAAGAACACGTGTAAAACCATGAAATGTTTGATTGCCAATATCTCGAAAACGGAACGGTGAATCCTTTTGAAATTGTGCAGGTAACCATTTAATAATATCGTTAATGAGTGCTCAAATTTAAAAAAAATTATAGAAAAATGCCTTGGCGAAACTACTACCTTGAAAAGGGATTTTTCTAAATTCAACCCCTAAGGGGAGAGAAGGGGTGGAAAAGTTGGTATAGAATTTTTTTTAATCCGGTCGAATTTACTTGAAATGTTGTGTTCGTGCTTCTTGACACGATTAATGAAACACGGATTTAAGCGTTTTTAGAAATTCAACCCCTAAGGGGAGAAAGGGGGTGGCAAAATTTGTACGGAAAATAAATAAAAATCAAGTCACATTTACTTGAAACTTTGTATAACTGTGTTACGTCCCTGTGAAATTATCGGATTTAGAGAAGACGTAACACGGTGTTGACTTCTCTTTCGGGTCAAGACAATTAAGTCCTTTGCCCAGGGACGGAAGTCACGTCTTTGATACGGGAAAGTGAGGAGAGTGACCGTTGATATAGTGGAAGCAGAGTAAGGGAACACTCTTACTAGAGAAGTTTTACTCACTTAAATTACTTTATTCGCCGGAGAGATTTCTTTTGTTCTTGTTTTAAACGATGAGGTTACAACTGTTGTTGGTTGTACAGTCGCCGGTACAATGTTGTTGAAGGGTTGTACAATCGTCGACACACACGTAGATGAGTTATTTTATAAAGTTACACGAGGATGATATAGTTCTCTCCACGCAAACTATTCTATAATTCTTCGTTAATCGCAAAGATAATTGTTCTTAATCTTTTACTTATAGAATTTGTAACTTAGACTGATATTGATAGGATTTCGCACGTCAGAGATTCAGAGTCACGCGAAAAAAGACACAGATTTAAGGGGCCAGTCCACTTTGGAGCCACGAAAAAAAAGCTATTTTCGCGATTTTTTTTGAGGATTTTATAAAAGATATGAATATAAAAGTTGTTGGGCTTGATAAATAAAGTCTTGAAATACATTTAAAAAAAATATTAATTCATTTTTATTCATTTATAAGTACAAAAACTATAGTTTAACGTAACGCCTCAAAAATAGGTGGAATAGGTAGCTCCATCACAACTCGGCAACGGCTTGTCTGAAACAAAAAAATCAAAGTCTATTAGATTCAGTATGACACCAGCTACAAAATGACCCTCGGATATAAAGTTTTATCAAAAAATAAAAAAATGGCAGATGAAAAACGAAAAAAGTAAAAAAAACGCGTTTTTTTCGCAGTTTTTCGCAAAAAAAAGGGTAAAAATCAAAATTTTAAAAGCATCGAGGGTCATCTTGTTGCGAATCATATTTACAATATGTGGTTCAAATTTCAAGAGAATCGGTTTATTAGTTTTAGAGATTCGATGGAGCTAGATTTTGAAAACGTTGTTCCGAGAAAAACGCGTTTGAAGTTTATACTATGAAAAACTCTTACCTAAACTCAATCGGCAATATTGACACAATATTTCTGAATGTATGTACTTTCGAAAACAGTAAAAAAAATCGATTTTTTTACATTTTCAAAGTGGACTGGCCCCTTAAAATATTTGTTTGATATAGAGTTTCAGACTGGCCGTTTGACAGAGATTCGGCGTCGGAGTTAGACTGAGCGATCGTCACAGAGGTTTGACCGCTCGTTGTACAGAGATTCAGCGTTGGAGATAGACTGCCTGAGTGTGACAGAGATTTGACCGGTCGGATTCGGAGTTAGATTGCTCGGACTCGGAGTTAGACTGTTCGGATTCGGAGTTAGACTGCTCCTGTTAGAAATTGCGTCATCCTTTTATACTTCTTTTTAAAGGGTTAGTCAAGAGGATCGCCGGGATTGCGCTTATTGGAGATCGATTTATTGCTTCCTTATAGGTGACGCGGTGTTAGTTGATGTCGTAATCGTAAATTTGGACCTCCTAGTATTGAATCTTCCATCCCTTTAGTGTGATTGATTGGTAATTCGTTGTATCTCGTCTCTTTGAAAGGTAACTTCTTTCTCTCGTTCATGTTGTGTATTTATCCTTAGTAAGTGATGTCGGCTGGGTGGATATTCCCTGCTCCTTTGTGGGTGACTTGTTTCTTGCATTTTATGACGTGTGCTCATTTGTAATATCGACAGTGTATGCATGGCGCCGGTGATAAAAATCGTGTCGGCCCGGTAGTTTTCGGACTATTCAAGGATACAGGCTTATTGTTACTCGGAAAAGAGTTTAGTCTACCTGCCAGATGTCCTCCGTATTGTCCAGATTTATTGGGGTTTGTAGGGTGAGTGCGATGAAGCGGGGCATGACGTAACAACTGTTCCTAGACACAATTAATGAATTTGCAATCTTTAAAGGGGAAAAGGGGGTAGCAAAGTTTGCATGATAAAAAATAAAAGAGTTCTGTGACTGACTGACGTGTAGACAACCCACAGCCTAAACCGTCGAAGATGTAACCATGAAATTTGCATGATATTTTCCTCACAAGTTGAAGGTGTGCATTAAGAGAGGATTTTTTGCAAGTCAACTCTAAGTGGGTGGAATGGGGTGTAAACGTTTGTATGGAAAATTGTATTTCTTGCATGTATCAACTTGAAACTTGGACGATATGTTCCTTAGAAGGTGTAGAGGTGTACTATGAAAGAATTTTTCCAAAATCAACACGTAAGAGGGCGGAATGGGGGATAAAAGTTTGTATAGATAGTTTCGTATTATCTGCATGTATCAACTTAAAACTTGGTATAAATATTCTTCATAACAAACAGCAAAACGCATGTTTTAGGATTTTTTTAAACAAGCCCTAATTAGGGGTACAACGAAGAGTTGAAGTTTTAAATGGGAAAATCGAATTTCCTGTTTTTACCTCAAAGAAATTCGAAAAATATATTCCTTAAAGGGCGTAGAGGTGCACTAAGAAAGGATTTTTCGAAAATAAACGCTTAAAAGGATGAAATGGGATATAAAAGTTTGTATTCAAAATTGTGGTCCTTGCGTGT
>OZ010724.1:1867766-1900266 GCA_963932345.1 Ophion ventricosus
AAGCGATCAAACCTGCCGATGCAAATCTAAAGATTGTTACTACAAAAAGGACTAAGGAAAAAGGTATTAGGCTTGATGTGAATTCGTTCGGCCTTGATAAGCTGATATCTCTTGCAAGCTTGAAGAGGGCACGTCTAGAGGTTCAGGAGGATTGTGGGTTGCGACCTAGAATGCGAGTCCCGTACGTACCATCAGATCTCAGCCCCCAAGAATTTATTAAACAAGTAATAGAAAAAATGCATCAGACGTAATCGAGGGTTCGGTCAAAGTGATATACTCCTTCGCACCAAAGAATGGTCGTGCCACTAGGAATATTGTAATCGAGGTAACTTTCAAGGTTCGAAAAACTCTGCTTGCCAGTGGCCGTATCTTTACAAATTGGAATTCCTTTCCAGTCGAGGTGTGTATTAAGATTCTGTAGTGTTATGAGTGCCTTGGTTTCGGTTACATGGCTGAAAACTGTATGGGTAGTGCTCGCTATGGTCACTATGCCGGAAATCACGAGATGAGAAATTGTAGGAATAGAGGAGACGCACTATGTTGCATTAACTGTAAAACAGCCAAACAAAACGACAATTACTTGGTCCTTGACGGCAGGAAATGTCCCTTACTAAAACGGTGTATAGAGGAAAAAGTCAGACTGATCGAATACTCGGAATGCTAAAGAGCAATGGACAACCTCCGTATTGCCCATGTTAACTACCGGTTATTGATGGCAAAGGACCACTTCCACAATTTTAGAGTTCATTTCTCTCGCTTTCAATGTCATGTGATTTGTGTTTCTGAAACATGGCTTAAACCTGCGGTGCCTGATAGCACGATTGGCATATGGGACTATCACATATACCGATGCGACAGAGTTAACCGTAGTGCTGGTAGTGTTGCTATTTATATGCATTCCTCCTTGAGCGCAAAGAAAATCCACACATCATCCGGTTTGTCCACAGACGGACCCGAATTATTTTTTCTACAAATATCAAACGGCGATGCCCCAAAAATTCTCATGGCTACAGTGCACAGAGCACGTAAGACCAAAGGCTTCTCCACCTTCACAAATTTCTGTAACAAATTGCCCCCTCTGTGCAATAACTTCATTATAATGGGGAGTAACTTTCATTATAATATAACATCAATATGGGAGAAATGTATAACGACAGTCAATTTATAGCTCAGTTTATCACCGCAAATGACTTATTCTTTGTACCCTTCAAAGCATCACTTCATACGGTATCGTTCGATATCAAAATTGATCATTCTATTGTTGATACAGAGTAAAAAATAATCAGCCGAGGTAAAGAATTAGTTCCTTTGTCGGATCACGTCTGCATCTGGATGCCGTATAATTATAAGGTGGCCAAGGTATCCTACTGTGACACACTTAATAGATATTTAAAGAATTTTAATCAACAGGCATTTTTATCCTACTGAAGCGCCCTGGATTTGTCCACAATTTTTGAGTCTCAATCTATTGACTACAAGATATGTTTTCTGAACATCGTACTTCTTGATTGTCTGGATTTACATGCTCCATTACAGCGTTCTGTTCGAATATCTTAATATCCTTAAGGAGATGAAATGGCGTGCAAAGGTTTATATGAGAAATTGTATTTCTTGAGTGTAAGTTTGTATGGGAAAATTGAATTCCCTGCTTTTATGTCAATGAAATTCGGAAGATATATTCCTTAAAGGGCGTAGCGGTGCACTACGAAAGAATTTTTCTAATGTCAACCCCTAAGGGGATGAAATAGGATGTAAAATTTTGTATTGAAAATTGTAGTATTTGCGTGTATCAACTTGAAACTCGGTATGAATATTCTTCAAAACAATTAATCAATCGGATATTTCAAGATTTTTTAAAACAACCCCTAATAAGGGGTTCAACTGTTAATAAAGTTTCTATGGGCCAAATTACACGCGGGCGAAGCCGCCGGAGGAATATAATAGAGTATAATAACACGATCAAACGAGCCCGCCGAAGGCGGGCGAGGTTCGATCGGTATTATCTGAAGACGTCTCGTTCAAAGATGATTACATGTAGTAGCGTCAGCTATGCTTCAATCCACAACGTTTAGAGTATTTAAATTTCAACTCTGGCGCCGTTTCCGGTTTCCATGGCCCCTGGTCACCATGGTGAGAGTGTTACCCATCGATCTTCATTAGTTTAGAGCTTATGTTAGTCGCAAAAAATGTTTGCATTGATGATTACGGGAAAACGTCGGGTTACAACATAGGGTGGGGGGTAATCATCTTCGAACGAGACGTCTTCATATAATACCGACCGAACCTCGCCCGCCTTCGGCGGGCTCGTTTGATCGTGTTATTATACTACGACGTCTCGTTCTCAATGATTACATGTAGATGTTTAGAGTCTGCGAACAATTTTTTGACGCCAGTTTTTTTAAATTTTTTTATTTATTTATTTATTTATTTTTATTTATTATTTTTAGTGAAACATAAAAAGTATAAAACAAAACTATTATTATTCACTTTTTAAGTACAGAAAGCGCAAACGTATCGTTCTTATCCACTAGAGGCCTGTTATAAAATTTAGCAAAAACAGACGACTTTTCGGACCAGCCTGCTGTACGCTTAAGGGCGGGGTAAAGTTAATTCGGCGAAAAAAAGGCATGTTTTTAAGATTTTTTTTTGGCGTAACGGATAGTGTTCGTTTATTGAAAAATTTACATATAATAAAGTAACATTTGAACAACATTCTCCTAAATTTACATTGCAAAATATTCAAAATTGAGCGAGTGAAAATTAAACCCCGGAGGCGCCTCGAAAAAAAGTTGGTTTGCGGTGTGCACCATAACTCGCAACAGAATCATCTGAAACAAAAAAATCAAAATGCATTTGTTAAAGGAGATGTTTCTCGAGGTAATGGCGGGAGGATTTTTTTTTTTTCGATTTTTCGTAGCACTTGGGAGCCAAAAACCCGATTTTCGCTAAAAAAAATCGGCTAATTTGTTGTTGAAAAATTAGTAATTATTAAAAAAAAACAAAAAAGCTCTCGACAATACCTGGTGAATTATGTGAAGAAGTACTGTGCAAAATTTCAAAGCGATTGGTCCAGTAGATTTTGAGTTATCGTGCACACGGACTTCAAATATGACAAGTCTCAGAAAAACGGTTTGAAAAACGCAGAAGAGTTTGGCCGCTTAGCGCTCATGGCACATAAGTTTGAGAACACTTCTCGATTGCATAAAAATCTGAGAAAATTCATGCATATTAAAGGTACTCAAAAGATTAATTTTGCATAATAATAATTCCAAAATGTTATTAACAAAATGATGGAAAAAAAAAATTAGTCAACAAATTTCCCCGCAACCCAATTTTTTTTCGTGATTCGTTCATTTTTCTGAATACGTATGAATTTTTTCAGATTTTTCAATTATCTTTGAATTTTTAGAAATTCAAAATAAAACTCGATAATTTACTTATACTCACTCAAAGTCGTCGATGCCAGGTCCGTAGAGCAAAAGGCTTCCATCAAGATGATCGAGAGCATCTTTTTGCGTTTGTCTACGCAAAACTGATGTACAGACTAATGTGTATACTAATATACACCATGCCTCGAATATACATAACGGGACCGGAACAGGCCCGTTTATCAAGAAATTTATTCGGGGTCGAAAAATACAATAGCGCGCCGCGCAGCTGCCGCCCAGGTATAAAACCCGGCATGGAGCAATAGACGCTCAAATACTCATAACTTCGTCAACTTTACTCCGATCGACTTGAAATTTTAACACAATATTCTTGAGATATTATGCATTCATTTAAAAAATTTTTAAAAAATGAAAAAAAAAATTAAATACTTTACCCCGCCCTTAATAGGGTCTACACTAACGCTCCGGTTCAGTGCCTTAGATACAGCAGCATGCTTAGTACTATAGGCCGTAAACTCCTTCGTATTAATTCCCGCTTTTTTCAGGAAGGATTTTACCCAATGTCCCAAGGTTTGGGCACAGACTAGTTTATGAGGTTTTATTGTAGAAATAAACAAGGCTTTTTCTTCTCCTCTTAAGGGTTCAGTATAATCTATATATTGCGAAAGTGCCTTTGCGACACATAGATTTTTATTTTCCTTGAAAAAAAGGTAGAATTAAATTCGGTTGATAAGCTCCAGGTCTCGATGTTTTAATCTGTTCGGGGATTTTTATCTCAATTCCTGATTGGATTTTACATATATTGTCTATGTGGATCACAGACATAGTTTGTAACCGATGAGCGGTAGTGAGCATCATTAGCGTGATCGTCTTTTCTGACAAAGTTCGTAGATCGATCTTGCGTTGACTTGAAATAACATCGATGAATTGGAGAACCGAATCTACATTCCACGTAGTATCATACTTAGCACGAATCGGCCGGCTTTTGAAAACTCCCCGCATGAATCGTGACATTAGCTTTTCATTACAGATACTCTCAGAAATAATTAAACCTATCGCTGCCCTATCTGAGTTTAGCGTTCCATATTTGGCACCATTATTATAACGTTCTGTCAGGAACTCGATGATCTTGGATTCGTTTGTGTTATAAATATCGTAGTCTTTTTCTTTCGAGAATTGCCACCACTGTCTTAATGACGATTCATATTGCTTTTGTATAGACAGTGATATAGAATTGACCATTATATCGGTTGTCGCTTGCGAAAGACCCTTATTTAAAAAAGCCTGCCTGATAATTGTCCCGCCACCAGGGAAAGTGTCTGAGCGAGTGGGTGCGATAATGTCCTGCAAGGAGACATTAATAATCTTTTATTTGGTCGAAAAATAATTGGTGGTCCCCTGAGCAACGACTGGAAAATTGGATACCAAGACTGCATTGGCCAGTCTGGTACAACGACTATACCTTCCGCTTTATCGGTGATAATCTTTTTCAAAGTAGGCAAAATTAAAGCAAATGGGGGAAAGGCATAAAAATTTTTATCTTTCCACGACACAGTAAAAGCGTCGACCTTATATACCTCGGGGTTTGGGAATCTCGAGCAATATTTTTGAACTTTCCTGTTTAAACTTGATGCGAATAAGTCAATGGTAAACGGACCAAACCGTTTTGATATTTTATTAAAGGCGTCCTGTGATAATTCCCATTCTGTATCAATGTTTGTGATTCGCGATGCGATATCAGCATAAACATTTTCTTTGGAGGGGATGTACGATGCAAAAACCCAGATATTTCGTTCTTCTAACCATGCCCAAATTTCCCGAGCCAATTGATTTAATAATGGGTACTGAATACCCCCCGCTGTATTGACATAAGCAATCGCTGTTGTATTATCAAGTCTAAGTAAAATTTCACAATTATGAAGGTTTGATGCAAAGCTTTTCAGGGCAATAAATGCAGCTAGCAGCTCAAGGTAATTAATGTGACGTTTCCTCTGAATATTATTCCACCAACCATTGGCAGATTGACCTTGACAATGTGCCCCCCATCGTGTCAAGGAAGCGTCTGATGATATTTCCAGCATGTATTCTGCTGTTCTTATCGGGTTTTTACCAATTTTGCTATTGATTTTCCACCACCTGATATCCTTCTCTAATTTAGATTTTAAAATCATCTTTCCATCATAATCGCCATCGTTTGCAATCAACGCCAGCCATTTTTGTCTTTCCAACAGTTTACAATGCGAGATGCCGTACGCTACGGCTGGGCAAGCTGCATTTAAGATACCCAGAAAAGTGGCGAAATCACGAATTTTACAGGATTGCCCAATTTTAATATTAGTAATTAAATAATCGATCTGTTTTTTCTTTTTATCGGTCAGTTCAATAGTGTAATCTATTGAATTAATTATGAAACCCAAAAATTTACATTTCTGAGATGGAATAAAATTGCTCTTTTTTTTATTTATGACGAAACCCAATTTTTCTAGAAGATATTTTGACTCCAATGTATTATTTTTACAGCTTTCGAAAGTTTTTGCAATAAAAAGTATATCGTCGATGTAAATTGTCGTCAAAAAACCCTTGGTCCTTAGTACACTCATTACTGGCTTCATAATTTTTGTGAAAATGTAAGGACTAGTACACAAACCAAAAGGCAAGCACGTAAACTGGTATAGCTCGCCTTGTAAAATGAACCTCAAATATTTTTTTATAATCCTTGTGCACAGGAATAAAAAAGAAGGCGTCTTTGAGATCTATGGAAGCCATGAATGACTTCGGAGTTACCAAGTTCTTTACCGACCTGATATCCTCCATTTTGAAATGAGGGGGATCTATGTACTTGTTTAATTTCTTGAGATTCAAAATAAATCGATAACTCCCATCTGGCTTTGGAACTAAAAAATATGTCGATATGAACTGACCCCTACAGCTTTGACATTTTTCTATTGCATTCTTTTCCAGCAGATTTTTAATCTCGATCTCAATCGCCCTTGTTTCTTTATTCGACCACCTTCGTTGCTCAGGGACCCGACTTTGAAAAGGAATTTCTTTAAATGGAATAGAATATCCTTTTATGGCGTTTAAAATAACATTATCTGAAGATATTTTCTTCCATTCGTCGATAAAGTAGGAAAGCTCGCCTGAAATTGGTCCTACCGAGTTTACTTCTTTGGCCGATCCTTCGTCTGCCGATTTTGGTCTCGATTCGCCGTTTGGTTCGAGCGATATTGAGTCCTCGGTTTGAAGTGTAAGAACTGTTTCCTCTGCTGAAATATGCCCGTTTGTCTGTAAGCAGACGGGTTCTTCTAGTTTCCCTGATATTGCCGTTGGAAAGGCTTCTTAATAGTTTTTTTCCGGGACTTTAAGGTTTTGACACGCGTTTTCAATAGTTTTTGCTTCTTTTATCTGGTCGGCGAGCTTTTCTCCATACAACCATTCGTTGGAATGTAACGATTCGACCAGATGTTTAACACTTTTATTCATTATCGGTGTGATGAATGACTTTCTTGCTAGAGACTCTTGATGAAATACATCGGAAAGCAGCTTTCCGGCATCAGACAAAAGTTCTAGCAATTTGATCTGATCAATGCCCTCTTCTCTCTCGTCTAGCAAGAGAGACACAGCTGCGCCGATAGATATAACAGCTGTTCCAACGCATCGCTGAGTGTCAGCAAAATGTTGATCACGCTTTTTTGCGACTTCAGTTAATGCTGCTGCAACTTCTGGGTTAATTTTTGGAGGCTCTGTGTATAGATCTCCTTTACGCAGATACTTTTTAAGTGTCTCTTTTCGAGCCTCTTCTGGCAGGCCCTCTCGCAGCCAAACCTGCCAGCGGTTTTTAACCTCAGTATGAAGATGGTGAGAATCGTCAGGTTTTGCATTAGGATCCTCTCCTAAAACCTGGAGAATTTCGTTGTCTAACAGAGACTCCTTGAGATCAATCTGTCGTTCCTCCGTCTCGACCTCTGGTTGTACGCTATTTGCGTCCTCGGAAGGGTCGACTAATTTTTTGGCATGATTTGCCTCATTTTCCTTGGAATGGTCGTCTGGGAACATAATATACTTACGTAAGTCGTTGCTGATTTTTTTTTTTTTTGCTCGTATGGAGACTAGATTTTCTTTTTTTTTTTTTGGTTTTTTCATGACGTCCCTTTTTGGGTGCACGATTCGTGTGGAATGCGTGCCGTGTTTTTTCGTATGGAAATAAACACGTAAATTTGAGGATATTTCTTTACCGATAATTATATCGGGATCACTTTGGACCGATGCAACTTCCTCGAAAGCTTTTTGCTTGACGAGTTGACTGATAACGTTGGTAAGGTTATCTAATTGCTCCTGCATTTTTTCTATTTTCGTCGTATTCCCATCATCTCTTCTTTTCCTCTCTCTTGAAGAGGAACGTGAGCGCTTTCGTTTCTTCTCTTTACCCATACTTTACTTCACTGATTAATCAAAATCTCGAATAATTTCTCTCCGCACGTGTGGATCGTTGAGCACAACGAACATTAATAAAGATCGATGGGTAAAGCCCTCACCATGGAGACCAGGGGCCATGGAAACCGGAAACGGCGCCAGAGTTGAAATTTAAATACTCTAAAATACTACATGTAATCATTGAGAACGAGACGTCGTAGTATAATTTTAATTATTATTGATCCAAGAACCAAAGTTCACTAAAATGTCATGACTGTAATATCTAAATAATATAAAAATAAAAATTCATTACAAGTGAATTTATTACGGTTTTTATGTTTATAAAAGCCGTAATTGTTATTCGATCGTAAGAATCTCGTGTACTTCGCTAGAAAATCTATCTAAGAAGCTACAGTTAAGATTTTAGTTGTCTATCTATCTAAGAAGCTACAGTTAAGATTTAAATTGTGACCGTTTCCTACTCGAAAATGCGACTTTTTAAAAAAATAGTGTGAAATTTTCAAAAATCAATATTTCGTAATAATCGTGTGTATTTCGCTAGCAAATCTTATGTAGATTACGAAAAAAATATTTTTGTGTTCCAGGTGCTCATGTGCGTCTCCAGCGGCCTAAAAAAAAGACATTCTCTTTCTACCTCCCACTGGGCGGCTATTTTGTATTTTTTTTAAATAAAAAATTGATATGAGTATCTACAGATTTGTGAAATAAACCCTTCGAACGTGATATTGATTGCTTTATCAGTATTTGCAAAAGAAAACCCAAAAAAGCGCTGTTTTCCGATCGTCTAAAGGTATTGGGTCTGTCCATAATTCCGTTGCAAAATTCCGACAGATGTCGATCGCAGTTGTTTCTCCGCTCACACATGCGTCAACCATATGAAGTGTCGTATATTAAGTGAAAGCTGAAACTTGTGGCAACATTTAAAAAAAATATCCGTCGAGATCTGTGAGGTATAGGACGTTTGATAATATTGCGAACATGAAAGGAAAGAACGTGTATTTTCGATGCATTTCGCTTTCTTATTTCCGAAAAGACAAAAACGCGTTGCAAACTCACAAAGAGATAAGCGAAAATATCTGTCAGAAATGGTTTGCGAAATTTCGTTGTGGAGATTTCGATCTCCAAGATGCTCCTCGCTCCGGTCGGCCAGTCACTACTGATGTCGATAAAATCAAGGCTTTATTTGACTCCAACAGGCATTTGATGACTACAAAGATCGGACATAACCTCAACATTGACCAATCAACGGTTTCGAGGACTTTGCGGAAGCTTGAAATGATAAACAAGCTTGATGTTTAGGTGCCGCACGAACTGAGCAATAAGAATTTGATGGAGCGAATTTCAGCTTGCGATTTGTTACTTAAACGCCATTAAAACGAATTATTTTTAAAGCGAACGATTACTGGCGATGGAAAGTGGATTGTCTACATTAATGTCAGTCGAAAAAGATCATGGTCGAATCTCCCCGTGCGGAAATTGAGTTCGGACTTTGATCGGGCCTATCTTTAGGGGCCAGTCCACTTTGAAAATTTCAAAAAATTGATTTTTTTTACTGTTTTCGAAAGTACATACATTCAGAAATATTGTGTCAAAATTTTATGAAAATCCGAGCTTTCTAAGTATTTTTTTTTACCTGAACGTCAGGACCTCATTCGTCTACCTGTGCTTATAGCGCGCTCGGCCGACCCATCGACCTTTTAATCCTCTTTCCCCGCTATTTAAAACCTATTTACGAGGATCTCACGAAAACAGAACTGCTCGAAAGGTGTTTCGGTGGCCATACGCAAAACAATAATGAAAGTTTGAACAACTGCGTATAGAATATGGCACCTAAACACATGTTCAACGGCAAAAAAATCGTAGACATTGCCTGCAAAGTTTCCGCGTGTGTCTTTAATGAAGGGTTTCGTCCAGTGCTTAAAATAATGGAAATAATGGGCGTCAAACTCGGCCCGATCGCCATCGGATTCGCCGACAATCGCGATGACGAGCGTGTTCGCTCTGCAAACCGCCGCAGTTCTGTGTGCTCAAAAGAGACCAGAACCAAACGAAAGCAAGCAAGACTTGAAGAAATCGACGATGATGAGCAATCAGAAGGGATTTTGTACGGTGCAGGAATTGCCGATTGAGTTTAGGTAAGAGTTTTTCATAGTATAAACTTTAAACGCGTTTTTCTCGAAACAACGTTTTCAAAATCTAGATCCATCGTGTCTCCAAAACTAATAAACCGATTTTCTTGAAATTTGAACCACATATTGTAAACATGATTCGCAACAAGATGACCCTCGATGGTTTTAAAATTTTCATTTATACTCTTTTTTTTTTGCGAAAAACTGCGAAAAAACGCGTTTTTTTTACTTTTTTCGTTTTTCATCTGCCATTTTTTTATTTTGTGATAAAACTTTATATCCGAAGGTCATTTTGTAGCTGGTGTCATACTGAATCTAATGGACTTTGATTTTTTTGTTTCAGACAAGCCGTTGCCGAGTTGTGATGGAGCTACCTAGCCCACCTATTTTTGAGGCGTTACGTTAAATTATAGTTGTTGTACTTAAAAATGAATAAAAATGAATTAAAATTTTTTTTTAATGTATTTCAAGACTTTATTTATCAAGCCCAACAACTTTTATACTCATATCTTTTATAAAATCCTCAAAAAAAAAATCGCGAAAATAGCCTTTTTTCGTGGCTCGAAAGTGGACTGGCCCCTTAATTTTCCGTAACTTCATTGAGGATCTAGTCTGGGAGCCTCACTTGGGCCGTCGGTGGCCGGTCACACTTTGCTACCGAAGGCCATTGAAAGCAAAATAACCAGGGCCTTTAAAATTTCCTCAACGGTGCTTCATTAAAATTACGGCAGCCGTATGCGTACGTACGTATGTGTACACTGCGAAAAAGAAATGTTATTTCAATATATTTGAGGCTTAGAATTCTGTTGCATATTTTCACACATTTGATCCCGCATTGTTCCAATGAACGAGCTGCATGCGCGTTGGTTCAAGCCATCACAGCTCGTCTACTAAACGCATAGTTTAATTATTATATTCAATCGATGCCGATATTTATTATGCCACAAATTCTTTAGTTAAGCAATTTATACTGACCTGCCCCTATAATAGCAAGGTCTGGTATTATTAAGGGAAATCGCCACTAGGGAATCTACAACTACACCCTTTAAAGGCCCTCACTTAGTCTCCGTACTCAGACCATAGTTTTAGTCGCCCTACCTATCCTGCCATTCCCTAATAAGGGCCCGGTCCAGCTCTTTTATGGAAAACCCTACTATGGAATCCTCAAACAATCCATTGAAGGCCCCGAATTTTATTAGAGATGCCCTGCCAATTGTCCGCACGGGTCGGGGAGGTTGCGCATACTGTCGCAAAGGATGGATTACAGCTGAAGAAGGCCATGCTCTGTATCTGGTGGGATTGGAACGGAATCATCTATTATAAGCTGCTACTGCCACCCAACAAAACGACTGATTCCACCAAGTAGTGCTCACAACTGGCCAAATTAAAACGGGCAATCGATCAGCAACGGCCCGAATTCGCGAACAGAAACGGCATAGTGTTTCACCCAGACAACGCTAGACCACATGTTTCTCTGATGATCTGGCAAAAGTTATTGCAGCTTGGGTGGAATGTTTGGTGCACCCACCATATAGTCCAGACCTTGCACCTGCTGACTATTACCTGTTCCGGGCGCCACAGAACAGTTTGAATAATAAAACCTTCGGTTCCCTAGACGTACTCAGGAACCACTTGGATGACATTGTTGCTCAAAGATCTCAGGACTTCTATGTAAGATGGATAACGAAGCTCGTGGAGAGATGGCAGAAAGCCATTAAACAGAATGGAACACATTTAGTTGATTAAAATCACTTTTTTTGGTAAATATTTATCGTTTGTAATTCACTTGATTTTCGCTATGGAATTATGGTTAGACTCAATATATATGGTCTTAAAACGTGGTCCGTTGTTCTGATCCCCCTACGTGGCTCCCCTCTGGTTTTGAGGTCTGCTTGCTCTCCTTCGCCACTTCTTTTCCTTCCAACCAATAACAAAGTCACCCGGTAACTAATATAATATAATATAACATAGTTTATAATAGATATATACCCAGCTGGGGTAACCCGAATAAGACGTATGATATATATATATATGTGTGTGTGTGTGTGTGTGTGTGTGCGTGTGCGTGCGTGCGTGCATGCGTGCGTGTGTGCGTGCGTGCGTGCTTGCGAGCGCGCGTGTGTGTGTAGGCGTGTGTGTGCGTGTGCGCATGGGCGCGCGTGTGCGCATGTGCGCGTGTGTGTGTGTATAATAGCTTCGATGGATTTCGTGCCGGACGTGCAACCGGAAATTCAAACGCTGTTACGAGTAGCAAGATCGGTTTCTGGTATTCCGTTTGCTTCCTGGCTCATTGATATGCTCAATTCCATCCATTTGCCGTAGCTATTTGCTGTATTGTGTATTATACGATAAACCCCCTTCCTTTCCCCCTGCTCGTTCGCCTCCTCACCACTCTCCAGCTTTCCTACTCCAGACCATCATCCTTCTTCCCACTCTTTCGACAATCTTTTGAGTCTACGTGCCAATCCCATTTGGGTATCGTTCTACGTGCATCAGCTAGAGAGATTCGTCGAGGCATGACAATTGACGTCTTCCCCGGGTTGATGCTCCGACTGTGGTTGCCGCACGATGTATGTGGGAAAAGATGATTTTGAAGATATTCGACTACGCGGGCTATAGAGGCTCTTCAAGGGCGGATTAAAAAAATGTGCCACTTTCCCTAATGGTCCCCAGTTGCATGAGAGTCTGATGGGCCAAACCCGAGCCGATCTTTGACGTTGTCCGTTCCGTTAACCCGAACTACAATTTTTTTTGGGATTTTCCTTTTTGTTTCTTCCTTCTCTTGCGGTTTACTGGGTATTTTTTTATAAAGGCGATAATTCCAAAGGGTCGAGAATTTTAGCAGTTACATGTTAAATTCGTCCAGGGTAATGTATTGGGACGTCGAATAATTTCTCGCTGTTATCCAACAGATGGCGTTACCAGAATTGCGTGCGTGTAGTTTTGGATGGCAACGCATCTATAAAGAAGTATTATAAGCACGCTTGAAATTCAATGTATACCATTTCGCCGAAGTGTAAACAACTTTTTTTTTATAGTGTCAAACATGTCAAATTTCGTGCCAAAACAAAAGACTATATGCGGGAAATTTTACTGCACTACTTAATTTTTTTTTTAATCTGCAGCTGTAGCCCACATCATTATTGTTGCGACTTATGGCGCCCATGCTCTGTCGGAAATAACATGAAGACAATGGTTTAAACGCTACAAAAATATTGATTGTGATATTGAAGATAAAGAACGCTCTGACGCACCGAAAAAGTTTCGAAACGTAGAATTGGAGGCATTACTTCATGAAGACTCATGTCAGACGCTATCTGAACTTGCAGAATCAATAGGAGTTGATCAGACAACAGTTTCGAAACGTTTGCAAGCATTAGGAATGATTCAAAAGCAAGGACATTGGGTGCCATTTCGAGCTGAAACGAAGAGACGTCGAACGGCGTCTTTTCATGTGTGAACAGCTGCTTCAACGGCGAAAATGGAAAGGTTTTTTGCATCGTATCGTGCCTGGCGATGAAAAATGAATACACTACGATAACCCTAAGCGTGGAAAATCGTTATGTAAGCCCGGCAATGCATCAACATCATCGGTAAAGCCGAATATCCATGGTTCCAAGCTTCTGCTCTGCATTTGGTGGGATCAGCTTGGTGTAGTTTATTATGAGCTGCTCGAACCAAACGAAACCATCACGGGAGATCGCTACCGACTGCAATTGATGCGTTCGAACCGAGCATTGAAGGAAAAACTGCCGCTATACAAGCAGAGACACGACAAAGCGATTTTGCAGCATGACAACACTCGCTACATGTTGCAAAACCGGTGAAAACCTACTTGGAAATACTTAAATGGAAATTCCTACCCCGCCCGCCGTATTCACCAGACATTGCCCTTTCCGATTATCACTTTTTCCGATCGATGGCAGATGGCCTAGCCGAGGAGTACTTCCATTCTTATGAAGATGGCAAAAAATGGTGGACTCTTGGATACCCTCAAAAGACGTGTCGTTTTTCCGACGTGGAATTAAAATTCTGTCAGAAAGACTGTAAAAAGTAGTGGCTAGCAATTGCCAATACTTTCAGTGACATGTTTTTTATCATTTTTATTTAAATAAAGTGTTCATTTTCACGAAAAAACAGCGAGAACTTATTCAATGTCCCAATATTTAGTTTTTTTTCGTATTTTTTTTTCGGTAGCTCTCTGATGCAGCTGAGCCATTCGATTGTGGCGATATTTGGATGGAAGATCAAGAACCATTACGAAAGTTGTAACTGCTTTTGAGATCGAATTATGGCGGCCTTCTCTGCATCGAATGGCATGGCTAAAGGAGGAACCGCAGTTAGAGTCTCTCTCTCTCTCTCTCTCTCTCTCTCTCTCTCTCTCTCTCTCTTTCTCTCTCTCTCTTTCTCTCTCTCTCTCTCTCTCTCTCTCTCTCTCTCTCTCTCTCTCTCTCTCTCTCTCTCTCTCTCTCTCTCTTTCTCGCCTCTCTTCAGCGATTCGTCCTTTGGTCTACCGAATCGAGAAATTCCTGGCTTCTCGAGGATGCGCTTTCCACCAACCCCCTCGCACCCCATTCCTGCATTGCTAAGTTCCGCTACCACCCCGTTCCCTTTCACGATTGTACATTAACTATTGATAACTCAATTCAAAGTGTTAGGAATTGCCAACCAAGCGAAACGACGCAATCAAAGCGCCCTCCTCGTTACGATCTTCCAGAAGGAAGTTGTTCACCTAATCGCATTCGTATCTCCGCGGAGCCTGCAACTCGTGAAAATTTTACGCCACGTGAGTCGCTCCATTACCGATTACGAAAGGTTTTTCAGATTTTTTCGATTTTCCACTAAAAATTGTTATGAAATGTATAAAGGAAATAAAAATTTTGACAAAAACATCACGAAAAAAATACCCGACCATTGGGGTAAAGAAATTGCTGGTGGCGTGGACGAAAAAAAAAATGTACACGCTATGATAACATAATATTGACAGAGTGATAATGCCGATTGTGGCGAATTATGATAAATAAATAATCATGACATGAATTGCAGAGAATAACGATAATTAAATAAGAACGACAGGTACACAGAGCCCTCGAAAATGAAGACATTTTTTAATTATTCGGAATATTTTTGTTCAACTTTATTTTATTTGATTTATTAATAATTTTTCATTTTATTTTGTTCTATTTTATTTTATTTTATTTTATTTTATTTTATTTATTAATCATTTTATATAATACTTTATATATGTCAGTTGATTTATTGATCAGGAAAAAAAAAGAAAGAAAATCCTTCACCTGTGTGCACTCCACGAGGAGTCTCCGGGCGTTTTGCGGAACCGGAAGTCGCGCTCCGGAAAACGGCACGAGGTTTGCATATCGAATCTCAACGAGCCTATAGCCAAAGTGGAGTTATAGAAATGCCCGTTGGCATCGAAACTCTCTCATGTTCGCTTTCGATGCTCGCGATCCGAGAATGGCGAAGGAAAACGATCATGGAAGGGGGAGAGTGCACAGTGTTCGAACGTCGCGAGTTTTCACGAAATCACGTATACATTTCCGTTCTCTCACGGTTATCACGAGCGATGATGTGGACTATACGGTGCATCGCTTCGAGGAGATAAAGTGGCTTTGTTGTTGATGTTTTTTTCCGCTTGTTTTCCTCCCTCTCTCGCGTATACGGGGAATCAAGCGTGCATCAATAGATGCCGCGGATTATTGACATGACAGGATGTTATTTATACCCGATTTTTATTTCAACGATACCGATCGGGATCTGCGCATCGATTGAAAATTTCATCACGCCCTCCCGCGAAGCTTTCACGTGCACACGTAAGTTCGTACTCGACACTCGTTTGCGAGATTCAATCTTTACTCTCTTCGCTGTTATTTTTCAATTCCTTTTTTTTGCAGAACAAACCCATTGTTGAAATCGAATTGTTGACTCGCCGTAACAGATGCGAGTGAAAATTTGAGGAATAACTAAATAATGTATCAGAATACATAACAATCGTTGATAATAAAATATTATTTATTTCATGTAATAATTTTAGTTTTATTTTAAATGTAATTTAACATCAAATAATTATGCTAAATGATGATGTTTTATTTAGCAATAAATAAATATCTTCTATAATAGATATTGAATAACAATGTATTATTAATTTTAGATTATAATGTTACTTCTATTTGAAATGTAATTTAACAAAAAACAAATATGTTGAACGATGATGTACTTTAGCGACAAGGAAATATATTAAACAATGATGTATTGGGATGTTGAATAAGTTTTCGCTGACTTTTCGTGAAAATGAACGCCTTGTTTAAAAAAAAATAGTAAAAAAACATGTCACTAAAAGTATTGTCCATCGCTAGCCACTACTTGTTCCCATCTTTCTGGCAGCATTTTAATTCCACGTCGGAAAAACGACACGTCTTTTGAGGCTATCCAAGAGTCAATCCATTTTTTGGCATCTTCATAAGAATGGAAGAGCTGCTCGGTCGGGCCATGTGCCATCGATCGGAACAAGTGATAATCGGAAGGGGCAATGTCTGGTAAATACGGCGGATGGGGTAGGACTTCCTGTTTGAGCATTTCGAAGTAGGTTTTGCAACATCTGGCCGAGCGTTGTCATGCTGCAAAATCACTTCGCCGTGTCTCTGCTTGTAAAGCGGCCGTTTTTCCTTCAATTCTCGGCTCAAACGCATCAATTATTATGAGCAGCTCATAATAAACTACTCCCAGCTGATGCCATCAAATGCAGAGGAGAAACTTGGAACGATGGATATTCGGCTTTGCCGACGATGTTGATGCATGGCCGGTTTTACCCCACGATTTTATACGCTTATAGCGGTCGGTTATCGTAGTGTATCCATTTTTCATCTCCAGTCACGATACGCTGCGAAAAACCTTTTCTTTTCTATCGCTGAAGCAGCTGTTCACACGTGAAAGGACGCCATTCGATGTCTCTCGGCTTCGACTCGTACGGCACCCAATGTCCTTGCTTTTTAATCATTCCTAATTCTTTCAAATGTTTCGAAACTATTGTGTGATCAACTCCTAATGATTTTGCAACTTCAGTTAGTGCGTTACATGTGTCTTCATGAAGTGGTGCCTTCAATTCTTCGTCTTCAAACTTTTTCGGTGCGCCAGAGCGTTCTTTATCTTCAACATCAAAATCATTATTTTTGAAGCGTCTAAACCAATCTCTACATGTTGTTTCTAATAGAGCATGGTCGCCACAAGTCTCAATAAGAATTCTGTGTGCTTCAGCTGCAAATTTAAAAAAAATAACGTAGTGCAAGAGAATTCCCCGCAAATTCTCTTTCTTGGCGCAAACTTTGACATTTTTAACACTATAAAAAAAAAAGGTGTTTACACTTCGGCGAAATGACAGACACTGAATTTCAAGCTTGCTTATACATAATACTTCTTTATAGATGCGTTACCATTTTAAACTACATGCACGCAGTTCTGGTAACGCCATCTGTTGGAAAACAGCGAGGCCTTATTCAACGTCCCAATATTATTTAGCAATAAATTAAAATGTGGAACATAACAAGGTGGGAAATAAGATGGACTAAGGTGGCACGTAAAAAGGAGAAGCAGCCCGTACGATGGAGCCAACAACAAATAAAATGTGGAATATTAATGTATTATTTATTTTATGAATAAAAATGAACAATAACAAAAAATAAATATGTTAAAGGATATTGTATTACTTAACAATAAATAAATATGTTAAATATTATATTTTGAATAATAATGTATTATTTATTTTTAGTAATAATTTTTACTTTTATTCAAAATGTAATTTAACAATAAACATATACACCCTTGGCCAAAAGTTTGGGGCACCCTGCGGTTTTTCTTTCCGGACAAAAAATTGAATATCGCGGCCAAAAAAAATCGGAAACCAATTTACCAAACAGAGTTTTGAAGAGAATAAAGTCAGCTTCAATTTGCTTTTTTTATTTTATTTTTTCGATTTTTGTTGTGCCCGGTACGTCATTTTGAAAATGACGGTTTTTCACGATTTTCGCACCTCGCAAAGTCGTTCGCTGGACTTCGGAAAAATAGAAATCTCGTTATTTAGTGAAATTATCTTCGAAAAGGCAAGTGTCAGCTTTAGTTTCGTTCTTTAAAAAAAATTTGCGGCTAGTTTCCGTAAAGCCGGCATCGTGCAGCGTATCGTGAAAACTATGAGGTTGAGAATATTTGTCCTAAGGAGTAAAAAGTTTTGTTTAATTATTTTGGAGTTGTTAAATTTTTTTCAGATTTTTTTGGCAACATTCTTATTCATCGCTAGTTTTGGTTGATCGTCGACGATTAATCTAACTAATTTATTGCCGTTACTTTGAAACGAAGATGTTTTAAGGGAAACATCAAGAAGAGAAAAGCTACTGACATATTTGGCCACAAACATTGGGCACCCCTATAAAATATTGATATTTTCAAAAGTACATAAAGCTATTATAGTTGTTTCACTTTGCATAAGCTCAGAACGTCATTTGATTCGTACGACGTACAAATTCAAGAAAGTAACGTTTTCTTGAAACGTTACTTTCAAACAAATATATTTTCATTAAAACATCTTCGTTTTAATGTAATGGCAATAAATTAATTAGATTAATCGTCGACGATCAACCAAAACTAGCGATGAAAAAAAAATGTTGCCAAAAAAATCTAAAAAAAATTTGAGAACTCCAAAATAACAAAACAAAACTTTTTAGTCCTTAGGACAAATATTCTCAACCTCATAGTTTTCACGATACGCTGCACGATGCCGGCTTTACGGAAACCTGCCGTTTTTTCAAGAAAAACTAAATTTCTCTGCGAAAAAAAATTGCAATTTAAAAAAAAAAAAACGAAACTAAAGCTCACACTTTCCTTTTCAAAGATCATTTCACTAAATAGCGAGATTTTTATTTTTCCGAAGTCCAGCGAACGACTTTGCAAGGTGCGAAAATCGTAAAAAACCGCCATTTTCAAAATGACGTACTGGCCACAAAAAAAATCGAAAAAATAAAATAAAAAAAACAAATTGAAGCTGACTTTATTCTCTTCAAAACCCCGTTTGGTAAATAGGTTTCCGATTTTTTTTTGGCCGAGATATTCAATTTTTTATCCGGAAAGAAAAATTGCAGGGTGCCCCAAACTTTTGGCCAAGGGTGTACATTATTATAAATAATATATCTAAAATGACATTTTTTCGAAGAAAAAAATTCAATTCAATCAATAATAAAATGTCAATATGATATGAAAAAATATATAATTTATATAAGCAATAAATAATAATATGAAATATAAAACATATTGATACATGGACGACTTTGGATCAACGGCAAGAGAAAAAGAACTAAACATATTTATCAAGTTCCACGCTTAATCGGGGCGGAAGTAATCCTCGTGTTTCTTTAACGATCGCGAAGTGACGTTGCAAACGAAGCGGCACCCCCGCCCGCCCCTCGGGCCGATATCACCGGGATTTGCAAATCCTCGTTACGACCTATCCTTCCTTGTTGCGAGAAGGGAAGGAAAGAACTGGGGCTGGTCGGGGCGCGGAGCTCGGTTTTTCATCAATCAACGTTACGTTATTTGCTTGGCGAATGATAAACGGAAGTAGAAAGAGAACGAGTGCGCGCGCGCGTGGGCTACGCAAAAAAAAGGTCGAACAAAAAGTAGATTCGTGAAGAATCGTTGGTGCGCGCAAAATTTGCGGAACGATCGAGCAAGGCGAGTTGAATGGCGCGAGGGACGATGGACGATCGAGGATGCGGGGCAAGTTTGCGGAAAGTTTTGTTGACGTATGACCCGATTTGCTCGGTTAAATAAACGATTTGCGAGATCGACAAGGCTGCAGGACAAGTGGACCGTGAAACCGTCGATGACAATGGTCAGGTGACGTAAGCGAAATACGAATTGTCTTGAAAAGAAACTTTGATAAAGATTGAGCGTGTAAGGGTCTTCCAGTAATTCGTTGATTGTCTAAAAAAATAAACGCAAAATAATTTCGTCTACCCCGAAAAACCCAAACCAACGAGAACAAGACGAAAAATGACCGACATAAAGCAAAAAATTCCAAGTATATCCAAACAAGGTTACTTCGTAGGGTTTAGGACCTAGTCAGTCATCATAATTTCATTCAGCCTAAAAACCCTGAAACAATAGCAAAATTAAAATTATTTTTTTTGTTAATATGCCACTTTTTTAAAACGGTCTCAAAAGTATAAAATATTTTCTCCTTGACCCATACAGATATAGATTGTCCTGAATCTGTTTTGACTTAGGTAAACTATTCATGCATTACTTATCCATTGCATGCGCCCCACGTTTTTCGTTTTAAATCTTACAAGTATTTTCGTAGCTATTAAAAATTCACAATCACACATTTTCAGGACAATCTGTTATTTTTTATTTTTTCTCTTTCACTGAACTATATTTATTTCTTTATTTATTTTTTTTCACTATTTTTTTCCTCTTTTTCTCTCTGTTTTACATACTTAATTCTTTAATCTGAAACCTATTGCAAACTGTTAATATTGTATACATTATTTAAATATATGAGGCATTCCACAGGTTTTCAGCAAGGTCAAAACCCTCACTATTTTTCAGAGTCCTGCAATTTTTTTATTATCATAAAGTACCTACTAGGAGTGTCTGTGATTTTTTTCAGATTTTTTTTTATGAGTCCTGCTCCAGATATCTCAATTTTTGAAAAATGAGAATCAGTTTTTAACTAGATGTACATTAAAAACTATGGCTCAGGCAAAAAAAATTATGGGACAAAATATTTTTGATTTTTAATGAACTTTTGACTTTAACAATAAAACAATTTTTTTCGTACAAAAATTCTATAATAAATGAAAAAAATCGATTTTCAAAAAGTATGTCACGTTTGATTTTGCTCTAAATTTTTCTAAATTTTCTGTTGTTAGTGTAGACATACAGAAAAAAATTGGCAAGACAGGCCGCGAACTGGTATAGAAGATACAGGTTGATTTGCATTTTTTTTTCTTTTTATTGATATGAATTGGAAGAGATTGGGAGAAACTTTGAATTTCACATAAAAAAATATATCAAAGTTTTTTGTATGTTATAAGATTAATTTTTTCAAATTTTCAAATTTCCCGCCCGAACGACGCGACACCGGCGGCAAGGTCGGAAGTAAACGTTCCCGTATTTCCTTGGCCGGTTTCGATGTTATGATTGTATGTGAAATTACATAACCTTTATAACGTATTTAAAAGTTAGAAATGCGATAAATTTCGAAATCGTCAATTACATTATCCGAAGCTGCTTGAAGTTTCATCTTATCGTGTTATTTTTCAGTTATGTCCACTACTAATTCAAATCAGCCTGATACAACTAAAGATAAGATGAATAACACAAAAAAAAATGCAAATCGGCCCGTATCTTTTAAACCAGTTCGCGGCCCATGATGCCAATTTTTTCTGTATGTCCACACTAACAACAGAAAATTCAGAAAAATTTAGAGCAAAATCAAACGTGACATACTTTTTGAAAATCGACTTTTTTCATTTATTATATAATTTTTGTACGAAAAAAACTTTTTTTATTGTTAAAGTCTAAAGTTCATTCAAAATCAAAAATATTTTGTCCGATAATTTTTTTTGCCTGGGCCATAGTTTTTAAGGTACATCTAGTTGAAAACTAATTCTCATTTTTCAAAAATTGAGATATCTAGAGCAGGACTCATAAAAAAATCTGAAAAAAAACACAGACACTCCTAGTAAGTACCTTATGATAATAAAAAAATTGCAGGACTCTGAAAAATAGTGAGGGTTTTGACCTTGCTGAAAACCTGTGGAATGCCTCATATACAATATCTATTTGTATATTATATTATTTCTATTATTATATAACCGGTGCGTTGGTCTAGTGGTTAGCGTGCTGGCCAGCGGACCGGGAGGTTGCAGGTTCGAATCCCAGTTGCGTCACTTTCGTCGTAAAATATTTTTCTTCCATATTTCTCGGCGAAAGACGACTATTTCCGTGACTAGGAGGCAAACTTGGGACCGGCTGTATCGGTATAGGTTTCCGCAGTTTCCCTATGCCCATGGCAGACCTGTCATGGTGAATACGATACAGAGGGGGAAGTCGGCTGCGGCCGCAAGGTGGGGGATGGGAGGTAGACGGAGGAATTGTGGAAGGGGGGAGGGGTGGACGGGGAAAATGTGATGTGGAATGGGAGATATAGAGGGGTGTTGTGAAAATGGGTTACAGAACGAAATTGAGGTGGGTTGGGACTCGTAAAAAAGGGGAAGACCCTGTACGGCTGAAACATACCAATAAAAAAATATTTATATTATTATATATAATATATATATATACATTTTAATTTTAATTTATCTTGCCTGCCTGTTTGTTTGTCATCCAGTTCTGAGCTATGTTTAAAGTTTCAAGTCACTAGCTCATCCCGAAGTTAGTTTAACCCTTCGTGGTCGCCCTGGGTAGAATCGATTCGTCGATCAATTTTTAGCGTAAATATATAATAGTTCCCGACTTCGAATAGGACTGTATTTCTTTTTTGGAACACGCACTTTGCTACTATTTTTTCCCAAAAATAGCATATCTAAGGAGTACCAAGTCTAAATTTTAGGTAAAAATGTTGAAAATTCACGAAACTATGATTTTTTGAGTGAAGAAGTGCCTTTTTGCGGTTTCACCTCTTTATGAATATTTTTTAACATGTCGCCATTTTGTTTCTTATAAATAAATTTTTCGTGCATTATCTAGAAAGTTCAAAGCATGTTCCGTAATTTTTTGAACCACTTCCGACGTATAGTTTGGTCACAATACTTTTTTGAAAACTGACCGGGTAGAATCGACTCAAGTGTGGCCACTACGATTGAATTTGGAAGTGGGACTACGAAGGGTTAAAATCGATTGCAAAATTTGTACCGAATAGACAAACAGACAGACAAGAAAGCGAGTTAATAAAAACGTGGTAAAAAACACACAAAACAGCCGAAAAAAACAATCGAACTCAAACACAATATCTTATGAGGGTTGAAAATGTTCTCGTGACGCGCATTGTAACAGAGCGAAGAGGAAGTTTAGACTGGTTCGAGTCGAGCATATTCGTTCTGAGTTCGCGGGTCAATTGACCTTGCGCATAGAAAAGGACTTGGTGAGACGTGAATACATGTGTCACGAGAGCCTGGCCGTCAGAACAGGTCAACTACGAGGCTGGTGGTAGTTTTGGACGGCGATGTCGCATACAATTCTGGTAGAAACGAGCACTCCGAAGCGAGACACCTAGAAGTTGGTCACGTTCACCAGGTCCGCATGGCGCGGCCAGGTTGATAAATCATTGCTCCAAAGGGAGGTTTGCGTGTGTGTTGGTTAGGCTTATGCAAAAGCCCCTGGATGTTCCCTGGGTGTTCGTGCCGAAGGGGCTCTCTTCGCGTAGAAGGAAGGGATGATCCGAGGTGGGCTTCTGCCCACGTATGCTCGTGATTCAAATCATTATTAATCGTTCGTTCTCGCTTCCATATGCACCGCCAGCCCCTTGGTATCCTATCGACCCACCACATTTCCTCACTGTCTTGCCCGGGGCTCATGCATTACACATTGTCGTTAATAAATTGTTTATACACAACAGGTGCTGTCTTCAAGTTCTCAAGCAGAAATGCTGGCCTCTCCCCAGGGTCACACGGAGAAACTTCAATGGGCTGTGGCAAAGGCTTGAATAGAAAGGAGTCTGGAAGCTGTCGGGTAGGCTTGGGTGCATCTCGGAGGACTTGGAAAACTGCAGAGAGACTTAGGGAGCTGTAAGAAAACCTAGGAACCTGTAAGGAAGACCGAAGGAGCTATAGGAAGACCTGAGGAGCTGCTGGGAAGACCCTAGGAGCTGTGAGAAGAGCCAAGGAACTGTAGGGAAGAACTAAGGAACTGTAGGAAGACTTGGGGAGCAGTAGAGGAGACCTGACGAACTGTAGAAAAACCTAGGGAGCTGCAGTATGACTTAGGGAGCAGAGACAAGACCTAGAGAGCTGCAGGGTGACTTAGAAAGCAGTAGACAAGATTTACGGAGCCGTAGGGAACTAGGGTGAACCAGAGCCTCTTCCAAAGAGGGCCAAAGACGAGAGTTTGCATCAAGGCCCTTCACGCGCAAGCCCACTCGAAACAACATCGAGTATCTGTCTCAAGAGCCAAAGCGACGCCTCGAGCAAGAGATTCGGAGAGAGGGTCTGCAGGATAATTTGAATTACGCCGTATTAGCACCTCGTTATCCGGGGGTGAACAAGGGTTGAGATAGAGATTCGAAGAGAACTGCTTTGTCGAATACGTGCCAGGCTTGCATCCCGCTCGGGGCAAGCGGGTTCAGCTCCGTCTCCCTCTGCATATGGAGGTGTATCCTCCCAATTCCGCCTGGCATACTGCCCTCCGGAGCTTCCGGTATCTGCACATGGCCTATGTCCCCAGCCATATGGCATAGTCAGAAAGCTATCTAGCCACAACCACTCGCCGCAATATTGCCCTGTGTCCTATCGCACACTGCTGCAAAGCAAAAGGACTCAACAGCTGATCCATCCGATGTAGTCACCGGGATGAAGGACCTTCCGCTTGTGAGTTGGACACTTTGGAAGCTACCGTCATCTTACTCGTGTGGAAAGTGGTAGTCAACGGCTGATCAAGGTTATTGGACATTCTCCAGGAATTAAACCCCGTCCAATAGTTTACCCACGTACTTGCTATATTCACGATCTGGCGTTTCAAAGCTCTTGGTATATTGGCTAGTGCACAGGCCAAGTCTCGTCATTAGGACTGCCTTGATAGTTGTCTGATTTCGTGGAATACCTATCAATGTCTGGACACGGTGCTCGAATGCCAATTGCACGCAGTTCAAAGGGACCAAGATTATCACCATAATGATTACGCCTGCTGAAGGCAGGTCGAAACATGATCATCTGGCTTGGCGACCACATGGAAAGATTATCTGAAGAAGAGAACACAGGATAGTCCGAAGGGCTGAAAGATGAAGTATTCGCAACCGAGATAATTGGGTAACGTTGTTCCCTGGAAATAGCCATCAAGATATACATTGACGGAAGCTAGCTTTGGGGTTTAAAGGGGTGACCAAGAGGCGGTCAGGGGTCGCGATGTTCATTCGCTCGGTATAATCAACGCACGTAGTACACACCAGGGGCGTTCCTGGTCACCCGGGGCTAAAATCAATGTACTGTAATTAGCTGGACACGGGATTCCTCCTCTCCTCCCCTCTCCGTCACTCCCTCCCCTCCCTCTCTCTCTCTCTCTCTCTCTCTCTCTCTCTCTCTTTCTCCACCAGGATGACCGAGGAAAATCCCAAAAACAAGGGAAACTTTCATCAGCCCCTCGACATTCTACCGTTAGATCTTTGTTCCACTAAATACGTGAACTTTCTAACCCAAAAGAAGTTCCTACATCACTATTCATCCTGGCCAACGTCATCAACCGAAATATCAACACAACCCATCCCCTGGGCAATGTTACGCAATCAACGCGTACCAAAATGGAAATTACATCTAATCAGGCCAGACACACGCTGATAAATCTTCGTTTTATTGGGAACATCAACAGACCCCGAACGCATCAATCGTCGTGGAAATGTATTTGCACAATCGACTAATCGGCTTTTTAAAGTGTCACATTGTCGCGAGGAATTCCGCTGTGAGTGTGTACAGCGATTCTGCAGACTACCCGCGTTTGCAATTCAAATTCGTTGCATGACTTAACCAGAAACAGAGAGACGAAGGGGGTGAGGAAGAGAGAAACAGAGGGAGCAAGTAACGGGAGGAGACAGATTGGCATTTGACTTTGGAAGAAAATTGCACGTATCTCTAAGATTATGCGGTGTCAATTTACGATTAAAAAAGAGCGAACCTGATCAACAGGTCTATGATCGATGAGACTGGGAATGGTATAGTGAACATTTTTTGGTGGACCCACAGACTATCGCTAATATTGCAAAATATATGTACAATCGCGTGCAAAAGTTTTGGGCCATCCGATTTTTCAGGCATATTGCATTGAAATACGACGGCGGGCTAAAAATAAACAAGTTATGAAAACATGCATTCACTTATATGCAAAAACAATTAATTATATACATAGCCATTGTTCTTAAATATTTAATTATCTATCACTTTTTATTCAACATATAAAAAATCTACAGATATTACACAAAGAGCAACTCTTCCATGGCACTGAAAATGTAATCGCACTTTCCGGGTGATCAAAAAAGGTTCATGCAAATAATATGAGTTTCTCTCTGTCTCTCTCACTCCCTTCTCACATTCTCACTCTCTTCTCACATTCTCACATTCTCACAATCTACTCATCCATTCGTCCATCGGTCCGTCCGTCCATCCGTCCATTCATCCATCCATCCATCAATAACAAATCCCGACAAACCTCAATAAACCCCGACAAACCCTGACAAACCCCGACAAACTCCAACAAACCTCGACAAACCTCAACAAATCCCGACAAACCCCGACAAACCCAGACAAACCGCAACAAACCCCGACAAGCCCCGACAAACCCGGAAAAACCACGACAAACCTCAACAAATTCTGACAAACCTCAACAAACCCCGACGAACCCCGACAAACCCTGACAAACCCCGACCAACCTCAACAAACCCCGACAAATCCCAACAAATCCCGACAACCCTCAACAAACCCCGACAAACCTCAGCAAACCCCGACAAACATCAACAAACCCCGAAAAACCTCAACAAACCCCGACGAACCCTGAAAAACCCAGACAAACCTCAACAAACCCCGACAAGGCCCGACAAACCACGACAAACCTCAACAAACCCTGACAAACCTCAAAAAACCCCGACGAAGCCCGACAAACCCTGACAAACCCCGACCAACCTTAACAAACCCCGACAAACCTCAACAAACCCAGACAAACCCCGATAAACCCCGACAAACCTCAATGAACTCCGACAAATCTCAACAAACCCCGACAAACCTCAACAAACCCCGATAAACCCCGACAAACCCAAACCCACCAACATTGTAATGTACACACCAAAATTGAAACTTACAACTTGTAACCACAAACGACTATATGTAATGCAGCATTTTTCAACAAATCACAGGCATTTAGCATGGCGCAGCTCCCTCACCCTGCTACAACGTAGCAGCAGTGGAGTGGGGGTAGCGTTAGTTTCGTGTAACATCTCGCTAAATCAGACCCCCTATATACATCTTTAAAAGGATTTTCAATGCTAAAAATGTTAAACATAACAAAATGAGATTCGACTTTCTTCACTTGACTCACAATCAGTATTTTGTTGCCATGCTCTTAGCAGCGATAACTGCGGCACATTGACGAGGCATGGACGCTAATAATTGTGAGATCCGTTCTTGTGGCAAGTTTTTCCACTCATGTCGCGAATTTTTATTTTATTTAACTATATTATTGTGAAACTACAAGCTGTTGCAATAAGCACATTTATTAGTTTTGATGAACGGTAGGAAGTGTGGAAGTAGAGGGTGCATCATTGATGCACGCTGGTTTATTTTTCTCCGTGAGGATTTTTTAGTTTTGGCGGTTAATTTGTACGGAATCGCTCTTGCAGATCCAATGATTAAATTTTTTTTAATCTCCTTACGATTAGTCCTCGATCCAACAGGCTGGATGCCAGCGCGTTTGGGTGGTTTCCGAGTCGCTTCTCGTAATTGGTGCATATCTTTTGAGCTATGTTCTTGACCGTGCCCATCCCCAGATCTTTATGCAGTGTGGCATTGGAGACGTACCATGGGTCATCCGCTAGGATTCTCACCGTTTTGGATTGGAATCTTTGAAGGATCTCGATGTTGGAGTTACTGGTCGTACCCCAGAGCTGGATGCCGTAGGTCCAGATTGGCATTAGTATCGTTTTGTATATGAGGACTTTATTATACAAGGATAGCTTAGATTTCCTTCCTATGAGCCATGCCTAGGTACTTCACTTCTTCAACTTTCGGAAGAGGCTGGTTATTGAGTGTTACCGTTGGGCAGTCCTTTTTCTTCATAGTGAAGGTGATGTGAATAGACTTGCCATTACTTGCTTGGCGAATCAAGGCCTTGATTCGCCACTTTTTAAGCCATCTTTGGGCCTTGTTAAGCCCACTTTGTAGTATTCTTGAGGCGATGTCAGGATCTTCGTGAGTTGCCAAGATGGCTGTGTCATGGGCAAATGTAGCGATCATAGTGTCGTGGGCTACAGGCAGGTTGGTTGTAAATAACGTGTAAAGGACTGGTGCCAAAACGCTTCCTTGGGGAACTCCTGCCCGTATCGGGAGGAAAGGTGATAGCTCAACTCCACACCGTACCTGGAATTGGCGGTTGCTTAGGTAAGACTTCAATAGTAAGTAGTACTGCGGTAGGAACCTTTTGACTTTATAGAGTACACCTGGGTGCCACACTTTGTCGAAGGCCTAATCTTTATCGAGAAAAGCTGCAGAGCAGTATTCTTTTCGTTCCAGCGTGTTAGATATAACGTTCAAGACCCGATTAACCTGCTCTATCGTTGAGAGCTTGGATCTAAATCCGAATTGATGTTCCGGGACAATGCCTCGCTCGTAGGTCAATACTTGTATTCTTCTGAGTAGTAGTTTTTCAAATAGCTTTGATGTTATGGGCAGCAGGCTTATGGGTCGATACGACTTAATATCTTTTGGTGGTTTGCCAGGTTTCTGAATCATTGTAATTTGCGCGACTTTCCACTGGTTAGGTATGTATGATGTACGACCAATAGCATTAAATAGGTTGGTCAGGAATACTATACCCTTCTTTGTCAGTTTCTTGAGGATGATGCCTGTGATCAGGTCGTATCCAGGAGATTCGTTCGCATTAACCTCTTTGTATATCGTGCTACTTACTTCCACAGGAGATACATGCCTGATGGGTAGGTCCAGAAGTAGGGAACTTTCAAGGAAGTCGTGGACATCTCCATCGTGTTGTTGAGCTGGGAAAGGAGTAAATACCTGAGCGAGATGTTCTGCAAATATACCGGCTTTTTCGGCGTCGCTTTGAGTCCATTCTCCACTGGCTTTCCTGACAGGTGTTATGTGATTTTGTGCATGGCTGATTCGTTTGGTTGCCTTCCAAAGTGAGTATTCCGTAGCAGCCGTATTTGTTAGGTTTACTAGATATTGTCCCACATTGTTGTTATCGTAATCAGTTTTTTCAGTTGTTGGGATAGCCTATTTAATCGTCGTTGATCAGTTGGGCTTCTGCTCAGATGTCACTGTCTCCTTGTTCTTCTTTTTTTCAGCGATTTTTTGCTTTATATCATCAGGATATCTTTTGGTCGTATGGTCAGTAGTTGCAGCCGGGGTGGCTTCCCATACTGCCTCTTGAACTAATTGGATGAAATGTTTGGTTGCCTCATTTATATCGAATTCGGTTTTTAGAGGAACTTTTAGTTTAATACATTTGTCGATTATGTCTCGGAACGCAGGTCAGTCTGTGTTTTTGTTGTGAAGTGTCGGTCGCTTGTCATTATTTATAGTTCTACTACTCAGTGTTACCATTTCTGGAGTATGGTCAGATGAGAGATCCAAGCTGGTTTCGAGGTGTGTGAAGGGTTTGGCTATTCCCTTGGTTACGAAAAAGCCGAGTACGCCCGGAATTTTCTTTCTGTCAGTTGGCCAATAGGTAGGTTTTCCTGTTGAATGTTGGTTACAGTTTAGTGCTGTCAACAATTTTAGTAGTTCTCGGCCTCTAGTTGTAATCAGTCTGGATCCCCATAGGGGATGCTTAGCATTGCAATGTCCGCCAGCTAAGAAGCGAGGACCCAGGCTTTGGAAAAACTCGGTGAAGTTGTCGTCTTTCATATTGTGTCGTGGTGGACAGTATACTGCAGCTACTACAATAGGTCCCAACTTCGCATCTTCGACGGCTATACTAGTTGCCTGTAAGTAGTCCTTGGCAGAGGGCGGTAATAGATGGTGTTTGATGGTTGTTTTTACGAGGATCGCTGTTCCTCCATGCGCAATTCCATCAGGGTGTTCGGTGCTATAAAGTTTATACCCGTGGATTTTGACGTGGCTCCTGGCAGTAAAGTGCGTTACTGCCACCAGAAGGATGTCTATTTTTTTGTGTTTAAAAAAAAACGACCAGTTCCTGGCGGTGCTGGACTAGGCCATTTGTATTCCATAGTGTTAATCGATAGGACGTGAATTATTTGCTCGCTAACTTTGTCAATACCGTTGTCAGTAGTTTTAGCATCGTATTTAATAGTTCGTTTTGTTGAGTTATTACCGCTCTTAATTCGGTGAATGATTTTTCCAAAATATTTATCACTTCTGTATTATCATTGGTTGTGTTAGGTTGCGAGTTTGAGCTCACCCCGGCCACCTGGGCATAGCTTAGGCTGTCTGTTGGTGCTTTGGTTATTTTGATGGGTTGATTCGGAGTGGGACGTTCTTCCCTGGTTTCGTTTCCGCGTCTTGGCCTGTGCCAGTGACGAACTTGCGTAGTCAGGTTCCTTTTTTCTCGGATGTCCTGATAAACCTGGCAGCCCTTGTAGTTTGCCGGGTGGTTTCCTTGGCAGGGTACGCATTTAGCTGGCGTCTCTCTGGGTTTTCGGCAGGATGTTGTATTGTGGTCGCCACCGGATTTAACGCATTTAAATTGCCGCCGGCAGTTAGGTCTAGTGCATTGGACTATTGTTGAGTTCTTTTTTGGCGGTTCAACTACGATTTTTGCATTCAGCAGGACATCGACTTTATAAATTTCTTTATTATTTGGCATGGGTTCTAAATCGACGAAAAAGAGAGGTAGCGGTTCCTTGTTTTTCCCGTGTCTTGTGTCCGATGCCTTGCGCACTTGATGTGCGAGTAATTCTATGGCGTTTTTTTATCTCTTCAGAAGGGGTGGGCGGGTGCAATGATCTCACTACAATACACTTCTCTAAGTCGGTGATAGATTTGACGTCGGGTATAAATATAGGCGGCGGCCTTGAAACTCTCTCCCTTTCCGTAGCCCTGGGGTGAATGTCTTGCCTTGTATTGTGTGTATCGCATGACGAATTATCAAGACTTGCTAGGAATGTAAATCTATTGTCGCACGAGATTTTGTCTCTCTGAATAGTAACTGTCTCTCCGTTTCGTTCAAGCAACGACGGCGCTTCTTGGAAATCACTTGCCATGTCGGCGATTCGTTACCCACGCTATTCGTATTGGAATTTCGCGATAGCACTACGCGTATACTGCGCTCGTTATCATTGCCATTTGGTGACGTTTTGAGAGTTGCATAATCCACATGTTGACTGTGCATGAGGAGAATCCGGTCTCGATGGACTTAAAGAATAATCGGGCGGATCATGGCAAGCAGGATCAGGGTCCTGCTCCATATCTCTTTCGCAGTTTTAGTCGCCCCCGTTGCATTCGCACATGCAATTCGGGGATAGAAAATAATAGCTACACTGGAAATTGCTAACTTGCAGAAAGACAATAAGGCTATAACGATATATATTCGGATAGAGTAACACTCTTCACTCGCGTTTATACACGAGATAATCCTGTTTATAAACACGTCCGATCGCGATCGTATCTCAAACCGAACTGATGTCACGAATGATGTCACAATTCCGTCTTGTTACAGTAATTTTTTTTTCCACCACGATCTTTTAGGTTTTGCCACAAATGCTCAATCGGATTTAAGTCCAGTAATTGCGATGGCCAATTAGAAGGCGTACTTTTCGTATTTGAAGAAAATCTTTTACAAAACGTGAAGCATATTTGGGGTCGTGATCGTGTTGAAAAACCCAATCACGGGGCGTTTTTTTCATTGCAAATAGGAGCATATAGTCTTGCAATATATTTATATACATTGTAGCGTCCATATTGCCTCGTATTTCTACCAGCGAACCAACGCCGTCATCAGAAAATCCTCCTCAAACTTTAATGTTCCCGCCACCTTGTTTTATCGTAGGAATTTGAAATCTTGCGTTGAATCTAGTACCTGCTGGATGTCTCACGTACTCCCGACCATCATTTCCGAATAATTGAAATTTGAATTCTACGGAAAAAAGTACTTTCCGTCAATCTGATGCTGTCCAAAGCTGATATTTTTTGCAAAATTCAATCTGGCCTTTTGATTCTTTTTCCTGATAAGTGGTTTTTTTTAGACCAATGCGTCCAATCAGCCTTTAGACGTCGGGATACTATATCCCGACTAATGTCGTAGTTTTTCACGGTTTAACACTTCGACTTTTGTCACGCAAAAAATTTGTTAATTTATATTTACAAATAATACGATTGATCGTACTTTTGCCAATGGATAAAGTCGTCGCAATATCACGAGAGTTCTTTCTTTCAGAAAAAAGTTTTAACACGATTTTACGGACCTCAATATTCCTGTGTTTCGTCATCGCGGCAGAAATAATACTGATTTTTCATTGTCATGCAGGTTTTATAACCAGTACGAAAGAAATATAAAACAAACTGTGCGTACGAAGCCGGGCAAGATAGAGGCCCGATACTTTTGCACACCGACGAAACTCGTTAGCTGTCTTAAAAATGTCTTAATCATTTA
>OZ010724.1:1905266-1928238 GCA_963932345.1 Ophion ventricosus
TAAATAAAATTACTACGTTTATAGTAAGATAAACGCCTTTCTGTACTTTCTATGACTTTCAATGACCTTATGTTATAGGTCGTTAAACTCGTTTTAAGCTCCTCTTTCATGATACAGAAAAAAAAACATACCGATCGATTTTAAAAAAATGGAGTTGACCTTCAAATGTCCGAAGTACCTCCACCTGCAGAAAAAACTATTATCGCTATCGGATGGCCCCTTTCGTACTGTGCAATTTCATTTCAGCAAATATTTCCGTGACCCTTATAGTTTCGAAGATATCCAAGGTGCTAATAGTTATTGGACCACCCTGTACATGAGGTATTCTTCATCAACTGGGCCACTTTTTTTTTTCAACCTCTCAAATTTTTTTCAAAATCTGCCAGTTTGAAATATTAGTCAAAAGGAACGTCTGTGATTTTTTTTATATTTTTTTAGGCGTCCGTTCAGGATTTTCAATTTTTCATTACGAACACTGTATCCGAAAAAAAATTCATCAAACAAAAAAAAACAAGAATAAAAACTTTTTTATTTTTTCCGCTTTATCGAAAAAATCAAAATCATAATTTTTCTGCATTGAGATAATTGAAATTTGGCAAAAAAATGAGAATAACATTTTTTTAAACCTAATAACACACTTTCGATTTCGGTACAAATTTTACAGGATGTCTGTCATTGGGTAAAGAGTCTGCGAAAAAAATTTCAGAATGGTACCTGCAATGGTTAGGATGAAAAAAAATTAAAACCCTGCGAAATCTCATAACCGCATAATGCGGTTATGAGATTTCGCAGGGTTTTTATTTTTTTTCATCCTAATGGTTAGGCTGAAAAAAAAATAAAAACCCTGCGAAATCTCATAACCGCATATATGCGGTTATGAGATGTCGCAGGGTTTTTATTTTTTTTCATCCTAACCATTGCAGGTACCATTCTGAAAATTTTTTCGCAGACTCTTTACCCAATGACAGACATCCTGTAAAATTTGTACCGAAATCGAAAGTGTGTTATTAGGTTTAAAAAAAAAATTTCGCAATGCCTGCCCCGAAAGTGCGATTTTCGATTGGTGTTTAGCGTGCGGAAAGTGGCTTATTTCTCAACGATGCTTACTTTCCCGCACTAGTGCGGGAATGTGAGACTTTCCCGCACTAGTGCGGAAAAAAATCTATTTATAGCTCACTTTACCACATTGATTCGCGAAAAAACGGTTTTTTTCACGGTTGATAGTTTTTTGTTCTACGATTTTGGACCGATTGAAGAAACTTGAATGTAGCGAAATTCATGTGATATGAAACGTCAACTTATCAAAGTCGTATTTTCTGACAAGGAAATGATCTGAACTGATCTGATATATTTGAATATAATTGTTATTGGTTTTGTTGAATCTCAAATCCCACTTTCGAGACAGTCATTGCAAAAAATAATGTATGGGACATGTGCGAAAAAAAACGAATTACATCGCGCGTAAGTTGCCGAATTCGCCTCGACTTATGGTGCATTTCTCACTCGTACTCGTGTGAAATGCACCATAAGCCTTCGGCTCATGCGGCAACTTCACGCGCGATGGAATTCGTTGTTTTCCGCACTTGTAGCATAAATTACTATATTCTCATTTTTTTGCCAAATTTCAATGTTCTCAATGCAGAAAAATTATGATTTTGATTTTTTTCGATAAAGCGGAAAAAATAAAAAAGTTTTTATTCTTGTGTTTTTTTTGTTTGATGAATATTTTTTCGGATATAGTGTTCGTAATGAAAAATTGAAAATCCTGAACGGACGCCTAAAAAATTTTTTTAAAAATCACAGACGTTCCTTTTGACTAATATTTCAAACTGGCAGATTTTGAAAAAAATTTGAGAGGTTGAAAAAAAAAGTGGCCCAGTTGATGAAGAATGCCTCACATATGTGTGTGTGTGTGTGTGTGTGTGTACAGCTGCTACTTGGTCAATCGTTCAGGAGAGTTTGCGCGTACGTATATCCCAACGTTGATTGTCATGACTTTCCCCGGGCAAGAGAGGACAAAGCTACTTCGACGTGCACATAAATTTACACCCGAATGTTAATTTTTCGTTTCACAAGTATCGATAAAATCGAAAAGATAAAAAAAACATTAAAGCAGCGAACGAAAAAGATCGCTAACGAATTATTGTCAATAATGCAATAAATATGTAAACATTATATGTTTACATATAATGTCAACATTAATTTAAACCGTCAGGAAACAAGACACGAATTATTCGTGCATAAGTTTCCATCTAAAAGAAAATACTTATCGAAGAAGGAAACAAAAAAAATCTTCAAATGCTCAATTAATGTACCAATAATTGCGATGCAGTTGTAAAATAAAATTTTCTTCACAGTATGCACATATTTCTTGATCAAGATCCAACGTCATTCGGGTAACTCTCGTTGGTGAAAAGTGCGGCTGAACGTGTTGCGTATGGAAGATTGCAATTTAAAGATCCAGATTAAGAAAAACCTTATAAGCGTTTGTGAACATTTTAATGAATTTGTATGAGCGACTCCACGTATCGTACTTCTCGCTCGGTGCACTTTCTCGAATAACCGTTACCGCCGACGTTTCTCGCGGCATCTAAAAATATTTTTTTGTCTTTGTTCTTGATTTTTTTGTGTTCCGCAATTTCTTTATTTTTCTATTTATTTATTTTTTTCCTTCCTTCTTTTTCTTTCTTTTTTTCTATTACCGTTTGCTTTCTATTTTATTGCCTAACGCATTTTTTTTATTTTTTAAAATTATTTTGTTTTCTTTCTTCTATTTTCTTATATTTTTATATTATTTTTTTTCTTCTATTTTATTTCCTCCCGCAACTTCTTTGTTTTTTACATTATTTTATTTTCTGCCTTTTTCTTTCCTCGTCTTTTGTGTAATTTTTTCGTCTTGTGTTTTATTATCTTCTTCCTCTATTTAAAAAAATATTGTTCCTTTCTTTCTTTGATTTTTATTCTTCTTCCTTGCTCTATTTATTTTGATACATTTTTGTTATCATTTATTCTTTATTTAAAAATTATTTTCAGCTTCTTTTTTTTGTCATTAGTATCGTTATTTTTAGTCTGCGACACTCGCGGTCAATATTCCCAGGAGATATGACGGCCGCTATTTATTCTCCAGCATCGTGCGCGCTGCTGCGGCTACTGCATCGTGCGCACTTTTATTTCTCGATAAATCGTACGTACTCGAGCGAACGAATTTACAACGTTTCACGTACTAATGGACGCTTAATGGCAAGGAAACTGATGATAATAATATTCCCTGTTATACTTCACGTCTCGTATCTATTTCCAGAATTTCACCTACACATACACTCACACACACGCACACACACACACACACACACACACACACACACACACACACACACACACACAAATACACACACACACACTTATTTGTTCCGCATGTACGTATATTTGTTATATGACATATACATACTACACTCGCATAAATATTCTTCATAATGGATAATTCTACTCGACATGCACTAGTGCACCTAACCGTGCGAATGGAAAACTCTTCAGTTTTTTCTCGATTTTTTTTGCCCAGCTCCAAATACGCCCAAAGAATAATTTCGTCCGGCTAAAGTTAATGGCAATGGAACGAGAGTGAAACAAAAACGTATCGTCGTCATAGGATTGGAAATCTTGGAAGGACATAATATAAATAAAAGAAAACGAAGAATGAAAAAGCATTGCTCGTTGCAGTCGTTTGTACAGGTTGTTATAATACGTCGTATACATACGACCGATGTTTGCTCGTTTCTCTACTGCATATCATATAGACTTTCCCCTATATCCGGGCTCGTGCCAGCTCGGATTGTCGCACAAGAGCCAGCAAGTTCACGTTACTTGCAAAAAAAAAAAAAAAATGCGTCACTATACACAGTGGTTAAAAAAGTATTTGTACACCGCGTGTTTTTCAAATTGTCCTAAATGTTTCTTTTATTTTTTATTTTCGAATAAAAAATTATTTTAAAAATAAAATGCTTTATTACGTTATTTTTTTTCGAAAATTTTTGTAGAACATTTTATTTTTCTTCGAAAAAAAAATGCTAAAGTATTTTATTTTTCTTCGAAAAAAAAAATGCTAAAGTTTTTTATTTTTTTTTCGCAGGATAATTTGAAAAAAAAACGCGGTGTACAAATACTTTTTTTGCCCACTGTATATATATTTATAAATATATAGAGTGGCCTGAAATACATGAAGTGGTATGAAAAATCGATTTTTTTCCGTATAATGTTCGTTAAGGGGAGGTTATACAGGGTGAGGCACATAAAGTGTTACAGAGCAATAGCACTCCAACTATTGATCATATCCAAAAATGTTTTAGACAAAAGTTTGTGTTCGAGAAGGCCGTCATACTGGACCACCCTATTTTTTTATCGGTGGAGGCGCCGAAGCTACGTCAAGGTCATCTCCACTTTTTTAAATGGAACCATGTATTCTTTTTCGATGACATTATTACCGATTTTAAGACGAATTCAGCGACCCACGACACAAGGTCATTCTAGTCACGCAAAGTATGAAAATAGTCGAAAAATCGAAAAATATCGGACTAATCACTTTCAAAGGACCCACTAACCTTGGTTTGGGTCTACCTACAGAAGATGCTCGAAGTGATGACCCTCGACTTGTAAACACTCGTTCGATCGCTGTTTTCATTTCTTACAATACCAATGTTTCTTATCGGCAGCAAGTACGTATTTTCTGTTGACATATCAGTTAGTCACGCATGGACGAAAATGAACTTTTTATGGGGTTTTGTCAAAGAACGCGTAATGGCGGTAGCACCTACCACGCCTGACGACATGAAAGAAAGAATACGCCGAGCATGTACCGAAATTACAGCACAAATGTTGGCTGAAGTTAGACGGTCTTTTCATCAGCGTATTAACAAGTGCTTACAAGTCGAGGGTCATCACTTCGAGCATCTTCTGTAGGTAGATCCAAACCAAGGTTAGTGGATCCTTTAAAAGTGATTATTCCGATATTTTTTTATTTTTCCACTATTTTCATACTTTGCGTGACTAGAACGACCTTGTGTTGTAGGTCGCTGAATTCGTCTTAAAATCGGTAATAATGTCATGAAAAAAAAATACATAGTTCCATTTAAAAAAGTGGAGTTGACCTTGACGTAGCTTCAGCGCCTCCACCGATAAAAAAATAGGGTGGTCCAGTATGACGGCCTTCTCGAACAGTGCAACTTTTGTCTGAAACATTTTTGGATATGATCAATAGTTTGAGTGCTATTGCTCTGTAACACTTTATGTGCCTCACCCTGTATATATTTTTTATATATTATATATATTTTTTTAGCATAGAAAATGCTTTTAAAGATGTACACAGGGGGTCTGATATAGCGAGATGTCACACGAAACTAGCTCTACCACCACTCCACTGTCGCTGTGTTGTAGCAGGGCGGGGGAGCGACATGCTAAATGCTTGTAATTTGGTGAAAAATGCTGCATTACATGTAGTGTCATTTGTGGTTACACGTTGTAAGTTACGATCTTGGTGTGTACATTACAATGTTGGTGGGTTCGTCGGGGTTTGTCGAGGTTTGTCAAAGTTTGTCGAGGTTAGTCGCGGTTTGTCGGGGTTTGTTGGGGGTTGTCGGGGTTTGTTGGGGGTTGTCGGGGTTTGTCGGAGTTCATCGAGGTTTGTCGGGGTTTGTCGAGGTTTGTCGGGGTTTGTCGAGGTTTGTCGGTATTTGTCGGGGTTTGTCGAGGTTTGTCGAGGTTTATCGTGGTTTGTCGGGGTTTGTCGAGGTTTGTCGAGGTTGTCGGGATTTGTCGGGGTTTGTCGAGGTTTGTCGAGGTTTGTTGAGGTTTGTCGAGGTTTGTCGAGGTTTTTCGGGCTTTGTGAAGGTTTGTCGGGCTTTGTCAAGGTTTGTCGGGGTTTGTCGAGGTTTGTCGGGGTTTGTCGAGGTTTATCGAGGTTTGTTGGATGGATGGATGGAGGGACGGACGGACGGACGGATGGATGGATAGTGAGAGAGTGAGAATGTGGGAATGTGAGAATGTGAGTGAGAGAGTGCGAGAGTGAAGAGAGAGAGAGAGAGAGAGAGAAAGAGAGAGCAACTCATATTATTTGCATGTACCTTTTTTATCACCCGAAAATTTTGATTACATTTCCAATAGCATGAAATACTTGCACTTTTTATAATATCTGTAGATTTGTATATAAATTTCGGAACTTCATTTTTTTTTATATAACTTTTGGAAAGTGGTTTTAACGGATTTTATTCTTCTATCAATGGAGAGTAAATTTCAATTTTATTTATTTGAAAAAATTTAAAATGGCTGCTTCAGCTCCCGTCAAATAAAGGAATGCACGGCGTGTTTTGGTCTGCACGGGGCGCTCCACAGCCTTGCCAGTTCATTTTAAACAAAAACTGGTTAAACATTGTTAAACTAGACGAAATTTGGGGCGATTTATCGTTTTTTTTTCTTGTGAAAAACCCCTGGATAACAAAATGGCAGCTGTTTGAAGAAAAAAACTTCAATTTTTTTGCCCGGTTTTTTTTGCTTCAACGGACGAAAAAAATATTTCTCAATCAATTTTTTACAACAATCGCTGCCTGATGGCCCCGTAAATTGAATTTCCTTCCAATTGCGCAGATATTCATGTGAATTGGTTCATCCATTGACAATGTGGCAGTACTACGATAACCGGGGCGCCAAATTTTGACCATGTCACATTAAAATTTGGGCGAATATTAACACTTTTTCAAGAGTGATAAAAGTCGATTTTCGAACAAACAACAGAGCTATAGCGTGTTTAAAAAACGGTGATTTTTTACAACATTTCGAAGTTACGACAATTTTCTCACGGTTCATTGACTCAAACACATACACACGGTAAAAAAAAACACTAATATGGCCCTTATCGCGCAAACGCACCTTTAAAAAACCACTACAACAGCCCTTATCAGGGCGAAGAGATGCTATAAAACCATGGGTGAAATACTGGTGTGGGCGCGGGGCACTGCGAATGTGCGTGTGGATTCTTGGGGCACGTGGAATACATGTGAAGTCCCGGGGCACCTCGGATGTGCGTGTGCAATCGCGGGGTGCATGGAGCACTGCTTTGGACGCATATAGTAGGAGCGCAGTAATTAAATAATTTAAAAAATTCGATTTGTCTGAGCAAAATTTTAGCTGGATCAAAAGGTGGCCCTTTTCAAAACGTTATCTCACACGAACACGCGTACGCGCATACGCGAAAACCATAAAATATCACTGTAGCTCGAAATTATCGTAAAAAATCGAGTGTTTCTTAAATCGTGATAGTTTCGTTATTTAATCGAAAATCGATCATTATTACTAATAATATCAAGATCGCATGGTCAAAATGTGGCGCCAAAAAGTTACGTGTTTTTTATGTATAATCCGAATTTGTAATGAAAAGTAGGGGTTCCCATTTAAGATTTCAAAGTTCCCCCCCGCCCCAACCCCAGGGGGGGCGGCAGGCGGTTAATTTCTGTGGGATTGAATTGCCCTTTGGAAACTAATGAAGGTTTATTTGGAACATTTTTGTCGTATAAGGCTTATTTTCCGAGATATTTAGCAGTCTCAAGATAAAAAAATCACTCTGTATATATATATCCATGAGACTTTTTTCGTGCCACCTGAACTTTCACGAAGCTGAAATAATGAAGGATTACGAGACACGTACACGCATCACAAGATCGGCAAGTCGAGATAAGAAGAAAAAATAAAAGAAGAATCGCGTAACGCGGGTTGGGTGCTCGTACGATTAAGCGATTATTTGCTTACGAAACATTCCGATTCTCGAAGATTCACGCTGGGGAGTGTGGCAGCAGCACGAATGCAGCAGTCGATCGCTCCCGCGGTTAGGTATTTTTTTTTCTTCCCAGTGACGATTTCACTCGTGTCTGACCATGCACCGCCGCAATCACTTCCCGCATAATATCCGGACTTCCTGCGATCGTTGATTAGATTTGTTTATTTATTCATTTATTTGTTCATTTTATTTCTGTTATGTTGATTTTTGCTTATTTTCACCCGCGGAATTCGACCGAATTTTTTTCTTCCTGCTAACGCGTTACAGTGAATATTTACAGGCGATGCACGCGAACTCATCATCCGTTTGTATAATCGTCCATTATAAGTACAATTATAACGAATAATACTTGAGTCAATGTTTATGTTGTGGTTGTTAATATTGGAGAGCGGGCTTTGCATAAAAATGATTTTCATATTAATAAATAATAATGGTAATGATAAATAATAAATGATACATAAAAAGTGATAAATAATAATATTAATAATAATGAGTAATACACGATAAATAAAAAATAATTAATAATAATAATAATAATGCCTGGTAATAAATAATGATCGTGGATGGTAAATAATATACTAGCAATAAATATGAATCATCTTCGATCATCATTGTCACCATGCATGATAAACCACATATACAATTATGAAGGAGAATACGTGGATAAATGCTGATGCTGTTGTTGTTATTGTTGGGGAGTGGGGATTGCGTAGGAATCATTTTGATAACAATAAATAATAATGGTAATAATAAATAATAAACGAGAAATGAAAATTAATGATAAATGGTAATTATAATAATAATAATAATAATAATAATAATAATATGGCGTAGGGAAGCTGGCGTGCCCATCGCCCGGGGGAGTGCAACAACACTCCCTCGCAATAGCCACCGGCGTGCCAGGCCAACCACCTGGCACGCTGTAAACCAGGTTACGACCGAACCTGGTCAAGCCCGCCACAACCGGTCCCTCTCGGATGGGGACCAAGGATCAGTTGGGAGGGGCACCCGGATAGGATCCACGGCAGCGACTTTGGCTCGAAATCGGCGCCTCGAGTGGACGGAGGAACTCAAGGAGGACCTCATCCGCTGCTGGAGGGATAGCAGGCCGTCGGAGCGGGGCTATATGGCGAGGTTGCAAGCTCTGTGGTGTCAAGTGCATCCGGAGCTTGCACACCTCTCGCAACAACATCTGCGAGATCAAGCCGCCCGCCTCCGGCGGCAGGGATACGATCTCTTATTGTTACCATCGCGGCTGTCCGGCAGGCGCTCCTCTGCACACTTCGCGCGGATCAGTGCCGGCCGGCCGCAGGATCGATCCTCCCGGCAGTCGGAGCCCCCTCATTGGCGCGTCGATTTAACAGAGGACTGGGGAACAAGGAGGGAGAGAATCACTGGGAAATTTTCTCTTCAGCCTGGTTGCCTAGAAGCGGCAAATGAGTCCCTTGCGGCAGCGATTCCTGAGACCGCGGATCTCCTCAGCTTGAACTGGGCTGTGTATCACGCTGCTGTTGAGGCGAGACCTCGGACACGCAATGACAAGGCGGCGTTCGTGGTTAAGACTCGACGGCGCGTTGCACAGCTCCAAAATAAGATCAATGAAGCGCGGAGGCAGGCATCCCGTATTCAGTGTGTGATGGACTTCATTACGGCGGGGAGGGCGTTTACCCCGAAAATCCGAAAAATCACCTCGGAACTGAAATGCCGTCACATTGAACAAAGCTATCCTTCTTCTTGTGAAGGAGCGCTACGTGGAAAAGGTGCGGAACCTGGGGGTTGCAAAACAATCCCTAGAGAGACGGCTGGGTCGGGTGTTAGATAACGCCCTCTTTCGCTCGGACCCAGGCCGTTGGTTCCAACCACCTGCGCCTGTCCCCGAGAAAGCGCCATCAGCTGATCAGGTGGAGCGGTTTTGGGGAGAGCTGTATAGCGAGCAGGGTCATTTTGATGAAAGCACTCCAGCTCTGGGGCGGTTCGCCGCGTTTTGCCAGCAACAGCCGAGTCAGCGTGGCGACTGTCTTCCAGTCACGCGGGGTGAGGTGGAAACGGCGTTGGGCGGCATGAGGAACCACGCCGCTCCCGGACCGGATGGGATTAACAACTTTTGGTGGAAGAAATTCACGTGCACCCATACCCATCTGGCCCGCATCTTCTCGTCGTTCATCGACGGGACGATGCCAATCCCTGCCTGGCTGACAGAGGGAAGGACGGTGTTACTGCCCAAAAAGGGGATCTGTCTCGTCCGGAGAACTACCGCCCGATAACGTGTCTGAATGCGCTCTGCAAGATCTTTACAAAGATACTCTATGAGCGTGTTCTGCGCGAGATCGAGCCTGCATGGAGGGAGATATACGAACAAAGGGGATCCAAGAGAGGGCTGGGAGGTTGTAAGGAGAACCTGCTGGTGGACCGCTGCATCACGCAGGACGCGGTCCAGCACAAGCGTAACCTCTCAGTCGCTTGGATAGACTACCGAAAGGCGTTTGATACTGTCAGCCACAAGCTGATCATTTACACACTCGAACGCCTTTCGGTGAGTCCCTACATAGTGGGATGCATTAAACAGCTCATGCCGCTCTGGAAGACATGCTTCACAGTTAAAACTAGCGAAGGTAACGTGTCGACCGGAGTGGTAGGGTATAGGAGGGGGATTATCCAGGGCGATTCTCTCAGCCCCCTCCTCTTTTGCGTCTCACTATTACCCCTATCTGTCGCCTTGCGGGCTGCACGCGGGTACGAAGCAGGGGCCCCCGGGGAACGTGGGCACGGGGTCACCCATTTATTTTATATGGACGACCTCAAGCTATACGCCCCCGGGGAGGGGGGGCTTAAGCTCCTCTTGAACATCGTAGCGACGTACACGCGGGCGGTTGGTATGGACTTCGGGCTAGACAAGTGCGCTGTTCTTCATCTCAGGAGAGGGAGAGCAGAGGGTATCGCGGCTGATGTCCAGCTGGTGGACGGGAGCGTCTTCAAACACCTGGACGCCGGAGGTTCTTATTGTTACCTTGGCATCGATCAGCGTTCTGTCCAAGACGCTGAGGGTGTCAAAGGGGACCTCCGTAGCGAGTATAGGCGGCGCCTCAGACGGATCTGGAAATCAGATCTGTCTGGGAGAAACAAGATCACCGCCACCAATATGCTCGCTGTCCCGGTCCTGCTCTACTCATTTGGCGTTGTCAAATGGCGTAGAGATGAGCTCAAACAGCTGGACATTGGCACACGCAAGATCATGAACATCCAACGGGGTTTGCACCCTCGATCTTCCACCCCGCGCCTGTATATGCCGCGACAGAGCGGAGGGCGGGGTCTCTTGGGATTGGAGTGTCTTCATGACCGCATTGTCCTCGGAATAGCATGCGACGTAACAACGAGCTCGGACCCACTCCTGGAGATAGTGCACCAGCATGAGCTTCATGGAATTGGGTCATTTCTTTATAAGGCGGCAGATCGTGCGGCAGAGACCCTCGGCTTGGAGTTTCGCCGGCGCCGGCGCGGAGCCTTGCCTATAGACTCCGTCGCTCGGTTGCCCAAGTCCCGACGTCGGCGGACAATCAGGGCTGCCGAGCAGACTGTCCGGACTCGACAGCATGTGGACAGGCCTATGCATGGTGTGTTCTTTCGACACATCGAGGAGCATGGGCTGTCCACCCAGCTGACCTTTTCCTTCTTGCGGTCAGCTGGACTGATGTCTGAGACCGAAGGGTTCATCTGCGCCTGCCAAGACGGAGTCATCAACACCCTGGTCTATCGCAGCCGCGTTATGGGTCAACCTCTGCCGACCACTTTGTGTCGTGCATGCAAACAATCGCCGGAGACATTAACGCATTTACTGTCGGCCTGCCCGGTATATGCAGTCTCCGGCTATATCCATCGTCATAACGCGGCCCTAAGGGTGTTATATTACCATCTACGACACTCTTATGGGATAGACCGGGAGTCCGTGCCGCCTTATTTGCCAGGAGATATTGAGTCCGTTGTCGTGGGCGAGAGGTGCAAGATCTATTGGAACTTCTCGTTCGCGACCATCGGGCCGCTTCAAGCGAATAAGCCTGATGTTGTCCTCTTCGATTTCGACGAGAAGACGATTTACGTCATTGAGTTCTCGGCCCCGGCCGAGGTTAACATCCCGCGAAAGGAAGAGGAGAAACGGCTCAAATATCAACCTCTCTTGGCCAAGCTGCGTCGTCTGCACCGGGGATTCAGGGTAACTCTCGTTGTCCTTATAATCGGCGCGCTTGGGGGGATGAAGGAGTCTGTTGTATCAAGCCTTGCCGGCATACCGGTCTGCAAACCCAGTGTCCGGTTGCTAGCAGGTCAGATGCAGAAGGCGGTTATCCTTGGATCCCTCCGTTTACTCAGGCAACATGATTGCGGACTGCGGTAGCTGCTTACCCTCTGGCTGGAGGGAGCAGCTATCGCATTATTTTATATCGCGTTTTTAGCTGGGCGGCAGCCGAGGTGGTGTCGGAACCATCGAGTGTCGCCCAGCAGTATTATTGTTTCGGTCTATTTTACCATCGAGCCTAACCCCCGGGGGTAGGTGAATGTTTTCCAGCCCAGCTGAGGAAGTGCGTTGCCGGAGCATTAAATCGATTAATAAAAATAAAAAAAATAAAAATAATAATAATAATCCTTATCCCAAAAGGTAAGGGCGATCCTAATACGCCGTCGGCCTACCGACCGTTGAGTTTACTTGACACGACAGGTAAACTCTTTGAACAACTACTGAGACCAAGACTAACGGACGCGATGCACGCCGGGGGGGGCCTCTCAGACCTGCAGTTCGGTTTCAGGAGGGGTCGATCAACGATTGGAGCGATCCAAAAGGTGGTCGACTCCTTTCGGGAACTGGACAGACACTGCCACGCAGCACGACCTATCGTGCTGCTGGCGACACTCGACATGAGGAATGCTTTCAACTCGGCCAGGTGGGTGGATATCTTGGAGGCGCTGAAAAGCAACTTCGGGATCCCATCTTACCTGGTACGGGTCGTGGTGGATTACCTGAAAAACAGACGGATAACCTACGAGACGATCGAAGGACAGGTGACTAGACAAGTCACCGCTGGGGTTGCGCAAGGGTCGATACTGGGACCTGACTTCTGGAACGGTTTATACGACAGCCTGCTTCGGCTGGAGTTGCCGCTCGGAGTACTCCTGGTCGCCTACACTGATGACGTGGCGGCGGTGATCACAGAGCGGTCTCCTGGGCTGGCGCAGCTGAAGTTGAACCAGACCATGAGACGAGTCGGACGTTGGATGACAGACCACGGACTACAACTCGCAACAGAAAAGACGGAACTAACGTTTCTTACGAGAAGACGCATACAGACAATACTACCAATAAGAGTGGGGCCATACGAGACGGAGACCAAGGGGGAAGTCAAGTACCTAGGGGTGACCCTCGATACGAAGATGACCTTCTGGCCTCACATACAGAAGACGGCCCGGAGGGCGGCCGAGAGCATAGCATCCTTGAGCCGCCTGATGGCAAACACGACGGGACCGAGACCGGGGAAACGGCGACTGTTAATGGCGACAGCTCACTCGATCCTCCTATACGGCGCGGAAATATGGGCAGATTCCCTAAAGACAAAGAAATACTGTAAGACAATGACGATGGTACAGAGACAAGGCGCGCTGAGAATCGCTTGCGCCTACCGAACAGTCTCTGCACAAGCTGACTTGGTGGTGGCAGGCGTAATACCCGTGGATCTCCTTGCCTTTGAGCGCAAGAAGATCTACGGGAGCAGCGCGGACATAGGACGACAGAACGCGACAATCGCCGAGCGCGAAAGGACGATCGACACGTGGCAAGGACGATGGACAGAAGAACGCGGTGGAAACTGGACGAGACGACTTATACAGGACCTGAGGCCGTGGCTCGGAAGGAAGTTTGGCGACGTGAATTTTTACGTCACCCAGCTCTTGACGGGGCACGGTTACTTCCGACGGTACCTCCACAACATGAACAGAGTACGGACACCGGACTGTAAGTACTGTGGACACGAACGAGACGACGCGGAACACACGTTTTTCGTGTGCAACCGCTGGACAGGACTCAGACAAGAACTCGAGACGACGGTCGGCAGTATCACCCCAGACAACATCGTTGAGGTGATGCTGCATGAACCCGAATGGTGGCGCTTAGTCGCCACCTATACGGAAAACATACTGAGACGTAAGAACGGGGACGGCTGCTTAGCAGATGACTGAGCAGACGAAGTGACGCGACGTTACGAAACACGGATGGGCAGTACGAACGGACGAACACGGACAGAACCCCCAGTCAGAAGTAATATCAACATAGTCCCTGGCTGGGGGAGGACAGTAAGGAGGTGGCGGTTTAGTGGGTAGGCCTACTTTTTTGGGAGTCCCACATACCCCCTTGGTTCGCAAGACCAAAGGTCATCCGTAAAAAGGATTCCGCAACTCCTTGTAAAATAATAATAATAATAATAATAATAATGTTGATTATGACGATGACGATGATAAATAATAATGAGTAATAAATAAGAAATAAAAATAATGAATAATAAATTATGAATACAAATAAAAATAAATAATAGAGATTATGAATACAAATAAAAATAAAATAATGAGTAATAAATGATAAATAAATAAATAATGATGAGCAATAAATGATAAATAAAAATAATGAGTAATAAATAATAAATAAATAACGAACAATGATCATGGATGCTGAAAAACATGCTAACAATAATTGAAAACAATAATCATTATCATCATCATCATCATCGTCATGGATAATAAATAACATAATAATGAAAATAATAACTACCGACTGGCAGCCGTACTACAAGTACACTCCACAGGTAGTCCTGGATAACGACATGCACACGATGTATTACGACAGAACAATCTTAACGGACAAAACGCTCGCTGCAATTAGTCCGGGTATAACGCTAAGCGACAAAGGCGTGAAGACAACAACCATAATTGACATTGCAATACCAAACACGAACAACGTGGAGAAGACCATCCGAGAGACGATCGCAAAATACTTGGAGCTTGTAATGGAAATAAAGCGCCTATGGAGGATGAGCATCGTCGGTGTAGTACTAATTGTTTTATGGTCAACCGGAAGTGATACCGAAACATCTCAGTGACGCCCTGCATACCGTCGAGCTCCCGACGCAGACTTATTTACTTATTTCAAGCATTTTTGCGTACTTGTGACCAGTTTCGATGTCGTCGGTGGCCCGATTTTGTACTACTATTTTTAGTAATAGTACTTACTATTTAGCATATTTCTTTATTCGCTTGCCTAATTCATCCCATAAATCATGGAGACTAAAGGTAAAGAGTACGAACGCATTGTCATCGAAACGTCCGCAAAAGTGTCTACGAGAAGAGCGGCGCTGCTGCCCGAGCGAACTGAAGTAAAATCAGCAACAAGTCAGTGCCGTATGACATGCCGAAAGCACCCTTTGCTACTTCATATGGAGCGATAATTTGATAAAATTAATTGCAAAACCAGTGCCGTGCGATATGCAAAAAGTACCCTTTGCCACTTCATATGGAGCGATAGTTTGATCAAATTAATTGTAAAACCAGTTGGTGAAAGGAAATTTCTTTATAGATAGAATTCTTATTTAAACATAGATTGTTTTGGGGAATAAAAATGAAATACAGAAATTAAGACAATATGTTTTTTTTTTCGTTACCGAAGCAGTAACAAACAAAATTTATTTACAGACACAAGAAAATTCATGAGAATTTTGAATCTAAACAAAAGTTTTACAAATTATCACACATCATATTCACACATTATGATACGCTGTACAGATAAAAAATAATAACGAAATACAGAAATCAAGTCAATATTAATTTTTTTCCGTTGCGGAAGCAGTAACAAATAAAATTTATTTATGGACACAAGAAAATTCATAAGAATTTTGAATCCAGACAAAAGTTTTACAAATTATCACACATCATATTCACACATTATGATCCATTGTACAGTTAAGGGGCTAGTCCACTTTGAAAATTTCAAAAAATCGATTTTTTTTACTGTTTTCGAAAGTACATATATTCAGAAATATTGTGTCAAAATTTTATGAAAATCCGAGCTCTCTAAGTATTTTTTTTTTTACCTGAACGTCAGGACCTCATTTCGTCTACATGAGCGTATAGCGCGCTCGGCCGACCTCAAAGCTAAGGCACTTCAGCAACATTACAAATATTCTCCTGCTCTTTCTGAGGAAGTACAGGAAGTTTTAAAACCTATTTACGAGGATCTCACCAAAACAGAACTGCTCGAAAGGTGTTTAGGTGGCCATACGCAAAACAATAATGAAAGTTTTAACAACGGCGTATGGAATATGACACCTAAACACATGTTCAACGGCAAAAAAATCGTAGACATTGCCTGCAAAGTTTCCGCGTGTGTCTTTAATGAAGGATTTCGTCCAGTGCTTAAAATAATGGAAATAATGGGCGTCAAACTCGGCCCGATCGCCATCGGATTCGCCGACAATCGCGATAACGAGCGTGTTCGCTCTGCAAACCGCCGCAGTTCTGAGTGCTCAAAAGAGACCAGAACCAAAAGAAAGCAAGCAAGACTTGAAGAAATCGACGATGATGAGCAATCAGAAGGGATTTTGTATGGTGCAGGAATTGCCGACTAGGTAAGAGTTTTTCATAGTATAAACGTCAAACGCGTTTTTCTCGAAACAACGTTTTCAAAATCTAGCTCCATCGTATCTCTAAAACTAATAAACCGATTCTCTTGAAATTTGAACCACATATTGTAAACATGATTCGCAATAAGATGACCCTCGATGGTTTTAAAATTTTGATTTTTACTCTTTTTTTTGCGAAAAACTGCGAAAAAACGCGTTTTTTTTACTTTTTTCGTTTTTCATGTGCCATTTTTTTATTTTTTGATAAAACTTTATATCCGAGGATCATTTTGTAGCTGGTGTCATACTGAATCTAATGGACTTTGATTTTTTTGTTTCAGACAAGCCGTTGCCGAGTTGTGATGGAGCTACCTAGCCCACCTATTTTTGAGGCGTTACGTTAAACTATAGTTTTTGTACTTAAACATGAATAAAAATGAATTAATTTTTTTTTTTTATGTATTTCAAGACTTTATTTATCAAGCCCAACAACTTTTATGTTCATATCTTTTATAAAATCCTCAAAAAAAAATCGCGAAAATAGCCTTTTTTCGTGGCTCCAAAGTGGACTGGCCCCTTAAAATTACACGTTTACGATGCGGTTCTAGCTTCGGTGGACGAAATGCAGCGTTTTTGTTAGACGCAACGTTTTGTTTCCTTTTACCAGTCAACGATGTACTAGATCGTAAAATGCGACAACTTTACATTGCTTGCTATTTTTCAAAGAAACTGGCCCCTCTTTTCTTAAGGGATCATCACAGTGTAACGGATCAAAAAATAGCTGATTTTCGCGACTTTTTTTCGATGGTCAAAATACGCTAATCAGTCTAATTTTTTAAATGTCAAATCAAAGGACTCATGACGAATAGAAAATGAAGTTTTGGACGTTTATTTTTTTTTTAGATTTTTTTTACGGTTGAAAATCTCTTTGAAAAAAACGGAGTCCTCACGGAGTCCACGGTTGGGGCCTTAAAAATTATCTGAAACAGAATTTGGAAAAAGATTCTTAATCAGTATAAAAGCCGCTACCTTGCTATGGAGGTTCTTTTTTAAATGAAAATTGACAAAATGGCGATAGTTTTAAAACGAAAGCATCGAATTTAGCCTATTCTTTCGACAGTTTTTCGTCAAAAAAATATGAAGATTAAAAAAAGCTTCCATAGCAAGATAAAAAATGGCGTAAAGAATGTTGTGTCAAAATTTGAGACGGATAGCTCGGAAACTCTTCCTTTGAGAGAGCAGACCGTTTTGAAAAACGACATTTCAAGTAAAACGCGTTTAAAGTTTCAAATGCGGAATTTTCATATAAATTGTCTACTTACGATCAATCGGCAATACCAGGTTCATAGTTATAACCGTCTATAGTATCGGATAATGCAAAAAAAAATCGATTTTTTGAAAATTTTACACTGTGATGATCCCTTAATTTTACGACCAACTGACGGATCGCGATCGAAATTTTCATTTTGCATATAACTGGTCTTTATAATGCTGAGAAAGGAAAATGATTTCGTCCACACAAATATAACACCATTGCCTACATTTACGTATAAAATACGCCAATGAATAAAAGAAGAACTATGTCTCTTTGACGGTCAGTATGTACGGAAACTTTTTTACTACGTAATCTTCTGCGTTACTAACACTGAATATAAATAATAATCATCATCAACATGAATAATAAGTAGTATAATAATAATAAACCCTCATTCATCATGGCTAATAAACGACATAATAATAATAGAATAAGAAAAAAATAAATATCGTAATACTTTTTATCATAATGGATAATAAATAACAAAAAGTGAATAATAAGTCATAAAAGATACTGAACGAATAATAAGCAATTGCAAAAAAACAAATTATAATGGCTCTGCATGCAGCCTCGCCGAGATGGCCGCTGCTTGAAAAGTGTCAAGTTGCACATACTCCGAGATCCAAATCCAAAAGACGAGCAAAAAAGAAGAAAAAAAACGTAAATGAAGAAGCCTCGAAGCGCGTGTAAATAGTACTTACAGTAGAATAATAGGTGGAGTAGATACGCGCGTACCCAAGTCCGCACGAAGATTATAGTCCACTTCTAGGGTTGTACGGTGCATAAGAGAGGCTCTTGATGCTAACGGTACACGAATTATATTCGAGCGAGCGAAGAGGCGTTGGGGGCGATAGAAAGAGAGAGAGAGATAGAGAGAGAGAGGAAGAGAGAGGGAGAGAGAGAGAGAGAGAGAGAGAGAGAGAGAGAGAGAGAGCACTCTCCTCGTCGATCTCCCTCGTGGTTGTTCTAACCGGTGCACTCGCGGCACGTTCAGAACTAGAGGGATGAAGGAGGTGAGGGCTCAACTCTCTTTCCATTCTAACCCGGGTTGGAACCCCTCAGTGGAATATATTCGCCCATTAATTTTACTCGGAGAGAGAGAGAGAGAGAGAGAGAGAGGGAGAGAGAGAGAGTGAGAGAGAGAGGGCGAGCGAGAGAGCGGGCTGGCTTTTGGTAAAATCCGTTGGGTGCGAGCCGTCGCGAAAGCCTGCACACATATTTCACGAATATATTATGTTATACACGTATATGGACCATTCACGTTCTAAATAGCAAAATTAACACCCTAACTATTTTTTTATTCCATTCTTCCATTGTTGTAGTCATTTAAATATCATTCACAATTATTTTGATGATTAATATCGATTTTGAAATATATTGAATCTAAATGATATAAATCAATATATTGATGTATATTATATTATTATGAAATTATATATTATATAATATATATTATATAATATATTTAATATATTATATATAATATATTAATATATTATATATAATATGTTAATATATTATATATAATTAATATATTGAAATATTAAATTTGAAATTTTTAATATATTATATGGGCCCACGTGGAGTTGGGCCCATAGAAACTTCATTACTAGTTGCACCATTTATTAGGGGTTGTTTTATAAAATCGTAAAATATACGTCTAATTATTCGCTTTTAATAATATTAATACCGAGTTTCAAGTTGATACACGCAAGGAATACAATTTTTCAAAGAAACTTTTACATCCTATTTCATCCTTTTAGGGCTTAATTTTTTTATAATGAACTTAGAAGTTGACATTTTTCATAAATTTACATTTTTTTTAAGACTTTGGAAACTCACGAGTCATTTGTTTAAAACCAATTGTATCAAATAGTGATTCATTTATTACAAACATACATTGCAGTATACAACAAAAATTATTTCGTGCCATTGCAGCCCCAAATAAAAAAGTTATGACGAATTAAAGGCGAAATTTCGGGTAATTAAAAAAAAAGTTAGCAAATGACCCCCCCAATCCCTCAAAAAATATTGTCCGTTCATGTGCCAAACACCCTGTATATTGTTCAGAAAATTCAACGTACTGAATGCGACGGAATCCATCAACAATCGTCTCGGATTCTGTTTGATAATGCGGAAAATCTGTAGGATTGAAATTGGAATCCAAAGAGGAATCCCGATTGGAATCTAATATATGAGCGTAATATATGAGTGCAGGGTCCAATGCGATCACCCGTTGGATCCCTTGGTTGGATTTTCGAAAAGTCCTATCTTAGTGCACCTCTATACCCTATAAAGAACCTATCTTCCGAATTGCATTGAGATAAAAGCAGAGAATTTGATTTTCCCATACAAACTTCAACACCCCGTTGCACGTCTAATTAGGGTTTTTTTTTAAATCTGGAAATATGCGTTTTTTATTTTTTTTAAGAATAGTTATACCGAGTTTCAAGTTGATGCATGCAAGAAACACAATTTTCCATATAATCTTTTACATCCCATTTCACCCTCTTGGGAGACGATCTTCGAAAAAATCTTTCTCAGTGTACCTCTATAGCTTCTAAGGAACATATCTTCCAAATTTTCATGTTTCTATCTTCAGCTGTTTAGGCTATGCGTTGTCTATATGTCAGTCAGTTAAGGCCGTCTTCTAGTCTAGAATTTTGAAAAAATCGATTTTTTTGCATATTTTCAATGTTTAGTATTTCAAGAATATACCCTCCAAAGGAAATTTGGAAATTCCAAATATTAACGGAGTTACAGCTGTAATTAGTGAGGTGGAAACTTAACCGTGATGAACAGCGGATTCACCGCTCTGAACTCCGAACTTCTCATCATCAAACAACATGAAAAGACTTCGATTTTGAAGAAGAAGGAGTATTTTATGGACCAGGAATCGCCGATTAACGAAATTTCAGTATATGTATCATTACATGACTTAGGCTGCCTGAAACTGTACTCGAATCTTTAAACGCGTTTTTCTCGAAACTACTCTTTTCGAGATGGTTGACATGATATCTCAAGTTGTAATGAACCGATTTACTTGAAATTTTTTGTGGACCTTCTCTATACACCCCTCTATCGCCCCTACCAGATTTATCGCGAAATTATGTTACTAATTATTTTTTAAAAATCAACAATCGTGAAAAAAACGGCAAAAAATGACCTTTTTTTTAAACAGCCGCCATTTTGCGATTTTTTTTTGCCTGAGGTAGGGGCATAATGACATCCTTACTAATTAAGAATCTATTTTTTTTTTCAGATGACCGGGAGGGTTGGAATCATGTCAACCAGGAGAGGCCGTTTTTTTTCCACCCCCACTTTACCAGCCTGCATCTACCAGAATTATGGATTTGTTTTATCGCCAATTTTTTTATACAATGTCAAAGGATGAATAAATATGTGGTAAAAAGATAGATACGGAAATATTTTTTGTTTTTTTTTAATCGTATGTTGAAAAATCCCCAAATGTTGGCCCTCTAGACTAGAAGACGGCCTTAAAGCAGTAGTCTGGTCTAGAAATTTGACAAAATCGATTTTTTTTTCTTTTATTATTCCTTAGACCTTTCTTAATACGCTCGTGAAAACCGTTTATTGATATTTCAAAAATTAGCAGAGTAATAGAAATTATAAGCAAGCCGCGCGCTCAGGTAGCGCGGTCGGGAAGCAACTTCGAACGCGTTTATCTCAGAAATATGTTTTTCAAATCGGCGCCCACGATATCTCGATAACTAATTGACCGATCGAGCTTAAATTTTGGACATACTTTCGGTAGCCTCTTTCTGAGGACTGGTAGCAGAATTGAGTCGAACAATAATTTTGCCCACATTTTATAACTCGTCGAATACCCGAAGATGTATGAAATATCGTTAATCAAAGTTTAACAGGCCGTCATTTTCTAACAAAATTTTTTTAAGTACTAATTCTGCTACCAGTGCTCAGAATACTCATACAGATTGAGAATATATATATTTTTTTGATTCCGATGCATACAACATCACCCAGAGTGGGCGCCGATTGAGGCGGTTTTCGGCGGACCATGTTGTAAAAAAATAAAAAACTACATGAAAATATTTAAAATAATTTTTTTTAAATGTAGATACATTCTCAAAGGAACAATAAATACATATGTAAAATTTCATCAAGATAACTTCGACGGTTTAAATGTTATTCCAACCCAAAAATGACGTCAAAAATCTCGCTCTAGACCAGACTACTGCCTTAAGAAACTGTTTTATATGTATAGATCGATACCAACACTCGTTGATGTGAGACAGTTTCCCCGTAGCCTCGGTAAATGCAGTATAGTGTACCTTAAGAGGCTATTCTACTGTGATGGTGAATGTATCGGTACAAACCTGTTTTTCCAATCAAAGGTACACTCTTACAGAATAGAAAACCATTTTTTGTTGTTGCATATAAATGTATATTTATTTAACAATTGATAATCGTGTAGAGGCATGAAAAAAGTATGTCGCTGGCGTTTATGATTTGCGCTTGCCAGGGAATCTGGAACAAAAAATTCAAAAAGATTCTTAATCTGTATGAGTGTCGCTATCGCCGGAACTAGAATTATTCTTTTATATTGCAAAATGACAAAATAGCGTCATTTTATTTGCAACAATGTTCGAAATCACCTTTTTTTTTGCGTCATAATTCGGGCGACAGTATAAGTAAAAATTAATATTTTTAAATAATTCTAGTTCGGGCGATAGCGACACTGATAATTTTTTGTTTCAAATTACCTGGAGAGCGAAAATCATCAACGCCAGCAACATACATTTTTTCATGCCTTTACACGCTTATAAATTGTTAAATAAATATACATTTACATGCAACAAAAAAAATTGTTTTCTATTTTATAAGAGTGTACCTTTGAGCGAAAAAGAAGTTTATATCGATACATGCAATAGTTTAAAAAAAATGATTAAAAAAATAGCTCAAAATAGCGTTCACAGTAGAATAGCACCTTAAGACCGCTATGGACGTATTGGAAGGTTAGGTTTGATTAACGAAGTACGGGTAGGGACTGATAGGAAATGGCTCAATGGGAAGGGCAATGCGTAAAAATCCGCAAAGGTGTACGTTGGGACACAGGAAAAAAATTTTAACAAAAAAAAAATACTTTCCGTATTGTTGATGTTATCATGATCATTGTAAAGATTGCTCACCATTATTGCTAATTTTTTT